>JAEHOD010000036.1:0-600000 GCA_016834595.1 Chlamydomonas schloesseri
GGGCGGCTCCGGCGAAGGAGGCGCAGGGCTAGGGCGGCGCGGGCTAGGCGGCTCTGGCGAGGGAGGCGCAGGGCGACGGCGGCTCCGGGCTGGGCGGCGCAGGCGACGGCGGCTCCGGGCGGGTGCGCCGGGCTAGGAGGCGCAGGCGACGGCGGGCCAGGGCTGGGCGGCTCCGGCGAAGGAGGCGCAGGGCTAGGCGGCGCGGGGCTAGGCGGCTCTGGCGAGGGAGGCGCAGGCGACGGCGGCTCCGGGCTGGGCGGGCAGGCGACGGCGGCTCCGGGCTGGGTGGCGCCGGGCTAGGAGGCGCAGGCGACGGGGGCCAGGGGGGGGGCGGCGCGGCGAAGGAGGCGCAGGGCTAGGCGGCGGGGGCTAGGCGGCTCTGGCGAGGGAGGCGCAGGCGACGGCGGCTAGGGCTGGGTGGCGCCGGGCTGGGAGGCGCAGGCGACGGCGACGGCGGGCCAGGGCTGGGCGGCTCCGGCGAAGGAGGCGCAGGGGCTAGGCGGCGCGGGGCTAGGCGGCTCTGGCGAGGGAGGCGCAGGCGACGGCGGCTCCGGGCTGGGCGGCGCAGGCGACGGCGGCTCCGGGCTGGGTGGCGCCGGGCTAGGAGGCGCAGGCGACGGCGGGCCAGGGCTGGGCGGCTCCGGCGAAGGAGGCGCAGGGCTAGGCGGGCGCGGGGCTAGGCGGCTCTGGCGAGGGAGGCGCAGGCGACGGGCGGCTCCGGGCTGGGCGGCGCAGGCGACGGCGGCTCCGGGCTGGGTGCGCCGGGCTAGGAGGCGCAGGCGACGGCGGGCCAGGGCTGGGCGGCTCCGGCGAAGGAGGCGCAGGGCTAGGCGGCGCGGGGCTAGGCGGCTCTGGCGAGGGAGGCGCAGGCGACGGCGGCTCCGGGCTGGGCGGCGCAGGCGACGGCGGCTCCGGGCTGGGTGGCGCCGGGCTAGGAGGCGCAGGCGACGGCGGGCCAGGGCTGGGCGGCTCCGGCGAAGGAGGCGCAGGGCTAGGCGGCGCGGGGCTAGGCGGCTCTGGCGAGGGAGGCGCAGGCGACGGCGGCTCCGGGCTGGGCGGCGCAGGCGACGGCGGCTCCGGGCTGGGTGGCGCGGGCTAGGAGGCGCAGGCGACGGCGGGCCAGGGCTGGGCGGCTCCGGCGAAGGAGGCGCAGGGCTAGGCGGCGCGGGGGCTAGGCGGCTCTGGCGAGGGAGGCGCAGGCGACGGCGGCTCCGGGCTGGGCGGCGCAGGCGACGGCGGCTCCGGGCTGGGTGGCGCCGGGCTAGGAGGCGCAGGCGACGGCGGGCCAGGGCTGGGCGGCTCCGGCGAAGGAGGCGCAGGGCTAGGCGGCGCGGGGCTAGGCGGCTCTGGCGAGGGAGGCGCAGGCGACGGCGGCTCCGGGCTGGGCGGCGCAGGCGACGGCGGCTCCGGGCTGGGTGGCGCCGGGCTAGGAGGCGCAGGCGACGGCGGGCCAGGGCTGGGCGGCTCCGGCGACGGAGGCGCAGGGCTAGGCGGGCGCGGGGCTAGGCGGCTCTGGCGAGGGAGGCGCAGGCGACGGCGGCTCCGGGCTGGGCGGCGCAGGCGACGGCGGCTCCGGGCTGGGTGGCGCCGGGCTAGGAGGCGCAGGCGACGGCGGGCCAGGGCTGGGCGGCTCCGGCGAAGGAGGCGCAGGGCTAGGCGGCGCGGGGCTAGGCGGCTCTGGCGAGGGAGGCGCAGGCGACGGCGGCTCCGGGCTGGGCGGCGCAGGCGACGGCGGCTCCGGGCTGGGTGGCGCCGGGCTAGGAGGCGCAGGCGACGGCGGGCCAGGGCTGGGCGGCTCCGGCGAAGGAGGCGCAGGGCTAGGCGGCGCGGGGCTAGGCGGCTCTGGCGAGGGAGGCGCAGGCGACGGCGGCTCCGGGCTGGGCGGCGCAGGCGACGGCGGCTCCGGGCTGGGTGGCGCCGGGCTAGGAGGCGCAGGCGACGGCGGGCCAGGGCTGGGCGGCTCCGGCGAAGGAGGCGCAGGGCTAGGCGGCGCGGGGCTAGGCGGCTCTGGCGAGGGAGGCGCAGGCGACGGCGGCTCCGGGCTGGGCGGCGCAGGCGACGGCGGCTCCGGGCTGGGTGGCGCCGGGCTAGGAGGCGCAGGCGACGGCGGGCCAGGGCTGGGCGGCTCCGGCGAAGGAGGCGCAGGGCTAGGCGGCGCGGGGCTAGGCGGCTCTGGCGAGGGAGGCGCAGGCGACGGCGGCTCCGGGCTGGGCGGCGCAGGCGACGGCGGCTCCGGGCTGGGTGGCGCCGGGCTAGGAGGCGCAGGCGACGGCGGGCCAGGGCTGGGCGGCTCCGGCGAAGGAGGCGCAGGGCTAGGCGGCGCGGGGCTAGGCGGCTCTGGCGAGGGAGGCGCAGGCGACGGCGGCTCCGGGCTGGGCGGCGCAGGCGACGGCGGCTCCGGGCTGGGTGGCGCCGGGCTAGGAGGCGCAGGCGACGGCGGGCCAGGGCTGGGCGGCTCCGGCGAAGGAGGCGCAGGGCTAGGCGGCGCGGGGCTAGGCGGCTCTGGCGAGGGAGGCGCAGGCGACGGCGGCTCCGGGCTGGGCGGCGCAGGCGACGGCGGCTCCGGGCTGGGTGGCGCCGGGCTAGGAGGCGCAGGCGACGGCGGGCCAGGGCTGGGCGGCTCCGGCGAAGGAGGCGCAGGGCTAGGCGGCGCGGGGCTAGGCGGCTCTGGCGAGGGAGGCGCAGGCGACGGCGGCTCCGGGCTGGGCGGCGCAGGCGACGGCGGCTCCGGGCTGGGTGGCGCCGGGCTAGGAGGCGCAGGCGACGGCGGGCCAGGGCTGGGCGGCTCCGGCGAAGGAGGCGCAGGGCTAGGCGGCGCGGGGCTAGGCGGCTCTGGCGAGGGAGGCGCAGGCGACGGCGGCTCCGGGCTGGGCGGCGCAGGCGACGGCGGCTCCGGGCTGGGTGGCGCCGGGCTAGGAGGCGCAGGCGACGGCGGGCCAGGGCTGGGCGGCTCCGGCGAAGGAGGCGCAGGGCTAGGCGGCGCGGGGCTAGGCGGCTCTGGCGAGGGAGGCGCAGGCGACGGCGGCTCCGGGCTGGGCGGCGCAGGCGACGGCGGCTCCGGGCTGGGTGGCGCCGGGCTAGGAGGCGCAGGCGACGGCGGGCCAGGGCTGGGCGGCTCCGGCGAAGGAGGCGCAGGGCTAGGCGGCGCGGGGCTAGGCGGCTCTGGCGAGGGAGGCGCAGGCGACGGCGGCTCCGGGCTGGGCGGCGCAGGCGACGGCGGCTCCGGGCTGGGTGGCGCCGGGCTAGGAGGCGCAGGCGACGGCGGGCCAGGGCTGGGCGGCTCCGGCGAAGGAGGCGCAGGGCTAGGCGGCGCGGGGCTAGGCGGCTCTGGCGAGGGAGGCGCAGGCGACGGCGGCTCCGGGCTGGGCGGCGCAGGCGACGGCGGCTCCGGGCTGGGTGGCGCCGGGCTAGGAGGCGCAGGCGACGGCGGGCCAGGGCTGGGCGGCTCCGGCGAAGGAGGCGCAGGGCTAGGCGGCGCGGGGCTAGGCGGCTCTGGCGAGGGAGGCGCAGGCGACGGCGGCTCCGGGCTGGGCGGCGCAGGCGACGGCGGCTCCGGGCTGGGTGGCGCCGGGCTAGGAGGCGCAGGCGACGGCGGGCCAGGGCTGGGCGGCTCCGGCGAAGGAGGCGCAGGGCTAGGCGGCGCGGGGCTAGGCGGCTCTGGCGAGGGAGGCGCAGGCGACGGCGGCTCCGGGCTGGGCGGCGCAGGCGACGGCGGCTCCGGGCTGGGTGGCGCCGGGCTAGGAGGCGCAGGCGACGGCGGGCCAGGGCTGGGCGGCTCCGGCGAAGGAGGCGCAGGGCTAGGCGGCGCGGGGCTAGGCGGCTCTGGCGAGGGAGGCGCAGGCGACGGCGGCTCCGGGCTGGGCGGCGCAGGCGACGGCGGCTCCGGGCTGGGTGGCGCCGGGCTAGGAGGCGCAGGCGACGGCGGGCCAGGGCTGGGCGGCTCCGGCGAAGGAGGCGCAGGGCTAGGCGGCGCGGGGCTAGGCGGCTCTGGCGAGGGAGGCGCAGGCGACGGCGGCTCCGGGCTGGGCGGCGCAGGCGACGGCGGCTCCGGGCTGGGTGGCGCCGGGCTAGGAGGCGCAGGCGACGGCGGGCCAGGGCTGGGCGGCTCCGGCGAAGGAGGCGCAGGGCTAGGCGGCGCGGGGCTAGGCGGCTCTGGCGAGGGAGGCGCAGGCGACGGCGGCTCCGGGCTGGGCGGCGCAGGCGACGGCGGCTCCGGGCTGGGTGGCGCCGGGCTAGGAGGCGCAGGCGACGGCGGGCCAGGGCTGGGCGGCTCCGGCGAAGGAGGCGCAGGGCTAGGCGGCGCGGGGCTAGGCGGCTCTGGCGAGGGAGGCGCAGGCGACGGCGGCTCCGGGCTGGGCGGCGCAGGCGACGGCGGCTCCGGGCTGGGTGGCGCCGGGCTAGGAGGCGCAGGCGACGGCGGGCCAGGGCTGGGCGGCTCCGGCGAAGGAGGCGCAGGGCTAGGCGGCGCGGGGCTAGGCGGCTCTGGCGAGGGAGGCGCAGGCGACGGCGGCTCCGGGCTGGGCGGCGCAGGCGACGGCGGCTCCGGGCTGGGTGGCGCCGGGCTAGGAGGCGCAGGCGACGGCGGGCCAGGGCTGGGCGGCTCCGGCGAAGGAGGCGCAGGGCTAGGCGGCGCGGGGCTAGGCGGCTCTGGCGAGGGAGGCGCAGGCGACGGCGGCTCCGGGCTGGGCGGCGCAGGCGACGGCGGCTCCGGGCTGGGTGGCGCCGGGCTAGGAGGCGCAGGCGACGGCGGGCCAGGGCTGGGCGGCTCCGGCGAAGGAGGCGCAGGGCTAGGCGGCGCGGGGCTAGGCGGCTCTGGCGAGGGAGGCGCAGGCGACGGCGGCTCCGGGCTGGGCGGCGCAGGCGACGGCGGCTCCGGGCTGGGTGGCGCCGGGCTAGGAGGCGCAGGCGACGGCGGGCCAGGGCTGGGCGGCTCCGGCGAAGGAGGCGCAGGGCTAGGCGGCGCGGGGCTAGGCGGCTCTGGCGAGGGAGGCGCAGGCGACGGCGGCTCCGGGCTGGGCGGCGCAGGCGACGGCGGCTCCGGGCTGGGTGGCGCCGGGCTAGGAGGCGCAGGCGACGGCGGGCCAGGGCTGGGCGGCTCCGGCGAAGGAGGCGCAGGGCTAGGCGGCGCGGGGCTAGGCGGCTCTGGCGAGGGAGGCGCAGGCGACGGCGGCTCCGGGCTGGGCGGCGCAGGCGACGGCGGCTCCGGGCTGGGTGGCGCCGGGCTAGGAGGCGCAGGCGACGGCGGGCCAGGGCTGGGCGGCTCCGGCGAAGGAGGCGCAGGGCTAGGCGGCGCGGGGCTAGGCGGCTCTGGCGAGGGAGGCGCAGGCGACGGCGGCTCCGGGCTGGGCGGCGCAGGCGACGGCGGCTCCGGGCTGGGTGGCGCCGGGCTAGGAGGCGCAGGCGACGGCGGGCCAGGGCTGGGCGGCTCCGGCGAAGGAGGCGCAGGGCTAGGCGGCGCGGGGCTAGGCGGCTCTGGCGAGGGAGGCGCAGGCGACGGCGGCTCCGGGCTGGGCGGCGCAGGCGACGGCGGCTCCGGGCTGGGTGGCGCCGGGCTAGGAGGCGCAGGCGACGGCGGGCCAGGGCTGGGCGGCTCCGGCGAAGGAGGCGCAGGGCTAGGCGGCGCGGGGCTAGGCGGCTCTGGCGAGGGAGGCGCAGGCGACGGCGGCTCCGGGCTGGGCGGCGCAGGCGACGGCGGCTCCGGGCTGGGTGGCGCCGGGCTAGGAGGCGCAGGCGACGGCGGGCCAGGGCTGGGCGGCTCCGGCGAAGGAGGCGCAGGGCTAGGCGGCGCGGGGCTAGGCGGCTCTGGCGAGGGAGGCGCAGGCGACGGCGGCTCCGGGCTGGGCGGCGCAGGCGACGGCGGCTCCGGGCTGGGTGGCGCCGGGCTAGGAGGCGCAGGCGACGGCGGGCCAGGGCTGGGCGGCTCCGGCGAAGGAGGCGCAGGGCTAGGCGGCGCGGGGCTAGGCGGCTCTGGCGAGGGAGGCGCAGGCGACGGCGGCTCCGGGCTGGGCGGCGCAGGCGACGGCGGCTCCGGGCTGGGTGGCGCCGGGCTAGGAGGCGCAGGCGACGGCGGGCCAGGGCTGGGCGGCTCCGGCGAAGGAGGCGCAGGGCTAGGCGGCGCGGGGCTAGGCGGCTCTGGCGAGGGAGGCGCAGGCGACGGCGGCTCCGGGCTGGGCGGCGCAGGCGACGGCGGCTCCGGGCTGGGTGGCGCCGGGCTAGGAGGCGCAGGCGACGGCGGGCCAGGGCTGGGCGGCTCCGGCGAAGGAGGCGCAGGGCTAGGCGGCGCGGGGCTAGGCGGCTCTGGCGAGGGAGGCGCAGGCGACGGCGGCTCCGGGCTGGGCGGCGCAGGCGACGGCGGCTCCGGGCTGGGTGGCGCCGGGCTAGGAGGCGCAGGCGACGGCGGGCCAGGGCTGGGCGGCTCCGGCGAAGGAGGCGCAGGGCTAGGCGGCGCGGGGCTAGGCGGCTCTGGCGAGGGAGGCGCAGGCGACGGCGGCTCCGGGCTGGGCGGCGCAGGCGACGGCGGCTCCGGGCTGGGTGGCGCCGGGCTAGGAGGCGCAGGCGACGGCGGGCCAGGGCTGGGCGGCTCCGGCGAAGGAGGCGCAGGGCTAGGCGGCGCGGGGCTAGGCGGCTCTGGCGAGGGAGGCGCAGGCGACGGCGGCTCCGGGCTGGGCGGCGCAGGCGACGGCGGCTCCGGGCTGGGTGGCGCCGGGCTAGGAGGCGCAGGCGACGGCGGGCCAGGGCTGGGCGGCTCCGGCGAAGGAGGCGCAGGGCTAGGCGGCGCGGGGCTAGGCGGCTCTGGCGAGGGAGGCGCAGGCGACGGCGGCTCCGGGCTGGGCGGCGCAGGCGACGGCGGCTCCGGGCTGGGTGGCGCCGGGCTAGGAGGCGCAGGCGACGGCGGGCCAGGGCTGGGCGGCTCCGGCGAAGGAGGCGCAGGGCTAGGCGGCGCGGGGCTAGGCGGCTCTGGCGAGGGAGGCGCAGGCGACGGCGGCTCCGGGCTGGGCGGCGCAGGCGACGGCGGCTCCGGGCTGGGTGGCGCCGGGCTAGGAGGCGCAGGCGACGGCGGGCCAGGGCTGGGCGGCTCCGGCGAAGGAGGCGCAGGGCTAGGCGGCGCGGGGCTAGGCGGCTCTGGCGAGGGAGGCGCAGGCGACGGCGGCTCCGGGCTGGGCGGCGCAGGCGACGGCGGCTCCGGGCTGGGTGGCGCCGGGCTAGGAGGCGCAGGCGACGGCGGGCCAGGGCTGGGCGGCTCCGGCGACGGAGGCGCAGGGCTAGGCGGCGCGGGGCTAGGCGGCTCTGGCGAGGGAGGCGCAGGCGACGGCGGCTCCGGGCTGGGCGGCGCAGGCGACGGCGGCTCCGGGCTGGGTGGCGCCGGGCTAGGAGGCGCAGGCGACGGCGGGCCAGGGCTGGGCGGCTCCGGCGAAGGAGGCGCAGGGCTAGGCGGCGCGGGGCTAGGCGGCTCTGGCGAGGGAGGCGCAGGCGACGGCGGCTCCGGGCTGGGCGGCGCAGGCGACGGCGGCTCCGGGCTGGGTGGCGCCGGGCTAGGAGGCGCAGGCGACGGCGGGCCAGGGCTGGGCGGCTCCGGCGAAGGAGGCGCAGGGCTAGGCGGCGCGGGGCTAGGCGGCTCTGGCGAGGGAGGCGCAGGCGACGGCGGCTCCGGGCTGGGCGGCGCAGGCGACGGCGGCTCCGGGCTGGGTGGCGCCGGGCTAGGAGGCGCAGGCGACGGCGGGCCAGGGCTGGGCGGCTCCGGCGAAGGAGGCGCAGGGCTAGGCGGCGCGGGGCTAGGCGGCTCTGGCGAGGGAGGCGCAGGCGACGGCGGCTCCGGGCTGGGCGGCGCAGGCGACGGCGGCTCCGGGCTGGGTGGCGCCGGGCTAGGAGGCGCAGGCGACGGCGGGCCAGGGCTGGGCGGCTCCGGCGAAGGAGGCGCAGGGCTAGGCGGCGCGGGGCTAGGCGGCTCTGGCGAGGGAGGCGCAGGCGACGGCGGCTCCGGGCTGGGCGGCGCAGGCGACGGCGGCTCCGGGCTGGGTGGCGCCGGGCTAGGAGGCGCAGGCGACGGCGGGCCAGGGCTGGGCGGCTCCGGCGAAGGAGGCGCAGGGCTAGGCGGCGCGGGGCTAGGCGGCTCTGGCGAGGGAGGCGCAGGCGACGGCGGCTCCGGGCTGGGCGGCGCAGGCGACGGCGGCTCCGGGCTGGGTGGCGCCGGGCTAGGAGGCGCAGGCGACGGCGGGCCAGGGCTGGGCGGCTCCGGCGAAGGAGGCGCAGGGCTAGGCGGCGCGGGGCTAGGCGGCTCTGGCGAGGGAGGCGCAGGCGACGGCGGCTCCGGGCTGGGCGGCGCAGGCGACGGCGGCTCCGGGCTGGGTGGCGCCGGGCTAGGAGGCGCAGGCGACGGCGGGCCAGGGCTGGGCGGCTCCGGCGAAGGAGGCGCAGGGCTAGGCGGCGCGGGGCTAGGCGGCTCTGGCGAGGGAGGCGCAGGCGACGGCGGCTCCGGGCTGGGCGGCGCAGGCGACGGCGGCTCCGGGCTGGGTGGCGCCGGGCTAGGAGGCGCAGGCGACGGCGGGCCAGGGCTGGGCGGCTCCGGCGAAGGAGGCGCAGGGCTAGGCGGCGCGGGGCTAGGCGGCTCTGGCGAGGGAGGCGCAGGCGACGGCGGCTCCGGGCTGGGCGGCGCAGGCGACGGCGGCTCCGGGCTGGGTGGCGCCGGGCTAGGAGGCGCAGGCGACGGCGGGCCAGGGCTGGGCGGCTCCGGCGAAGGAGGCGCAGGGCTAGGCGGCGCGGGGCTAGGCGGCTCTGGCGAGGGAGGCGCAGGCGACGGCGGCTCCGGGCTGGGCGGCGCAGGCGACGGCGGCTCCGGGCTGGGTGGCGCCGGGCTAGGAGGCGCAGGCGACGGCGGGCCAGGGCTGGGCGGCTCCGGCGAAGGAGGCGCAGGGCTAGGCGGCGCGGGGCTAGGCGGCTCTGGCGAGGGAGGCGCAGGCGACGGCGGCTCCGGGCTGGGCGGCGCAGGCGACGGCGGCTCCGGGCTGGGTGGCGCCGGGCTAGGAGGCGCAGGCGACGGCGGGCCAGGGCTGGGCGGCTCCGGCGAAGGAGGCGCAGGGCTAGGCGGCGCGGGGCTAGGCGGCTCTGGCGAGGGAGGCGCAGGCGACGGCGGCTCCGGGCTGGGCGGCGCAGGCGACGGCGGCTCCGGGCTGGGTGGCGCCGGGCTAGGAGGCGCAGGCGACGGCGGGCCAGGGCTGGGCGGCTCCGGCGAAGGAGGCGCAGGGCTAGGCGGCGCGGGGCTAGGCGGCTCTGGCGAGGGAGGCGCAGGCGACGGCGGCTCCGGGCTGGGCGGCGCAGGCGACGGCGGCTCCGGGCTGGGTGGCGCCGGGCTAGGAGGCGCAGGCGACGGCGGGCCAGGGCTGGGCGGCTCCGGCGAAGGAGGCGCAGGGCTAGGCGGCGCGGGGCTAGGCGGCTCTGGCGAGGGAGGCGCAGGCGACGGCGGCTCCGGGCTGGGCGGCGCAGGCGACGGCGGCTCCGGGCTGGGTGGCGCCGGGCTAGGAGGCGCAGGCGACGGCGGGCCAGGGCTGGGCGGCTCCGGCGAAGGAGGCGCAGGGCTAGGCGGCGCGGGGCTAGGCGGCTCTGGCGAGGGAGGCGCAGGCGACGGCGGCTCCGGGCTGGGCGGCGCAGGCGACGGCGGCTCCGGGCTGGGTGGCGCCGGGCTAGGAGGCGCAGGCGACGGCGGGCCAGGGCTGGGCGGCTCCGGCGAAGGAGGCGCAGGGCTAGGCGGCGCGGGGCTAGGCGGCTCTGGCGAGGGAGGCGCAGGCGACGGCGGCTCCGGGCTGGGCGGCGCAGGCGACGGCGGCTCCGGGCTGGGTGGCGCCGGGCTAGGAGGCGCAGGCGACGGCGGGCCAGGGCTGGGCGGCTCCGGCGAAGGAGGCGCAGGGCTAGGCGGCGCGGGGCTAGGCGGCTCTGGCGAGGGAGGCGCAGGCGACGGCGGCTCCGGGCTGGGCGGCGCAGGCGACGGCGGCTCCGGGCTGGGTGGCGCCGGGCTAGGAGGCGCAGGCGACGGCGGGCCAGGGCTGGGCGGCTCCGGCGAAGGAGGCGCAGGGCTAGGCGGCGCGGGGCTAGGCGGCTCTGGCGAGGGAGGCGCAGGCGACGGCGGCTCCGGGCTGGGCGGCGCAGGCGACGGCGGCTCCGGGCTGGGTGGCGCCGGGCTAGGAGGCGCAGGCGACGGCGGGCCAGGGCTGGGCGGCTCCGGCGAAGGAGGCGCAGGGCTAGGCGGCGCGGGGCTAGGCGGCTCTGGCGAGGGAGGCGCAGGCGACGGCGGCTCCGGGCTGGGCGGCGCAGGCGACGGCGGCTCCGGGCTGGGTGGCGCCGGGCTAGGAGGCGCAGGCGACGGCGGGCCAGGGCTGGGCGGCTCCGGCGAAGGAGGCGCAGGGCTAGGCGGCGCGGGGCTAGGCGGCTCTGGCGAGGGAGGCGCAGGCGACGGCGGCTCCGGGCTGGGCGGCGCAGGCGACGGCGGCTCCGGGCTGGGTGGCGCCGGGCTAGGAGGCGCAGGCGACGGCGGGCCAGGGCTGGGCGGCTCCGGCGAAGGAGGCGCAGGGCTAGGCGGCGCGGGGCTAGGCGGCTCTGGCGAGGGAGGCGCAGGCGACGGCGGCTCCGGGCTGGGCGGCGCAGGCGACGGCGGCTCCGGGCTGGGTGGCGCCGGGCTAGGAGGCGCAGGCGACGGCGGGCCAGGGCTGGGCGGCTCCGGCGAAGGAGGCGCAGGGCTAGGCGGCGCGGGGCTAGGCGGCTCTGGCGAGGGAGGCGCAGGCGACGGCGGCTCCGGGCTGGGCGGCGCAGGCGACGGCGGCTCCGGGCTGGGTGGCGCCGGGCTAGGAGGCGCAGGCGACGGCGGGCCAGGGCTGGGCGGCTCCGGCGAAGGAGGCGCAGGGCTAGGCGGCGCGGGGCTAGGCGGCTCTGGCGAGGGAGGCGCAGGCGACGGCGGCTCCGGGCTGGGCGGCGCAGGCGACGGCGGCTCCGGGCTGGGTGGCGCCGGGCTAGGAGGCGCAGGCGACGGCGGGCCAGGGCTGGGCGGCTCCGGCGAAGGAGGCGCAGGGCTAGGCGGCGCGGGGCTAGGCGGCTCTGGCGAGGGAGGCGCAGGCGACGGCGGCTCCGGGCTGGGCGGCGCAGGCGACGGCGGCTCCGGGCTGGGTGGCGCCGGGCTAGGAGGCGCAGGCGACGGCGGGCCAGGGCTGGGCGGCTCCGGCGAAGGAGGCGCAGGGCTAGGCGGCGCGGGGCTAGGCGGCTCTGGCGAGGGAGGCGCAGGCGACGGCGGCTCCGGGCTGGGCGGCGCAGGCGACGGCGGCTCCGGGCTGGGTGGCGCCGGGCTAGGAGGCGCAGGCGACGGCGGGCCAGGGCTGGGCGGCTCCGGCGAAGGAGGCGCAGGGCTAGGCGGCGCGGGGCTAGGCGGCTCTGGCGAGGGAGGCGCAGGCGACGGCGGCTCCGGGCTGGGCGGCGCAGGCGACGGCGGCTCCGGGCTGGGTGGCGCCGGGCTAGGAGGCGCAGGCGACGGCGGGCCAGGGCTGGGCGGCTCCGGCGAAGGAGGCGCAGGGCTAGGCGGCGCGGGGCTAGGCGGCTCTGGCGAGGGAGGCGCAGGCGACGGCGGCTCCGGGCTGGGCGGCGCAGGCGACGGCGGCTCCGGGCTGGGTGGCGCCGGGCTAGGAGGCGCAGGCGACGGCGGGCCAGGGCTGGGCGGCTCCGGCGAAGGAGGCGCAGGGCTAGGCGGCGCGGGGCTAGGCGGCTCTGGCGAGGGAGGCGCAGGCGACGGCGGCTCCGGGCTGGGCGGCGCAGGCGACGGCGGCTCCGGGCTGGGTGGCGCCGGGCTAGGAGGCGCAGGCGACGGCGGGCCAGGGCTGGGCGGCTCCGGCGAAGGAGGCGCAGGGCTAGGCGGCGCGGGGCTAGGCGGCTCTGGCGAGGGAGGCGCAGGCGACGGCGGCTCCGGGCTGGGCGGCGCAGGCGACGGCGGCTCCGGGCTGGGTGGCGCCGGGCTAGGAGGCGCAGGCGACGGCGGGCCAGGGCTGGGCGGCTCCGGCGAAGGAGGCGCAGGGCTAGGCGGCGCGGGGCTAGGCGGCTCTGGCGAGGGAGGCGCAGGCGACGGCGGCTCCGGGCTGGGCGGCGCAGGCGACGGCGGCTCCGGGCTGGGTGGCGCCGGGCTAGGAGGCGCAGGCGACGGCGGGCCAGGGCTGGGCGGCTCCGGCGAAGGAGGCGCAGGGCTAGGCGGCGCGGGGCTAGGCGGCTCTGGCGAGGGAGGCGCAGGCGACGGCGGCTCCGGGCTGGGCGGCGCAGGCGACGGCGGCTCCGGGCTGGGTGGCGCCGGGCTAGGAGGCGCAGGCGACGGCGGGCCAGGGCTGGGCGGCTCCGGCGAAGGAGGCGCAGGGCTAGGCGGCGCGGGGCTAGGCGGCTCTGGCGAGGGAGGCGCAGGCGACGGCGGCTCCGGGCTGGGCGGCGCAGGCGACGGCGGCTCCGGGCTGGGTGGCGCCGGGCTAGGAGGCGCAGGCGACGGCGGGCCAGGGCTGGGCGGCTCCGGCGAAGGAGGCGCAGGGCTAGGCGGCGCGGGGCTAGGCGGCTCTGGCGAGGGAGGCGCAGGCGACGGCGGCTCCGGGCTGGGCGGCGCAGGCGACGGCGGCTCCGGGCTGGGTGGCGCCGGGCTAGGAGGCGCAGGCGACGGCGGGCCAGGGCTGGGCGGCTCCGGCGAAGGAGGCGCAGGGCTAGGCGGCGCGGGGCTAGGCGGCTCTGGCGAGGGAGGCGCAGGCGACGGCGGCTCCGGGCTGGGCGGCGCAGGCGACGGCGGCTCCGGGCTGGGTGGCGCCGGGCTAGGAGGCGCAGGCGACGGCGGGCCAGGGCTGGGCGGCTCCGGCGAAGGAGGCGCAGGGCTAGGCGGCGCGGGGCTAGGCGGCTCTGGCGAGGGAGGCGCAGGCGACGGCGGCTCCGGGCTGGGCGGCGCAGGCGACGGCGGCTCCGGGCTGGGTGGCGCCGGGCTAGGAGGCGCAGGCGACGGCGGGCCAGGGCTGGGCGGCTCCGGCGAAGGAGGCGCAGGGCTAGGCGGCGCGGGGCTAGGCGGCTCTGGCGAGGGAGGCGCAGGCGACGGCGGCTCCGGGCTGGGCGGCGCAGGCGACGGCGGCTCCGGGCTGGGTGGCGCCGGGCTAGGAGGCGCAGGCGACGGCGGGCCAGGGCTGGGCGGCTCCGGCGAAGGAGGCGCAGGGCTAGGCGGCGCGGGGCTAGGCGGCTCTGGCGAGGGAGGCGCAGGCGACGGCGGCTCCGGGCTGGGCGGCGCAGGCGACGGCGGCTCCGGGCTGGGTGGCGCCGGGCTAGGAGGCGCAGGCGACGGCGGGCCAGGGCTGGGCGGCTCCGGCGAAGGAGGCGCAGGGCTAGGCGGCGCGGGGCTAGGCGGCTCTGGCGAGGGAGGCGCAGGCGACGGCGGCTCCGGGCTGGGCGGCGCAGGCGACGGCGGCTCCGGGCTGGGTGGCGCCGGGCTAGGAGGCGCAGGCGACGGCGGGCCAGGGCTGGGCGGCTCCGGCGAAGGAGGCGCAGGGCTAGGCGGCGCGGGGCTAGGCGGCTCTGGCGAGGGAGGCGCAGGCGACGGCGGCTCCGGGCTGGGCGGCGCAGGCGACGGCGGCTCCGGGCTGGGTGGCGCCGGGCTAGGAGGCGCAGGCGACGGCGGGCCAGGGCTGGGCGGCTCCGGCGAAGGAGGCGCAGGGCTAGGCGGCGCGGGGCTAGGCGGCTCTGGCGAGGGAGGCGCAGGCGACGGCGGCTCCGGGCTGGGCGGCGCAGGCGACGGCGGCTCCGGGCTGGGTGGCGCCGGGCTAGGAGGCGCAGGCGACGGCGGGCCAGGGCTGGGCGGCTCCGGCGAAGGAGGCGCAGGGCTAGGCGGCGCGGGGCTAGGCGGCTCTGGCGAGGGAGGCGCAGGCGACGGCGGCTCCGGGCTGGGCGGCGCAGGCGACGGCGGCTCCGGGCTGGGTGGCGCCGGGCTAGGAGGCGCAGGCGACGGCGGGCCAGGGCTGGGCGGCTCCGGCGAAGGAGGCGCAGGGCTAGGCGGCGCGGGGCTAGGCGGCTCTGGCGAGGGAGGCGCAGGCGACGGCGGCTCCGGGCTGGGCGGCGCAGGCGACGGCGGCTCCGGGCTGGGTGGCGCCGGGCTAGGAGGCGCAGGCGACGGCGGGCCAGGGCTGGGCGGCTCCGGCGAAGGAGGCGCAGGGCTAGGCGGCGCGGGGCTAGGCGGCTCTGGCGAGGGAGGCGCAGGCGACGGCGGCTCCGGGCTGGGCGGCGCAGGCGACGGCGGCTCCGGGCTGGGTGGCGCCGGGCTAGGAGGCGCAGGCGACGGCGGGCCAGGGCTGGGCGGCTCCGGCGAAGGAGGCGCAGGGCTAGGCGGCGCGGGGCTAGGCGGCTCTGGCGAGGGAGGCGCAGGCGACGGCGGCTCCGGGCTGGGCGGCGCAGGCGACGGCGGCTCCGGGCTGGGTGGCGCCGGGCTAGGAGGCGCAGGCGACGGCGGGCCAGGGCTGGGCGGCTCCGGCGAAGGAGGCGCAGGGCTAGGCGGCGCGGGGCTAGGCGGCTCTGGCGAGGGAGGCGCAGGCGACGGCGGCTCCGGGCTGGGCGGCGCAGGCGACGGCGGCTCCGGGCTGGGTGGCGCCGGGCTAGGAGGCGCAGGCGACGGCGGGCCAGGGCTGGGCGGCTCCGGCGAAGGAGGCGCAGGGCTAGGCGGCGCGGGGCTAGGCGGCTCTGGCGAGGGAGGCGCAGGCGACGGCGGCTCCGGGCTGGGCGGCGCAGGCGACGGCGGCTCCGGGCTGGGTGGCGCCGGGCTAGGAGGCGCAGGCGACGGCGGGCCAGGGCTGGGCGGCTCCGGCGAAGGAGGCGCAGGGCTAGGCGGCGCGGGGCTAGGCGGCTCTGGCGAGGGAGGCGCAGGCGACGGCGGCTCCGGGCTGGGCGGCGCAGGCGACGGCGGCTCCGGGCTGGGTGGCGCCGGGCTAGGAGGCGCAGGCGACGGCGGGCCAGGGCTGGGCGGCTCCGGCGAAGGAGGCGCAGGGCTAGGCGGCGCGGGGCTAGGCGGCTCTGGCGAGGGAGGCGCAGGCGACGGCGGCTCCGGGCTGGGCGGCGCAGGCGACGGCGGCTCCGGGCTGGGTGGCGCCGGGCTAGGAGGCGCAGGCGACGGCGGGCCAGGGCTGGGCGGCTCCGGCGAAGGAGGCGCAGGGCTAGGCGGCGCGGGGCTAGGCGGCTCTGGCGAGGGAGGCGCAGGCGACGGCGGCTCCGGGCTGGGCGGCGCAGGCGACGGCGGCTCCGGGCTGGGTGGCGCCGGGCTAGGAGGCGCAGGCGACGGCGGGCCAGGGCTGGGCGGCTCCGGCGAAGGAGGCGCAGGGCTAGGCGGCGCGGGGCTAGGCGGCTCTGGCGAGGGAGGCGCAGGCGACGGCGGCTCCGGGCTGGGCGGCGCAGGCGACGGCGGCTCCGGGCTGGGTGGCGCCGGGCTAGGAGGCGCAGGCGACGGCGGGCCAGGGCTGGGCGGCTCCGGCGAAGGAGGCGCAGGGCTAGGCGGCGCGGGGCTAGGCGGCTCTGGCGAGGGAGGCGCAGGCGACGGCGGCTCCGGGCTGGGCGGCGCAGGCGACGGCGGCTCCGGGCTGGGTGGCGCCGGGCTAGGAGGCGCAGGCGACGGCGGGCCAGGGCTGGGCGGCTCCGGCGAAGGAGGCGCAGGGCTAGGCGGCGCGGGGCTAGGCGGCTCTGGCGAGGGAGGCGCAGGCGACGGCGGCTCCGGGCTGGGCGGCGCAGGCGACGGCGGCTCCGGGCTGGGTGGCGCCGGGCTAGGAGGCGCAGGCGACGGCGGGCCAGGGCTGGGCGGCTCCGGCGACGGAGGCGCAGGGCTAGGCGGCGCGGGGCTAGGCGGCTCTGGCGAGGGAGGCGCAGGCGACGGCGGCTCCGGGCTGGGCGGCGCAGGCGACGGCGGCTCCGGGCTGGGTGGCGCCGGGCTAGGAGGCGCAGGCGACGGCGGGCCAGGGCTGGGCGGCTCCGGCGAAGGAGGCGCAGGGCTAGGCGGCGCGGGGCTAGGCGGCTCTGGCGAGGGAGGCGCAGGCGAGGGAGGTGCCGGGCTGGGCGGCGCAGGCGACGGCGACGGCGGCTCCGGGCTGGGTGGCGCCGGGCTAGGAGGCGCAGGCGACGGCGGGCCAGGGCTGGGCGGCTCCGGTGAAGGAGGCGCAGGGCTAGGCGGCGCGGGGCTAGGCGGCTCTGGCGAGGGAGGCGCAGGCGAGGAAGGTGCCGGGCTGGGCGGCGCAGGCGACGGCGGCTCCGGGCGGGGTAGCGCCGGGCTAGGAGGCGCAGGCGACGGCGGGCCAGGGCTGGGCGGCTCCGGCGACGAAGGCGCAGGGCTAGGCGGCGCGGGGCTAGGCGGCTCTGGCGAGGGAGGCGCAGGCGAGGGCGGCTCCGGGCTGGGCGGCGCAGGCGACGGCGGCTCCGGGCTGGGTGGCGCCGGGCTAGGAGGCGCAGGCGACGGCGGGCCAGGGCTGGGCGGCTCCGGCGAAGGAGGCGCAGGGCTAGGCGGCGCGGGGCGCGGCGGCTCTGGCGAGGGAGGCGCAGGCGAGGGAGGTGCCGGGCTGGGCGGCGCAGGCGACGGCGACGGCGGCTCCGGGCTGGGTGGCGCCGGGCTAGGAGGCGCAGGCGACGGCGGGCCAGGGCTGGGCGGCTCCGGCGAAGGAGGCGCAGGCGACGGCGGGCCAGGGATGGGCGGCTCTGGCGAGGGAGGCGCAGGCGAGGGAGGTGCCGGGCTGGGCGGCGCAGGCGACGGTGACGGCGGCTCCGGGCTGGGTGGCGCCGGGCTAGGAGGCGCAGGCGACGGCGGGCCAGGGCTGGGCGGCTCCGGCGAAGGAGGCGCAGGGCTAGGCGGCGCGGGGCTAGGCGGCTCTGGCAAGGGAGGCGCAGGCGACGGTGGCTCCGGGCTGGGCGGCGCAGGCGACGTCGGCTCCGGGCTGGGTGGCGCCGGGCTAGGAGGCGCAGGGCTAGGCGGCGAGGGGCTAGGCGGCTCTGGCGAGGGAGGCGCAGGCGAGGGAGGTGCCGGGCTGGGCGGCGCAGGCGACGGCGGCTCCGGGCTGGGTGGCGCCGGGCTAGGAGGCGCAGGCGACGGCGGGCCAGGGCTGGGCGGCTCCGGCGAAGGAGGCGCAGGGCTAGGCGGCGCGGGGCTAGGCGGCTCTGGCGAGGGAGGCGCAGGCGAGGGAGGTGCCGGGCTGGGCGGCGCAGGCGACGGCGGCTCCGGGCTGGGTGGCGCCGGGCTAGGAGGCGCAGGCGTTGGCGGGCCAGGGCTGGGCGGCTCCGGCGAAGGAGGCGCAGGGCTAGGCGGCGCGGGGCGCGGCGGCTCTGGCAAGGGAGGCGCAGGCGACGGTGGCTCCGGGCTGGGCGGCGCAGGCGACGGCGGCTCCGGGCTGGGTGGCGCCGGGCTAGGAGGCGCAGGGCTAGGCGGCGAGGGGCTAGGCGGCTCTGGCGAGGGAGGCGCAGGCGAGGGAGGTGCCGGGCTGGGCGGCGCAGGCGACGGCGACGGCGGCTCCGGGCTGGGTGGGGCCGGGCTAGGAGGCGCAGGCGACGGCGGGCCAGGGCTGGGCGGCTCCGGCGAAGGAGGCGCAGGGCTAGGCGGCGCGGGGCTAGGCGGCTCTGGCAAGGGAGGCGCAGGCGACGCTGGCTCCGGGCTGGGCGGCGCAGGCGACGGCGGCTCCGGGCTGGCTGGCGCCGGGCTAGGAGGCGCAGGGCTAGGCGGCGAGGGGTGCGGCGGCTCTGGCGAGGGAGGCGCAGGCGACGGCGGTGCCGGGCTGGGCGGCGCAGGCAACGGCAACGGCGGCTCCGGGCTGGGTGGCGCCGGGCTAGGAGGCGCAGGCGACGGCGGGCCAGGGCTGGGCGGCTCCGGCGAAGGAGGCGCAGGGCTAGGCGGCGCGGGGCGCGGCGGCTCTGGCGAGGGAGGCGCAGGCGAGGGAGGTGCCGGGCTGGGCGGCGCAGGCGACGGCGGCTCCGGGCTGGGTGGCGCCGGGCTAGGAGGCGCAGGCGACGGCGGGCCAGGGCTGGGCGGCTCCGGCGAAGGAGGCGCAGGGCTAGGCGGCGCGGGGCTAGGCGGCTCTGGCAAGGGAGGCGCAGGCGACGGTGGCTCCGGGCTGGGCGGCGCAGGCGACGGCGGCTCCGGGCTGGGTGGCGCCGGGCTAGGAGGCGCAGGGCTAGGCGGCGCGGGGCTAGGCGGCTCTGGCGAGGGAGGCGCAGGCGAGGGAGGTGCCGGGCTGGGCGGCGCAGGCGACGGCGACGGCGGCTCCGGGCTGGGTGGCGCCGGGCTAGGAGGCGCAGGCGACGGCGGGCCAGGGCTGGGCGGCTCCGGCGAAGGAGGCGCAGGGCTAGGCGGCGCGGGGCTAGGCGGCTCTGGCAAGGGAGGCGCAGGCGACGCTGGCTCCGGGCTGGGCGGCGCAGGCGACGGCGGCTCCGGGCTGGGTGGCGCCGGGCTAGGAGGCGCAGGCGACGGCGGGCCAGGGCTGGGCGGCTCCGGCGAAGGAGGCGCAGGGCTAGGCGGCGCGGGGCTAGGCGGCTCTGGCGAGGGAGGCGCAGGCGAGGTAGGTGCCGGGCTGGGCGGCGCAGGCGACGGCGGCTCCGGGCTGGGTGGCGCCGGGCTAGGAGGCGCAGGCGACGGCGGGCCAGGGCTGGGCGGCTCCGGCGAAGGAGGCGCAGGGCTAGGCGGCGCGGGGCTAGGCGGCTCTGGCAAGGGAGGCGCAGGCGACGGTGGCTCCGGGCTGGGCGGCGCAGGCGACGGCGGCTCCGGGCTGGGTGGCGCCGGGCTAGGAGGCGCAGGGCTAGGCGGCGAGGGGTGCGGCGGCTCTGGCGAGGGAGGCGCAGGCGAGGGAGGTGCCGGGCTGGGCGGCGCAGGCGACGGTGACGGCGGCTCCGGGATGGGTGGCGCCGGGCTAGGAGGCGCAGGCGACGGCGGGCCAGGGCTGGGCGGCTCCGGCGAAGGAGGCGCAGGGCTAGGCGGCGCGGGGCTAGGCGGCTCTGGCAAGGGAGGCGCAGGCGACGGTGGCTCCGGGCTGGGCGGCGCAGGCGACGGCGGCTCCGGGCTGGGTGGCGCCGGGCTAGGAGGCGCAGGGCTAGGCGGCGAGGGGCTAGGCGGCTCTGGCGAGGGAGGCGCAGGCGAGGGCGGCTCCGGGCTGGGCGGCGCAGGCGACGGCGGCTCCGGGGGGGGTGGCGCCGGGCTAGGAGGCGCAGGCGACGGCGGGCCAGGGCTGGGCGGCTCCGGCGAAGGAGGCGCAGGGCTAGGCGGCGCGGGGCTAGGCGGCTCTGGCGAGGGAGGCGCAGGCGAGGGAGGTGCCGGGCTGGGCGGCGCAGGCGACGGCGGCTCCGGGCTGGGTGGCGCCGGGCTAGGAGGCGCAGGCGACGGCGGGCCAGGGCTGGGCGGCTCCGGCGAAGGAGGCGCAGGGCTAGGCGGCGCGGGGCTAGGCGGCTCTGGCAAGGGAGGCGCAGGCGACGGTGGCTCCGGGCTGGGCGGCGCAGGCGACGGCGGCTCCGGGCTGGGTGGCGCCGGGCTAGGAGGCGCAGGGCTAGGCGGCGAGGGGCTAGGCGGCTCTGGCGAGGGAGGCGCAGGCGAGGGAGGTGCCGGGCTAGGCGGCGCAGGCGACGGCGGCTCCGGGCTGGGTGGCGCCGGGCTAGGAGGCGCAGGCGACGGCGGGCCAGGGCTGGGCGGCTCCGGCGAAGGAGGCGCAGGGCTAGGCGGCGCGGGGCTAGGCGGCTCTGGCAAGGGAGGCGCAGGCGACGCTGGCTCCGGGCTGGGCGGCGCAGGCGACGGCGGCTCCGGGCTGGGTGGCGCCGGGCTAGGAGGCGCAGGGCTAGGCGGCGAGGGGCTAGGCGGCTCTGGCGAGGGAGGCGCAGGCGACGGCGGCTCCGGGCTGGGCGGCGCAGGCGACGGTGACGGCGGCTCCGGGCGGGGTGGCGCCGGGCTAGGAGGCGCAGGCGACGGCGGGCCAGGGCTGGGCGGCTCCGGCGAAGGAGGCGCAGGGCTAGGCGGCGCGGGGCTAGGCGGCTCTGGCAAGGGAGGCGCAGGCGACGGTGGCTCCGGGCTGGGCGGCGCAGGCGACGGCGGCTCCGGGCTGGGTGGCGCCGGGCTAGGAGGCGCAGGGCTAGGCGGCGAGGGGCTAGGCGGCTCAGGCGAGGGAGGCGCAGGCGACGGCGGCTCCGGGCTGGGTGGCGCCGGGCTGGGCGGCGCAGGCAACAGCAACGGCGGCTCCGGGCTGGGTGGCGCCGGGCTAGGAGGCGCAGGCGACGGCGGGCCAGGGCTGGGCGGCTCCGGCGAAGGAGGCGCAGGGCTAGGCGGCGCGGGGCTAGGCGGCTCTGGCGAGGGAGGCGCAGGCGAGGGAGGTGCCGGGCTGGGCGGCGCAGGCGACGGCGGCTCCGGGCTGGGTGGCGCCGGGCTAGGAGGCGCAGGCGACGGCGGGCCAGGGCTGGGCGGCTCCGGCGAAGGAGGCGCAGGGCTAGGCGGCGCGGGGCTAGGCGGCTCTGGCAAGGGAGGCGCAGGCGACGGTGGCTCCGGGCTGGGCGGCGCAGGCGACGGCGGCTCCGGGCTGGGTGGCGCCGGGCTAGGAGGCGCAGGGCTAGGCGGCGCGGGGCTAGGCGGCTCTGGCGAGGGAGGCGCAGGCGAGGGAGGTGCCGGGCTGGGCGGCGCAGGCGACGGTGACGGCGGCTCCGGGATGGGTGGCGCCGGGCTAGGAGGCGCAGGCGACGGCGGGCCAGGGCTGGGCGGCTCCGGCGAAGGAGGCGCAGGGCTAGGCGGCGCGGGGCTAGGCGGCTCTGGCAAGGGAGGCGCAGGCGACGGTGGCTCCGGGCTGGGCGGCGCAGGCGACGGCGGCTCCGGGCTGGGTGGCGCCGGGCTAGGAGGCGCAGGCGACGGCGGGCCAGGGCTGGGCGGCTCCGGCGACGGAGGCGCAGGGCTAGGCGGCGCGGGGCTAGGCGGCTCTGGCAAGGGAGGCGCAGGCGACGCTGGCTCCGGGCTGGGCGGCGCAGGCGACGGCGGCTCCGGGCTGGGTGGCGCCGGGCTAGGAGGCGCAGGGCTAGGCGGCGAGGGGCTAGGCGGCTCTGGCGAGGGAGGCGCAGGCGACGGCGGCTCCGGGCTGGGCGGCGCAGGCGACGGTGACGGCGGCTCCGGGCTGGGTGGCGCCGGGCTAGGAGGCGCAGGCGACGGCGGGCCAGGGCTGGGCGGCTCCGGCGAAGGAGGCGCAGGGCTAGGCGGCGAGGGGCTAGGCGGCTCTGGCAAGGGAGGCGCAGGCGACGCTGGCTCCGGGCTGGGCGGCGCAGGCGACGGCGGCTCCGGGCTGGGTGGCGCCGGGCTAGGAGGCGCAGGGCTAGGCGGCGAGGGGTGCGGCGGCTCTGGCGAGGGAGGCGCAGGCGACGGCGGTGCCGGGCTGGGCGGCGCAGGCAACGGCAACGGCGGCTCCGGGCGGGGTGGCGCCGGGCTAGGAGGCGCAGGCGACGGCGGGCCAGGGCTGGGCGGCTCCGGCGAAGGAGGCGCAGGGCTAGGCGGCGCGGGGCTAGGCGGCTCTGGCGAGGGAGGCGCAGGCGAGGGAGGTGCCGGGCTGGGCGGCGCAGGCGACGGCGGCTCCGGGCTGGGTGGCGCCGGGCTAGGAGGCGCAGGCGACGGCGGGCCAGGGCTGGGCGGCTCCGGCGAAGGAGGCGCAGGGCTAGGCGGCGCGGGGCTAGGCGGCTCTGGCAAGGGAGGCGCAGGCGACGGTGGCTCCGGGCTGGGCGGCGCAGGCGACGGCGGCTCCGGGCTGGGTGGCGCCGGCGACGGAGGCGCAGGGCTAGGCGGCGAGGGGCTAGGCGGCTCTGGCGAGGGAGGCGCAGGCGAGGGAGGTGCCGGGCTGGGCGGCGCAGGCGACGGTGACGGCGGCTCCGGGATGGGTGGCGCTGGGCTAGGAGGCGCAGGCGACGGCGGGCCAGGGCTGGGCGGCTCCGGCGAAGGAGGCGCAGGGCTAGGCGGCGCGGGGCTAGGCGGCTCTGGCAAGGGAGGCGCAGGCGACGGTGGCTCCGGGCTGGGCGGCGCAGGCGACGGCGGCTCCGGGCTGGGTGGCGCCGGGCTAGGAGGCGCAGGGCTAGGCGGCGAGGGGCTAGGCGGCTCTGGCGAGGGAGGCGCAGGCGAGGGCGGCTCCGGGCTGGGCGGCGCAGGCGACGGCGGCTCCGGGCGGGGTGGCGCCGGGCTAGGAGGCGCAGGCGACGGCGGGCCAGGGCTGGGCGGCTCCGGCGAAGGAGGCGCAGGGCTAGGCGGCGCGGGGCTAGGCGGCTCTGGCGAGGGAGGCGCAGGCGAGGGAGGTGCCGGGCTGGGCGGCGCAGGCGACGGCGGCTCCGGGCTGGGTGGCGCCGGGCTAGGAGGCGCAGGCGACGGCGGGCCAGGGCTGGGCGGCTCCGGCGAAGGAGGCGCAGGGCTAGGCGGCGCGGGGCTAGGCGGCTCTGGCAAGGGAGGCGCAGGCGACGGTGGCTCCGGGCTGGGCGGCGCAGGCGACGGCGGCTCCGGGCTGGGTGGCGCCGGGCTAGGAGGCGCAGGGCTAGGCGGCGAGGGGTGCGGCGGCTCTGGCGAGGGAGGCGCAGGCGAGGGAGGTGCCGGGCTGGGCGGCGCAGGCGACGGTGACGGCGGCTCCGGGCTGGGTGGCGCCGGGCTAGGAGGCGCAGGCGACGGCGGGCCAGGGCTGGGCGGCTCCGGCGAAGGAGGCGCAGGGCTAGGCGGCGCGGGGCTAGGCGGCTCTGGCAAGGGAGGCGCAGGCGACGCTGGCTCCGGGCTGGGCGGCGCAGGCGACGGCGGCTCCGGGCTGGGTGGCGCCGGGCTAGGAGGCGCAGGGCTAGGCGGCGAGGGGCTAGGCGGCTCTGGCGAGGGAGGCGCAGGCGACGGCGGTGCCGGGCTGGGCGGCGCAGGCAACGGCAACGGCGGCTCCGGGCTGGGTGGCGCCGGGCTAGGAGGCGCAGGCGACGGCGGGCCAGGGCTGGGCGGCTCCGGCGAAGGAGGCGCAGGGCTAGGCGGCGCGGGGCTAGGCGGCTCTGGCGAGGGAGGCGCAGGCGAGGGAGGTGCCGGGCTGGGCGGCGCAGGCGACGGCGGCTCCGGGCTGGGTGGCGCCGGGCTAGGAGGCGCAGGCGACGGCGGGCCAGGGCTGGGCGGCTCCGGCGAAGGAGGCGCAGGGCTAGGCGGCGCGGGGCTAGGCGGCTCTGGCAAGGGAGGCGCAGGCGACGCTGGCTCCGGGCTGGGCGGCGCAGGCGACGGCGGCTCCGGGCTGGGTGGCGCCGGGCTAGGAGGCGCAGGGCTAGGCGGCGAGGGGCTAGGCGGCTCTGGCGAGGGAGGCGCAGGCGAGGGAGGTGCCGGGCTGGGCGGCGCAGGCGACGGTGACGGCGGCTCCGGGATGGGTGGCGCCGGGCTAGGAGGCGCAGGCGACGGCGGGCCAGGGCTGGGCGGCTCCGGCGAAGGAGGCGCAGGGCTAGGCGGCGCGGGGCTAGGCGGCTCTGGCAAGGGAGGCGCAGGCGACGGTGGCTCCGGGCTGGGCGGCGCAGGCGACGGCGGCTCCGGGCTGGGTGGCGCCGGGCTAGGAGGCGCAGGGCTAGGCGGCGCGGGGCTAGGCGGCTCTGGCGAGGGAGGCGCAGGCGAGGGAGGTGCCGGGCTGGGCGGCGCAGGCGACGGTGACGGCGGCTCCGGGATGGGTGGCGCCGGGCTAGGAGGCGCAGGCGACGGCGGGCCAGGGCTGGGCGGCTCCGGCGAAGGAGGCGCAGGGCTAGGCGGCGCGGGGCTAGGCGGCTCTGGCAAGGGAGGCGCAGGCGACGGTGGCTCCGGGCTGGGCGGCGCAGGCGACGGCGGCTCCGGGCTGGGTGGCGCCGGGCTAGGAGGCGCAGGCGACGGCGGGCCAGGGCTGGGCGGCTCCGGCGACGGAGGCGCAGGGCTAGGCGGCGCGGGGCTAGGCGGCTCTGGCAAGGGAGGCGCAGGCGACGCTGGCTCCGGGCTGGGCGGCGCAGGCGACGGCGGCTCCGGGCTGGGTGGCGCCGGGCTAGGAGGCGCAGGGCTAGGCGGCGAGGGGCTAGGCGGCTCTGGCGAGGGAGGCGCAGGCGACGGCGGCTCCGGGCTGGGCGGCGCAGGCGACGGTGACGGCGGCTCCGGGCTGGGTGGCGCCGGGCTAGGAGGCGCAGGCGACGGCGGGCCAGGGCTGGGCGGCTCCGGCGAAGGAGGCGCAGGGCTAGGCGGCGAGGGGCTAGGCGGCTCTGGCAAGGGAGGCGCAGGCGACGCTGGCTCCGGGCTGGGCGGCGCAGGCGACGGCGGCTCCGGGCTGGGTGGCGCCGGGCTAGGAGGCGCAGGGCTAGGCGGCGAGGGGTGCGGCGGCTCTGGCGAGGGAGGCGCAGGCGAGGGCGGCTCCGGGCTGGGCGGCGCAGGCGACGGTGACGGCGGCTCCGGGCTGGGTGGCGCCGGGCTAGGAGGCGCAGGCGACGGCGGGCCAGGGCTGGGCGGCTCCGGCGAAGGAGGCGCAGGGCTAGGCGGCGCGGGGCTAGGCGGCTCTGGCAAGGGAGGCGCAGGCGACGGTGGCTCCGGGCTGGGCGGCGCAGGCGACGGCGGCTCCGGGCTGGGTGGCGCCGGGCTAGGAGGCGCAGGGCTAGGCGGCGAGGGGCTAGGCGGCTCTGGCGAGGGAGGCGCAGGCGACGGCGGTGCCGGGCTGGGCGGCGCAGGCAACGGCAACGGCGGCTCCGGGCTGGGTGGCGCCGGGCTAGGAGGCGCAGGCGACGGCGGGCCAGGGCTGGGCGGCTCCGGCGAAGGAGGCGCAGGGCTAGGCGGCGCGGGGCTAGGCGGCTCTGGCAAGGGAGGCGCAGGCGACGGCGGCTCCGGGCTGGGCGGCGCAGGCGACGGCGGCTCCGGGCTGGGTGGCGCCGGGCTAGGAGGCGCAGGGCTAGGCGGCGAGGGGTGCGGCGGCTCTGGCGAGGGAGGCGCAGGCGAGGGAGGTGCCGGGCTGGGCGGCGCAGGCGACGGTGACGGCGGCTCCGGGATGGGTGGCGCCGGGCTAGGAGGCGCAGGCGACGGCGGGCCAGGGCTGGGCGGCTCCGGCGAAGGAGGCGCAGGGCTAGGCGGCGCGGGGTTAGGCGGCTCTGGCAAGGGAGGCGCAGGCGACGCTGGCTCCGGGCTGGGCGGCGCAGGCGACGGCGGCTCCGGGCTGGGTGGCGCCGGGCTAGGAGGCGCAGGGCTAGGCGGCGAGGGGCTAGGCGGCTCTGGCGAGGGAGGCGCAGGCGACGGCGGCTCCGGGCTGGGCGGCGCAGGCGACGGTGACGGCGGCTCCGGGCTGGGTGGCGCCGGGCTAGGAGGCGCAGGCGACGGCGGGCCAGGGCTGGGCGGCTCCGGCGAAGGAGGCGCAGGGCTAGGCGGCGCGGGGTTAGGCGGCTCTGGCAAGGGAGGCGCAGGCGACGCTGGCTCCGGGCTGGGCGGCGCAGGCGACGGCGGCTCCGGGCTGGGTGGCGCCGGGCTAGGAGGCGCAGGGCTAGGCGGCGAGGGGCTAGGCGGCTCTGGCGAGGGAGGCGCAGGCGACGGCGGCTCCGGGCTGGGCGGCGCAGGCGACGGTGACGGCGGCTCCGGGCTGGGTGGCGCCGGGCTAGGAGGCGCAGGCGACGGCGGGCCAGGGCTGGGCGGCTCCGGCGAAGGAGGCGCAGGGCTAGGCGGCGCGGGGCTAGGCGGCTCTGGCAAGGGAGGCGCAGGCGACGGTGGCTCCGGGCTGGGCGGCGCAGGCGACGGCGGCTCCGGGCTGGGTGGCGCCGGGCTAGGAGGCGCAGGGCTAGGCGGCGAGGGGCTAGGCGGCTCTGGCGAGGGAGGCGCAGGCGAGGGAGGTGCCGGGCTGGGCGGCGCAGGCGACGGCGACGGCGGCTCCGGGCTGGGTGGCGACGGGCTAGGAGGCGCAGGCGACGGCGGGCCAGGGCTGGGCGGCTCCGGCGAAGGAGGCGCAGGGCTAGGCGGCGCGGGGCTAGGCGGCTCTGGCAAGGGAGGCGCAGGCGACGCTGGCTCCGGGCTGGGCGGCGCAGGCGACGGCGGCTCCGGGCTGGGTGGCGCCGGGCTAGGAGGCGCAGGGCTAGGCGGCGAGGGGCTAGGCGGCTCTGGCGAGGGAGGCGCAGGCGAGGGAGGTGCCGGGCTGGGCGGCGCAGGCGACGGTGACGGCGGCTCCGGGCTGGGTGGCGACGGGCTAGGAGGCGCAGGCGACGGCGGGCCAGGGCTGGGCGGCTCCGGCGAAGGAGGCGCAGGGCTAGGCGGCGCGGGGCTAGGCGGCTCTGGCAAGGGAGGCGCAGGCGACGCTGGCTCCGGGCTGGGCGGCGCAGGCGACGGCGGCTCCGGGCTGGGTGGCGCCGGGCTAGGAGGCGCAGGGCTAGGCGGCGAGGGGCTAGGCGGCTCTGGCGAGGGAGGCGCAGGCGACGGCGGCTCCGGGCTGGGCGGCGCAGGCGACGGCGGCTCCGGGCTGGGTGGCGCCGGGCTAGGAGGCGCAGGCGACGGCGGGCCAGGGCTGGGCGGCTCCGGCGAAGGAGGCGCAGGGCTAGGCGGCGAGGGGCTAGGCGGCTCTGGCGAGGGAGGCGCAGGCGAGGGAGGTGCCGGGCTGGGCGGCGCAGGCGACGGCGACGGCGGCTCCGGGCGGGGTGGCGCCGGGCTAGGAGGCGCAGGCGACGGCGGGCCAGGGCTGGGCGGCTCCGGCGACGGCGGCGCAGGGCTAGGCGGCGCGGGGCTAGGCGGCTCTGGCGAGGGAGGCGCAGGCGACGGCGGCTCCGGGCTGGGCGGCGCAGGCGACGGCGGCTCCGGGCTGGGTGGCGCCGGGCTAGGAGGCGCAGGCGACGGCGGGCCAGGGCTGGGCGGCTCCGGCGAAGGAGGCGCAGGGCTAGGCGGCGAGGGGCGCGGCGGCTCTGGCGAGGGAGGCGCAGGCGACGGCGGTGCCGGGCTGGGCGGCGCAGGCGACGGCGGCTCCGGGCTGGGTGGCGCCGGGCTAGGAGGCGCAGGCGACGGCGGGCCAGGGCTGGGCGGCTCCGGCGAAGGAGGCGCAGGGCTAGGCGGCGCGGGGCGCGGCGGCTCTGGCGAGGGAGGCGCAGGCGAGGGAGGTGCCGGGCTGGGCGGCGCAGGCGCAGGTGACGGCGTCTCCGGGCTGGGTGGCGCCGGGCTAGGAGGCGCAGGCGACGGCGGGCCAGGGCTGGGCGGCTCCGGCGAAGGAGGCGCAGGGCTAGGCGGCGAGGGGCGCGGCGGCTCTGGCGAGGGAGGCGCAGGCGAGGGAGGTGCCGGGCTGGGCGGCGCAGGCGACGGCGACGGCGGCTCCGGGCTGGGTGGCGCCGGGCTAGGAGGCGCAGGCGACGGCGGGCCAGGGCTGGGCGGCTCCGGCGAAGGAGGCGCAGGGCTAGGCGGCGAGGGGCGCGGCGGCTCTGGCGAGGGAGGCGCAGGCGATGGCGGCTCCGGGCTGGGCGGCGCAGGCGACGACGACGGCGGCTCCGGGCTGGGTGGCGCCGGGCTAGGAGGCGCAGGCGACGGCGGGCCAGGGCTGGGCGGCTCCGGCGACGGAGGCGCAGGGCTAGGCGGCGCGGGGCGCGGCGGCTCTGGCGAGGGAGGCGCAGGCGACGGTGGCTCCGGGCTGGGCGGCGCAGGCGACGGCGGCTCCGGGCGGGGTGGCGCCGGGCTAGGAGGCGCAGGCGACGGCGGGCCAGGGCTGGGCGGCTCCGGCGAAGGGGGCGCAGGGCTAGGCGGCGCGGGGCGCGGCGGCTCTGGCGAGGGAGGCGCAGGCGAGGGAGGTGCCGGGCTGGGCGGCGCAGGCGACGGCAACGGCGGCTCCGGGCTGGGTGGCGCCGGGCTAGGAGGCGCAGGCGACGGCGGGCCAGGGCTGGGCGGCTCCGGCGACGGATGCGCAGGGCTAGGCGGCGAGGGGTGCGGCGGCTCTGGCGAGGGAGGCGCAGGCGACGGCGGTGCCGGGCTGGGCGGCGCAGGCGACGGCGACGGCGGCTCCGGGCTGGGTGGCGCCGGGCTAGGAGGCGCAGGCGACGGCGGGCCAGGGCTGGGCGGCTCCGGCGACGGAGGCGCAGGGCTAGGCGGCGCGGGGCTAGGCGGCTCTGGCGAGGGAGGCGCAGGCGACGGTGGCTCCGGGCTGGGCGGCGCAGGCAACGGCAACGGCGGCTCCGGGCTGGGTGGCGCCGGGCTAGGAGGCGCAGGCGACGGCGGGCCAGGGCTGGGCGGCTCCGGCGAAGGAGGCGCAGGGCTAGGCGGCGAGGGGCTAGGCGGCTCTGGCGAGGGAGGCGCAGGCGAGGGAGGTGCCGGGCTGGGCGGCGCAGGCGCAGGCGACGGCGGCTCCGGGCTGGGTGGCGCCGGGCGAGGAGGTGCAGGCGACGGTGGGCCAGGGCTGGGCGGCTCCGGCGAAGGAGGCGCAGGGCTAGGCGGCGAGGGGCGCGGCGGCTCTGGCGAGGGAGGCGCAGGCGAGGGAGGTGCCGGGCTGGGCGGCGCAGGCGACGGCGACGGCGGCTCCGGGCTGGGTGGCGCCGGGCTAGGAGGCGCAGGCGACGGCGGGCCAGGGCTGGGCGGCTCCGGCGAAGGAGGCGCAGGGCTAGGCGGCGAGGGGCTGCGGCGGCTCTGGCGAGGGAGGCGCAGGCGATGGCGGCTCCGGGCTGGGCGGCGCAGGCGACGACGACGGCGGCTCCGGGCTGGGTGGCGCCGGGCTAGGAGGCGCAGGCGACGGCGGGCCAGGGCTGGGCGGCTCCGGCGACGGAGGCGCAGGGCTAGGCGGCGCGGGGCTAGGCGGCTCTGGCGAGGGAGGCGCAGGCGACGGTGGCTCCGGGCTGGGCGGCGCAGGCAACGGCAACGGCGGCTCCGGGCTGGGTGGCGCCGGGCTAGGAGGCGCAGGCGACGGCGGGCCAGGGCTGGGCGGCTCCGGCGAAGGAGGCGCAGGGCTAGGCGGCGAGGGGCTAGGCGGCTCTGGCGAGGGAGGCGCAGGCGAGGGAGGTGCCGGGCTGGGCGGCGCAGGCGCAGGCGACGGCGGCTCCGGGCTGGGTGGCGCCGGGCGAGGAGGTGCAGGCGACGGTGGGCCAGGGCTGGGCGGCTCCGGCGAAGGAGGCGCAGGGCTAGGCGGCGAGGGGCGCGGCGGCTCTGGCGAGGGAGGCGCAGGCGAGGGAGGTGCCGGGCTGGGCGGCGCAGGCGACGGCGACGGCGGCTCCGGGCTGGGTGGCGCCGGGCTAGGAGGCGCAGGCGACGGCGGGCCAGGGCTGGGCGGCTCCGGCGAAGGAGGCGCAGGGCTAGGCGGCGAGGGGCGCGGCGGCTCTGGCGAGGGAGGCGCAGGCGATGGCGGCTCCGGGCTGGGCGGCGCAGGCGACGACGACGGCGGCTCCGGGCTGGGTGGCGCCGGGCTAGGAGGCGCAGGCGACGGCGGGCCAGGGCTGGGCGGCTCCGGCGACGGAGGCGCAGGGCTAGGCGGCGCGGGGCGCGGCGGCTCTGGCGAGGGAGGCGCAGGCGACGGTGGCTCCGGGCTGGATGGCGCAGGCGACGGCGGCTCCGGGCGGGGTGGCGCCGGGCTAGGACGCGCAGGCGACGGCGGGCCAGGGCTGGGCGGCTCCGGCGAAGGGGGCGCAGGGCTAGGCGGCGAGGGGCGCGGCGGCTCTGGCGAGGGAGGCGCAGGCGAGGGAGGTGCCGGGCTGGGCGGCGCAGGCGACGGCAACGGCGGCTCCGGGCTGGGTGGCGCCGGGCTAGGAGGCGCAGGCGACGGCGGGCCAGGGCTGGGCGGCTCCGGCGAAGGAGGCGCAGGGCTAGGCGGCGAGGGGCTAGGCGGCTCTGGCGAGGGAGGCGCAGGCGAGGGAGGTGCCGGGCTGGGCGGCGCAGGCGCAGGCGACGGCGGCTCCGGGCTGGGTGGCGCCGGGCGAGGAGGTGCAGGCGACGGTGGGCCAGGGCTGGGCGGCTCCGGCGAAGGAGGCGCAGGGCTAGGCGGCGAGGGGCGCGGCGGCTCTGGCGAGGGAGGCGCAGGCGAGGGAGGTGCCGGGCTGGGCGGCGCAGGCGACGGCGACGGCGGCTCCGGGCTGGGTGGCGCCGGGCTAGGAGGCGCAGGCGACGGCGGGCCAGGGCTGGGCGGCTCCGGCGAAGGAGGCGCAGGGCTAGGCGGCGAGGGGCGCGGCGGCTCTGGCGAGGGAGGCGCAGGCGATGGCGGCTCCGGGCTGGGCGGCGCAGGCGACGACGACGGCGGCTCCGGGCTGGGTGGCGCCGGGCTAGGAGGCGCAGGCGACGGCGGGCCAGGGCTGGGCGGCTCCGGCGACGGAGGCGCAGGGCTAGGCGGCGCGGGGCGCGGCGGCTCTGGCGAGGGAGGCGCAGGCGACGGTGGCTCCGGGCTGGATGGCGCAGGCGACGGCGGCTCCGGGCTGGGTGGCGCCGGGCTAGGAGGCGCAGGCGACGGCGGGCCAGGGCTGGGCGGCTCCGGCGAAGGGGGCGCAGGGCTAGGCGGCGAGGGGCGCGGCGGCTCTGGCGAGGGAGGCGCAGGCGAGGGAGGTGCCGGGCTGGGCGGCGCAGGCGACGGCAACGGCGGCTCCGGGCTGGGTGGCGCCGGGCTAGGAGGCGCAGGCGACGGCGGGCCAGGGCTGGGCGGCTCCGGCGAAGGAGGCGCAGGGCTAGGCGGCGAGGGGCGCGGCGGCTCTGGCGAGGGAGGCGCAGGCGAGGGAGGTGCCGGGCTGGGCGGCGCAGGCAACGGCAACGGCGGCTCCGGGCTGGGTGGCGCCGGGCGAGGAGGTGCAGGCGACGGTGGGCCAGGGCTGGGCGGCTCCGGCGAAGGAGGCGCAGGGCTAGGCGGCGAGGGGCGCGGCGGCTCTGGCGAGGGAGGCGCAGGCGAGGGAGGTGCCGGGCTGGGCGGCGCAGGCGACGGCGACGGCGGCTCCGGGCTGGGTGGCGCCGGGCTAGGAGGCGCAGGCGACGGCGGGCTAGGGCTGGGCGGCTCCGGCGAAGGAGGCGCAGGGCTAGGCGGCGAGGGGCGCGGCGGCTCTGGCGAGGGAGGCGCAGGCGATGGCGGCTCCGGGCTGGGCGGCGCAGGCGACGACGACGGCGGCTCCGGGCTGGGTGGCGCCTGGCTAGGAGGCGCAGGCGACGGCGGGCCAGGGCTGGGCGGCTCCGGCGACGGAGGCGCAGGGCTAGGCGGCGCGGGGCGCGGCGGCTCTGGCGAGGGAGGCGCAGGCGACGGTGGCTCCGGGCTGGATGGCGCAGGCGACGGCGGCTCCGGGCGGGGTGGCGCCGGGCTAGGAGGCGCAGGCGACGGCGGGCCAGGGCTGGGCGGCTCCGGCGAAGGGGGCGCAGGGCTAGGCGGCGAGGGGCGCGGCGGCTCTGGCGAGGGAGGCGCAGGCGAGGGAGGTGCCGGGCTGGGCGGCGCAGGCGACGGCAACGGCGGCTCCGGGCTGGGTGGCGCCGGGCTAGGAGGCGCAGGCGACGGCGGGCCAGGGCTGGGCGGCTCCGGCGAAGGGGGCGCAGGGCTAGGCGGCGAGGGGCGCGGCGGCTCTGGCGAGGGAGGCGCAGGCGACGGTGGCTCCGGGCTGGATGGCGCAGGCGACGGCGGCTCCGGGCGGGGTGGCGCCGGGCTAGGAGGCGCAGGCGACGGCGGGCCAGGGCTGGGCGGCTCCGGCGAAGGGGGCGCAGGGCTAGGCGGCGAGGGGCGCGGCGGCTCTGGCGAGGGAGGCGCAGGCGAGGGAGGTGCCGGGCTGGGCGGCGCAGGCGACGGCAACGGCGGCTCCGGGCTGGGTGGCGCCGGGCTAGGAGGCGCAGGCGACGGCGGGCCAGGGCTGGGCGGCTCCGGCGAAGGAGGCGCAGGGCTAGGCGGCGAGGGGCGCGGCGGCTCTGGCGAGGGAGGCGCAGGCGAGGGAGGTGCCGGGCTGGGCGGCGCAGGCAACGGCAACGGCGGCTCCGGGCTGGGTGGCGCCGGGCGAGGGGGTGCAGGCGACGGTGGGCCAGGGCTGGGCGGCTCCGGCGAAGGAGGCGCAGGGCTAGGCGGCGAGGGGCGCGGCGGCTCTGGCGAGGGAGGCGCAGGCGAGGGAGGTGCCGGGCTGGGCGGCGCAGGCGACGGCGACGGCGGCTCCGGGCTGGGTGGCGCCGGGCTAGGAGGCGCAGGCGACGGCGGGCCAGGGCTGGGCGGCTCCGGCGAAGGAGGCGCAGGGCTAGGCGGCGAGGGGCGCGGCGGCTCTGGCGAGGGAGGCGCAGGCGATGGCGGCTCCGGGCTGGGCGGCGCAGGCGACGACGACGGCGGCTCCGGGCTGGGTGGCGCCGGGCTAGGAGGCGCAGGCGACGGCGGGCCAGGGCTGGGCGGCTCCGGCGACGGAGGCGCAGGGCTAGGCGGCGCGGGGCGCGGCGGCTCTGGCGAGGGAGGCGCAGGCGACGGTGGCTCCGGGCTGGATGGCGCAGGCGACGGCGGCTCCGGGCGGGGTGGCGCCGGGCTAGGAGGCGCAGGCGACGGCGGGCCAGGGCTGGGCGGCTCCGGCGAAGGGGGCGCAGGGCTAGGCGGCGAGGGGCGCGGCGGCTCTGGCGAGGGAGGCGCAGGCGAGGGAGGTGCCGGGCTGGGCGGCGCAGGCGACGGCAACGGCGGCTCCGGGCTGGGTGGCGCCGGGCTAGGAGGCGCAGGCGACGGCGGGCCAGGGCTGGGCGGCTCCGGCGAAGGAGGCGCAGGGCTAGGCGGCGAGGGGCGCGGCGGCTCTGGCGAGGGAGGCGCAGGCGAGGGAGGTGCCGGGCTGGGCGGCGCAGGCGACGGCGACGGCGGCTCCGGGCTGGGTGGCGCCGGGCTAGGAGGCGCAGGCGACGGCGGGCCAGGGCTGGGCGGCTCCGGCGAAGGAGGCGCAGGGCTAGGCGGCGAGGGGCGCGGCGGCTCTGGCGAGGGAGGCGCAGGCGATGGCGGCTCCGGGCTGGGCGGCGCAGGCGACGACGACGGCGGCTCCGGGCTGGGTGGCGCCGGGCTAGGAGGCGCAGGCGACGGCGGGCCAGGGCTGGGCGGCTCCGGCGACGGAGGCGCAGGGCTAGGCGGCGCGGGGCGCGGCGGCTCTGGCGAGGGAGGCGCAGGCGACGGTGGCTCCGGGCTGGGCGGCGCAGGCGACGGCGGCTCCGGGCGGGGTGGCGCCGGGCTAGGAGGCGCAGGCGACGGCGGGCCAGGGCTGGGCGGCTCCGGCGAAGGGGGCGCAGGGCTAGGCGGCGCGGGGCTAGGCGGCTCTGGCGAGGGAGGCGCAGGCGAGGGAGGTGCCGGGCTGGGCGGCGCAGGCGACGGCAACGGCGGCTCCGGGCTGGGTGGCGCCGGGCTAGGAGGCGCAGGCGACGGCGGGCCAGGGCTGGGCGGCTCCGGCGACGGAGGCGCAGGGCTAGGCGGCGAGGGGTGCGGCGGCTCTGGCGAGGGAGGCGCAGGCGACGGCGGTGCCGGGCTGGGCGGCGCAGGCGACGGCGACGGCGGCTCCGGGCTGGGTGGCGCCGGGCTAGGAGGCGCAGGCGACGGCGGGCCAGGGCTGGGCGGCTCCGGCGAAGGAGGCGCAGGGCTAGGCGGCGAGGGGCGCGGCGGCTCTGGCGAGGGAGGCGCAGGCGATGGCGGCTCCGGGCTGGGCGGCGCAGGCGACGACGACGGCGGCTCCGGGCTGGGTGGCGCCGGGCTAGGAGGCGCAGGCGACGGCGGGCCAGGGCTGGGCGGCTCCGGCGAAGGAGGCGCAGGGCTAGGCGGCGCGGGGCGCGGCGGCTCTGGCGAGGGAGGCGCAGGCGACGGTGGCTCCGGGCTGGGCGGCGCAGGCGACGGCGGCTCCGGGCGGGGTGGCGCCGGGCTAGGAGGCGCAGGCGACGGCGGGCCAGGGCTGGGCGGCTCCGGCGAAGGGGGCGCAGGGCTAGGCGGCGCGGGGCGCGGCGGCTCTGGCGAGGGAGGCGCAGGCGAGGGAGGTGCCGGGCTGGGCGGCGCAGGCGACGGCAACGGCGGCTCCGGGCTGGGTGGCGCCGGGCTAGGAGGCGCAGGCGACGGCGGGCCAGGGCTGGGCGGCTCCGGCGACGGAGGCGCAGGGCTAGGCGGCGAGGGGTGCGGCGGCTCTGGCGAGGGAGGCGCAGGCGACGGCGGTGCCGGGCTGGGCGGCGCAGGCGACGGCGACGGCGGCTCCGGGCTGGGTGGCGCCGGGCTAGGAGGCGCAGGCGACGGCGGGCCAGGGCTGGGCGGCTCCGGCGAAGGAGGCGCAGGGCTAGGCGGCGAGGGGCGCGGCGGCTCTGGCGAGGGAGGCGCAGGCGATGGCGGCTCCGGGCTGGGCGGCGCAGGCGACGACGACGGCGGCTCCGGGCTGGGTGGCGCCGGGCTAGGAGGCGCAGGCGACGGCGGGCCAGGGCTGGGCGGCTCCGGCGACGGAGGCGCAGGGCTAGGCGGCGCGGGGCTAGGCGGCTCTGGCGAGGGAGGCGCAGGCGACGGTGGCTCCGGGCTGGGCGGCGCAGGCGACGGCGGCTCCGGGCGGGGTGGCGCCGGGCTAGGAGGCGCAGGCGACGGCGGGCCAGGGCTGGGCGGCTCCGGCGAAGGGGGCGCAGGGCTAGGCGGCGCGGGGCGCGGCGGCTCTGGCGAGGGAGGCGCAGGCGAGGGAGGTGCCGGGCTGGGCGGCGCAGGCGACGGCAACGGCGGCTCCGGGCTGGGTGGCGCCGGGCTAGGAGGCGCAGGCGACGGCGGGCCAGGGCTGGGCGGCTCCGGCGACGGAGGCGCAGGGCTAGGCGGCGCAGGGCGCGGCGGCTCTGGCAAGGGAGGCGCAGGCGACGGTGGCTCCGGGCTGGGCGGCGCAGGCGACGGCGACGGCGGCTCCGGGCTGTGTGGAGCCGGGCTAGGAGGCGCGGGGCGCGGCGGCTCTGGCGAGGGAGGCGCAGGCGAGGGAGGTGCCGGGCTGGGCGGCGCAGGCGCAGGCGACGGCGGCTCCGGGCTGGGTGGCGCCGGGCTAGGAGGCGCAGGCGACGGCGGGCCAGGGCTGGGCGGCTCCGGCGAAGGAGGCGCAGGGCTAGGCGGCGCGGGGCTAGGCGGCTCTGGCGAGGGAGGCGCAGGCGAGGAGGGTGCCGGGCTGGGCGGCGCAGGCGACGGCGACGGCGGCTCCGGGCTGGGTGGCGCCGGGCTAGGAGGCGCAGGCGACGGCGGGCCAGGGCTGGGCGGCTCCGGCGAAGGAGGCGCAGGGCTAGGCGGCGCGGGGCGCGGCGGCTCTGGCGAGGGAGGCGCAGGCGAGGGAGGTGCCGGGCTGGGCGGCGCAGGCGACGGCGGCTCCGGGCTGGGTGGCGCCGGGCTAGGAGGCGCAGGCGACGGCGGGCCAGGGCTGGGCGGCTCCGGCGAAGGAGGCGCAGGGCTAGGCGGCGCGGGGCGCGGCGGCTCTGGCGAGGGAGGCGCAGGCGAGGGAGGTGCCGGGCTGGGCGGCGCAGGCGACGGCGACGGCGGCTCCGGGCGGGGTGGCGCCGGGCTAGGAGGCGCAGGCGACGGCGGGCCAGGGCTGGGCGGCTCCGGCGACGGAGGCGCAGGGCTAGGCGGCGCGGGGCGCGGCGGCTCTGGCGAGGGAGGCGCAGGCGACGGTGGCTCCGGGCTGGGCGGCGCAGGCGACGGCGGCTCCGGGCTGGGTGGCGCCGGGCTAGGAGGCGCAGGCGACGGCGGGCCAGGGCTGGGCGGCTCCGGCGAAGGAGGCGCAGGGCTAGGCAGCGCAGGGCGCGGCGGCTCTGGCGAGGGAGGCGCAGGCGACGGCGGGCCAGGGCTGGGCGGCGCAGGCGACGGCGGCTCCGGGCTGGGTGGCGCCGGGCTAGGAGGCGCAGGGCTAGGCGGCGAGGGGCGCGGCGGCTCTGGCGAGGGAGGCGCAGGCGAGGGAGGTGCCGGGCTGGGCAGCGCAGGCGACGGCGGCTCCGGGCTGGGTGGCGCCGGGCTAGGAGGCGCAGGCGACAGCGGGCCAGGGCTGGGCGGCTCCGGCGAAGGAGGCGCAGGGCTAGGCAGCGCAGGGCGCGGCGGCTCTGGCGAGGGAGGCGCAGGCGACGGCGGGCCAGGGCTGGGCGGCGCAGGCGACGGCGGCTCCGGGCTGGGTGGCGCCGGGCTAGGAGGCGCAGGGCTAGGCGGCGAGGGGCGCGGCAGCTCTGGCGAGGGAGGCGCAGGCGAGGGAGGTGCCGGGCTGGGCGGCGCAGGCGACGGCGGCTCCGGGCTGGGTGGCGCCGGGCTAGGAGGCGCAGGCCACGGCGGGCCAGGGCTGGGCGGCTCCGGCGAAGGAGGCGCAGGGCTAGGCGGCGCGGGGCGCGGCGGCTCTGGCGAGGGAGGCGCAGGCGACGGCGGCTCCGGGCTTTGTGGCGCCGGGCTAGGAGGCGCAGGCGACGGCGGGCCAGGGCTGGGCGGCTCCGGCGACGTCGGCGCAGGGCTAGGCGGCGCGGGGCGCGGCGGCTCTGGCGAGGGAGGCGCAGGTGAGGGCGGCTCCGGGCTGGGTGGCGCCGGCGAAGGAGGCGCAGGGCTAGGCGGCGCAGGGCGCGGCGGCTCTGGCAAGGGAGGCGCAGGCGACGGTGGCTCCGGGCTGGGCGGCGCAGGCGACGGCGGCTCCGGGCTGTGTGGAGCCGGGCTAGGAGGCGCAGGGCTAGGCGGCGAGGGGCTAGGCGGCTCTGGCGAGGGAGGCGCAGGCGACGGCGGCTCCGGGCTGGGCGGCGCAGGCGACGGTGACGGCGGCTCCGGGCTGGGTGGCGCCGGGCTAGGAGGCGCAGGCGACGGCGGGCCAGGGCTGGGCGGCTCCGGCGAAGGAGGCGCAGGGCTAGGCGGCGCGGGGCGCGGCGGCTCTGGCGAGGGAGGCGCAGGCGAGGGAGGTGCCGGGCTGGGCGGCGCAGGCGACGGCGACGGCGGCTCCGGGCTGGGTGGCGCCGGGCTAGGAGGCGCAGGCGACGGCGGGCCAGGGCTGGGCGGCTCCGGCGAAGGAGGCGCAGGGCTAGGCGGCGAGGGGCGCGGCGGCTCTGGCGAGGGAGGCGCAGGCGATGGCGGCTCCGGGCTGGGCGGCGCAGGCGACGGCGACGGCGGCTCCGGGCTGGGTGGCGCCGGGCTAGGAGGCGCAGGCGACGGCGGGCCAGGGCTGGGCGGCTCCGGCGAAGGAGGCGCAGGGCTAGGCGGCGCGGGGCGCGGCGGCTCTGGCGAGGGAGGCGCAGGCGACGGCGGTGCCGGGCTGGGCGGCGCAGGCGACGGCGACGGCGGCTCCGGGCTGGGTGGCGCCGGGCTAGGAGGCGCAGGCGACGGTGGGCCAGGGCTGGGCGGCTCCGGCGAAGGAGGCGCAGGGCTAGGCCGCGAGGGGCGCGGCGGCTCTGGCGAGGGAGGCGCAGGCGAGGGAGGTGCCGGACTGGGCGGCGCAGGCGCAGGCGACGGCGGCTCCGGGCTGGGTGGCGCCGGGCTAGGAGGCGCAGGCGACGGCGGGCCAGGGCTGGGCGGCTCCGGCGAAGGAGGCGCAGGGCTAGGCGGCGAGGGGCTAGGCGGCTCTGGCGAGGGAGGCGCAGGCGACGGCGGCTCCGGGCTGGGCGGCGCAGGCGCAGGCGACGGCGGCTCCGGGCTGGGTGGCGCCGGGCTAGGAGGCGCAGGCGACGGCGGGCCAGGGCTGGGCGGCTCCGGCGAAGGAGGCGCAGGGCTAGGCGGCGCGGGGCGCGGCGGCTCTGGCGAGGGAGGCGCAGGCGACGGCGGCTCCGGGCTGGGCGGCGCAGGCGACGGCGACGGCGGCTCCGGGCTGGGTGGCGCCGGGCTAGGAGGCGCAGGCGACGGCGGGCCAGGGCTGGGCGGCTCCGGCGAAGGAGGCGCAGGGCTAGGCGGCGCGGGGCGCGGCGGCTCTGGCGAGGGAGGCGCAGGCGAGGGAGGTGCCGGGCTGGGCGGCGCAGGCGCAGGCGACGGCGGCTCCGGGCTGGGTGGCGCCGGGCTAGGAGGTGCAGGCGACGGTGGGCCAGGGCTGGGCGGCTCCGGCGAAGGAGGCGCAGGGCTAGGCGGCGAGGGGCGCGGCGGCTCTGGCGAGGGAGGCGCAGGCGAGGGAGGTGCCGGGCTGGGCGGCGCAGGCGACGGCGGCTCAAGCACAGGCGGTGCTGGCACCGGCGGCTCCGGGCTAGGCGGCCCAGGAGATGGGGGCTGCGGGCTGGGGGGAGGCGGCGACGGCGGCTCCGGGCTAGGCGGCCCAGGAGACGGAGGGTCCGGGCTTGGGGGAGGCCGCGACGGCGGCTCCGGGCTAGGCGGCCCAGGAGACGGAGGCTCCGGGCTGGGGGGGAGCGGCGACGGCGGCTCCGGGCTAGGCGGCCCAGGAGATGGGGGCTCCGGGCTGGGGGGAGGCGGCGACGGCGGCTCCGGGCTAGGCGGGCCAGGAGATGGGGGCTCCGGGCTGGGGGGAGGCGGCGACGACGGCTCCGGGCTAGGCGGCCCAGGAGATGGGGGCTCCGGGCTGGGGGGAGGCGGCGACGACGGCTCCGGGCTAGGCGGCCCAGGAGATGGGGGCTCCGGGCTGGGGGGAGGCGGCGACGGCGGCTCCGGGCTAGGCGGCCCAGGAGATGGGGGCTCCGGGCTGGGGGGAGGCGGCGACGGCGGCTCCGGGCTAGGCGGCCCAGGAGACGGAGGCTCCGGGCTGGGGGGAGGCGGCGACGGCGGCTCCGGGCTAGGCGGCCCAGGAGACGGAGGGTCCGGGCTGGGGGGAGGCGGCGACGGCGGCTCTGGGCTAGGCGGCCCAGGAGATGGGGGCTCCGGGCTGGGGGGAGGCGGCGACGGCGGCTCCGGGCTAGGCGGGCCAGGAGACGGAGGGTCCGGGCTGGGGGGAGGCGGCGACGGCGGCTCCGGGCTAGGCGGCCCAGGAGACGGAGGCTCCGGGCTGGGGGGAGGCGGCGACGGCGGCTCCGGGCTAGGCGGCCCAGGAGATGGGGGCTCCGGGCTGGGGGGAGGCGGCGATGGCGGCTCCGGGCTAGGCGGCCCAGGAGACGGAGGGTCCGGGCTGGGGGGAGGCGGCGACGGCGGCTCCGGGCTAGGCGGCCCAGGAGACGGGGGCTCCGGGCTGGGGGGAGGCGGCGACGGCGGCTCCGGGCTAGGCGGCCCAGGAGATGGGGGCTCCGGGCTGGGGGGAGGCGGCGACGGCGGCTCCGGGCTAGGCGGCCCAGGAGATGGCGGCTCCGGGCTGGGGGGAGGCGGCGACGGCGGCTCCGGGCTAGGCGGCCCAGGAGACGGAGGCTCCGGGCTGGGGGGAGGCGGCGATGGCGGCTCCGGGCTAGGCGGCCCAGGAGACGGAGGCTCCGGGCTGGGGGGGAGCGGCGACGGCGGCTCCGGGCTAGGCGGCCCAGGAGACGGAGGGTCCGGGCTGGAGGGAGGCGGCGACGGCGGCTCCGGGCTAGGCGGCCCAGGAGACGGAGGGTCCGGGCTGGGGGGAGGCGGCGACGGCGGCTCCGGGCTAGGCGGCCCAGGAGACGGGGGCTCCGGGCTGGGGGGAGGCGGCGACGGCGGCTCCGGGCTAGGCGGGCCAGGAGATGGGGGCTCCGGGCTGGGGGGAGGCGGCGACGGCGGCTCCGGGCTAGGCGGGCCAGGAGACGGGGGCTCCGGGCTGGGGGGAGGCGGCGACGGCGGCTCCGGGCTAGGCGGCCCAGGAGACGGAGGCTCCGGGCTGGGGGGAGGCGGCGACGGCGGCTCCGGGCTAGGCGGCCCAGGAGACGGAGGCTCCGGGCTGGGGGGAGGCGGCGATGGCGGCTCCGGGCTAGGCGGCCCAGGAGACGGAGGGTCCGGGCTGGGGGGAGGCGGCGACGGCGGCTCCGGGCTAGGCGGCCCAGGAGACGGAGGGTCCGGGCTGGGGGGAGGCGGCGACGGCGGCTCCGGGCTAGGCGGCCCAGGAGACGGGGGCTCCGGGCTGGGGGGAGGCGGCGACGGCGGCTCCGGGCTAGGCGGCCCAGGAGATGGGGGCTCCGGGCTGGGGGGAGGCGGCGACGGCGGCTCCGGGCTAGGCGGCCCAGGAGATGGCGGCTCCGGGCTGGGGGGAGGCGGCGACGGCGGCTCCGGGCTAGGCGGCCCAGGAGACGGAGGCTCCGGGCTGGGGGGGAGCGGCGACGGCGGCTCCGGGCTAGGCGGCCCAGGAGACGGAGGGTCCGGGCTGGGGGGAGGCGGCGACGGCGGCTCCGGGCTAGGCGGCCCAGGAGACGGAGGGTCCGGGCTGGGGGGAGGCGGCGACGGCGGCTCCGGGCTAGGCGGCCCAGGAGACGGAGGGTCCGGGCTGGGGGGAGGCGGCGACGGCGGCTCCGGGCTAGGCGGCCCAGGAGACGGAGGCTCCGGGCTGGGGGGAGGCGGCGACGGCGGCTCCGGGCTAGGCGGCCCAGGAGACGGGGGCTCCGGGCTGGGGGGAGGCGGCGACGGCGGCTCCGGGCTAGGCGGGCCAGGAGATGGGGGCTCCGGGCTGGGGGGAGGCGGCGACGGCGGCTCCGGGCTAGGCGGGCCAGGAGACGGGGGCTCCGGGCTGGGGGGAGGCGGCGACGGCGGCTCCGGGCTAGGCGGCCCAGGAGACGGAGGCTCCGGGCTGGGGGGAGGCGGCGACGGCGGCTCCGGGCTAGGCGGCCCAGGAGACGGAGGCTCCGGGCTGGGGGGAGGCGGCGATGGCGGCTCCGGGCTAGGCGGCCCAGGAGACGGAGGGTCCGGGCTGGGGGGAGGCGGCGACGGCGGCTCCGGGCTAGGCGGCCCAGGAGACGGAGGGTCCGGGCTGGGGGGAGGCGGCGACGGCGGCTCCGGGCTAGGCGGCCCAGGAGACGGGGGCTCCGGGCTGGGGGGAGGCGGCGACGGCGGCTCCGGGCTAGGCGGCCCAGGAGATGGGGGCTCCGGGCTGGGGGGAGGCGGCGACGGCGGCTCCGGGCTAGGCGGCCCAGGAGATGGCGGCTCCGGGCTGGGGGGAGGCGGCGACGGCGGCTCCGGGCTAGGCGGCCCAGGAGACGGAGGCTCCGGGCTGGGGGGAGGCGGCGACGGCGGCTCCGGGCTAGGCGGCCCAGGAGACGGAGGCTCCGGGCTGGGGGGAGGCGGCGACGGCGGCTCCGGGCTAGGCGGCCCAGGAGATGGCGGCTCCGGGCTGGGGGGAGGCGGCGACGGCGGCTCCGGGCTAGGCGGCCCAGGAGACGGAGGCTCCGGGCTGGGGGGAGGCGGCGACGGCGGCTCCGGGCTAGGCGGCCCAGGAGACGGAGGCTCCGGGCTGGGGGGAGGCGGCGACGGCGGCTCCAGAGCTGGTGGCGGCTGCGAGGTACCAGATGCGCTTTCTGCGAGGATAGCGATGTCGAGGAGGCAAGATTCTCAAGGGGCCGGGTAGATAAACTTGTGGGTTTCCCCTTTGCTTCAGTTGAAAATGTATGACGAGTGCAAACGCTTGTATAAATTGTTCGGTATGCCGCACTTTGGCTTACCTGACGTTGCCTCGCCGTAAGAACCGCTCCCCTCTCTTGTTATTTTAAATGGAGGTGAGGTCGCTGTAGGCACTCCTGTATGGAATTCAGTGGGTCTATCGGATCCAATGACGGTTTGATCCTGTCGTAGTATGTACAAGGGGAGCAGCGGATCTGCGGGTGGGCTTGCTTGGGGCATGGTTACAAGCCCGCTACCATCACCATATGCCCCTGCCGTGTATCCGCTTTGCTTGTTTGCAGAGGCTGTATGGTGGTTTGCGGAGGTTGGAGAAGTCGGCGGTGCTACGGACCGCAATCCCTCTTCCGTAGCTGTTGGCCCTCTTGCTGAGGGCTGATGCCTCCTCAGCTGCTGCTGCTTAGCTAGCCTTGGCGGAGACGCTGCCGTAGCAGCAGGACCTGGATAATGACCTGGAAGTGAAGATAGCAGGTGGGTAGCAGGTGGGTTGGGAAAGGAGTGGGGGTGCTGGGGGGCGGGCAGCTAGCATTGCGGCTATTTACAGCCAACGACGCACGCCGAGCGAGGGGTGGAGAGAGAGAGAGAGAGAGTAATGCCCATGAGTAACATTTGCGTGCATGCATGACATGCCTCAACACTTTCCGCAAACACACCACGCGACCATCATCCACCCGTCACTGTCCACCCCTCCAATGAACTCCCCGTGGATGTCCTCCCGGCCACCCCCGATGTCCTCACCGCGTGTGGCATGATGTGGAGGGGAAGCTCCGTAGTAGCTTGCGGTTCTGCTGCTCCCTCCTCGCTCTGCTGCTGCTGGTAATGCTGGACGCGAAACAGATGGGGGTGCAGCCGCCAGCTCCTTCACCTCAGCAGCAGATTCAGGGTATACCAGGTTGTACTCAAATGGTGGGGGTGCGCCAACTCCATCCCTGTCCGTGCCTTCCCGGGTCTGCGCTTGAGCTCCTTCACGCGTCACTATTGGTGAATCACGGACAGAAGAGCGAGGCTTCCTCCGTTCAGCAGTATATCCTTCAATTGCACCAGGGGCATGACGGGAATGAAAATATGAGCAGCAGGGGTTTGACGCAGCCTGCAAGAAGGTCTATATGACCTGTTGGGGAGCTGGCGGGGCTGATGGGGCGGACACAGCTCTACTTGCGCCGGCAGCAGCCTACCCCATTCCATGCCTGACACATACCTGGCAGAAGACCCACTGCTTCGGAGCTACGAACCAACACCTGAACTGCAATCAGGGTCAGTATAACGATGTACCGGACCCCAAGTGGAGATTGGCATGATGACACGCCACGCCATGCGAACTTTCCGACCAGGCGGCGCGCTGGCTTCAAGCTACACATTCAAGGATAATAGCGGGAGTTTTACTTAGTGGTGCAATTCGTTGTGCTCGACGGAGCTTTGCTTCCTCTCGCAGCGTCCTGAGGGAAGCCCCCAAAAGCTAAATATGAATAGATCTAAGTACTCGCAACAATGCAGATGCGTACGCCGAGTCTGGGCAGCCTATCACAGCGCGCGAGCGAGCGAAACTGACGCGCCGGCTGTTGGCAGGCTGTGAACTGTACTTTGAGCAATGCGAAATGAATTAAACGATAAAAATAGTGCACAAATTCAAGAAATACGCAACCTGCAGGCGTCATCGAGCGAAGGTATCGGTAACACATTTCTCCGATCGGTCTCATCCCCACCATTGTCCTACTAACTTGAGGGCCCAATTTGAAATATTGCATATCCATACGCACCGGATCAATTGAATTACAGCGCGCCGTGATGCATAACAAAAAACGCATGACTGTATTCGAGGCCACTGAAGCTTACTTTGGCCGCTCTCAGGAGATATGCGCTAAGCACACAAATATATCATTATCGCCACGCGCCAAGGACCGGCATAGTGGTTGCGGCAACCGGGCGAGTCGGTGCTGGCTCTCGTGCCATTCACGCAACGACCAGTAGGATTGGTGTTCATCAATCAAAGCGCTTCAGTGGCAGAGGTTTCGCAAGCCAGAACGATGCCCGACAAAGTTCGACCACCGAAGTTCGACGCGGACTGCTCGCACCGTGGGCACGCGGGTTTCATGGACGGACGTCAACTTCCAATCGGTTTCGCATTTCGCATTCGCAATTTAGCGCATGTCCGTTACTCGCTTGGGAGTCACACTGGGGGGGGACAGCCCCCGGGTGGGTGGCATCCCACACCGCACTGCACCGCAACACAAACGGCGCCAAGTACAGCACGCAGTGCCCGTAGATGCCCTCGTCCCCCCGGTGTCTACACGAGCGGCCGCCTAGGGCGGTAATGGGGGGCTGCAGCATCAAGTGCCAACAGTGGAGGGGACAGGACACGCAAGCGCTTAGAGACACTGGTCACGCACGAGCTTTGGGTAGATGAGAACAGCTGGGCAAATGCGTGGGGATCAAGGGAATGGGACAACGGGGCTCAAGGGGCAACATGGGCCCCAGGGCGACGCCGCACAGGTGCGGTCCGGGTTCTGACTGCGCCCCTGCCTGGCCTGTTGGTCGGGTTTCCATGCAACCTGTGTAGCCAGTGGCTGCATTTACACCAAGCATTCATGCCCTGCAACGCTGGGACCGAAGCTCCCAGGCTCGGCCCGTCAGTCGTTCTTTTCTTACTTCTCTTAGTCAGTTCCCCATGATAGCATCAGCAAAGTGTTGATGTTGCATATTTGTCCAGGTCGCTCCTTTTTGATCGAATGCAGCGCTACAAGTTTCAGTCAAGGGTTTCAGTCAAATCTGTTGCAAATGAGCTGTGCGGCGTGCGCGCCTGTGTCACTTAAGTAGCACGCTGCTTAATATTTAAATGAATGCTGAAGGCTATCATAACCAGTTTCGCGCGCAAGTCGTTCTTGGTCGCCAGGGCAGTCGCCAAGGCATTCTTCCTCTTGTGTACAATGGTTCAAGGTAGCTGTTCATTAAAATACCTGTGAAAGCTAGTCAACGGGTGGGAAAGGCCAAGATTTCCGAAGCGTTCCCAAGCATGACACGTATGGAGCAACCCGGGCTCACCCGTCGGGCTCACCCGTCGGGCGTAGCCCATACGCCCAGCGGTGTTCAACGTCCAGATGCTCCCAGATGCCTAGATATGTTATAAGAAAGCTATGGAAAGTAATCATGCCCGCTGACCTGGCGTATCGGGTCGTCACAGGACCTAAATGCCGCGACATTTCCCGACTTGGGCACAGGAAGGGCATATGTCACCGGCGTGCAGCACTCATAACCACTTCTTAAGATGCTAGAATAACACGGCATCCATCGTAGGCCGCTAACAAGCGCTTCCTGAGCGTTCGAGCTCGCGAAATGCCGTTCGGCCAAACCCCGGTGGGAAGCTCCTGACCATGTACATTGTAATATCTGTTGTATATATAGTATACCGGAATAGTCTGTGTGGGCAAATGTGCGATTCGGTTGACCGTGCCGACACGTACCGTCCTGACCAGCTGGCTGGCACCACGAAAGCCACGAGTCCTGCACGCTAGCGAGGTCGCGCCAAGCCCCAACTTGGTATTGATTATGATATAAGGTGTATGGGTGCAACTGCATAGCGGGGGCGACGCTCGGGGCAAGTTCCTTTGTCGGGGGTGCTGCCTAGGCACCGCTTAGACCCCCCGCACGGAAACGGCCGTACGGCAGGGGTACACACCTCGATCAGTGGTTTTGACACGGCAGCGGGTACGTGCCATGCGTCGCGAGGCGAGACACGGGCGAGCCGAAGCTTCTTGGAACGGTTGATTACAGGACCGCACCGAGACGCATACTGCAGTCATACATTGTCCAACCACTTCAGATGTACAGTACAAGCCGGCATACGACTAGGTCTTCGCGTAGCGGTGCCTTATGAGCCGCGTGTCTTGTGATGCTGTGTCTGGTGTGGCTCTGGCGGGCGTTTAGCTTAGCTTCGGCACGCCTACGCAGCTGTGAGTCGGGTGGGCAGCCAAGTAGGGTGGCGGTTGGCCACCTGTGCCCGAGGCAGTGTTCACACTGTCCCCTTCTTGTAACCAACACTCATATGATGACATGTACGGCTTGCGACCAGCTGAGGACAGACAGCGGCCTTGACTTCAGCAAGGGCATGCAGGAAGTAATGCGGGATGTGGACCCGGTCAGTCTTGCTGCGCTGCTTGGCACCGTATGAGAACTTAGGAGGGGTGGATGGTTCAACCGCGAGTGAATAGCGTCATGGGACGAGTTTGCTCGAGGTCGTGGGTTCGATTCCCATACACTCCCCCGATTTCGGTCGGGATGAAATGCCTAGGGATAAGTGGTCGGCCGGACGAGTTTAGGACTTAGTCGATGAGCCCGGATTCGGTCCACTAGGGCGGCCGCGAGCTCCTATAAAGTAAGAAGTATCGATCGATCGGGTGAACGGTTAGGCGGCAGAAGTCACGGTGGAGACGTCGGCGTGCAGGTGGCACGCCCCTGAAGTCCAGAGCAGTTCGCTCGCGACCCGGGTCACCAGGTCCTTCTTGTAACCATGCATTCTTAGGAGCAGGAATGTGCCCCTCGCGAGGGCTGACCAAGAGAGTTGGACAACTAAAGTTATTCAGGCGTTAAAGGGTGACCCCGGCCCGGGCCTTCGGTTTTCAAGCAAGAGGCAGGAAGGGCACGAGAAGTGCGCATCATCTTGTAACCGCACACACACGAGTAAAGGAGCCAGCTTGGTGCGTCCCACCTTGAACACAACCGCCGGCAGCCCGTCCCACCCTGGCGCCTTGCCTGGCAGCGTGCGTTTGAGTGCCGCCGCTACCTCGGCAGTGGTAGTGGTAAACCCTAAGGCGGCGTTGCTGAAGGTGTCGTCTACCTCTGGTGACAGGCGGCGTGGGTGGGCGGCTAGTGCGGTGAGGATCGGGGTCATGGGGTCGGCAGTGCCTGGCGGTGGTGGCGGTGGCGGTGGTGGTGGTGGTGGCTTGCGGCTGACGTCTCTCCTGGAGTCCGCTACCACTGGGCAACTGCTGCAGGCGTTGTGCTGGCACTAGCCATCGGGCACGGTTCAAGCCTTCTGTACCACCCGCTCATTTGTAGATGGGTCGGGAGGCATGATGGCATTGAGGCATTGACGCATTTGAAATTCCTGCCGACACCACTGTGGACACAAATGACCGGGTTTTCAGATGCGTACGACAGGGGTTTGTGGGTCGGGGAGTGGGTGGGTGGGTCGGGATGTCCGTAAGTAACATGGTATCGAAAGTGTTTTTTGGTCCCCCCCCCCCCCGTGATTACGAAACGTCAATGCGGGGGTCTGCGTGCACAGCGTCCTGTATCACCCCTGCATCATCCGCTTGTATCCAATCCTCCGACGCCCTAATTGATAGCGGTGGTGGCAGGGGGTGACGGGTAGTCAACGGGGCAGGGTCATAGGGGGATGATGGTGGAGATGTCATATGACAGTTGGTGGCGGTGGCCCGATACCAGTGCCCTCCTCAGGAGGGTTGGCGTCCGTGCGCATCTCGATGCCTCTGAAAGCCTCAGGACCTCGCATGCGGCCCCGAGGCCGGGGCTGTGCCTGGCCCCCAGTGTACCACACAGCATGGAGGTGACACGCTGTGCCCATTGGGGGAGGGGGACAACTGTAGGGGTCAAGGACGCGATGGATATCATACTGGCGCAAACCGCGAGTGTTAAGCATTCGTATTTGTCAGTGCGGTAGAGGGCTACAAAATGCTTGGGCTTGGTGGCAAGGGGGCCCTTGATTCGCGTGGATGCGGGCGTGTGGGATTCCGACACGCGTGCCTTGTGCTGACCGGGTCTTAAGCCCTGAGCTGGATCATCGTCGGCACGGGTCTAAAGCTCATTCGCTTGGAGTAGCCACCCAGCCTGAGATCATATTGGGGCTCAGCCCATTTTCCAGCTGTACAAAGCTGACATCCCTTGTTGCCGACGCACGCACGCACGCAGCCAGCAGCCAGCCCGGACAGGGGTGATCCTGGGGGGCGAAGCCCCCCCTCTATTTTAGAACATCTGTACCCCTTGGGACGCTTGTACTCCAGCCAACCCCAACCCCCCAAGGCCCCAAAGCAAATGGAATTAGAAGATAGAATTAGATAATAGCCCAACGGGACGTTGCACGTGATGCCCATTGCTTCGCCCTTACTTTAAGTGACATCAGACCCAGTCAGTACTGCGCTGAGGCTGCGCTCACGGAAAGCTCTCGAAAAGCTTCATTTTTGTCCCATCCTGAGTAGCCTTGACACGCACAACCTAGCCCTGGCCTTTAAGCCTCTGCATATCGGCCACACTTGTGCCATCCAGCTTCACGTGCCTCTGATCCTCACTGCGGCATGGACATCCCTAGCCACCCCACCGTCCACACGACGTACCGCCACACCGCAAAGTTCCTGATGCCCCCATGTGCGGTGGTGCCGTGTAACCGGCCTCCCTCATTTCCGGCTCACTGCTCCTGCTCTGAATCCACTGGACCTTTCCATCAAACACAAAGCTAACCTGCACACTTATGAAAGTCCGGCGCGTCCTCCTCAGCCAGCTTAGTTAATGGCAGCTGCGCGCGACAGCAGCTGAGCGAGCCCAAAATCGTCGCCCGCGTCTTCCTCTTCCTCTTCCTCCTCGTCGTCCTCCTCCATGTTCTCGTCCAAAGGCCCCAGTGCCGCCGCCTTGCCCGCAGCCGCCATGACAGACCGCAGCTCGTCCAGGCCTGGGGGGTGCGCGTGCGAGGCGTAGCGAGGGAGGCAGCGAGGCCGTGGGTTGCGGAGCGGGCATGCTTGGTCCACACAGGTGGACACAGAGGGCAGTTCGTGGGTTAGTGCGTGCGGGCAAGGTATTGGGGCCAACTTTTATCTTTGTCAAGTGGGCCGTGCAACCGCCACTACGGAAGGCCACTACCGGTCGCCATCAAACTCCGACAGCATTGCTCTCCAGCCGCCCGATTCGCCCCCGCCCCAGGAACCATACGTTTACAACACCTCCCCCTCCGATCCCTCCAGCCTATGCCCTTCGCTCCTCAAGAATCCCATGTCCTTCGGCCCCGATCCCTCAAAAGCCTATGTCCTTCGCTACATATATACGGTAGTGTGTGCCGTGCGCACTGCTTGTTGTGCTGCTGCGCCCAGTGCTGGTTCTGCCACTGCCGCCGCCGCCGCCGCACTCACCCGCCTCGCTGATCTCGTTCTCGTCCAGCGCCAGCAGTTGCAGCGAGGCCTTGCCCGCCACCGCCTTGGCGGCCGCCACCGCGCCCACGCGCCGGATCTGCATTCGTGCAGCGGCACAGCAGCCGTGGGCGCCGTAGTGGTGAGCCGGGTGTGACGAGACAAATATGCATCCGTTGGCAGTGCGTGGGCGTGGCAGTTGGGGCCGTCCAAAGGCACACCGCACATTGCGCGGCGGCCTGTACCGGCGTGTCGCATGGCCATGAACCCCGTGCCGTACCACTGCATTCGCCCCCTCTCCCTTCCCCATACGGCCTGTGCGCGCGGCTCCTCCGCCCAGGCAGCCCTATCCGCCCACCAGTCAACCGCCAACCAACCCAACCCAACCCACCCACCCACCCACCTGGTTGCCGACCAGGTCCACGCTCTGCGGCGCCGCCAGCACCGCCAGCGCGCGCGCCAGAGTGACGGCGCCGCGGTCGCCCAGCTCGTTCTCGCGCAGGTTCACGGAGCGCAGCGAGCGGGCGTGCGCCGCCACCAGCGCCGCCACCGCCTGCGCATGGGCACCCGGTGCGCGCGGCATAGGCAGGATGAGCACAGCCATTCAGCCAGGCCGTCGTCGTCGTCGGCGGCGGCGGCGGCACCCGATAACGGTGCGGTGTGCCGCGCGACAGGGTGCTGCTGCGCGATACGCGATGACAGTGCAATGCGGTGCCCGACGCGGCTGCACTCCGCCGCCCCCGCGTTGACGCTTGCCCGTTGCTGCGGCCGCTGACCTGGCGCACTGGCGGACAACAACCAGCCCGCAGCGTCCTACCCCGCTTTCCATTCACCAGCCCGCGTGCGTGCACCCGCCACTCTTTCTGTTCTCCCGTTTGCTCCCTTCCGTCAACCTGCATCCCGTCCCAATCCTTGCATGCCCTGGTGTCCATCCGCTGGCCCCTACGTGCCCTTCCCTCCCCCTTGGTTTCGAATGGGCTGGAGTTTACAAGTTACAACCTTCCCTCCGACTGCTCGCCCTTCCCCTCTTCCCCCCCTCCATCTGCCGGCCCACCTTTGCGGCGTCGGGGTCCACCTCGTTCAGCGCCAGGCCCAGCTCCTCCAGCTGCTGCCGGGGGCGGCCGGCCGCTGCGAGCGGGCGGCGGGTACGGGTGTAGGGTGGCGGGTGGGGGGGGGGGTAGTTCATTCCAGAAACCAAAAGCGAAACGACCAAGAGAACCCAAACCAACCAGGGGGGCGGGTGGGGCGCGCGGCGGGTGCGACACAAGGAGACATGGACAGGCGGAAAGGGTGATCCCAGGTGCAAATAAAGGGAAACTGAAGCTGCGCTTGGTGAGAGGGAAGCGTGTCCAGGCACGAGGCAAGGGGAGGAGGCGGGCGAACGCCTGGCGCGACTTCCCAGCTCTACCAGGCCACCCCTGCTTGCACACCCGTTGACCAAAGACACCAACCATTTGTTAATATTCAATCTCAATGTCTCAATCCCATCCTGAGCCAGAACCCGAACCCCGCCCCAACCCCAACCTTCAGGCCCCCTCCTCCGCACCCAGCCGCCAACACCCAGCAGGACACGCACCCAGCAGGCCACGCACGCACGCACCCACCCTCTGCCGCCGCGTAGCTCTGCAGCAGGCCGCCGCACAGCGTCGCCACGCCGTCCGGCCCCAGCCCTGTGTCGTTCAGGTTGAGCGCCCGCAGCGCCGGCTGCCCCGCCAGCGCCGCCGCCAGCGCGGGCGCCACCTCCGCGGTCAGCGGGTTGTCGGAGAAGTCCAGGCGCACCAGGCAGCTGCCTGCGGGGCGGTGGGGGATAGGCGGTGGTGACCGTGGTGGCGGTGGCGGTGGCGGTGGTGGCGGTGGTGTTAGGAATGGTGACGTGGTGGTGATGGAGGGGTGAGGGGTGACATGTCCGGGTGCGTGTTGCGGCGAAATGGGCTTGGGCTTGCCCTCACGTGCCCATACATACCCATGATTGCAATGCAGCTGGCGGAACTAGTATGGCACGACACCGAGCGGACTCAGATGCACGCGGCACAGAAACACGCACAGCTTCCCGCACCTGCCATGAGGCTCTTGGCCAGCGCAATGCCGCCGGCGGGGCCCACGCGGCTGGACGCGAAGCGAATGTCCTGTGCCCGGTGTTTGGAAGGAGGCGTAAGCCAGGGAACATGAATACACAGTGGCATTGTGCGATCCTGCTCCTTGATGAGCCATCAGCGCGTGCCCACACGCAGCACGACAGGAGACACGGGATGACGGGACACGGAATGCGGGTGCAACAGCCTAATCGGGTTGAAGCGCTGCAGTGCTGCTCCCACCCACCTATTATCGGTGCGCGCTATCCTGTCCTACTGCCTACCGCCCACCATTCGCCACGCATCCCACTTGTGACCCACCCACCTCCATGCGCGGCGCGCGCGCCAGCAGTCCGGCGATGTGGGTGGCGCCCTCGTCACCGCTCATGTTGTTGAACAGCTGAAGGTGGAGGCGGGGTTGCAAGGATATGTAGCGACGTGGAGCAGGTAGGCAGCAGGCGAGGTGAAGGCGGGGTTGGGGTGAGGCGAAGGGAAGGGAAGGGGGTGGGGGCAGAGCTTGCACGCCAGACTGCATACACTCCTTCTCAACGGCCCACGTGTGCCAGCAGCATGCAGCCCATCCCCCCCTTAGGTCCTTTCCCTCCGCGCCGCTGCCCCTGACCCTCTTTCCCTAACCCTTTTCTGCCAGCGCACACGACGCTAGCAAACTAGGTGCTACGCCCGCCCCAAACCTGCCCCGCCCCGTGCGCGCGCCGTGTCCCCACCTGCAGGCGGCGCAGGCGGGAGGGGTCGGCCAGCAGCTCGGCGGTGGCGCGGCAGGCGTGCACGGACAGGCCCACGTTCTGCAGCGACAGCGACTCCAGCGGGGCCTGCGGGGGCAGGGGGGGATGCAGGGAGGGGGGAGGGCGGGAAGTGCGGGGAAGGCGAGCCGGGTGGGAACAGAGGCGGAGGCAGAGAGGGGTGTGAAGTGCGGAGAAGGCGGCGGCGGCGATGGAGCGAGGCGGGGTGGGCGTGCGGGGGTTCAGCTGGGCCGGTGGCAACCGAGGCCTGGGCCGGAGTGCCCCATTGGCCTCCTGATAGCAAGGCACCTTCAAGCCTAGGCCAGTTGAGCACGTGACACCCGTGCGTGGCGCCCATCCCACCCCGCCCCAGTGCAGTTGTCGCAAAACCGGAATGAGTTTCCATTAGCCCCCACCCCACCCCACCGCCCCCAGCCCCCACACACGCGCCTACATTGCCCTTGAGCACCGCCTCGCACGCGCGCACGCCCTTCTCGCCCAGCGCGTTGTCCGACAGGTTCAGCGCCGTCAGCTGCAGGTAAGGCGTGGGGTGCAAGGCGTGTGTGTACATGGTGTAGGAGGATAAATGCGGAGGAGGAGGCGGAGTGGAATAAGCTGGCAGGGCAGGACACGGGTGTGGGTGTGCGGCGGCCTTGCTTATGGGGCCCTGCACCCAACACCCCGCTAAGTATGGTGCCCGCGACAATTTCCTCACCGCGCCACTCGATGCGCTTCCCCACGGCCCCGAGAGACCTCCTCACACGCATCACAGGGCGCCACGCAGTGCTGCCGCCCACGACTATCCCTCCCCCAAACACCACGACTGAAACACACACACACACACACACACACACACACACACACACACACGGGTTCCAGGCTATTTCTGCGGGTAAGTATGACTACCGGGGCTACGCGGTACCGTCCAAGAAGTATTCGGTGCGTATCCGTCAGTAACTGCGAGCGATTGCGGGGATTCCTCTCCGTTTCCGTTTACCAACACACACACACACACACACACACACACAAATACACACAGAGTCCCCCCACCTGCGGTGCGCCCGCCAGCGCGCCGCTAAGCACCCTCAGCACTTCCAGCGCCTCGTCCTCCTGAGGGGGGGGCCGGGTGGGCGTAGGTATGCCGGGTTAAAGGGCGGTTTGTTAGGCACGCCGCGTTCAGCAAGGGTTTGGGGCCAAGATTGGCAAAGTGTGCGTGCGCGCGCACAGCACATGGTCTGGGTGGCCTGGGACGGCGCACTGTGTGCAGCCGGCCGTTGCAGGCCGCCGCATGGCCCTTCACACACACCCCGCTCCTTGACGTGAATGGCGTACCCACCCGCACGCTCCAGCCAGCCCCCTCTGACGCCACCATATCCCCTCATGACCCACCGCACCGCCACACGAAACCACGACTGCCACCACCACCACCACCACCACCACCACCACCACCACCACCACCACCACCACCAGTGGCATCGCCACTAACGTGTGTAACTGTTATGTGACCACCACCACCACCACCACCACCACCACCACCACCACCACCACCACCACCACCACCACCACCACCACCACCACCACCACCACCACCACCACCACCACCACTGCCACGCAACCCACCGGGCGGCCCGCAATGACGTCGCTGATGTCCGCCTCCCGCAGCACGCCCGACACCGCGGCGATGGCGCGCGCGGCCACGGCGGCGGCGTCGCGGCCAAAGGACTTGGTGCTGAAGCGGATCTGGTGGGTAGGGGGTGCGCGGCCAGGGGTGGAGGAGTGAGGCGAGCAACGGCCGGGAAGGACGAGGAGCAGGCGGCGCAAGTGCCGCAAACCTTGGGGCCATTACCTCCCTTACCTAGCCCAGTAACAGGGTCGCCCGGTACCTAGCCCGGTACCTCGCAACAACCTTACCCGGCGCTCTTCCCTCCCCAGTCAGTGCTGCTTCTCCTCGCAGTGCAGTTGTTTCCTATTGGATTTGGTTTAGTTTGGGCTGGTAACCACACACACCCGAGTCCATCCCATCGGTGGCTACCCCCCATTCAGCCCATCCTCCCGTCTGCAACCTGCTACCCGCTTCACATCTGCCAACCACCCCTCCCAGGCGAGGGGCCGGCAGCCGCACCGTGCTAACGCTGCTGCCCGGCGCCAGCAGCGCCGCCAGCAGCTGCTCGGTGGCGTCCGCGGTCAGGAAGTCGCGGCTGCCGGCCAGGTCCACGTGCTGCTGGGATGCGCGGGAGGGAGGGGGGTAGCGGCGTCGGTGGGTGTAAAGATGGGTTGGCGCAGTGGTGGTGTAAGCGCTGGTGTCAGGCACTGCTTGGCACTGTTGCGCGACAAGCGGAAGAGGTGAACTGCTGGGAGTTTGAGGAGTGGTCCAGACGGCCAGCGACGCGCCCATGCACGCGTGCTGCCCTACACACCCACCGTCACGGTGCCGGCCGCGGCGGCGGCGCCCGGCATGGCCACGCCCTCAACCTTGCCACCGTCCTTGACCGTCTGGATCACCAGCTCGCCCAGCTTACTGCAGATGAGGGCGGGGAGGAGCGCAGCGCACAGTGCAGCGCGGGCAAACGAATAACACGTCCGTACCCGCCTCAGAGTGTAGAAGCACTGCGAACCCCGCGCCGCGCTTCGTCTCCAGCCCTGCCCCCCACTCTGCGCTCGTTGCGGGCTATGTATGCGTGCGGTGCCGCTGGAAAAGCGACGCACATCTCGTGGCGCTACACCCTACCCGTCCCTCACTGCTGCAGCTGCACGCACCGAGCATAGCCGCTGGTCGTCTCCGCTAGCGGACGGTTCCCGGTAGTCGTGCGCGCCGCGACCTCAGCCGCGGTGTACGCCTTCTTTTCGATAGCAGCAGCCGCGACGGCCGCGACCTGCAGGCAAAGTTCCCAGCGGCGAAAGGGGCGAAAACACGCTCTTGGCATGTGCGGCGGGGGTGGCGCAGCTCGTTGCAGCCCTTCCAGAGTGCTTGCATTCCAATTAAAAGAGCTGGAACTATCGTCGGGAGACCATAAAAGACTGCCGTGATGGATCCCCGAGAACGATCGCCGGAATTTCAAATGTGTGCGCACCTCCGCGCTCAGCTCCAAGCCCTGGACGTGCGCAAGAGCACATATGTTGCTAACCAGACGCGAAACTACATCCTCACGCTGGGCGGGTGTAAGCGACCACGTTTGGGTCATCTTCAGTCGGCTTTCTTCGCTCGCCGCAGCAGCTCACGAATGCGTACGCGGTACAACAATTCGCTGTCCTGTCCACCGTTATTATATGGCTGGTTGACACGGAAAGAACCTGGCGAAAGAAGAAGGAACACGCGTGTGAAACACCATGCCCGGCCTGAGCTGCGGTTGTTCCCACCTACTCCCATTTTGGTTTGGGGGCCCCGGTCTTCCTTTGCTTTTCCGGAGGAATGGCCTTGGACTTCTCGTGTGCTTTTTCTACTGTGCTTTCATTATTGCTGTGCTTCTTGCTCGCTTTGCAGGTTTCGTGCCGGTGCGGTGCCGATTTCTCGCAGAAATGAACGCCAGTACGGCAGTGACGTACGGCACTACTTGATGATGTGCTGGCCGCTGCTTGTCGGCAGGACTCCTCGGACCAGCGGGGTACCGTCAGCACGGTGCGCCTGCCGTCTAGCGATTGTGCGCATGGTCATGTGTGTGTGTGTGTGTGTGTGTGTGTGTGTGTGTGTGTGTGTGTGTGTGTGTGTGTGTGTGTGTGTGTGTAGCAACGGGTTTACAGCTGTCTTCTGGATCACGTAATCGTGTATCTGAGAAGCCGGTTCGATGCTGGCGGCAGAGGCCCACCAGCACCGCAAAGAATCACGCATTGGTCTGGTAGTCCATGCCTCCCAAGCCGCAACGTGCGAAAGAAGACGGAAAGATCCTCTGGATTGGCCCTAGGAGCCGCACCCGTGTGTGTGTGTGTGTGTGTGTGTGTGTGTGTGTGTGTGTAGCAACGGGTTTACAGGCGGCCTGACGAGTCTCGTGATCGAGTACTCGGGACAGCCAGCGACAGCGAGGCATTTAGGCCACACGCTGCCGCTATCACGCGTCTCCCCTGCCCAGAGCGCAGCCAAGCTCTGGAGTCCACCGGGGGGACGCTCCAACCAACCTGGACCACGCCAGTAACCTCAGAAGGGTTACTGCTGGTACAACAACGCAGGGCCCAGCGGGCTCACCAACCACTAGGCTGAAGGGCCAACACCGCAGCAACACGCGCACCGGACAGACGTCACACCGCACGCGACAGCACAGCGACAGGTGGCTACGGGGCTGAGTCCAGCGACCCCGCAGCCTTTCACAGCCTCGACAGCTACCTAACCAGCATTCGACGCCAGGGCAGAGTACGCCAAAGGGCAGCCACAAACGCGTCTGACTACTAGGCCGGTCTTGGCCGAAAAACGCCCGGGGTGCTCCGGCACCTAACCCACCCTCAGCTCCCGTGACCCGAAACCCTGGCGCACACTCCCCTTGACCCTCCCAGCCCTTCTCAACCCTGCTGGTCCCTAGATTCAGCCGCTATGTCCGCGGCTCATTGCTATGGTGATCACTCTACTCGATAGGGCTGATCCCGGTCACTCCTCCAGCTCCAGCTCCATAGCTTGCGGTAGCGCGCAGAGCAGCATCCCGTCCACCACCGCTAGGATCGGGTGGGTGGCGTCAACTCCTTCCCAGCCCTTTCGGGGCACACCGAGTTGCGCGAACTGCAGCAGCCGCGACCAAAAGTCTGCGACTGCGCGAGCGCACGCAAGCTCGGTGTGGTTGACGCCTGGCTGCGGCGGCGTCAGCTGCGTGGGCGGGACCTCATCTGGGTCAGCATCCGCCCCCGCTGCTGCCGCCGCCGCTGCCTCGGTGGGTGCTGCTGCCGCCGCCGCCGCTTGGTCTCCCTGGGCCGCTGCAGCGCGCGTCATCCCGCGCAGCCGCACCCGGCCGTGTTCTATGGCGGCAAGCGCCGCCATCGCCACCACGTCCCACACGCACTGCTGGACGCCCGAGGGCGCCTGCACTAGCCATAGCTGGGCTTGGCTGATGGGCTGGGGCCCCGGGGTGTGCGCGTTGATCTGCGCCACCACCGCCTTTGCCACCGCGCAGCCCCAGAAGTGGTGCTGCCGCGGCTCAGGCGGGGTGGCGGCGGCTGGACCCGTTGTGGCGCTGCCATGGCCATACTGCCCACAGCCGCACGGCTCTCGTCGAGCCGTGGGCATGTGAGTGTTGCCCGGCAGCGGCACGGCGTCGATGGCCAGCCGCCACAAAGTCTCGAAATGGCGCCGCTCCCACCGGACGCGCTGCCACAGGCGCGCAAGGGTGCCCCGAAAGGCGCCGAGCGCCGCTGCCGCGTCTTCAGGCAGGTCCTCACGCCGCGCCTCTGAGCGGGGCGGCAGGCCAAGGGCCGCCCGCTCATAGTCCTCGTGGAGTCCGGCACGGCGTGTCGCGATACTGTCCAGCTGTAGGGCTGTGGCCATGCGGACGGACAGCTTCTCCAGGGGGATTTTGACGGACTCGGTGCCTGGTAGCACCCATCCCATGCGCGGCATGATGATGGTGCTGATGACGGAGGGGGTGGAGGGGGCGGGGGGCGGGGCGGGGCCGGGGCCCGCCAGCTGTGCGGCGTGGGCCCGTGCGGCGTTTAGCCACGCCGGTGGGATGTCATCAGCCAGGCCCTGGAGGGCGGCTAGCGTGGGGCCACGGCGACGCTGGCGTGCGTCTGTTGGGGCCAGGTGGGCTCTCAGCCACCCGTCCCAGTCGATAACGGCGGCCGTGTCGAGCGGGCGCGCGTCGTATGCTCGCACCAGGTCGCCAATGGTGAGCAGCTGCGCACAGGCACGTAGTGCCCTGTGGCGGTAGTCAAGGCCGCGGCCCTGCGTGCACTGCGCGGCGCCAGCAAGTGCAGCTTCTGGCGCCGGCTCCTCCTCTGCCTCCAGGTCTGGGTCTGCCTCGCCACCCTCCGCCAGGGGCGGCGGGGAGAGGAGCGGGTTGCCCCACAGGGGCGCCGTTGTCACGCCTTACAGAGGTACCATGCATGGCGTGTTACCGGCCCCCGTAGAGTGCCAGACATCGCTAAATTATGGCTGTTGTGCGGTGCGTGCAGCAGTTGGAAGGGCGAGACCCGGGACTCAGGGCGAGCCACAAGGGGGGTTCTGCCACGCGTGTTTTCATGTTTCTGTAGGACTTGGGTCACTTCCCACGTCAGCGTAGCGCGTTTCTGCAGGCTGCTCTGCGTCGAGCAGCAGTGTATCGCGTATTATGCCAAGTCACCAAGTGGGTGGCGCTTAGGAGGTGTCGGAAGCCTTTTGCACTTTTGGACGATTGAGGCTCCGGAATGAGGCGCAGCTCACTATTTGGCTGGCGCACGAGCTCAAGCAAGCTTGTCTTTGCTTGAGCTACTTGATTAACTCACCTAGCGATTTCAGAGCATTGACCAAGTGTACTATAACAAGCGCCAGAGCCGCGCAAGGCTGCCAAAGCTTGTAACATTTTGGGTGGAGCTGTTATAGCCCACAAAGAACGCCTGTCTGCGGACTTTTGGAGCAAGGAGTCTAGCAGCACTCAGCTCAAGCAAAGACCAGCTCGCACCGTGGACTGGAGCTCGCTCGCACCTGGGCTGGGCTGGAGCTCGTCCACATCGTGAGCTGCGTCTTGCTCCTTCGGGCCCGGTCACCCAGCGCGAGCGTCCAGTAAGCGAAAGGCCATCGGCCTAAGCACTGGGAATTATCGCCAGGGCATCGCCCGGCACAAGCAAGCGGAGGTTCAGCAACGCTGCGAGACGAGGACTCCCAGCTCATGCGCATCTCCCTTGCTGCTAAGTATCGTCAGCGACTTGCTCGACTTACGCCGTGTTGCTAATTGTTGTCAGCTCAACGTTTTGGGCACAACGCCAAGTTAGCACGCCAGTCCGAGCAGCGCTGGCTTTTGGGGAATTGAAGGCAGAGCAGTTGACGAGCAGCGACGAGTGGCTATTCGCCATCCTGACTCGCCGTTTACGTGCTGCTAATCTATTACCACTGCCGTTTTGCTGTCTGCTTTCGCCTTTCCTTGCCGTGCAGTGATCGGGCGTGCCAAGGGGCCGGGCTCGCATCGTGAGCCCGCGCTAGCGTCCGACCTCCGGCAAGGGGCAGCTCGCCAAACCGTAGCCATCGGCTCGGCCGCGTAGTCACATCGTGACCGCGGAGGCAGCTCGCCTGGCAGCAGCAGCGACAGCGAGCCTTCACGCCAAAGTGAGGCTAAGGGTGCGGAGCGGGCTGCCGGTCAGCCTGCCGCCCAGCGCCGGGAACCAATCAGCTTCTCGCCGCACCCAGCCAGCAGGCCTGAGCCCTAGTCGCCCAGGCGCTCCCGTGACCACTCACGGGACCGATCGCAGTCAGGGGCGCCAGGATAAGGGCACCGCCACAGCCAGCCTCGTATGCAAGCTGAGCAGCGTCACCAAGACAGCCAGGTCTACCGCGCGCCACTGGCGGCGGGCAGGGTCTGCCTCACCCTGACAGCGGTGGCTACGCCAGCCACGGCTGCAGCCACAGAGACCCAGGTGCTGGCGAGCACCGAGGGCATCGCCCCGCTCGCTGGCAGTCATCAGTAAGGGGCGGTGACTGCGGGCACAGCCCCGGCCATGGCCTGCAGCATGGACACAGCCAACACGTCCGGCCGCAAGCCCAAGCACAGCTGGCGTTAGTGCAATTAAGGCCGCTGGCACCGCCACCGCAGGAGCCAGTAGCGCCAAGCAGTCACCGACTGCTCATTGGCTGCGTGAGGCGAGACTAGGAGGCTGTGCGAGGATAAGGCGCTTGTAGGCTGAGTCCAGTAGTAGCAGTCATCGACTGTTGCGTGTCATCGACACGGACTTTGAGACTCCAAGGACCACTCTGTCTAGCGGACATCGTCCGCAGGCTGTTGTGAGTTTTGATTTACCTCAGCACTGACGTCAGGCCTGGCCAACAGTCTACGGTCAAGGCAGTACCTAAGTACGGCATTGAGTCGGCATTGAGACGGTGTCAACGTGTTGTAAGCCCTGGCTAAATGCGAACTTTCCCAGCGTCTTCGCCTACTACCAGCAGTATCACCTGAGCCGTATCCCTAGGAGCGGCAGCGTGAGTTAGGGCAGGAAGATAGTTTGCAGGCAGCCGCTACAGCCGACCGTCATCGCTAGTTAAGGGGAGCCAGTTGTGCCTCAGAGCAGCCCGTCAGCTCCCCGTCCGTCATCCAGGCCTCCTGCATCGCAGAGGCAGTGAGCCTGAGACAGCAGCCAGTAGGGGTTTGAAGGCGCCGGCACCAGCGGCGCGTAGGGATCCAGCTGCAGCGGGCACCAGCAGATCAGCCGCAGGACCCAGCGTCACGGCAGCAACTAACCAGGCGGTAGCAGCGAGGACGAAGCAGCGGCAATCAGCGAACATGGCGCAGAGGCAGGGCCGGCGGCAGACACGACCGAGACCCATGCGACAGAGGCGACCATTCGTGCCGGCTTCGTCTGTCAGCTCTACAGCGCCTTGGGTTTAGATCCCAGCGAGCATCCGCCTCCGGCGTGCGAGCTGCTCTCACAGCCACAGAGCCCTACGCCTTCTACAGCGCCATCTTCAGCGACAAGTCATCACTGAAGCTGGGGGGGGTGCACTAACAACGGCTCGGGCTCCATCAGCTCAGCGCCCGTGGCTAGCAACGTCAGCATCAGTCCAAGCGCACCAAACCGTAGCCATCGGCACGGCTGCACGGTCACACGCACAGGCAGCTTGATGGCCTGGCGGCAGTAGCCTTAGCTAGAGACAAGACACGCTGGAGACGCCCGGCAGCTTGCTCTATCAACTTCAGCGGTCACTGACCGTGTTTGTTTCCAGTAAAGCCAGGGCACCACCCTGCACTTATATCCGAGGACTGGTGACAGCGCACCGAGCAATGGGTCCCCCAGAGACCAAGCTCACCGCGCCAGCTCCTATCACAGCAGCCCCAGGGAAGGAGTGTTGGCGCTGGACAGCCATCGGCGGACACTCGGTAGGGGGGGTTACGCAGCGGTCACCGACCGCCACTGTCGCCAGGGCACCGCCCGGCTCAAGCAAGCAGAGGTATAGCGACATCGGGCGCCGGGCTCCCTCGAGTCAAGTCCATGCGCTACTACCTCGCTGCTAAGCACCGTCAGCGACCAGCTCGACTGATGCCGTGCTTCTATTCAGCAGCCCCAAGGAAGGAGTGTTGGCGCTGGCCAGCCACCGGCGGACACTCGGTAGGGGGGGTTATGCAGCGGTCACCGACCGCCACTGTCGCCAGGGCACCGCCCGGCTCAAGCAAGCAGAGGTATAGCGACATCGGGCGCCGGGCTCCCTCGAGTCAAGTCCATGCGCTACTACCTCGCTGCTAAGCACCATCAGCGACCAGCTCGACTGATGCCGTGCTTCTATTTGCAACCCCAAGGAAGGAGTGTTGGCGCTGGCCATCGGCGGACACTCGGTAGGGGGGGTTGAGCAGCGGTCACCGACCGCCACTGTCGCCAGGGCATCGCCCGGCTCAAGCAAGCGGCGGTTCGGCGTACTTTGGGCGTCGGGCTCCCTCGAGCCAAGTTCATGCGCTTACACCCTGCTGCTAAGTGCCGTCAGCGTCTATACCGACTGACGTCGTGCTTATCATAGTTGTCAGCTCACCAGCTTGGGCACAACACCAAAGTTACTCGCCAGCTCGAGTAACGCCGGTAGTGGGGAACTGAGAGAAGGGCAGTTGACGAACAGGCGACGTGCAGAGATTGGCCATCCTGACTCGGCGTTTCGTGCTGCTGATCTGTTCTAACTACCGTTTATTGCCTGCATCTGCGGAGGCAGCTCGCCCGGCAGGAGAAGCAGCTACGAACCACCACGGTTCAGGCGCCACGACGAGCACGACTATCAGCGAGAGTCCGCTCCAGCGCCACTGTCACCAGGGCATCGCCCGGCTCGATGGGCCACAAGTCAAAAGGGCACACGCCGACCAGTCTAAGATACAACGGTTTCGCCACGAGGGCTGCCAAAAGTTGTAAGACAAAGGAGCACCACAGCCTGACGCATGCCCATGCCGGCGGATGACTCGCCTTGCCCAGGCCATCGGCCGGGATCCGCGGTCACACCGTGACCAAGGAGGCAACACGACTACAGCGTCTGTAGTCCACATCGTGTGACCATCGGTCACTCAGACACCCTCAGACGATGGGCGGCACCTACCGTTGCGTGCGCCCACTCTGTTGCGTGTGTGGCCACCGGCCAGCGCCCATTATCAGCTGCAGCTACTTCACTTCTTGCCCAGCATCGGCAAGGCAGACAGCAGCACCATTGGCTGTGCATCCCTGTGGCAGCAGCACGCGTGCCTCCACGCCTTCGACGGCGGCAGCACGCCAGCACAGTTGGTCGCACGCCCCCCAGCGGCGGCGACACACACCAGTGCACGTAACCGCGCGCCTCCGCGGCGGCGGCACATCAGCGCATTTAGCCAAGCCTCACGGCGGCGACACAACAGCAGTGCATGTGGCTGCACGCCTCTGAGGCGGCAGCGCAGCTGCACAGTCAACCGTGTGTCCAGGCGGCGGCGGTGCATCAGCAGTAGTTAGCTGTGCGCCCCCAGTGCCAGAGCAGCGGATGACACTCAGCAGTGTCAGCACAGCACGCAGCAGCAGCAGCATGGGCCAGGCATCCTAACTGCTGTCGGTTCGCAGTGCTCACTGCAGTTGGCATCGTCAGCAGTGATCACCGATCACTTCAGCCCGTCAGCGAGTGTCGGTGTCGCCACATGTCGCAGTTTCGTGCGTGGCCCGCCCTTGGCCAGCACTCATCATAGCTAGCACAGCGCGGGCGGCAGCATGGGCACCGCACGCTTGTGTGAGCAACATCCTTAGCAGCAAGCATCTGTGGCGTCAGCACGTGGGTGGTCCACCGGGCCACACGTCAGTAACGCCGCATAGCTGTGTGTGCCCTCGGCACAACATTTGGTGCTTCGACAACTACACCTACGCCCATTGTACGCGTCCAGCACAACGTCGCACACATTTACGGCGACTCAGCCGCAGCCCATGTGGCCGTGCGCCTCTATCTGCGGCGGCGGCGGCACGTCCGCGGCAGTCAGCTGCACGCCTCCGTGGCGGCAGCAACATAGCACACGCAGCCGCGAGCCTCCTGCGGCGGCAGAGTGTCAGCGCAGTCAGCTGCGCACCTGAGCGGCGGCAATAAACCAGCGTAAGCAGCAGTCGCACACCTCAGCAGCGGCGACGTGCCAGCAGCCAGCTGCGCGCCTTAACGGCGGCAGCACATTACCACAGCAGCTAGTGCGCGGTGCGGTCAGGCCGCCAGGGGTCAAGCCCCCCCTGTCACAACGGAGCTAGCTGAGCAAACGTCAATGTGCCTCGGCATCAAGAGCCACGGGATAACTCTGCTGCATTAGTTCGGTGAGTGACCGTGCGCCTCTAAAAGGGAATCACGCCAGCACAGTTAATCACGTGCCTCCGTGGCGGTGGTGGCGCAATAGCAGCAGCAGCGGCAGCTTCGCCCGCACGCCACTGCAGCAGCTTTTGTTTCGCAATTTAGCGCATGTCTTTAGCAGCGGCAAGTCAGCCTCCTCAGCTGTGTATCAGCTTTGTCAGCCCGACTGACATCCAGCAGCGGCGGCGTCAGTGCGCGCAGCATTGAGCATACCTCACCGGCAGGCCTGGGACACCGCCCACTGCTGCGGTGCCCGGTTAGCTAGCCGCTCGCCCGCAGCATCAGCCTTCACACCAGCCATGGGCTGACGTCCGGCAGCATCAGCGTGCTGGCGTCACGCAACAGGCGCACTGTGCAACAACTATCTACTGGCATCATCGGTGCCACGGCAACAACTCCTAAAAATGTCAAGGGCGTCAGGTGCATGGGCGTCAGTTAGCACAGGCGTTGCGGGCCATTGGCTTCGCCCCGTGGACAACGCCTACCTCAAGATCCGTACGCCCCAAGAGGAGCGTAAGCGTGCGGCGTGCCAAGCCGATAACCCGTCATCCATGGCGGGGCAGGCGGTCGCCACCATGCCGGGCGTGTACCTCATCAGCTTCAACATCAAGCAGCTGCATGACCACTTCAAGCTGGACAAGGGAATCCGTGAGCATGTGACTCATTAGGGTACGCCCGTGGCCACAGCAACAGCAGGCGGGACCAGCAGTAGTGAAGTGAGGGTACACGTGCGAATTTCAGGCTATGACAGCCTGCAGCATTGCTTCTCGTCTGTCCTTTATGCGTGCAGTCTGTGAGCATCAGCGCCTCGGCGCGGTGTTTTAAGTGTGCATTTTCTAACTCGTGCCCTTTACGTCAACCAGCCCCGCCTCCATACGGCGTCGTGGCTGGGGGGGGGAATACCAGCAGGGCACGCGGGAAGTTCGTCAGCACACGCTAGGGCGTGACAGCTGTCACGCCTTACAGAGGTACCATGCATGGCGTGTTACCGGCCCCCGTAGAGTGCCAGACATCGCTAAATTATGGCTGTTGTGCGGTGCGTGCAGCAGTTGGAAGGGCGAGACCCGGGACTCAGGGCGAGCCACAAGGGGGGTTCTGCCACGCGTGTTTTCATGTTTCTGTAGGACTTGGGTCACTTCCCACGTCAGCGTAGCGCGTTTCTGCAGGCTGCTCTGCGTCGAGCAGCAGTGTATCGCGTATTATGCCAAGTCACCAAGTGGGTGGCGCTTAGGAGGTGTCGGAAGCCTTTTGCACTTTTGGACGATTGAGGCTCCGGAATGAGGCGCAGCTCACTATTTGGCTGGCGCACGAGCTCAAGCAAGCTTGTCTTTGCTTGAGCTACTTGATTAACTCACCTAGCGATTTCAGAGCATTGACCAAGTGTACTATAACAAGCGCCAGAGCCGCGCAAGGCTGCCAAAGCTTGTAACATTTTGGGTGGAGCTGTTATAGCCCACAAAGAACGCCTGTCTGCGGACTTTTGGAGCAAGGAGTCTAGCAGCACTCAGCTAATACCAGCAGGGCACGCGGGAAGTTCGTCAGCACACGCTAGGGCGTGACACCGTATAGCACCAGGCCCCTGGCTCTGGTGCGGGTTCCAGCGCCTGCACCGGCGGCAGCCAGCCTAGCGCCGTCGCCGTGCGCTCGGCGTCCTCAGGGAGGGGCCGGCTGGGGACAACGTCGCCCGCGCCCGTCGCTGCTGGCACTGCCGTCAGAGCGCTGCTAGGCCGCATGGAGGGGTGGTGATGGTGGAGGAATGTGGCGTACGCGACACACCAGGGCTGCGGCAGCGTGGTGGCGGGGGCGGCATCGTGGGCGGCTAGGCGGGCGGCCCACGTGGCGTGCCGGCCGCGCACGTGCTGTATGAGGGGCAGGGCTCCGAAGCCGCCGGCGGTGGGGTGTCCGTACAGCAGCTCGGTTGGGATGCCCGTCAGGCGCTGCTCCGCGGCCTCCGGGGCTAGGCGCCGGTCCACCACGCGTGCGACGAGCCGCTCCAGTTCCCGAGCCACGCCGTCAGGCATGCCGCTGTGTTCCATGTGCCAGGTGACCATAGAGGTGCAGTAGGCGGACGCGTTGCTCGCACGGCCGAAGGCCGAGAGCCCCAGGTGGGCGACGCGCCGCAGGCGCCGCTTGGCTTCCCGCAGGCGGGCGGTCCAGTCCAGCTGCAGGCGGGCAGGGTCGTTGCTGAACGGCACGCTGAGCGCGGTGGCAGCCGCCACCACCTTCAGCCCGCAGATGCGGTCCTGTGCGGCTGCATCTGGCACAGTGGCGCCAGGGGCTGGCGTGGGGCCGGGTCCAGGCGCGGCACCGGGGTGGGCGGCGGCTGGGGTGGGCGCGGCGTGTATGGTGGCGGCCGCCGGGGCCGTGGGTGCGGGGGCCGTACCGGGGGCGGGGGGGCCGGCAGCTGCAGCTGGTGCTGCGGCCGTGGCGGCGCCCTCAGCAGTAGCGCCGTCCGCGGCTGCGGCGCCCAGCCCGGCTGCGGCCGGTCGGCAGCCGACCCGCAGCAGCTCCACCTTGGTGAGGTTGAGGCGCTGCCCTGATGCGCGGCTGAAGGTGTCCATGGCCGCCAGGAAGTTGGGCACGGCCGCGTCGCTCTCCAGGAGCACTTTCGTGTCGTCAGCAAACTGCGCTGCCGTGGTCAGTTCGGTGCTGTCGGGGTGCAGGCGGATGCCCACCTGCTGGCGCTGCAACCAGCATAGTAGCGCCTGAGCTACGAAGAGGTACAGCAGCGGTGCCAGCGGGCAGCCCTGCCGCACCCCCGCCACCATAGTGACTGGCGCTGACCAGTGGCCGTTGACGACAGCTTGCGCCGTGGTGTGCTGTAGGAGGGTGCTGATCCACCCGCGCAGCTGCGGCCCGGCCCCCATTGCCTCCATGGCGGATAGGAGGAAGTTGCGGTCAATCGTGTCATACGCCTTGGCGAAATCCAGGAAGGCGATGATGGCCGAGCGCTGCTGCTGCTTCAGCAGGTGCGGCAGCAGCCGCAGTAGCTGGATGTTGGCGCCAATGAGGCGTCTGGGTAGGAAGGCGGTCTGCTCCAGCGATACCACCTTTCCCAGCGCGGGCGCCAGCCGGTTGGCCAGCACCTTCGCCAGGATGCGGTAGGCGGTGCCGAGTAGGGTGATGGGGCGGTAGTTGCCCGGCTCCGTGACGTCGCCCTTCTTGTACAGCACGGAGATGACCCCATGCAGAAAGCCTACGGGCGCCTGGCCCGTTTTGCCGACTGCACTGAAGAGGGTGGCGAGGACTGGGCTGAGGGGGCCCCGAAAGGCCTTGTACAGGTCGATGGGCAGGCCATCCTTGCCGGGCGCCTTGCCCGGCTCCATCCTGCCCAGCGCCGACCGCACCTCGCCCGCCGAGACCTCCACGGCGCCCACCGACGTGTCTGCGTCCGCGGGTAGGCTGATGCCTGACTCTCGCAGGGCTGCGAGCACGGTCTCCTGTGCCTCCGCTGTGGTGTCGGGGGCGCGGCTGATGTCCCGCCAGAAGTTGGCGACAACCTGAGGTACCTTGTGCGGGTTGCTGACGAGCGCGCCAGAGGCGGGGTCTTTCAGCGCAACAGGGGCGGGGCCGTGCGATTCCGTGAGGGATTGCAGGAGGGCGGTGAGCCCGCGGCTGGGCCGCTCCCCGTCCTGCAGCTGCTGCAGGCGCCGCTCATGCACCTCATCCCTGGCGTCGGCCCGGAGGACTTGGGCCAGGTCGGCCATGGCGGTGGCGAGGGCTGCTAGGGCGTCGGGGCTCGTCGGCTGCGCTGTAACTGCCGCCTCCGCCTGCTCCGCCACGGCCTGCTGCTGTACGGTGCGGGCGCCGGGGCTCAGGCGCCGCGCCCGAGCCGTCCGGTTCAGGGCGTGGCAATAGGTAGTCCACCGCTGCTGGAAGCCCGGCCACCACGCCAGGATGGAGTCTGGGGGGTCCTCCGGCTGCGGGGCTGACTCGCATTCCCCTGTGACCCATTCCCGCATCTGCGCCTTCAGGTCCCGGTGTTTCAGGAAGTGCAGACGCACTCTGCGCAGGCCGCGCCCTGTCTTCTCCGCTTGCTTCGCGACTAGCTCAGCGAAGAAGATCTGATGGTCGCTGGGTGCGAGGCGGGAGATGGCAGCCGACACCACATAGTTGGCTGCTGCGGGGCTGATGTAGATGCGGTCAAGGCGGGAGCGCCCAGGCTGTGGGGCTTTGTAGCAGAACGTGAACGCCTGCTTGGTGGGGTGGCAGTGTCGGAAGGAGTCCACCAGGCCGCCTACCGCTGTTCGGAAGAGCTGTGTGATGGCGGCGTCAGTGTGTGTGTGTGTGTGTGTGTGTGTGTGTGTGTGTGTGTGTGTGTGTGTGTGTGTGTGTGTGTGTGCGTGGCAGCTGCTGCTGGGGCGATTCAAGAAGCGGAACCTGTGTGGGAGTGTGGGCCGTCGCAGGCGACCGCCCCTAAATTTCTGCCCCCATGCCCCCACGGTACACGCCTACACGGCATGTCCAGAACGCCAGACGTCATGACGCCCTGTTCCCTAGCCTTACAAGCTGGAGGCGGGTCCATCACTCAACTTCAACAGTGAAAGGCGCCGAAATCTCTGGCCGGATTCCCATGTGGATGAGTGCTATCAAGTACCAATTGCTGTGTTACGTCCCGACACTCATCAGTCAGTTAGTGTCCGTCTCCTGAATGTGATGACTACTGGTCCATCGAGCACCTACGAAATGCCTCATCAGCACATGATGACACATCCACCATTCTACCAACCGCATCATGTACGCCTGCACACCTAAGCGCTCGCCTATCCTCCTCACAGCTAAACGCCACGCTCTGCAACAGGAAGTGCCCCGCCGCACGTGTTTTGCGGTCGTGTCACGGGGCTGTGCATCTACAGCAAACGCGCGCGGCCGCCCCTCCTGCTAATTCTCCTGCTGTCCAGTTATACATGTGCATTATCCACAGCCCTTCACGATCATGGACGTCATGCGCTGTATCGTACTTCCATGTCTGTCCACATCACCTGCTGTCGCCTGCCGCCCCATGCCGCACGCACCGCCGCCACGTCCTCCTTGGCCGTCCCGTCCCGTCCATGTCCTCCTCCCCTCTAACTGCGCCCATCCTGCTTGCATTCTCCTCTTGCTCCTCTCCCCTACCCATTGCGGCCCCCTATCCCTCGTCGGACCCCATTGCTGCCATTCCCCACCGCTGCCACTCCCCTGCCACTGCCACTGCCACTCCCCTGCCACTGCCCCTGCCCCTCCCCCACTGCCCCGCTGCCTCACTGCCCCTGCCACTACCCGAACAGGAAGCGCAGGTCGTCCTCCGTCAGCCGGCCCAGCGCCTCCACGTCCCGGCCCACCGTGCCCTCGAACACCAGCTGCTTCTTCTCCTGCGCGTGTGGGGTGGGGGTGGTGCGGGTGGGGGTGGGGTGGGTAGTTCATTCCAGAAACCAAAAGCGAAACGACCAAGAGAACCCAAACCAGCCAGCCCAACCCAGAGCGCGGAGGTGGGGTGGTGGTGGTAGGGGGGTCGCAGTCATGCAGGAGGAAGGGTAGGCCGGAGGGTGAAGTGGTGTCTAAGAGGGGGTTCACGAAGGAAGAAAGCGAGGCAGAAGGCGGGGGGCTAGTCACCGTCACAAAGCAAATTTGTGCCGTGCCGTACCGCACAGCGATCGTACCCTTCGCGCTCCAACAGCCCCGCGCAACCAGCCCGTTCCCCCTTCTGCACGTAACCCCAGTCCTCGTAAATCAAACACGGCACAGCCCTTCTACGCGCACAGGACGTCTCTCTGCAACCACGCCGCAAACCCCAACCCCATCCCCCTCCACCCCAGCCCCCAATCCCGCTCCTCCCCCTGTGCTTTCATTGCTGTGCTTCTTGCTCGCTTTGCAGGTTGCGTGCCGGTGCGGTGCCGATTTTTCGCAGAAGTGAACGCCAGTATGGCAGTGACGGCACGGCACTACTTGATGATGTGCTGGCCGCTGATTGTCGGCAGGACTCCTCGGACCAGCTCACCAGCGGGGTACCGTTAGCACGGTGCGCCTGCCGTCTAGCGATTGTGCGCATGGTCATGTGTGTGTGTGTGTGTGTGTGTGTGTGTGTGTGTGTGTGTGTGTGTGTGTGTGTGTGTGCGTGGCAGCTGCTGCTGGGGCGATTCAAGCAGCGGAACCTCTGTGGGAGTGTGGGGCGTCGCAGGCGACCGCCCCTAAGTTTGTGCCCCCATGCCCCCATGCCCCCACGGTACACGGCATGCCCAGAACGCCAGACGTCATGACGCCCTGTTCCTTAGCCTTACACGCTGGAGGCGGGACTGGCGGGTCCATCACTCAACTACAACAGTGAAAGGCGCCGAAATCTCTGACCGGATTCCCATGTGGATGAGTGCTATCAAGTACCAATTGCTGTGTTACGTCCCGACACTCATCAGTCAGTTGGCGTCCGTCTCCTGAATGTGATGACTTCTGGTCCATCGAGCACCTACAAATTGCCCCATCAGCACATGATGACACATCCACCATTCTACCAACCGCACCATGTACGCCTGCACACCTACGCGCTCGCCTATCCTCCTCACAGCTAAACGTCACGCCATGCAACAGGAAGTGCCCCGCCGCACGTGTTTTGCGGTCGTGTCACGGGCCTGTGCATATACAGCAAACGCGCGCGGCCGCCCCTCCTGCTATCTCTCCTGCTGTCCAGTTGTACATGTGGATCATTCACAGCCCCCTCCACGATCATGGACGTCATGCGCTGTATCGTACTTCCATGTCTGTCCGCATCACCTGCTGTCGCCTGCCGCCCCACGCCGCACGCACCGCCTCCACGTCCTCCCGTCCATGACCTGCTTCTCCCCTCCATCTATCTGCGCCCATCCTGCTTGCATTCTCCTCTTGCTCCTCTCCTCTACCCATTAACACCATCCATGGATGGCTAACCCCCCCCCCATTGCTGCCATTCCCCACCGCTGCCCCTCCCCCACTGCCCCGCTGCCTCACTGCCCCTGCCACTACCCGAACAGGAAGCGCAGGTCGTCCTCCGTCAGCCGGCCCAGCGCCTCCACGTCCCGGCCCACCGTGCCCTCGAACACCAGCTGCTTCTTCTCCTGCGCGTGTGAGAGGTGGGGGTGGTGCCGGTGGGGGTGGGGTGGGGTGGGGGTGGTAGGGGGTTCGCAGTCATGCAGGAGGAAGGGTAGGCCGGAGGGCCGTGCCGTACCGCACAGCGACCGTATCCTTCGCGCTCCCAACAGCCCCACGCAACCAGCCCGTTCCCCCTGCTGCACGTAACCCCAGTCCTCGTAACCCCATTCCTCGTAAATCAAACACGGCACAGCCCTTCTACGCGCACAGGACGTCTCTCTGCAACCACGCCGCAAACCCCAACCCCAACCTCCTCCACCCCAGCCCCCAATCCCGCTCCTCCCCCTGTGCTGTTTTTTTGGTTGCAATGGTCGCTTTGGTTTTTGGAAAAAAAGATCAACCCCCACCCCGCACCTAACCTCGCCTGCTGCCTACCTGCTCCACTTCGCACTATATCCTTGCAACCCCCCCCCCCCCGCACCTCACCTGCAGTTTGAGGATGCGCTCCTCAATGGTGCCGGCGATGATGAAGCGCACCACCGTGATGGGCTTGTACTGGCCCAGCCGGTGGATGCTGCGGAGGTGGGGTGGGAGGGGTAGAGCGAGGTGGATGGGTGGGTGGGTGAGTGGGTTTGTGGGTGGGTGGGTGGGTGGGTGGGTGGGAGGGAGGGGTAGAGCGAGGTGGGTGGGTGGGTGGGAGGGAGGGGTAGAGCGAGGTGGGTGGGTGGGTGGGTGGGTGGGAGGGGTAGAGCGAGGTGGATGGGTGGGTGGGTGGGTGGGTGGGTGGACTCCGCCAGACTCCCGGCTGCGGCTCGCATGCAGACACGTGCCAGCAGCCTCACGCACGCTCCGCATGCTCGACCGCTGGGCCACTCATTGCTCATGCCACATCTCCCCGCCTCCGCCACACTCAGCCCATACCGCCTCTCTGACCCCCGCAACTCCCCCTACTCTCCGCCCCCAAGTCGTAATTAAATATGAGCGTCCGCCCCATCCGTTTATTGGGCTGGTATTTACAATACCCCCCCTCCCGCGCCTCACCGGTCCTGCGCCTGCTGCTCCACGGCCGGGTTCCACCAGGGGTCCATCAGCATCACGTGGCTGTGCTCGGGGGTGCGGGGGGGAATGGGGGTGGGGGTGCCATGCATGTTAAATTAATGACGAGGGGGGGATGGGGTTGGGGTTGGGGTTGTGGTGGTGGGGTGCGGGTTGCGAGGCGCGTGTGTGTGTGGGTTGGGGCTCCATGCAGGTTCGATGCTGGTGAGACAGGCATAGGCAACAGGCGTAGGCAACAGGCGTAGGCAATAGGCGTAGCCAAGGGGTGCGGGTAATAGCGGGAGGTGGCCACCCCTCCACCCACACACATTCCAACCCCCACCCCCGCCCCCCCACCCCTCCACAGCCGTCACACAGCGCCCGCCCGCAACTACCTGGCGGCGGTGAGGTTGAGCGCCACGCCGCCGGCCTTGAGGCTCATGAGGAAGACCCGCACGGCGGGGTCGGTGCTGAAGGACTCGATCATGCGCTCCCGCATGTCCATGGCCATGCTGCCCTCGAGCCGCACGCAGCGGATGCCCACCTGCACACGGAGGACCAGGCGGAGGAGGCGGAGGAGGAGGAGGAGGAGGAGGAGGAGCAGGCGGAGGCGGAGGAGGAGGAGGAGGAGGCGCAGGAGGCGGGGGAGGAGGCGGAGGAGGACCAGGCGGAGGAGGACCAGGCGGAGGAGGAGGAGGAGGAGCAGGCGGAGGCGGAGGAGGAGGAGGAGGAGGACGCGGGGGAGGAGGCAGAGGGCGCAGGCGGGGAATGAATTTATTGAATGCCAACAGTTCAACGCACTCAACCTTCCCCCCCCCATGCAATGGTCGCTTTGGTTTCTGGAATGAACTATCCCCCCCCCCACACACACTCCGCCGCGTGCGTCATATCATGGCATCGAGGAACCACCCCCTCAGCCAACCCCAGCCAGCCCCAGCCAGCCAACACCAACCCCCCAAGCCCCCCAAAACAAGTGCCAAACACCTCCCTCCCACCCACCCATCGACGTTTTCCCAAAATCCCCACCACACCCCCACCTAACACTCTACACACCCGCTCACCACCCGCTTCCCCCCCTCTCCCCCGCCCCATCCTCTCCCCCCCCTGCCCCGCCCCGCCCCCACCTGCTCCAGCCTGAAGTGGCACAGGTCCAGCATGGACGTGAACTGGCTGAACACGATGGCCTTGGAGCTGGGGTCGGCCGCACACATGCGCTCCAGCTCCTCGCGCAGGGCCTGTGCGTGAGTCGGGAGTCAGGAGTGTGGGTGGCGGGGCGGGGGGTGCCATGCATGTTTAATTAAGGACGAGGTAGACGTAGAACGTAGAAGGGGGGGGAGAGGAGCGGGTAAGGGTGAGGGCGAGGGTGGCAAGGGTGGGGTTTGGATGTACGGAGATGTGGGCGGGTCAGTGGTGGCCCGGCCAGCCAGCGGCTCCGGGGATGAGTGCGCCTGCAAGCTGACGCCCAACGCGCCCAACCGCAACAACGCATCCGGTCTTGCACGTAAGGAACACCTGCACCACGCCCCCACCCCATCTCCCCCGTCATTAATTTAACATGCATGGAACCCCAACCCACCCCACCCCAGCCAACCCCCACCACCCCCACCCCCACCCCCACACACCACGCAACATGCCGCCCCCACCTCGATCTTGGTGCTGGTCTGAAAGCGGCTCAGGTCGCCGATGCGGCTGAGGATGGACTGCTTGCGCGGCCGGTAGCCCAGCACGCCCAGCGCCGCGTCACGGGCGTTGTAGGCACTGCCGCCGCCGCCGCCGCCAGCGCCGCCGCCGCCGCCGCCGCCGCTGCTGCGGGCGTAGTCGGCCTCAACGGCGTCAGCGGCGCTGCCGGCCCCGGTGCCGGGGATGGGCTGGCCGCGCGCTGTGAGGTCCACCGTGAGCGGCTTGTTGCAGGTGGGGCACTTGGCCTGTGTGGGTGGGGTGCGCGGGGTGCGGGCGTGGGAGGAGGGGGTTACACGCATTATGAGGTAAGGAGAGAAGGGGGAGGGGGTCGAGGTTGAGGGGCTGGCGGGTGGTGAGCATGGTGGGAGCGGGGAGCGCGAGGTGGGGCGGATACCAAGGACGGCCACCTGCCCCTTTCTCCTCCTCTGCTGCTGCTGCGTGCTCATGCCCCTCCCTGCCCCCCCTCCTGCCCCCCCCTGCCCCCCCCCCTGCATCACCGCTGCCTCCCCTGCCTCCCCGCTGCCTGCGCCCCCGCCCTATGGCCTCCCTCTTCCCCTGCCTCCCTGCCATGCCCCATTCTCACCCCCAGGGTTATGTTCCGCGCTCGCATCTACATCTGTTCGGCGCTGGCATTTGCACTGGGCGGGGGGCTTTGGTCTCCCTGATTGGCCTTGCAACTCGTTCCACTGGGTACGGGAATACATAACCTCCGCCCCCGCCCCCGCCCCCGCCCCCTACTGCCTTCCCCCTAGTTTGGTTTCTAGGTATAGTTTGGGCTGGTAGCTCCCAACCTCCCTGCCCCCCCCCCCCGCTGTTCCGCTGGACATCGGCACTTCAAAAACATTTGATAAGCACCATCCATGGATGGCTACCCCCCCCCTGCCTCCCCCCCTGCCTCCCCCCTACTGCTGCCGCCTACCCCCGCCCTCTCACCGTGCGCACGGCGCTCTCCACGTACTCGATGACGCAGGCGCGGCAGAAGGGGTGGCCGCAGCCCGCCGCCACCACGCAGTCCTCCAGCTCCTCGTGGCACAGCCCGCACAGCGGGGCCGCTGCGCAAAGGGGGTTCCATGCATTTAAGTTAATGAAGAAGTAGACGTATAACAGACGTTGCAACACACGTTGGGGGGGGGGGGGGGAGGTGCGGGGCAGGGGCGAGCGAGGGGGGCGGAGAAGGGTGTGTTTCGTGCATGGGGACGGCACTGTAGGCGCAGGCAGGTTGGGGTCCGGACCGTTGAGAACGCGTTACAGCCACTGCCATATTCTCGAACTTGCAGGCGGCTGAGACGCCCTTCCGGCACCTGGCACTTCGGTGATAGTAGTAGGCACACGCACCTGCCGCGCTGCCGTACGCGCCTGTGTCGGGCGCCTGTGTGGCGCCGCCGACGGCGCCGCCCGAGCTGCGCCGGCCTTGTTGTTGCTGCCGCTGGGTCGGCGGGGATGGCAGGGCCTTGGGGTCGGCGGCCGCGGCGGCGGCGGCGGCGCCGTCGCCCGCGTTGGCGGCGGCGGTGGCGGTGGCCGAATACACCACCTGCAGGCAGTAGCAGCAGCAGCGACGGCGGCAGCAGCAGCGTGTGCGTGAGGGCGGAGAGATGGCGGGGGGCTCGTTCAGAAGTCCTTGTTTCAAAGTCCCCCTCCCTTCCCGCCGCCCCTCCATCCCCCGCTACCACATCTACCTGTGCTACGCCACTTTTCTCTGGTTGGGTTCAAGTAGTTCAAGCCGGGCTGCTGGCATTTCACACTCCCAGCCCCGCTCGGCCCCCTGCTTCGACCTAGAGAGTATTTCGATGCGTCGCCTTGGTTGCATTTGCTTGACCCTGCCTCCTTTACTTGTGGTTTAGTTTGGGCAGGTGTCGCACAACCCCCGCGCCCCCCGCCCGCGCGGAGGTCAGCTCGCTGGAGCCAACGGTGTGAACAGTGCTGCGTGTACCTCTCGCTGTACCTCTGGACATCGGCACTTCATCTTTATTGATAAAACACCATCCGTGGATGGCTACCCCCCACGACGGCTGGTTCGGGTTTGCATGGTCGTTTTGGCTTTGGGTTCTGGAATGAACTACCCCCCCCCCCGCGCACCCCCCACCCACCCACCCATCCACCCAGCCACCCACCCACCAGGTAGGGGTGGTCCACGGCCTGCCTCAGGCGTATGAGCAGGTCGAAGATGTGCTGCGGGGGTGAGGGTGGGGGTAGGGGTGGGGGTAGGGAAGAGGCGTGCGTGGCCCATGGGTGCGGGAGGGAGGTGCCATGCATGTTTGATTAATGACGAGGGGGGGGGGGAGAATGGGTAGTTAGAGAGGGAGCAGGAGAATGCGTGGGTGCGGTGCGGTGCGGTGTGGTGTGGCGGGAAAGGCGGTTGGGTGGGTTGGGTCCACCCATGCCCTCCCATTCCGCGCACTGTGCACGTTGCAACAGCGTCCCCGCTCCCATTCCACCAACCCACTCATCCCACATCTACCCACATCTACCCACATCTACCCACCCGTTCGCCCCCCGTGGCGCACACCCGTACGCCCCCTCCATGTCCCCTTTGTCCTCACCCATTCACCCACCCCCACCCACGCACCCACCCACCCACACCCACACCCACACCCACACCCACACCCACACGCACACACAGACACACCCACACACAGACACAGACACCCACGCACACACACAGACACACCCACACACAGACACACACACACACACACACCGCGTAGTTGTTCAGCAGTGTGCCGCTGTCCACGTAGGCGCCAAACTGGGCCTGGCTCTGTGGTCGGGGTGGGAGTGGGTGGGTGGGAGGTGTGTGTGGCAGGAAATGTTGATCCCCACATTGTGACAAGCCTATCTAAGCTCCGCAGTAGCATCCGAGACGCGCACTCCCCACAAACGCCCCCCCTCCGCCACCACCACTCAACCACCACCTCCCTTACCCCTTCCATGGTTTACGTTGGGCTGGTGGTTACAAGGCCCCTTGCCCCCCACGCTTCCCCCCCCTTAATTCTCCCCCATCACCCCCACCCCCGCCCCCTCCCCAGCCCGCCCGACCAAATACGGTGATGTTCAGTAGCTTGCATAGGCGGCTGCGTTTCCCAGCTGCAGCGCAGTCACGTTCTTCGCAGTTTGTTTCCCACCGGGACTGTTTACCGGTAACCCCCATCCCATCCCCCCCTCCCCCCTCCCCCACCCCACCCCCCCCTCGCGCCTGCGTGTACAGGGCGCTGTAGTAGTCCTCCTCCAGGGCGTCGAAGCGGTCGCGGCGCAGCAGCACCGTGCGGGGCGGCAGCGCCAGGTCGTCCGCGCACTGGACCTGTGCGTGTGGGGGGCGGGGGGTAGGGGTGGTGGGAGAGGGTGGGAGAGGAGGGTGGGAGAGGGTGGGTGAGGAGGGTGGCAGAGGAGGGCGGGGAGCGGCGGCGGTTAGGGCCGTTTGGCCGGGTTTGGCTGGAGAACGTGGTTGGGTGGGGTGGGGTTCCATGCATGTTAAATTAATGACGAAGGAGATGTAGACAGACGATGCGACACAGAAGGCGTACCGATGACCAGAAGGTGTAGTCGGCGGACGACGGCGACCCCCGTTTCAATAGTTTGCTGCCTAAAAGAGTAGTAACTAAGGTGATCCGTGTATGCGGTAAGTTGTAAGTCGTGTAGTGGCTCAGAAGGTGGGGTGGGATGGGGAGGAGGAGGAGGGGTGTATTTGCCCGCCCCCAAATGCGGTACTTACCCACACGCGCACCCGCCCGTCCGCACACACACGCACACGCCCGCCTGCACACCCGCCCGCATGCACGCGCACCCACGCACACACCTTGGTCCGGCGCAGCAGGATGGCGGGCAGGATGCGGTTCTTGAGCAGCATCAGGGCGGTGCGGCCGCGCCCGCCGTAGCCGTGCTGCTTGATGGGGTTGGCCACGTACCTGCGTGTATGTGTGCCGTGAGCCGTGTGTGTGTGTGTGGGGGGGGGGGGGTTCCATGCATTTAGATTAAGCAGAGTAGAGGTAGACAGATAGGCACGGTACAGCAGGGGGGGGAGACGGCGATGTGCGTGTGTGGAGCGGGACAGGGGGTAGTTCATTCCAGAAACCAGAAGCGAAACGACCAAGAGAACCCGAACCAGCCAGCCCAACCCAGGGGGGTTCCATGCACTTAGGTCAAGAGGGGAGAGGCGACAAGAGGTAGAGCGGCAGTGTGTATTGCTTGACTGCCTTTCTGCCTGCCTTCCTGCTTCACTTCCTACTCAACGGCCTCTCACCTCACAAACCCCCAAATCAGCGCCCGCTCCCCGCCCTCCTTCCCTCGCGTCGCCCCGCCCCCCTCCGCTCCATCTCGCCCTCACTGACTGCGCCGCCCCACCCACCCTCCCACCCACCCTCCCACCCACCCACCCACCCACCCACCCTACCCACCCTGGTTCTCCTGGCCGTTTCGCTTCTGGTTTCTGGAATGAACTACCCACCCACCCACCCACCCACTGCCACCCACCCACCCACTGCCACCCACCCACCCACTCACCCACCCACCCACCCACCCACCCACCCACCCACCCACCCACTGCCACCCACCCACCCACCCACCCACCCACCCACCCACCCACCCACCCACCCACCCACCCACCCACCCGCCCGCCCACCCGCCCACCCACTGCCACCCACCCACCCTCCCACCCCCCCCCCCACCCACCCAGACCCACCTGTTCCACCAGCAGTAGTGTGTGAGCGGCGGGTGGCCGCAGTGGTCGCAGCGGCGGTGGTGCAGCACAAAGGTGTAGTCCAGGCTGGCGCAGGTGCAGTCGGCGCCGGCCTTGCGGCAGAAGTAGTAGGCGTAGGGGTAGATGCTGGAGCGGTGGGGTGCGGGGGGGGGGATTACACGCATTAGAATTAGGAGGCGAAGGCGAGTGAAGCTGGGTGGGAGAGGTAAGACACATCTGGGCCTGGGCCAGGGACGTCCCAGTGGTGGCAGCGAGCGATTGCCCAGCCCTCATCCCCAGTGCCCCCCCTGCAAACGTGCATGGCACCCCTTCCCCTCCCCCCTCCCCGCCAATCTCGATATCCACCGCCTTCCCTCCCCCACCCCCGGGAGTGCCGCGCGCTGACGACGACGACGACGTTGGGGTCGGTGCCGCCGCCAACACGACTGTCTGCCTGGCTGCACTGCACGTGCCATACCTGCCTGCCTGCCTACAGCTTCTCCTCCTAACTTGACATGCATCGCACCGCCCCCATAACCCCCGCCGGCCCCTCATGCGCCGCCCCCACAACCCCTCATGCGCCGCCCCCCACATCCCCAAGCCGGTGATGACTCACCGCAGGAAGCGGATGAGGCTGTACAGCTCCGCCACGCGGTTCTGCAGCGGTGTGCCGCTCAGCGCCCACTTGTACCTGGAGCTGAGCGCGAACACGGCCTTGGCGGTGGAGCAGCGGCGGTCCTTGATGCAGTGCGCCTCGTCCAGGATGATGCGCCGCCAGGGGACCTGCAGGGGGGGCAGGAGGGGTGGGGGGCGGGCGCAGGGGGCGGGGGGGCGGGGGGCGGGGGGAGTCACGCGCATTCGAGTTGGGAGGAGGAGGCAGGAATGAGGTTTGGGAGGGGGGGAGGGCAGGGGGGCAAAAGGGGGGAGGGGGGAGCCATGCATTAATGAGGGGGTTGCGGGGGTTGTAGTGGGATGGGTCATGTTGCGAAAGGGGGTGCCGCGGCAGTGGCACGCAGCGCAGCAGGGTGCGATGGGTAGAGGTGGTGTTGTTTGTGTTTTTCCGCACCCGTGCAAAACCCAGAAGTACCTGGTGCAGGACAGACGCGTTGGCGCCGCCGGCAGCGCCACCCTTGCCGCCCGGGCTGCCGCCGCCCTTGCCCCCTTTCCCGCCGCCGCCGGCCGCGCCCGCCGCCGCCGCCGCCGCCGCCTTGATCATCGCCTCCGCGTCCCGCTGCGCCGCCTCCTCCAGGCTGCGCCGCGCCTCGCTGCGCCGCTTCTGCCGCTCCCGCTGCCGCCGGCGCCGCGCCTTCTCCGCCTCCTCGTCATCGTCACCCCTGCCGCCGCCCCTGCCGCCGCCCTTGCCCTTGGCAGCGCCCTTGCTGCCGGCGGCGGCTGCGGACTTCTTGGCGCCGGCTGCAGCCTTGCCTTTGGACGGCCTGTAAGCACGGCGTTAGGCGCACGGGCAGAAACAGGTCGCTGCAAGGAAAAATCGGGGACGGTGGTGCTTAAGCCAGGTGCAGTGGCTGCCAGCAATGCCGGATAGTTAGTTTTACCGCCCATCCAGTGGTGGTGATACCCGACCGGCTCGACAACCCAAGCTTGAGTGTCACCTGCACGCCCCCTCCCCACCCTCGCGCGCTTTCAAGCCGTCCGCATCACTGGCTACTCCCTTCCCCGCGCTTACCCGGCCTCCTCTTCCTCCTGAACGTCGCTCTCCTCCTCCGAATCCGAGCCCGACTCCGAAGAAGACGAAGACACCAGGTCCACCGCTGCATCGGCATCGTCGCCGCTGCCGCCCGCCTCGTCCTCGTCCCCACCCTCCGACTCGCTCTCCGCCTCGTCCGAGGACGGCTCCTCCTCCTCTTCCTCCTCATCCGCGCTGGCCGGCGGCTCAAAGTCACTGTCGCCCCCGCCGCCGCTGCCGCCGCCCTCGGACTCCTCCTCCGCCCCCGCAGACGCCCTGCTCACTCGGGCCCGCGCCGCCGCCGCGGCCTTGCGCGGCCGCCGCGGCCGGCTGCCGCCGCCCTCCTCCTCCTCCGCGGCGTCCTCCTCCCCTTCCTCCTCCTCCTCTCCCGCAGCGCTCTTGCTTCCGCTCCGGCTCTTGCTACCGCTGCGGCCCTTGGCGCCCTCGGCGCCCTGCTGCTTAGACTTGGCCTTGGCGGCTGCGGCGGCGGCCCGGGCGGCCTTACTCCACGCCTTCGCCTCGTCGTCCGCCACGTCCGCCATGTCGACCTCCTCACCGTCCTCATCCGGCTCCGCAGCCTTGGAGCCGCCAGCCGCCGTCTTTCGCCGCTTGCGGCTGGGCCCTGCCCCCGCAGCGGCACCGCCGGCAGCAGCTGCAGCAGCAGCAGCAGCGCCGCCCGCCGCCTTATTGCCGCGCCGCCCCTTGCCCTTGGCCGGAGCCGTGCCGGCGTCCTCATCTGCAGTTGACGGCACGGCAGGATGGAATTGACATACGGTAGGTGGGGCGGCGTCACACCGACGCTAGGGTACTCATGCTTCAGCCGTACATGCCGTCAATGCGGCAAAGCTACAATCAAGGTGAGTCCGCGCCCCCCCACTGCATTGCTTGACTCCGCTGCTTTACCCCCCCCCCCCCCCCGCCTCCTCACCGGCGGATGCGGGCGCCATGAGCATGGACTTGAGGCCGGTCAGGCCGCCGCCGCCGCCGCCGCCGCGGGCCCGCTTGCCGTTGCCGTTCTTCACCTGGTGCGCCGCGGCCGCCGCCGCGCCGCCCTTGCCCTTGCCTTTGCCCTTGCCACCCTTGCCTTTCGCCTTGCCGGCGCCCTTGCCGCCGCCTCCGCCCTCATCGTCGCCGCTGCCGCTGCTGTCGCTGTCGACCTCCATGGCGTCGCTCTCCTCGTCACTGGTTGCCCCTTCCGCCTCCGCCTCCGCCTCCTCGTCCTCGGCTGCCGCCGCCGCCGCTGCTGCCTCCTTGCCGCCGCCGTCGCGCCGCGCCCGCTTCTTCTGCTGCTTGGCCAGGGCGTCGCTCTTGAGGGCGTTGGGGCCGCAGAAGAAGCGCAGGTGCACCTGGGGTAGGGAGGGCAGGAGGGCAGGGGTGTGAGTCTGTGTGTGTGTGTGGTGTGTTGGTTGAGACGAGAACGCGGGCTGAGACAGCGGCATGTTGTGGATGAGAGCGGGGCGGCGCTTGCAAGTCCAGTAAACCACAGACCGACCCCGCGCGCGTGTGCCCGGAGCACCGCCTGTGCGGCCTGTACGGCCGCCCCATACCCCACGTGTACTTCTGGGCCCCACCTCCCAGTCCTCCAGCGTGCCTAGCACGCCCCCGCTATCCGCACTTGCCCTGCCACGCCCTGGCCATGGAACGAACCCCCCACATCCCGCCCATCACCCCTCCATTACGCACACACCTTTAGGTGCGTGCCGAACCCTAACCCTAACCCTAACCCTAACCCTAACCCCCCCCCAAGACCACTGCACCAACCAACCCCCCCCCCCCACATCCCGCACACACCCCTCCACCCCGCCCACCACCGCCACCCGCACCTTGAGGCGCTCCGGGTAGAAGGGCTTGGAGCAGTAGCGGCACTTGACCTTACTGGGCATCATGAAGCTGGGGGTGGGGGGGTGGGGGTTCCATGCATGTTAAATTAATGACGAAGGAGATGTAGACAGGCCGGGGGGGGCAGTGGGGCAGTGCGTGGGTGGAAAAGGGAGGGTGGGTGGAAAGGGGAGGGTGGGTGGGAGGGTGGGTGGGAGGGAGGGAGCGAGGCAAGAGGAGGGGCGTGTGAGGGGTGCGGAGCTTGTGGGCGCGGAGCGGGTGCGGAACGTGCGGCGTGAGGCGACGGAAGCGTCGGCAGCGGTGGGGAGGTTGGCTGGGCATCGCGCTGGAGCTTAAGTGTGCATGTCGCATTTGAGCTTTTGCCTGGCCCCCTGGCCACGGCTCCTGGCTGTGCCCCCCCAAAGACTACTGAACCCAACAACCCCCCCCTCCGACGCCCCTGCTGCCCCCCCCCCCTCTTCAGGGCCCTCCTCACCGCCTGAACTCGTTCTCGATGGTGGAGTAGGTGGTCAGCACCACGTCCGCGTCCCGCAGCAGCGCGCCGTCCACGCCGCCCGCCACCTGCGCCGCCGCCACAATGCGCCGGGAGTTGTGTTGTGCTGTGTTGTGTTGTGTTGTGTTGTGTTGTGTTGTGTTGTGTTGTGTTGTGTTGTGTAGTGTTGTGTTGTGCTGTGTTGTGTTGTGCGGCGCTGTGCTGTGCTGTGCTGTGCGAGCAGCAGGGTGATGCTCGAGGCTGTGCCGCCACTCAGCAGTACTGCGAACCGCTGCCAGGTGTGCTCGCCCTCCTAGACAGCACCGATGCCTGGCCCCCGTCCCTGCCCCGCTGTCTGTCACCCAAAACCCCAACCCCACCACCACACACCTGGCCCCTCTTGGCGCCGTGGTAGACGAGCACCTTGAGCGAGCCCGGCGCCGTGAAGCGCGCAATCTCACCGCGCCACTGCGGAGCGTGCGTGCGTGCGTGTTTGTGCTTGGTTTGTTTGCATGGTCGTCAAGGACGGCAGTTAGCACGACGGCACGCGCCATGCAGCCTGTCGCCCTACACCATTGGGGCGCATATGCTCGACAGAGTTTGATGTTGCAGCGCCAAGGCACCTCAACACAGTGGCGTTTTCCCCATCCCTTTATATCGAATAAGCTAATTTCCGGTGGCCCAGAAACGTCGGTCCACCTACCCGTCCCACCCACCTGGATGATCGCAACCACGGGGCACACCACCAGCGTTGCCCGGCAGTAGGCGGGCGGCGCGGCGGCGGCCAGTGCGGCGGGGCCGCGGCTGGTGCTGGGGCCGGCACCGGCACCGGCGCCCGCGCCCGCGCCTCCCGGGGCCGGCACCTGCGGGGGTTGCACGAGCGCACGAGGGGTACCTGAAGTGCCGGACACCCGGCCGAGCACAGGTGTCGTGCAAACACGGAAGTGGGAGCGCCTGCTCATTGCAATTCCCAAGCCCATACATATTCCGATATCCGCGAAAGCCTATGCGCACGACCTGCAAGCAAGCATCTTCAGTCTAGAACGCATATCAACTCAAATTCAATAGCACCCGGCACCGCCGCACGCCGCTCCTCAGTCCGTCACCGCCCGCACCGACCTGCAGCGGGTCCGCCCGCGGCGCCATGTTGGCCTCGCAGATCTCACAGCGCTGCGGCTTGCGGCCCTTTGCCCCCTTGCCCTTTGCCCCCTTGCCCGCCGCCGCCGCCGCAGCCCGCAGCTGCGCGCGCTGGTGGATGCACAGCCCGTCGTCCGGCTCCGCCTCCGCGGCCGCGTCCTCCTTGCTCCCGCCCTCCCTGCCGCCTGCCGCCGGGCTGGCCTCCTTGCTCGCCGCCGCGCTGGTGCCGACCTCCTCCTGCTTCCCTTGCTCCTGCTGCTGCTGCTGCCCCTGCTGCTCCTGCGGCTCATAGTCCTCAGCGCTGCCGTAGGCGCCCGTGGCGGGCGCCATGGCCACACCCCCCGCAGACGCAGCAGCAGCAGCTGCGGCCCCCGGCGCCGGGTGGCTGCAGTCGGGGCCGCAGGCCGCGCCGTGGCGCCCGGCGCCCAGCACGCCCGCAAACGTGGCGCCGGCGCCGCCGCTGGCCTCCTCAAAGGCGCCAGGGCGGCGCAGCGCGATGCGAGGGCGCGGCGCCGCTGCCTTGGCGGCGGCCGCGGCGGCCGCCGCGGCGCTGGCGCCGGCGGCGGCGGCGGCGGCGGCGTCTGCAGCGGCCTGAGAGGGCGCCAGGTCGTCGGTGCGGTGCGTCACGATGAGCGAGATGGCCTGAAGGAAGGGAGGAAGGAAGGAAGGAAGGGAGGAACGCGGGGGCAGGGAGGCGGGGGCAGGGAGGCGGGGGCAGGGAGGCAGTGTGCAATTTACAAGGTGTCGCCAAGTGATTGGAGGAGGAGCCTCGTGTGCCAAGCTCTCCACCGGACTGGGCCCCGGAACGCCCCCATGCGGCAAGACCCCTCCACTGGGACCCACCCACCCGCTTTGGTATCTGGAATACCGGTAACCTACCCAACCACCCGCTTTGGTTTCCGGAAACCCAGTACCCACCCACCCGCCCGCCCACCCAGCCAGCCAGCCGCCCACCCACCTGTATGGTCTTGCCCATGCCCATCTCGTCTGCCAGGATGCCGCCGCGCACGCCACCCTGCTCCTGTGGGGGCCAGCGCAGCGAGACGTGAGTCTGTCAGTCAAATGGTTCTTTTTATCATCCATTGCATCCATCAATACTCGATCAGCCAGCTCAGCCACGCACCTACGCCTTGCGGCGTGCCCTCCGACCGCTGCAGCAGTGCTCATACCCGTGGCTCATACCCCGCCCGCCGCGAATCCCAACACAGGGCGCAAGCACCCCAGCCCCCGGCCCCAAACCCCCCATCTCCATCCCCAATCTCCCATGTCCCAGCCCCGGGCTCCGCAGCCTCCCTGCCCTCAACACGCCGGGCAGCCCTCACACGCTCCCCCACGCTCTCCCCCCCCCCCCCCCACACACACGCCACCACGCACCTGCCTGACCGCCCAGGCCAGGAACTGCTTCTGGTAGGGCAGCAGCGGCATGAGCAGCTCGGGCGGCGGCTCGCGCATGTCCCGTGCATGGTTGGCCGCCGCGTCCAGCTCCGAGCCCACGCCGTCCGGGTCGTCGTCGTTGTCGTTCATCCAGGGGCCCCACACGTTGTCCGGGTCCGCGTCGGCGTCGGCGCCGTCAGGGCCGTTGGCGCCGTCAGAGGCGCCACCGCCGTCGGCTTCGCCGTCGTCCGCGGCGGCGGCGGCGGCACCGCCGCGGCCGCGGCCTCGGCCCCTGCCGGTGCCGCCACGCCCGCGGCCCCGGCCGCGGCCGCGGCCGGCAGGGGCCTCGCCGTCCGCGGCACTGCCGCCAGCGCCGTCATCGCCAGCTGAGGCGGCGGCCGAGGCGGCGCCCCGTGCACGGCCGCGGCCGCGGCCCCAGCCGCGGCCCTTGCCCCGGCCCGCACCGCCGTCGCCTTCTGCCTCCGCCGCCTCTGCAGCGGTGTCTCCGCCAGCCCCGGCCGCTGTGTCCGCCTCCTGCGCCGCCTTCTTGGCGCGCCGCTGCTTGGGCTTCGCGACCGCGGCGCCACCTGCGCCCGCGGCATCTTCAGCCGCCGCCGGCGCTGCCGACGGCGCTGCGCCTGCCTGGCCGCTCTGCTTGCCCGCCTTCACCTGCGCTTTGGTCTTTCTCTTAGGCCCGGCCTTTTCCTTCCCGGCTGCCCCCACAGGCCCCGGCTCCTCCCCCTCCTCCGCGACCATCTCCACCTCCTCCACGTCATCGCTGCTCTCCTCCGCCTCCTGCACATGACATTGCGGGCACACAGCCAACGAAAATAGGTCAACCGTACACGGCAAGCCAAGCCAACGCAAAGCGCATCGGGAGGACAAGACAGGGTGCCACCTGCATACACGCACCCTACAAACGGCTAAGTTAGAACCGATCCGCACCTGATCTGACAGCACCACCACATCCGAGTCCTCCTGCTGCTCCGCGTCCGCCGCAGCCGCCGCCGCCGCAGCCGCCGCCGCCGCAGCACCCCTGCCGCGTCCGCGGCCCCGGCCGCCTGCGGCGCCCGCCCTGCCACCACCACGGCGGCCCCGCGCGCCGGCACCTGTACGACATGTCACGAGCACCGTCTCCTACACACGTGCAACACCGGCCATGCACTCTCCTCACGGTCATGGACAGCAGGACTAGTAAATGCAAACGCGCCCCGTGGTCCCTTATGATGCACGGGGAACCCAACAGGCGACAGCGTGCTCCCATCGCCCATCGCCAGGGCGCACCTGTGGTAGCCGCCGCGGCGGCGGCTGACGCGGGCCGGCGCCGCGACGGCTGCGGCGTCTCAAAGTCGTCATTGCTGTCACTCTCATCGCCACCACCGCCAGCGCCGGCGCCGCCCGCCTCGCCGGAGTTGGAGGAAATCACAATCACGTCGTCACCGGAGTCGCCGGCCGCCTCTGCGCCACCGGCACCTCCGCCCCCGTCCGCTGCGCCGCCTGCCCCGTCTCCATCCCCACGCTCGCCCTCGCTCTCGCCTCCGCAAGCGGCGGCTGCGTCCTCCATGTCGTCGTCGTCGTCGTTGCTGCTGCCGCCCTTGCTTCCGGCACGCTGCGGTCCCGCCGCGGCAACTGCAACTGCCGCCGCCAGCCGTCCTCCCGTCCGCGTCCTGGGGGCAGCGGCTCGCCGGTTGCCTGTGGCCCCGGCTGACGCGGCGGTCTCCTCACGTGCAGCAGCAGCTGCGGCAGCAGCCACCGCGGCGCGTGTGCCACGCCTGCCGGGCGGCCCAGCAGGCGCAACTTCATCAATGGCCAGCGCAGCAGCTGGCCCCGCAGGCGATATCTCCATGTGCTGCGGCGCGGCGTCCGCGGCTCCCGTGCCAGCAGGACTGTGTGTTTCAGTTTGCTTGGCCGCCCCTGCCTGTTTGCCCGCGGCCGCTCTGCTCTTCCCCGCCGCTGCGGCCGCGCCTGCTCCGGCGGGCTCCGCAGGCTGTTGCTGCTTCCTGGCTCGTATGTTGCGTAACCGCCCTGGAGCTGCGTCGGACACGTCCATACAGCCAGCGAGCAAGACGGCCCGGGTATCCCCACGTTACGTCTACGCCGCTGGCTACCGAAGGCGGCCCGCCGATGCCGCGGCTCACAACGCCACGGATTGCATCAAGGCGCAGTTTGTGTGACAGAAAGAGCCACAAACCTGCGCGAGGGCGGGGTCTGGCGGTAAGCGGGTTGAGGGTGGTGTCGTGTGGGGACTGGCAGGCCACGCTGCACCTATCCTCCCCGAGTGCTCCCGATCGCCGACGCATCAGGGTATCCATGGCATAAACAAGCTACACATGTAAATGTCATCCAAGGCTGGGCGTTGGCAGCGCGCGGCGCCAACGTGGGCACAAGGGCTTGAGCCCGCCAAATAACGCAATGCGTGCTGCGCTCGCTGAGCGCCCGTCGGGGCCTGATAACACTTACGTGTCGAGCGATATTAGTTCAGTTGCTATTGCCGCTGCAAATGAGACTCCTCGTGGCCCGCTGAGGATGGTGTCGGTGCGATTATCGCTCGCCAGCTATCGGTACCTTGAGTTCATCCCTGATCCAACATATCTCTGCGCACGTCACTACAATCAATATGATTATGGGTCGGGCTCTCGCGCCAGCAAGTGGACCCCATGGCAAGTGAACGCGATGGGGCTCTGACAAACCAGGGCCCCCAGTGACTTATGGCTGATGTTATACAAAGAAACTGCATTAAAAATTGCTTCCACTGTTTCGTCAAGGTCTGCCATGCATAGCGTCGGTCGACGCCAACTTCCGGCTTTGCAGCAGAGCACTCCTGCGCCGGCCTTGAGACTAAAGAAATGGCTTGTCGTTTGATCAGTTTATGGTTGATGCACGACTTGGGCCTTGCGCTGGGGTGATAGCATAGTCAATTTACTCGCGGCTTTGCGCTCCAAAGCGTCAGACGCATGATGGACTCGACGCCAACAGACTCGTATGAGGCACACGTACGGCTTAGACGTGCAGCGTTTCAGTAAAGCCTGACAAGGACGCGAAGAAGGCTGGAATGGAGAGTAAGCTGGCCAGCCTGCACAGCGCCTTCCCGGTGCTTGGGCAGCCTGTGACTCGGCAGTTTGGCAAGTCGCCTTTGGTGCCGGGCGGAAGGTTCGGCCCACGGCTGCCAGCCCTCGAGGCGCACCGGAAGAAGCACAAACCGCACGACTCCCACAGCGGCTCGAAAAGGAAATCCAAAGAGCTGCCGCCAGTCCTATACCGCTTCGCAGATGCGAGTGGAAACACAGCCACGGTACGGGGGAGGGGCGCTGTGCGTGGCCGCGGGGGTATGGGCGGCTGGCAAGGGGAAAATTACAGGCAACGGGTTCCACAGACACGGCGCGTGCCGCAGCTGGCGCTGATACGCTTTGTTGCCACGAACCACACACCGCAGGTGCTTGAGAATGGCACCGAGTCCACCATCACCATCACCACGAAGCGTGTGTCGGTGCCGCGATTGAACCCGCTAGCGTCCTTTGAGGAGCGCGATGTGGACCCAGCCTCCTCCGTGAGTACCGTAGTGCATGGCTGCAGTCGTCGCAACCGTGTCAACGCATTTGCTCGAAGCTTCCAAGTCGTGTCTGGGCCGGGCTTTGTGGCTTGGCGCCTTGAAATTGGTTTCAAGAAGAGGGTAGAACTGGAGTTGGGCGCCAGGGCGGCGCTGGCACGAGCTGACCTGACACGGGAGCCTGCCGTGTGCACGCGCAACACCGCAGGAGCCACTGGTGCCCGCAACCATCCTCCCTAACGTGCTGGGCTCCATGGACGGCGGCGACGGCGGTTTCAAATCCGGATCCAAAAGCCGGCGTAGTGGCGGCAGCAGCGCCGCGAACGGGAGCGGGGCCGGCAGTAGCAGCGCAGGCGGCGGCGGCGGTTCTTCCGCCAAAGTCGCCACGGTGAAGGAGGCCATCGATTCGATGCTGTCGCCGGCGGCGGTGGCGGCGACGGCGGCTGGCGTGGGGAACGGGGCCGGCAGCGGCGAGTGGGGCCGCGACAGAGCGTCAGAGCGCTTCAATCCAACAAAGACTATGGACGGCGTGTGGCGGGAGGCGTACAGCGGGCCCGCAGCGGCACCAGCAGCGGGGGCGGCGGGGTCGCCCAACCGGTCGCCGGAGAAGGGGCGCGGCGGCGGCGCCAACGGCTCGCAAGACAGCCAAGGCACGGGGGCCCGCAGCGGGGGCGGCGTGACAATCGACCAGGCACTGGCGGATGCTGAAGCCATCACAGCTGGCCACGCTGCTGCGGCGGCAGCGGCCGCCGCCGCGGAGCCACCCACGGTTACCATCACAATCACGCGCAAGCCCGCACCCGGCGAGGCGCCGCCGCTGCTGGCTGCGGTGCGGCAGCTGCTGTCCTGGCCGCCCTCCCTCCCTGACATCCAGTGGCCGTGGGCGCAGCCGCAGCCCGAGCCCACGCCCGCCACCACCATCGCCACGCCCTCGGGTGTATTAGTACTGCCCAAGCCCAGCGGCACCGCCGCCTCTGGTGGGTCAGCGTCGGCGTCGCGGGCAGCCGCGGCGGCGGCGACTGAGCCCGCCGTCTTTGACGGCGCGGCGGCCGAGTCAGCCGACCTGCTGTTCCAGCCCAACCGCAACACGCAGGCGCAGCACGGGGCAGGCGGCGGCAGTAGCAGCAGCAATAGCAGCAGCATGGAGCTGGGCGGCAGTAGTAGCAACGGGGCGGAGAGCAAGGCGTATGGCGGGGCGACGGATCAGTCGGCGGACTTCCCCACGTCCGTGGAGTCCTACTACAGGTGCGGTAGGGGTGCAGCAGCGTAGCCAGGGGCGCGGGAAAGCTGCGAGAGCCGAGACGCGGCGAGGCGAGGCGGCCTGGTCCTGGGCCCCTGCGGCTGCGTCCCTGCGGCTCTGTCTTGAGGGCTTGACGCGTGCAATGTTGCTGCATTATAAGTTCCGTCAAGTTTGCGCATCCCATGATGAAACACACACGCTGCAAGGCATGCATGTTGATTGTTGAATGGCGTGCCTACGTGTTTCTTCCTTGGGAGTGCATGCAGCCCCTCGGAGCTGGAGCAGGAGTCGGGCAGCGACGCGGAGCAGGAGGCGGAGAGCGAGACGGAGGCGGAGGGTGGCGGCGAGGAGGAGGACGATGCCTCTCACCATCACCGCCACCACGGCCACCATAAGGAGAACTACATGTGGGACCCCGCGCTGATGGGCACCCTGGCGCTGGTGGGCACCGCAGTGGCCGCCGGCGTGCTCGTCGCCATGGCGGTGGCGGCGGACGCCGCGGCCGCGGCTGCAGCCGCGGCGGCGGCGGCGCTGCCCGCCCCCGCGCCCGTCAAGTGGGCGCAGCTGGACTCGGTGATTGGCGTGAGCAGCAGCTGGGCCAGCAGCGGCGGCGGCGGGCCGGGCGTGGGCGTGGAGGGCGGCCTGGCGGCGCGCTGGCACCTGCTGACGTGGCAGGAGCTGACCAATGCCATCCTGGAGCGGCTGTCGTGGGCGTTCCAGGTAGGCGGGCAGAGGCACTGGCGTGGGCGCGGCAAGGCTGGGTGGGGTAGGGTGGGGGACGGTCAAGGCTTGGGAGGTGGTGTCAAGGAGTGGTCGCGGCAAGCGGGGGGGAGCGGGGACGGGGAGAGGGCGCCAGCACCGCGCGGCAGGGCCAGCGCGTGGGGTAGGCGCGGACGAGTCTGTGAGCCTGCCTGCTGTGTCGCTGTGTGCACCGCCGCCACACCCGCCAACACCCCCGCCACTGCACCACTCCACCGCTGCACCACACTGCCCACCACCGCCACCGCCACACAGAAATGGTCGTACGCATCTCTGCCGGTGAAGATTGCCATCGTGCTGGCCAGCAGCATCCCGCTGGTGGTCGTGTTTGGCAGCCTCTACTACTTCGCGGTAACGAGTGGGAATGGCGGGCAGCCAACAAGCAGGGGGGAGATGCTCGAGGGCGGGGAGGGTGAAGCAGGGGCAGGGGATGGAATGAGAAGAGGCGTGGACATGTCCGAAATCGTCCTCGCTTCCTGGCAGCACACCGCCGCCACATACCGCAAACCAACCTGGGTGCCTGTCTTGCATCGCCCTCCTGCTGCTGGCATGTACGGTAGGTTATGTGCTAGGTTAATCTTGTCACGGTGTCTGATCCCTTGCCCGGCTCTCTCTCTCGCGCGCGCGTGCGCTGCAGGTGGGCGGCGCGGCCGCGGGCCAGGACCTGCGCGAGGCGCTGATCAAGATCCACTGCATCCTGAACCGCATGCCCGGAACCAACATGGTGCGTCAGCCGCAGCCCGCTGTTTGAGAGGGAGCTGCGGGCTGTGGGTGGTTGCTGCCCGGAGCACTGCATCCATGTAGGCATACACGGACCTGGGCGTACCGTACCGGCAGCGCCCCATGATGAACGGCCGCTGCTGCTGTGCTCATCCCCTCACTTCCACCTGCTGCCACCTGCCTGGGCGCCTGCCCACTCGGATGCCCTCTCCACTCACCACCACACTGCCAAACTCCCCACGGCCAAACCCCCCCACTGCCCCAGCCGCATGCACCACGCCTGCCTGTCTACACCGCGCCTAGGCCTCCGCACCATGACCTAACATGAGCGGGCCCCCCCTGTTCTACCCCATCGCCGTACATCCTTGCAACCCCCGTCCCTAGGTGCGCGAGAACAACGCGGCCAGCTTCCTGGTGGTCAACGCCGCCTTCTTCACCGGTATCTTCACCTTCGCCGTGTTCCTGGGTATCGTGAGCGACGAGGTCAAGAGCACCTTCAGGTGCGGTGGGGGGGGTTGTGGTTACCAGCCTAAACTAAACCATCTAAAGGAAGCGGAGTTAAGCAATGCAGTTAAGGCGATACAACAAAATACTCGTTAGGTTGAAGTAGTCGAAGAAGACGTGTTGGGTGCGCCGGCGACTAGAAATGCCACCCGAGCTCGGCGGCCAGACACAGAGAAGGCATGCACAGGTAGTAGGGCAAAAACCACGACTTGCCTGGCGACCAGGAAAGCAGCCCCGACGCGGGGGGCATTGGGAGGCGCGGGAGGGGGGGCGCTGAGGGCGGCCAGCGCAAGGAGTCTTGGGTGCCCCGCACTGCGTGGGCGACCCCTAGGAGCAGCAGCGGCTTGGTCCTACCCTTGAGTGCAGCGCGCGTGCGAGTGTCACCTGTGTGTGTGCTCAGGCTTGGACTCGGACTTCTCTACTCGGTCGTCGCGTAACCTCTCCCGCGCCTTGCCCCCGTGCTGAGGCACTGCTGCCTGCCCGCACCTGGCGGCCCCGCCCCCCTTGTTGTTGTGCGGCTCCACGACCAACAACAGGTCCATCAAGACCGGCACGTACCCGGTGCGCGTGCGCGACCACGTGCTCATCCTCAACTGGAGCCACCACAGCATCCCGCTGCTGCGCCAGTTCGACCTGGCGCGCAGGTGCGGGGGGGGCTGAGCGCGGTCATGAGTCGTGGGGGTGGGGGTGGGGGCAAGCGGGTCAGGGTGAGCGGGCGGCCTTGAGTGGGGGGACGCACTGTCCAAGCCAAAGATCGCACTCCTCTCACAGGAGCGCTGCATTGGATACGCGCTGCGCAGGTTTGCGGGCAACGACGCCTTTTTCCGGCGGCCCGTGGTGCTGCTATCGGTGAGTGATTCAGAGGACCAATTCCTCAACCAACCTTGCCCATCCTTACCTGCCTTCCTCACCTCTTCTTCTCACGGTCTCTGCGCTACCGTTTCCCTCTGCCTCACCCTTGAACATGCATGGCACCCCCTCTCCCCGGCCCTCTCTGCAAACCCCTCCCGCCCACCTGCCCCACCCGCCCGCCTAACCTGCCTGATCAGGATACGCCCAAGCAGGACATGGACAACGAGATCGCGGAGCGCCTGGCCAACGCCAGCCTGGACGTCATCACGCGCAGCGGCAGCCCGCTCATGGTGCGGGGGCGGGTGGCGGAGTGGAGGGGGGCGGGGCGGGGGTGGGGGGCGCGGTGGTTCAGTGGGCAGATGGCGGGCGCGGGGGCATGGGCATGGGCGGGGCGGGGGTGGGGATAGGGGCCGATAGAAGGCCTGGGTTTGCTGGCAGGGCGGCGGTTGGTGCTGGGCGCTGGCCATATCGCCATATCTGGTTTGATGCACGTGGTCGAATCAGATTGCACTGTGGCCACTCTTTCAACCAAACCACCACACCCGCCTGCTGCTTCCTCCTCCTGCTTCTTCCTCCTGCTGCTGCCCAGCTCCGTGACCTGGCCACGGTGGCGGCCGCCCGCGCGCACACCATCATCGTGCTTCACCCCGGCGGCGCCGCCAGCCACGAGGCGGCGGAGGCGGCCAAGGCCAGCACCGCCATGGCGCTGGCGGCGCTGACGGCGGAGGTAGCGGCGGCGGACGCGGTCGTGGAGGCGCGTGCGGTGGCGAGGAGCGCGGGTGCGCCGGGCGGCGGCAGCGGGCCGGGGGCCCTGCTGGGTGAGCTTGGTGGGGCGGGCGGGGGGGCTGCTGGAGCTGCGGGTTGAAGGTGGGGGTTGTTAATACCAGCCCGTTCTAAACCAACAAGGGGGCATGGCATAGGGTCTTGTGTTTCCAGTTGCCTAGCGAGCTCCGGCTGGTTGGCGAGGCACTTACGACCATGTTGGTCGCGCTCGTGTGCTGCGGGGTCTGCAGGGTCCGCGACGGCTCAGATGTACGCAGCTGCGGGCCTAGCGACCCCCGCGCAGCAGCCGCACCACCAGGCACTGGGGTCGGCCTCGCCCGCGGCAGCCACCGCCGCGCTCTTTGCGCCTTCCACCCTCTCCTCCAGTGCCTTGGCCCGCCCTCTTCCTGGCGCAGCCGTCACCACTGGCAGCAGCACTAGCACCACTGGCAGTAGCAGCTCACCGGGGCAGCAGCTACAGCCGGCACACCACCGGCCGCGCGTGCTGTTCCAGATGCCCGACGAGGTGGTGATCGGGCAGGACCCGGTCAGCTCCTTCACGCGCACCTCGCCCGCCAACGTGGGCGGCAGCATGCAGGCGCTGTCCATCACCGACGCCTCCGTCATCGACCGGTGAGGGGGAGGGGTAGTTCATTCCAGAAAGCAGAAGCGAAACGACCAAGAGAACCCAGGGGGTCCAGGGGAGGGGCCGGCGGTGGCGGGGAGCTGGGCGGCATGCAGGGCAGCCCGCGGGGCTGGCGATAATCATCTGACGCATCCATCCCGCAGTGCTGCAGTGCTGGCAGCGCTGTGTGGTGCCAGCGGCCTAGACTCCTAGGTTGAACGCAGCTTCGTGTTATTTGTGTGGAGGAGCCGTGGCGAGACAGTGCCATCTTATGTGTGTGCTCCGTCCCTCGCCGGCCCTCGCCGGCCCGTCCGCACAGGTTCACCTGCCAGGCGGCGGTGCAGCCGGGCATGCTGCGCATCTGGAGCAGTGTGCTGCAGCACGGCCCGCATAGCGTCAAGGTGTGGGGGGGCGGGATGCTGGGAGCGGGATGCGCTTGTTGATTGGTGGGTGGGCGGGCGGCTGAGGAGGAAGTACGCAGGGCTTTTCTCAATTCCCAGCTGGACAGCCTGTACAACAATGCCTGTGGGTCTCTCCAATGCCAATGCAACGGTATGCCGAAGGTCTCTATGCTCATGTTCTGCACTCCGTCTCCTTCTGCTGCAGGCCATGGTTGTGCCGGTGCCGCCGCAGCTGGTGGGCCGCAGCTTCGGCGCCGCCCGCTGCATGTTCTCAGACGCCGTGGTGGTGGGCGTGCTGCAGGGCGGCGGTGGCAGCAGCGGCAGCAGTAGCAGTAGCAGTAACATTTATGGCGCCAGCGCGCCAGGCACGAGCGGCGGCTGGAACTTTGGCGGCAGTAGTACTAGCGGCGGCAGTGGCAGTAGCAGCGGCAGTGGCAGCAGCAGTAGCAGCTGGGCCAGCGGGCTGCTGTCGGTGCACACGGACGGCTCCATGGACGCGCGGGTGCTGGGCGCCTCGGACCAGCTGGTCATGTTTGCGCCGGCGCGGGTGAGGGAGCCGAGGGCGAGGGCGAGGGGGCACGGGGGGCACGCCACGGACCAATAAGTTCTGAATAATGCGCGACTCGCCGCTTGGCACACGTGAACGATATCGGCTGCGCAACATTGCTGTAAGGGCTGCATCCTATGACACGACTACATGCTAGTACATTGCTGTGATTGCTGAGGCTTGGCGCGCAGCCATGGAAGTGGAACAGGCAGAGGAAAACAGGATCGGGGGCCCCCTTACCCCCGACGCCTGCGACTTGCTACGAGCTGGCGCCTGACTGACTTGGGTGACGCTTGGCGTCACGGTGTGACGTCGCTGGTGTCGCCGGTGCTGTGGCCGCACAGGTGCGCGGTGTGCCGCAGCCGCACCCGGCCGCAGAGGCGCTGTTCCGCAACGCGGCGGCGGCGGCGCAGGAGCGGCTCAAGCGGCACGGCGGCTACAACGCGCCGCCCAAGCGCATCATCGTGGCGGGCTACCGCGCGCCGGACGTGCCGGTGAGTGAGGGAGGGAAGGCCCGGTGCTGCTGCTGCTGTGGGGTCGCGACACATGTTGGGGGGGGTACCTGTGGGGCTGTGGGCGGCGTTTGTTGGGGTCGCGTGCCAGAGGCCGTGTGCTGCAGGGGCTGTGAGGAGCTAGCTCTGTGGCATGAACAGAACGTGGCATGCCTGCGGAAGTACTGTTGGCTGTTGGCTGAGTGTTAATAATACCTAAAAACCGCAAAACAGGACGTGGCCGCTGCGTTCGCGGACTCGGCGCCGGACGGCAGCCAGGTGGGTCCAACCGGCATGACCTCTCTCGAGCGCCTGCTGCCCCCAACTCTGCTGTTACACCCACCTCTTTCCTGCCTCTGTCTAGCTTTGCTATTACACCCATCTCTCCGCTCTGTCTCTCCCTCCACTGTACCGGGCCCCGCTCCTCTTGCTGCTACCGTAGATCACCTTCATCCTGCCCGAGCTACCCGGCGAGGACGAGCCCGAGCTGCCCGGCGGCGCCGGCTCCTGCCGCATCCGCTACGTGCCGCTCAGCACGCAGCAGCGCGGCGGCGGCTACGGCGGCTACGGCGGCGGCAGCCACGGCAGCAGCGGGGGCAGCGGCAGCGGCGGCGCGGTAGGGCCGGGGCTGCTGAGCCTGCGCGCGCTGAGCGAGGCGGGCATCAAGACGGCAGACGCGGTGGTGCTGCGGCCGCCCATCCAGGTGAGGGAGGGGGGGGGAGGCAAGCAGAGGAAAGCGGCCAGAGACGGATCTTCGGCGGCAGGGTCTATTCGCATCACGGCCATTAAGTGCTTTGTTTATTTGGATCTGCACCACTTTGTTCCCGCTCAACCCATGCCTGTCGATCTCCACCGCCACCCCCGGGCTCCACCCGCCACCGCCCTCAGGACATGGAGCGCTGGTGCGCCAAGAAGCCTGTGACGCAGCGCATCCGGGAGGCGGACGCGCACGTGATGGCGGGGCTGATCCAGGTGGGCAGTGGATGGGGCTAGGGGGGAAGGCAGGCGGTTGGGACTCCCTGGACTCTGGGGGGTTGCTGTGTGCACGTTGCTGTCGTGGATGGGTATTGAGGGCAGCGCCCGGGGCCAACCAGCAAGGAGGCAGAACCACGGCGGTACGTGGCTCTCTCTTAGGGGGCTAGCTCGATACCATTACCTGTACGCCAACCCCCGGGTGGTGCAGGTGCAAGATGCGGTGCTGGCCAGCGGGCGAACTGACCCGCCGCACGTCGTGGCGCGGCTCAACCGCTTCGGCTCCACGGAGACCGCCAAGCGGTGAGCGGGAGGGCAGGGGGATGGAACGAGGGGAGGAAGGGCGAGTGGGAGGATGGGACGTATGGAGGAAAGGATTGTCGGGTTTGGGGGGGTCATCGTCGCGCTAAAGGGGCTGCGGTCTGGTCGCATGCTTTGACTGACCTGTCAAGTGCGTCGACGATGCCGTGGACGGTGCCCTGGCTGGCTACAGGTACTTCGAGATGCTGTCGCGAATGCAGCCGCCGCAGCCGGTGGCGCAGCCGCCGCAGGCCCAGCAGGCGCAGCCCGCCAAGCCCCAGGGCGCCCTCACCAGCACTCCAGCGCAGCAGCAGTCCGCGGCCGGCAAGACCGCGGCTGCGCCCGTGACAACTTCCGCAGCGGCACCCTCTGCAGCCGCTGCTGCTACTGCTGCTACTGCCACGCAGCCTTCCGCGCCTGTGCCCTGGTGGCAGATCCAGCTGTGGCCGCAGCAACCAACGCAGCAGCAACAGCAGCAGGGAGCGCAGCAGGGGCAGGACAGCGATGCTGCCGCCAGCGACGCGTCCAGCGGCAGCGGCAGCAGCACGGCAGTCACGCAGCAGCAGCTGCAGCGCATTGCCGGCAACAAGGCCGGTGGCCGGCGGCGCGACTCGGCCGCCTCTCAGTCCAACATGGGAAGCTGCTCGGAGCAGGTGGAGGAGTCGCAGGCCGCGGCCGCGGCCGCTGCGGCGGCTGCCAGCAGCTCTGAACCCTCCTGCCGAGGAGGCCGCTGGGCGGCACAGGAGGCGGGATCTGGCGGGGCGGGGGCGGCGGCGGCTGTTCCGGCCAAGGACTGGGCGGCGGGCCCGCGCCGGCGCTTTGCTAGGGCGGTGCGGCAGTTCGTGGTGGCGGCTGCGGATTTGCAGGACAAAGACGCAGCGGCGCTCACTGGGGCCAGCGAGGCGAAGGCATCCAAGCAGCAGCAGCAGCAGCAGAACAAGAGGGAGGCGGGCAAGGAGGCGGTCAGCAAAGCCTCCGGGCCAGCGGCGGCGGGCGCGGAGTCGCAGGTGAGCCAAGCCGCGGAGGGCGCCGGCAGCAGCACTGCCCCTTCTGCGAGCTGGGCCGTGCACACATGGGCCTTGCGGAAGGCGGCGCCAGCTGCAGCAACCACTGCCGACATAGACGCCCCTACCTCGACGCCATCAACCTCAGCAGCTGCCCCCGCTAAGCCCAGCACCAGTAAAAACAAGGATAAGGACAAAGGCAAGGATAAAGGCACGAGCATCGCTGCTGCCGTAGTATCGCCGCCCGCGGCGCCTGCTCCCAAGGCGGGCAGTGTTGCGGATGTGGCGGCGCGGATACACGCGCTCGCTTCCACGCCGCACTGGGCGGCGTTGCAGCGCCGGCTAGCGCAGCAGCAGCAGCAGCAGGGCGCGGCGGAGGTGAAGGAAGCTAGGGTCGTGAGCCACGGCAGCGCCGCGGCGCTGGCCTCGCCTGGCTCGCAAAGCGGGCAGCAGGAGGCGCAGCGACCGTGGTGGCTTCCGCCCTTCCTGCACCAGCAGCAACCGGGCGCCAGCGCAGCAGCACTCGAGGCGGCGGCTGCGTCAGATGCGTTGCCGGCGGCTGTCCAGCAGCAGACGGCAAAGTCCAGCGGGGGTAGCAAGTCATCATCTGCCTCCTCGGCCGCAGGCTCCAGTGCCCAGCACCAGCAAGGCCCTCCCGCCGGCGCAGCTGCAGCGGCTTCACAGGTGGCGTCCGCATTGGTGCCGCCGTCAGCCTCGGCCGCGGCTGCCACAGCTGCTCCTGCCGTCCCCAGCACCAGCAGCGCAGCGGCGGCGCCCAAAGCTGCCGCCACGGCTGTAGGTCCGGCCGCCCCTGGCAACGTCATCGGGCTGGGGCCGTGGTCGTGTCATGTGACTGTGCCGGCTGCATCTGCGGCGTCACCTCAGCCCCAGCCGCAGGCAGAGCAGCAGCCAGCTTCTGGGTCCGGCACCACCAACACAGCCCCCGCACCTGGCTCGTCGGGCCCTGTTGCCGCGGCCGGCCCTGCTGCTACTGCGGGAGCTGCCACCTCGTCCGGGCAAGGGCAACAGGGCCACGGTCACGGCCACGGCCTGCTGCCGCCCCTGCCCAGCCTGCCCGCCATCCACCTCCCCGGCACCGGAGGTGGTGGCAGCGGTGGCTCGGGTGCTGCCAGCCACGTCAGCACTGGCTCGTCATCATCAGCAGCCAGCAGCACTGCGCCGCCGCATGCGGCGCCCGGCAGCAGCGCGGCCGCTCCTGCCACAGCGGCGTCAGCGGCCAGCGGCAGCCCCGGCAACAGCGGCAGCAGCGGCGCACAGGCAGCGGCAGCGACGTCAGGCGGTGGCGGCGCCGGCAGTGGCGTCACGTCTGCTGGGCCTGCTGCAAGCGGAGGCGCCCCTGGCCCCGGTGCAGCTGCCGCAGCGTCAGGCGTGGGGGCAGCGAACCCGGCGTTAGGCGCCACGGGGGCCCCCGCGGCACATCCCACTGGGCCCAGCGGCGCTGGCGCTGGGGCCCCTGCTGCCGCCGCTGCTACAGCCAGCTCCAGCTCCCAGCTACAGCTGGCGGCGATGCAGGGCGTGATGTCGGGCGCGGGCTCGCCGCTGCCAATCGGGTGAGTGGCACCTCGTAGCGGAGCGCTGGGTGCAGCTGCAGCTTGCGAGTTGGGTTGCTGGTTGGCTGTGTGTAAGGGCCTGTAAGGAGGTGTCGGCGGGCGCCGCGGGAAGTATGGTGTGCTTCTTTCGTCGCTGTGGTCCTGTAAGCACCGCGGCATTGGTACTGCTGTGTACTTGTTGTGCCCGGGCCAATTCGCCAATGGCGCTGTGGCTCTGCAGGTGTGAGGGCTCGGTGCTGGCGCCGCCTGCCGGGACGGCGGCCGCAGCGCCTTCGGGCGGCGGTGTTGCAGCCGGCGGGGCGGAGGCGCAGCCGGCAGCTGCGTCTGGTACCGGGTCGAGCTCATCAGGCTCGGGTGCACCTGTGCCCCAGCCGGCAACGGGCAGCAGCGGCGGCACGGCTGGGGCAGCTTCTGGCGCCGCCGGCAGCAGCAGCAGCAGCAGCGGTGCTGGCAGTGCCTCGACAGGGGGCTCGGGTGCGTCTGGCGCGGGTAGCGGCACGGCGACTGCGGGAGGTGCTGGAGGTGCGGCCGGGGCTTCCGGCAGCGGCGCCAGTAGCAGTGCTGGGTCGGGCGGCACGGCGCAGCCTGCAGCAGGGGCAGCTGCGGGCAGCGGCTCGGGCGCGGCGGGGAGCGGCAGCGGCGGCGGTCAGCCGCAACCTGCCGCCGCCGGCACAGCGGCCGGCAGCACGGCAGCAGGCGGGGCGAGTAGCACAGGCGGCGGCACCGCAAACACCACAGGCGGCAGCGTGTCCGCCACGCCGACGCCGCCCACCGGCGGCAGCACCAGTAGCAGTGCCGCAAGCTCCGGCACCAGCAGTAGCAGCAGCAGTGGCAGTAGCACGGCGCCCACCCCGCCCGCGCCTTCTTACGACAAGCGGCCCATCATCCGGAACCCGGAGATCTTCCTGGCGGACGATCTGATTGGCGCGCTGCTAACCCAGGTGCGGGCGGGCGGGCGGGCGGGGGGGGGGGGTCACAGCAGCAGCAGCTGTGGCCCCTTGACCACTTACAAATTACCCCTATACCCGTCCTCGCCGAACCCACTGTACCGAACATCCATCCCCCTCGCCTTCTGACCCGGGCACAATTCGCCCCGCGGCCAAACTTCGCTACATCGCTGCAACCCGCCTCCACCAATCAACACCCAACCCTGTCCCTCCTCCCACACCCGTACCCCCATCCAACTCCACCGCCATGTTTGCTTTGGGTTACGGAATGAACCACGCCCCTCCTCCCCCTCCTCGCTCTTATGCATTGGGCTTGGTTTACTTTGGGCTGGTAACCACAAACACACCCCATCTCCCCTCCACAGGTCGCGGCCCAGCCCGCCTACGTGGCGCTGGTGAGCCAGCTCATCAAGAAGGACGGCGTGGAGCTGTACCTGCGCAGCCCCGCCGTGTTCAACATCGCGCCGGGTGGGTGGGAAGGTGGGGTGGAGCGGTGGGCGGGTGGGTGGGTGGGTGAATGGGCAGATGGGCGGATGGGTGGGTGGGTGGGTGGGTGGGTGGGTAGCTGAGGAGGAAGGTACAAGGGTGGGAGAGTGGTCCAGTGCGAGTGGGAGGGAGGGAGGACAGGTACAGGACTACCGTATGAGGGCAAGGAGGTAGGAGCGAGGGTGATTGGTAAGTCTGCTGGGGCTTTGACTTTTGAGATCGAGGGGTTTGGTGCGAGGGGCGGTCCTTGAATGCGCGCATCTCATCCATGTGTCACCGCACCGCCGCTGCCGCTGCGACCCGGGCCCTGCTGCCTCCCGCTTCTGACCCTGCTCCTCCTGCTCCTGCTCCTGCTCCTGCTCCTGCTCCTCCTGCTCCTCCTGCTCCTGCTCCTGCTCCTGCTCCTGCTCCTGCTCCTGCTCCTGCTCCTGCTCCTGCTCCTGCTCCTGCTCCTGCTCCTGCTCCTGCTCCTGCTCCTGCTCCTGCTCCTGCTCCTGCTCCTGCTCCTGCTCCTCCTCCTCCTGCTCCTGCTCCTGCTCCTGCTCCTGCTCCTCCTGCTCCTGCTCCTGCTCCTGCTCCTGCTCCTGCTCCTGCTCCTCCTGCTCCTCCTGCTCCTCCTGCTCCTGCTCCTGCTCCTCCTGCTCCTGCTCCTGCTCCTGCTCCTGCTCCTCCTGCTCCTGCTCCTGCTCCTGCTCCTGCTCCTCCTGCTCCTGCTCCTGCTCCTCCTGCTCCTGACCCTGACCCTGACCCTCCCGGCGGCACGCAGGCGAGCGGCTGTCGTTTGCTGAGCTGTCCGAGACCACGCGGCTGCTGCGGCAGGTGGCGCTGGGGGTGGTGCGCTCGGACGGGCGCTGCTGCCTGGTACCCAAGCCGCACGAGGTGCGTGCCTGGGTGCGTGGGCAGGCGGGCCGGGGGCGGTAGGGCCCTGAAGGCAGCAGTTGTCGTAGGAGGGAGGGACGGGGCTGCAGGCGATAGATCACACCTGGCAACGGCGGCGGCGTTTGCAGAAGCGGTAGTGAGCAAGGTGTCAAAAGTGCCAAGAGTGACATGGGTGCCCAGCAATCAAATCCACACATACACATACACACACCTGCTCCACATCCAAGCAGCCTTGCCGCCCCCCCCCTCCCTACGCCTTCTCCTCCTAACTCTAAGGCGTGTAATCCCCTCCCCCTCCCCGCTGATGCCTCGCCCCCCCCCCTATCTCAGGTGCTGGAGGTGGAGGCGGGCGACCAGATCCTTGTGCTCAGCGACGACTACAAGATCAAGAAGAAGTAGCTATTTACTTGCTTGCACGGATAGCTGAGTTCTTGGCAAGTTACGTCGGTAGCTGTCTGCTATACATCCCGAAGATGACGGGTTGGTGTGGGTTCCAGACGAGCTGGCGCACAGCATTGCTGTCATAATGCACTGTAGGGTAACGGGTCTGTCCTGGTGGGGCGTCTGTTGGGTCGCAGCAGTGACCAGAGGGGGCCGTGAATATATGATATGGCTGGTGCTGTTACTGTGAGCAGGGGGTACGTGGAACCGGGTGGAACTATATATGATGGGCGGTGGTTGCATTTTGCAGAACTGCTGTGCTGCGGTGTGCCAAAGCCACCTAGAGCCACACTATACTGCAGCGTGTACTGCAGAGGCGCTTAAAGATGCGCAGGTCAGAATATGGTAGAGAGTTTGGCCATGTGCCATGCCAGTTTTGACGGGGGGCGTTTTGTTCATTTACGAGTCGGCAGCATACCGCCACAGACATGAGTGTGGGACGGCAATTACGGCGTGTGGCATGCGGGGCCTGCGCCTGTTGTCCACTGACAGCGGGGCGTAAGGAATGCGCGGAACATACGGTACGCAGAACCCGCAATGCGTGTGCTGGGGGGCTTCAGACACTGCCGGGAACTTGCCTTCTTGCCCCTTGCCAACTCCATGAGCACCGCAATGCGTGTGCGCTGAACGGCGTACAGGCCTCTGCAAAGCCATTCTGGAGCTGCAAGCCCAACCCTTTCCTATCATCCCTAGAGATTACGGACATGCGGTAAATTGCGAGTGCGAAATGCGAAGAGATTGTGGCGCAGGATCCAGCGTTACGTAAATCACAGAGGAGGTGTCGCCGTGTCGGCAGGTACCGGTCACGGCAGGCCGCGGCCCGCAGTTTGCACATCTACAAAGCAAGGCCACCGCAGTGCTCACGGGCTGGAGCAATCCTGTCTGATGCAATACTGCATTAATTCCACATATGTACGCCCCTCAACCCGTCTCCGTCCAGGCGCGGCCTGGAACTTCCTCCTCCATTCCATGCGCCCGCCGTACACACTTGGCGGGCCGAAAGTTCATGTAGGGCCTCAATTGCGGATACATGGGCCAAGCGCAAAAGGAGGCGGCTCAGAACCACCACAGGCATGCTCTAAAATGCGAGTGGGCATGGCGAGGTAGTCATGTCGTTGATGTCCGTTTCTTGCAGGCAGCAGCGAGAGAGGGTGAGCGGCTCGGCAGTGCGAGACAGCGAGTCACCTTATAGGGATGGCGCGTTTGTCGGTAGGAGGTAGAATAGGTCGGTCCCCGGGGTGGGGAGGGGTCGGGGGGATTTCTGAACACGGGGTCGGGCACTCTCTTTCTTAACCCCCTCCCCCCGACCCAAGTCTTCACCCACGGTCTTCACCCCCGCCGGCAGCTCCGTGCTGATGGCAGGCTTTGACATTCCAATCGTGCTGTAGGTGTGTGCGTGCCGCCTCCGTGCAGTGCTGCAATGGTGCTTTGGATGCATCTAGCTTGGAGGTACGCTGCAGGCCGTGGCCCTGGGGCCTGCCGGCCTGGGGCTGGGAGGGGTATGTGGTTGGCAGACACACGCCTTCCCCTCAGACGGCAAGCAACCAGGCATTCATATGTGCAAATAGAAGCATTGGATGGGGCTAAGTGCGACGGGCGCCGCGCCGCTGGTGTTACATGACCACTGCCGGGCTTACATCACTGTTGCGCGACACAAACTCCTGATGCGATTTCGTCTATGCTGCTGGCCAATTACTGCTAATCGCGCATGGGATAGGCCTAGGGAGGAGAGGACGTGCCCGCTGTGCACAGCGAACGAAGTGGAGGACGAACACCACGTCCTGATGACATGTACGGCTTACGACCAACTGAGGACGGACAGCGGCGTCGATTTTAGCAAGGGCATGCAGGAAGTGATGCGGAATGCGGACCCGGCTAGGCTTGCTGCGCTGCTCGACTCCATATGGGAATTTAGGAGCAGGAATGTGCCCCTTGCGAGGGCCGGTCAAGAGAGTTGAACAATCATAGTTTACTAGGCGTTATAAGGGTCACCCCGGCCCGGGCCTTCGGTTTTCAAGAGGTTGGAAGACACGAGAAGTGTGCACCACCTTGTAACCACACACACACACACATGAAGCCGCTGTGATGAGAGGTGGATGGGGTCGGAACTAACCCTGTACTTCAGGCTGTGACCTGACTACCATCACGACCCAGAAGAACACACTTTCTTAGTTTCTTACAAAGAGCGCGTTCTCTTTCTCTTGACAACAGTTGCCTGTTACGGACCTGTTACGGATCTCGCCTCGGCACATGCAGCACCGTTGCGCGCTGCAGATTGCCGCCAAGAATCACGCCCCCCAATCTATCAGTTGGCCGCACACCAAACAAAAGTCCATGGTAATTCTCGTTGAAGGCTTGGAGGGCCAAACCATATAACACACGTTTATGTACTTTTGTAGCGTAGCCCAGCCGCAGTAACCAGTCTCCGCAGCACAAACTTGACCAGACATGGTCGGCAGGTGCCCGCATGCATGTTGCCATGTGTACAACTTTCTGCCTCAACATCCTGTGTGAGAGTCACACGGACGTCTTGAACCCAATGCGGGTAACATGTAAACCTACAGTACTTGATCAGCATCAACGTAGAGATTACGGAACGGGAACTAGTCACTCATCATTTGGAATCAGCCACGCATGTGCTCTACGCTTGCATGTTTCTCTGCATCACCGAAAAAACGTCTTTATCGCGTCTGGCCTCAATGGCATCACGATAAGCTCAGTTTAACAGTACTGTGTTTCCCTCAACACTGCTATGCTTTGTGTATGTAATAACGAGAACGGTATACATTGGGGAAGGCCATAAGGCCCGACAGAAATTGCGGAAGCGTTCCGAAGAACAACGACCGACGGGGATGGAATTAAGTTTTCAACCAGCAATAGTCGCGACTCGGTTAGACCTCACAGTCTGCGACATTGCCCCAAGCGCAAGGATGCTAGTGGAGGTGCGCCGGCAACTCCCACCCCCAGCGCGGATCCGGGCGTGCATGCTTCAGCCGCACGATGGTGGGGGGGCACGCTGAAGGCGTAGCCATGCATATCTGCACTTGCTTGACTTTGCTGTAAGCCAAGGACCTTTCGCCAGCATGCAGAAGGTCAGTGGCGCAGGTTTGTATACCCATTGTGTTAACACACCGGTTTACTGCTTGGTACAGCCCCCCTAAACGATATCATAATCCCCAATGCTGCGGCGGCGCATCCTCCGTGCCATGAAGCCGCCGGTTGGGGCTGCTGCGCCTGCAGCGGCAGCACCACCCGCCGGACCAGCACCAGCCGCATGCGCCGCACCGGACCGCGCCGGGCTGGCAGCTCCACTTGCGGAGTATCGCGAGCCTGGCCCTCCATCCGTGGTCGCGCCAGTGGCGAGCCCGCCGGCGGTGCTCGTGCGCTGGCTGCCGCCCCCTGCCGCCGCCGCGGCTGCTGCTCGCGGCACTCGGGGCAGCGGCTCCGAGTCCACGGCTGCCGCGGTGGCGGCGGCGGGGCTGCCGCCGTCGACAGACCACCTGGCTCCCGCACTGGCGGCACCGCCAAGGAGAGCGAGCTGCTGCACTCGGCGGTGGGCCGCTGCACGGCCGCCGGCACCGCGGCCTCCGCCGCCGCCTGCACCGCCTGCGTGGCGGCGGTCGCCGCGGTCAGCGAGCGACTCGAGCCGAGCCATGACGCGTTGCACACCCTGCAGGACGGCAACACACGGGCCCAGGACGGCATGGTGTTACGGAAGACCGGGACAATGTGCGTCGTTAGTCAGGAGCGCCCCTGAGTGCCTCAGGAGAACCCACAGCAATCGTGCTGCACTACGGTATCACGCTGGCACACTGGTAGCCGAGTCAATCCCGCATGCGTTACCATCACCAAGCCCAAGCAGCTCACCAGGTCTCCGGTGCCCAGCCCTGCAGCGCCCAGCTGCGCCAGCAGCTGCTGGTGGAGCACCGCACCAGTGGCGGAGGCCTGCCGCATCTGGGCCACCGCCGCCAGCTCCGCGGCATCCGACCCAGCAGCAGACATGCCGCCGCCGCCGGCGCCTGCAGCAGCAGGCGAGCCAGGGGCGCCGGCACCCGTGAGCAAGCCTCGGCGCAGCCGACTGAGTGTCGGCGAGCCTAGCCCGCTGGCGGCGGTGCCGGCTCCGGGTGCTGACTCGCGCGCCTCCGCCGGGTGGCGCGGTGAGCGGCCGCCACCGCTGGCGGCCCCGGGGCTGTGCGGCGGCAGGTGCGCCAGGTTGTGGGCAGCTGCGGTGACGCTGGCTTGCCGCAGCGCGGCCAGGGTGAATGAGCCCTCAGACGGACTGCCACCGCCCACCGAGCCACGGGACAGGGGCGTGTTGGTATCGGCCATTGCGTCCCAACGGCGGCGCAGCGCGCGGCGGATGCCCCAGCCGCGACGCAACGGCGGCGGCGCCGCGGCTTGGGACTGTTGCTTCTGTTGCCATGCAGAATCTGCAGTCCCGCCCTCCGCTTGCGCTCCCTCCTCCTCAGATCCCTCATCCTCGGGCTCGCTGATGTCAAAGTCCTCCACCACGAGGGGCACCTCCTCACCGCCCGGCGGCCGCGTTGCGGCCGAAGCCGCGGCGGCAGCAGCAGCAGCAGCGACGGCAACCGACGCAGCCGCGGCCGCAGGAGCCGGCGCGGCAGGCGCAAACGCCGCCGTCGCTGCAGTAGCGGCAGTAGCCGCCGAGCCGTACGAGGGCATGTGCACCAGCTCCTGGGCCGTTGTCGGGAAGGGCGGCGCGGCCACCTCCTCAGTTGCTGGCGCCGCCGCAGGGGTGGTAAACACGCCCAGCGCCCGCGCGCGTGCAAACAGCGCGGCGCGGTGCGCGGGCGATGCGGCCTGCACGCGGGTTAGTAGCTGCCCCAGCACTGACACGTGCGCCGCCTGCGCCGCCGCCGCCGCGCGCAGCTGCGCCGCCATGTCTTCTGCCGCCAGAAGCAACGACGTGACCAGGGCCAGGGCTGCCCGCGTCTGGGTGTGCGTCTGCGTTTGCGGCTGGCGGAACTGAGCTTGCGCGCCACCGGCTCCTTTTCCGGCTGCTGCTGTCACGGCCTGGGTCGAGTACAGGACCGGCGCGGCCGCTGCAGCCGCAATCAAGCCGGAGCCGGAGCCGGGCGGCAGTGGTGGCGGTTGCGGTTGCGGTGGCGGTGGCGGTGCTGCCGCCGCCGCTGAGGCAGCCGGCAACGCCCCCAGGGCCACGGCAACATCCGTCATGGGGACCGGCGGGTAGGCGCAGCGCTCTGGCTGCGTGACCTGGGCCGGGGGTGTGAACGGCGAGTCCACGGCCACAGGAGGCATAAGTGGAGGTGCCGGTTGCAGCAGCGCACCGCCGGGCGTCTCCACCTCCGGAAGAGGAGGGCCGGACATAGGGCCACCAACGCCACCGTGTGACGACGTTGCCGGCACGCGCGCCGAAAACCCAGCAGGTGCCAGTTGAGGGTAGGCCGCAGCCCCACCACCGCCTGGCTCCATGGCCTGGCTGCACGGCATTGCGGACTGCGGGTCAGCAGGCAGCGAGGCCGCCGGGAAGAGCCGGCGACACGGCGGCGGCCGCCTGTGCGGCGGATGTGTAGACGGCTCTGGCTCATGTGGTGGCTCCGGCTCATGCAGCGCCGCGGCCTGTGCCGGGCTCGGGGCTGCGGCCACCACCACCGCCGCTGCTGCTGATATTCCTGCCGCTGCCGCTGCGGCTGGCGGCAGTTCCGGGGCTGCACCACTGCCGCTTCCACTGCCGCGAGCACGGGCTGCCGCGGCCGCGTCTGCGGTGGCGCTGCCCGGCGGCTGAGGCTGTGGGTGGGGGTGCGGGGACAGCTGGGAGCTGCGGCCCTTGCGCAGCAGCAGCCGGCCCAGTACACTCGCGGTGGGTGAAGGACGCGCCGCCGCCGCCACATGGGGGTGCAGCTCATCCAGGTCGTGCGTGGAGCGGGGCCGCGGGCTGCCGCCGCCACCAGCGGCGGCGGCGGAGGCGGCCACGTCCTCGCCCTCTAACAGCATGCGCACCTCCGGCAGCCCACATGACGGCGAGGAAGCCAGCGCAGCGGCCGCAGCGCCGGCGCCGGCAGGAGCGGCCGCGCCGTCGCCCGACTGGATAGCGGAACGTCGGGGGCCCATCGCGGTGCCCGCGAACGCGGCCGACCCCAGCGCGTGGCGCGGCGCGAGCGCAATGGGGGCGGCGGCGGTACCAACAGCGGCGCCTCGGTCGCGCCCCCCGTCGTCGTCGAAGCCCCAGCCGCCCAGGGCCGCGGCGGCGCTGGGCATCCACAGCGAAGCCACGGACGATGGCGGCGGCTCGAAGACGTCAAAGCCAGCGGCGAAGGCCGCGGCCGGCGAGGCCGCGGCAGCCACGGCCTCGCCGCTGGCGCTGCCCGATGCGGCTGCGGGGCTGCCCAAGAAGGGGCCGCCTGCGTCGTCTCCCGTGTCCGTGCGGCCGCGGCGTCGCAGCCCCGGCAGCCCGGACGCTGCCACCGACGCGACGGCTGCGGCGCCGCGGCGCCACACGCTGCCACCGGGCCGGGCAGCGCCGCCGCCGCCGCCGCCGCCACCGCCGCCACCGCCGCCGCCGCCCGGGCGATCGGGGTGCCTGCCGGATTCCTCCCGCAGCTCAGCGCCGCTGTCTGTGCCGGCCAGGTGTGGGCCGCGGCCCCCAGCAGCCGATCCCAGCAGACGGAAACGCGCACCGGTGCTGATGCGAAGTGCTGCTGCTGCTCCTGCAGCGGCCGCCGCCTGTGGCGACAGTGGCGGCGAGCCGCCGGCGGGGCTCTCGGACAGGAGCATGGACACCGCGGGCACTGGGCTGAGCAGGACGCGGGCGGAGGGGGACTCCAGGAGCGACGGGGGCAACGACGGCACTGAGTCCCCTTGCGACGATGCGGCTGCTGCCGCCGCACCTGCAGTTGCTGCTGCCGCGGCGGGAGCGACGGCATGGTCCCCCGAGCGCAGCTGGCTGGCGGCAACAGCTGACGTCTCCACTGCCATTGGCGGCCTCTGCGGCGCACCAGGGGACGCCGCCAAGGCTGCAGGGCCGGCGACTGCGGCGGCTGTAGCTGTAGCTGTAGCTGTGGCGGCTGCAACATGGGAACCGCTGGTAGATCCATCCGACGCCGACTCAGTGAGGTTGGCTAGGTGGGGTGCGCCGCCGCTGTCGCCAGCGCAGCCGCCACTGGTGATTGCTGCGTCCGACGAGTGCGTGTGCGACTCGATGGTCGTAGTCACGGCCGCAGCCGGGTGTGGGCTGCAGTCCAGCGGCGCTGTGGGCGACTCGGTGGCCGGGCGCTTTGCTGTGGATGAGCCGTGGCTGCTGCCACTCGGCTGCGGTGCCGACGCATCGGGCTTTGCAGCCTGCTGCGGGCTGGGCAGGATGGCATGGATGCTTGCCAGCGCGGTGGCTGCAGCAGCCGCCGCGGCAGAGCCTGCAGGCACACCGCTGCCGCTGCCGCTGCTGCTGGGGCCACGGGTGCTGCGCGAACTCGCGCTGCCTGACTCCAGGTGGCCCCGAGCAATGGTCTCAGCCGGGGATGCTGCAGCCGCCGGCTGTGAAGCAGCAGTAGCAGCAGCAGCAGTAGCATCAGCGCCTGCGTTCGCTGACGGAGCTGCCTGGGCTCCCGCTGCTGCCGTGCTGTCTGCAGCATTAGCAGGACCCCCGGCCGCCGCGCCGCCACTCGCAACAGGGCTCGCAGCGGCCGGCGCCAGCGCCTTGAGGGTGGTCCGTGAAACTAGCCGGCCGCGCGTGGCTTTCTTGAACGTCTCGGCCGCCACACGAGCGGCCTCAATTTGCATCACCGCCCGCTTCATTCCGTGCAGCTCGTTTGCTTGCTGAGTAAGCGCCGCCGCCGCAGCAGCAGCAGCAGCCACGGCGGCTGCATTGCCGGCGTTGGTGCTGGCGCTCGTGGCGAGGCCGGCCCCAGTGGTGGGGACCAACTCGGTGCCGGTGCCGGGCTGTGTGCCAACGCTTCTGCCCACCGACGCACCACGCGGGAGCTCAACTGCATCACTCCCTGCCGCTGCAGCGGCCGCGGTCGTCGCGGGCATGAGCCCGGGGTGAGCCCCACTAGAGGCTGATGGCAGTAGGAGCAGCGGGCCTGAGCCCGGCACGACCGCGGTCAAGCTTCCATTTGTCCGGCTAGCTGCGGGGGGGGATGCGCCCCGCCCGCCGAGGGTAAGGGAGCCGTCCTGCGCCACCGCCAAGCGCTGCGGTTGCTGCGGGCTACGGCGCTCCGTGCGCACAAGGGACTTGGCGCTCTGGGCGGGGGCCATGCCGTACCGTCGAGCCATTCTGCGGAGAGTGAGGCGGTAAGGCGATGAGGAGAGAGGGCTGAAGTGAAGGGTGCCGGCAAGGAACCTGGACCCACTACTTATCATGCCATATGCAGGCTATCGCATAACACGGCTGGTCGGGTTCAGGCAACGACGCACCTTTCCACGCTTGCGGCCAGGGCAACCGCAACGGTGTCCCCAGCCATCCTGCCATCACCACCAGCAGCGCTCCCGGCGTCACTTGTCGGCACCACAGCTGCGGAAGAGCCAAGGCCACGACGAGACCTGGCCGGGGTGGTGCCGCTGTCGCCGCCTTCAGCCGGGGGCACAAGGGGCCCACCGAGCGGCCCAAGCACTCGCCGCCACCGGCCTTGCACCTGCGATACAGCGGCCCCAGCCGATCCGCGCTGGTCCTCCTCCTCCGGAACAGAAGGCACGCATGGCGCGGACGAGCGAATGATCTCAAAGCCGGTCACTGAAGCGCCCGCGGCGCCGCCGGCAGCTGATTCCGCGGCGCCCGGGCTGGTCCGCCCCCGGTATCCGGAATCCAAGGCCGCTGGGATGGCCAAGTCCGGCCAGCCTGAGTCCTGTAGCTGCGGCTGCGTGGTGCCGCGCCGGAGCGCACCACGCGATGCGGCGGCCGCGGGTGCAGGCGTCGCACCGACTGCTCCCAGCAAGGCGCCCTCGAGCATCTGTTTGAGCGGCGACGGCAGGATGCGGGAGGCAGGACGAAGCAGCGGCAGGCGTCTTTGCAGGCAGGGTTACAAGCCAGCATGCCGCATGTAGCCTTCTGGGTTGGGTTTGGCTTGCGAGGCCAACATGCTATTCATTCATGGCTACACTTGCTCAGCATGCTGCTTCGCGTCTCACATCATCCACACCTGCAGCGACAGCTTTTTGGAGTCCTGAGACGTCAGCGCCTTACGCAGCAGGCCGCGCGAGCTGGCGGCCGCGCGCCAGGACGACGAGCCGCGCAGCCGAATGGAACCGCCGCCGCCGCCGCCGCCGCCATCGTCTTCACCACCGCCGCCGCCGCCGCCACCGTCAGCGGGGGGCCCGACGGCCTTGAGGTGCAGCCGGGCTTGCAGCGCCTGCACGCGCAGCAAGTGGCACAAACAGCGGTGCCAATCTCAGCAACTCAGGAGCTTTGCCGCCAGAAGGGAGCTGTAAAGCCCGAATGCACGAACACACGCCGTGCGTCATGGCTCTGCCAGCCACTGTCATGCCCACGTACTTTGATGGACACGGTCAGCAGGCGCCTGCTGCCGCGGTCCCTCTTCTTGGTGAGGTAGCGCAGCAGCGCTAGCATGGCGTTGCCGGAGGGCGCGCCCCGCAGGCGCTGCAGTCCGGAGCGCAGCAGCAGCCTCAGGTCCTGGGGCACGCCGGGCGCGCCGCTGCAGCAAGGGGGGGGGGTCCATGTATGTTAAATTGATGAAGAAGGAGATGTGGACAGACGATGCGGCACGATCCGCATTAAGATCAGGGAAGGCGTAGTGGGGTGCCATGCATGTTTGGTTAATGGAGAGGTAGACGTAGAACAGACGTTGCAACACACGTTGGCGTAGGGGGAGAGTGGAGGTGGGTGAGGGTGAGAAGGCCAGGGATGAACGGGGCGTGGTGCAAAGAAGGCGGGTGGTACAAAAGCCTTGCCTCTCCCATGGCATACTCACTGGTTGGTCCAGGACAGGATGTAGAAGTTCTGCGCAGGGCAACAGGCGGGACGAGAGGCGAGTCGATCATAGGGGTCACGAATAGCCCGCCTGCAAGGGGTTGTTCGTTGGTGCCCTTGCCCCTGCCTCACCACACCACACGGCCCCCCCTCCTCCCCCACTCTTCCCAAGCGCCACCACGGCACCTACCCAGCTGAGCACCGCCAGCACCATATTAAACACCAGCTGCACGAAATGCCTGCGCGCGTATGTTACAGGTGCGTGTGACAAAGTGCTAAGAAGCAAAGGAAGTGGATCCAAGTCAGTGCCAAGCGCGAGGAAAGCCTTCACGCCATACGGTGCAGCCACAGATGACGCCAAAGCGAAAACACCCAATACCGGCACCGTACTTCACAAGCCAGGGCTACCAGCTGCGCTGCCCTAACTCCACACCCCATGAAACCCCAGCCGCACTCACGGCATGATCATAACGATGACGTATCCGACGGCCGCCTCGGGCGCCGACATCTCCAGCAAATGCTTTGAGTCGATCATTGTCTGCACGCACGCACAGCAGAGGTACGGATGATGCGCGTGCCCAGTCCGCGTGTGGGTGAGCAGCTCCGGTTTGCAAGGCACCGCAGCCGATGCGGCGGCGGGGCGGCCTAAACGCCCCTCCACATCAAGACCTCCCTCCCCACAGCCCCCGCCATGCAACCTCGCCCCCACCTGCAGGCTCTCCTGCGACTCGTTGGATATGGAGCCCTGCACGCTTATGTCCTGCATCAACTTGAGCGCCTCTGACACCACCGACACGGACTGTGGTGTGAGAGGCGTGTGTGCAGCAGGTGTGAGTGAGCGGGCGACGCGGTGGCGCACCGGTGCAATCGGTGGGGCCAACGGAAAAAGGCAGGCACCGCCAGTCAGGCAGGCTCAGCTAGAAGGAGAGGCAGGCGCCGAGCGAAGCTGGGCGCACAGAGGCAGGCGCGGTTCAAGTGCCAGCTGCAGAGACAGCCGCAGCCAGACGCTCCAGGGCACTACCCGCATGTCACTATGCCCCGCCCATTCATTCACTCCACCGCATCACACCGCATAACACCGCACAACACCGCACCTGCACGCGCGGCCCGAAGACCACCAGCATGGACATGGCCAGCATGAGCAGGACCATCATCAGCACCAGCAGCACGTGCACCAGCTCCTGTGGTGTGTGTGTGTTTTTTGGGGGAGGGGGCGGGTCCGGGGACACCGGGGACACCGGGGCAGGGTTCAGGTTCGGGCTGTGAGCGTGGCGGTGCGCCAGCCGCATGGTCTGATTGGACGTGCGTCGGACGGCTGTGCGTGAGAGCCGGTCGGGCCGCGAGAGCGAGAGCGAGAGCCATGCTGCAGGCAGGCAGGCGCGCCTCGGATAACACACACACACACACACACACACACACACACACACACACACACACATACACACACACACACACCTGCGCGCTGACGAGCAGCGTGCCGGGGATGACGGACAGGCGCGGCTGGAAGGACACGTGCGACAGCCAGCGCACGAACAGGCACACCAGCACCACGCCCTGCGTGCGTGCGTGCGTGCGTGCGTAGCGCAGCGCATGACATGGGCGGGTGATGGTGATGGCGTTGTGAGGAGGAGGGTCACACACACACACACACATACATGCACGCTCTCGGCCAAAGCAGGCTAGATGAAGGGCCGCATGGCCGCTCAACTGTGCCCGCTGCACATGCATCCTCCGCTCACGCGCGCCTACGCGCGCCCCTACCTGCAGGAAGCCGTACGCGACCTGGACCTGCCGCATGGCCTCGGCCCGGTTCACCATGTCCCCTGTTGCCTGCAGGCCGCTGGTGTCCGGCGGCAGCACCCAGCGCCCCTCCTCGCCTGGACCAGGCACCACCCAGCCTCCGGCATAGCTGCCGCTGCTGCTGCTACTGCTGCTGCTGCTTGCGTTGGAAAGCAGGCCGCTCAGCAGGAGGGAGGTATTGGACAGCAGGGAGCTGCTGCTGCTACTGCCACTGCCGTCCGCGGTGGTGTCGCCCAGGGTGGCTGCGGCGGCTGCGGCGGCTGCGGCGGCTACAGCGGCGGGCGTGTGCGGCTCCGCGCGCTTGAGCATGAAGTAGTTGGCGGGCGCAAAGGCCTGGGCGTCGTACACGTCCACCCTGTGGGCGCCAGGCATTGCAGGGACGGGACAGGCACGGACACGTGCGACACACATACAACGTAGAGCGGGTGAGAGCTCCGGTACCGCAGCAGGGACGCCACAAGGGAGGGCAACGTCAGAGGCTCTGTGGCCCTAAATAAAAGGTTCCAAGGCCCTCCTCACCGCTCCGCGAAGTGGGAGGTGTCGCTCAGACGCAGCGCGTAGATCCAGTACAGAACCTGCGCTGCCAGCATCAGGCCGGCGGTGGCGCACTCGAACACCACCCAACCCGCGGACACGATGGTAACGCGCGCGGCGGAGGGCAGCGAGGTGTCCAACAGCTCCGTGGCGCGCCATTCCGCCATCTGCGAAACGAAGAGGGAACAAAGAGGCTAAGTGAAGGGTTACAGCGCCCGCTGTCAGTGGGCACGTGTGCGCGGCGGCAGTGCAAAGTACGCGTGCGCCTGTGTGTGTCCCTGCCGCGACCTCCTGTGCGCCCTGCAACGCAGTACGTACGCTTGTTTGCTGCCCTCCCCCCCGCCCCCCACACACAAAGCACCTCACAAACCCGCCCCCCGCCCCCAACGAGGCACCCACGTGCGGCGGCAGGCCGGGGTGCGTGCCCGACGCGGGGTCGGGGCCCTTGGTCATGGCCCGCTGGCCGCGCAGGCTGGCGACCAGGTCCGTGACCGCCAGCACGCAGTACAGGCCCACCAGCACCGCCAGCGCTATGTCGGGACCCAGGTGCCGCGCGTCCAGCGTCGTTGCCGACACCGCCTCCTGCAGCTGCTCCTCCTGCATCAGCTGCAGCTGCTGCTGCTGCTGCTGCTGCTGCCGGAGGGCGGCCGCTGTGGCGTTGGCGGTCGCGGAGGAGGCGTTCAGCGCCGAGTTGGCGGTGGTGGTGGTGGTGCTGCTGCTGCGGCTGCTGCTGCTGCCGGCGCGCCAGGCCGCCAGCTGCTTGTAGTAGCTAATGGTGGGCAGCGCGGTGATGGCGGCGGCGGCGGCGATGCGGCCGTCGCCGCGCCAGTCCAGGTCCAGTCGCAGGTAGCCCAGCAGCCCCAGGCGCGCGTTGTGGGTGAGCAGGTGCGCGGACAGCGTGCGGGTGAAGGAGGAGGACAGGTAGGCGCCGTCGCGCAGGTAGGCCAGGATCTGCGTACGTGTGCGTGTGTCGGGGTGGGGTGGGGTAGTTTATCTCAGAACCCCAAAGCAAGCCAACCAGGGGAGGAAGCGTGCAGGCGAGGGAGCGTCAGGGCAGAATACGGATGGCGGTTGTGGCGACTGCATTCACGTGCGGAATGCGAGTGGCATGTCGCGGTTTGTGTCATTGTTGGTGGGACATTACCGGACACGCACACCGAGCGTGCCGTGGCACACGGCTTGGTGGGCGTGCGCGTGTGGATGCGCATGTGGTGACGCACCTGCTGCGCGCGCAGCTCGCCGACGCGGTTGTCGATGACGAGTGGGTAGCCGGGCGGGAAGCCGGGCAGGGGTGTGTGGAAGAAGCCGTACGGCGAGCCGCCCAGCCCCAGCTGAGCCTCCCTGGCGCCCACAACGCCACCACCACGAGGCGCCACTGGTGCACCAGCCGCAGCAGCCGCTGCTGCCGTCAGCCCTGTGGTGTTGGCATTGGCGGCGGCGCCAGTGCGGCCGTTGTTGAGGCTGCTGCTGCTGCTGCTGAGACTGAGGCTGCGGCTGCGGAGGCGCGCGGAGCCGTTATAGTATGCGTCGACTGAGAGCGTGGGCTTGTACAGGCGGGACAGGGGGCTGAACACCGGGTCCGCGCCAATGCCGCCCAGCGCATCGTAATCCACGTCCTGGATCCGGTCGTCACAGGAGGCGGCGATGGCACGGAACTTGGATCCGCATTCCACGCCACTGGATTCCGGTGAGGATCCGGGCGTGCTGGCGGCGTGGGTGGAGGCGCGGCGTGTCTGGTGCAGCAGCAGCCCGACAAGCACGCGGTTGCCGCCCCGGTCGCCCACGACGCGGGTTATGTTGCTGTACTGTGTACGGCGCGTGTCGTACACGGGCTGCGTCACAATGTACCCAGCGAAGCGGTTGGGGCCGTGCGCGCCCCAGCCGCCACCGCTCTCGCTTATGCCTGCCCCGCCCGCGCTGCTGCTGCCAGTCGAGTCGCCTTTGCCGCCTCCACCCCCGCCATTGCTGCCACTACTACTGCTGCTACTGCCGCCGCCGCCGCCGCCACTTGACCCACCGGCCTCGCCAGCGGCTCCAGCAGAAACCGCCAGCAGGCGCCTCGCTGGCTGAGGCGATGCGCTTCGGCCGTCCGAAGAAGGCGCCGCGGCTGTAGCAGCTGCAGCTGCCGTGGTGCCTGCCAGCCGATACACCGCCCCGTTGCCTGCCCGACCTGCCAGACAAGTCAGGAAGCCAGAGAGCTCTGCGCTGATCGCCGCCACGTCGACAGCTCGTCCTCCGGATCCAGGACCTGGATCCAGCAGGCCAGCGTCGTCGAACAGGCTGCTGCCGTACGAGGCCACCACGCCGGCGGCGGTCAGGTTGGCGGACCGCCCGGCCAGCTGGGCCTCCATCAGCGCCGCCTGCAGCACGGCGCCGGCGGCGGCCGCTGCGTCCAGGTTCTCCAGCTGCATAGGGGCGTGTTGCAAGGGGCACACAGCCGGTCAGGTCGCATCGCCCCATGCGACCAGTACCCTCGCCCGCCCGCCCGCCCGCTCACAACCACTGATGCACATCGCTGCAAGGCGGCGGCGGCGGCGGCACACCCCATCCAGGAAGCCACCCCAGGCGCCCCTCCACGCACCTGCAGCCGCAGCGTCTCCTCCAGCAGCAGCAGCACCCGGTCCAGCCGCGCCGCCATCGCCGCCGTGCTGGCATTCACGTCCGCCCGCAGCGACCCCAGCGCTGCCGCCAGCGCCGCGTCGGTGGCGGCGTCGCGCGGCTCGATGGCGGCCGCCGCCACGCCTATCGCGTCCATGGCGCCCGTCGCGGCCGCCGCCGCCGCGTTGGCATCGGCGACGGCACCGGCCAGCGTGGCGAGCAGCAGGCCGGTCTCGTCGATGGGCGGCGTCAGGCAGGTCACGGTTGGGGGAGCCAGTGCGGCCACAGCGCCAAGGCCGCCGGTGAGCGACGTGTCTGGCATGGAGCTGTTGACCTGGGCCGGCGCGATGGCTGGCAGTCCAGCGGCGGCGGCGCAGGAGGTCGGTGAGGGTGGTGACGCGTCAGCCAGCGCACGGCGGCGGCCGTGGGACTCGAGGCCAGAGGCCAGGCGCTGCGCGGCGCGCTGGAGTGCGTCGTGCGCGGCGGACAGCTCGTCAGCCGCCAAGCGGTGCGCGTGCGCGAGGCGGCGGCGCCGGTGCTGTACGGCGGGATTGGCACTGGACTCCGGGTGGTGGTACAGGGCATGCCAGGCAGATGGGATGTGTGAGCGCACGCCAGCAGCACAGGGGGCTGCATCCTCCTCAGCGCCATCGCTACGAGCATGGCCGGCAGCCTCAGATGCACGGGACATGGCTCTACGCCGCCGCGTACTCGTGCCCCCGCCACTGCCCTCGCCATTGTTGCCGCCGCCTCCGGGCAGAGCCGGGCGGTCGGTGGACGCCACCGTTACGTTGAGGGAGATGCGCACCAGCGCGGCCGTCACGACGGCGCTGGCGTCGGCAGCAGAGGCGACCGGGGAGAGCACCACCTCCACCCCGAGCAGCGCCACCTGCCGTACCGAGTCCGCAGCAATGCCGTACGCCGGCACCAGCCGCAGCGCTGCCGCGAACGCTTCGCTGGCATCCGCAGTGAGCGATGCGGCGTAGCTGGCGGCAGCGGCCTGCGCCGCCGCCACCGCGGCCACGGTGACACTGCCGCCAAGGGCAGGGTCGGGCGACGCCTCGAAGCGGAGCTCGGCACCCAGCGTGACCGCGAGTCGTTGCTCCACGGCGACTTGTAGGTCGGCGTGGCCCCGGTTGCCGTCGGCGTCTGCCACCGCGTAGCGAAGCACATACTTGCCGGGCAGGCAGGAGCCCAGGCTGAGGTCTGCTGCTGTACACCGGTAGCAGCTACTGCTGCTGCTGCTGCTGGCGGTGCTGCTGCTGCTGCTGGTGCTGTCCTCGTCGCCCGTGCTTGTTGTGCCGTTGCTGGCAGCGGCGCAGGGCGAGACGTCCGTGGCGGTGACCTCGGGTGAGAGGTCGCCGTCCTGAGCGTCAAGCGCTACCGCCGCGCAGGTGGGGCCCGCGACTGCAGTGCCACTGGTGGTCGCGGTGGCCGCGGCCTTCAGCGAGGCACAGGGCTCCAGGCTCAAGGGCGCGGGTTGGCCGTACACAAGCGTCAGGCTGCGGCCAGCGCCGCCGCCATAGGAAAGGGTGTCCAGGGCTGCGGCGTCAGCGGGCGCTGGTAGTAGGTAAACCCTAGGCGGCGCCGAAAGGTCGGCGCCTGGCCCTTGGACCGCCAGGAGCGCAGTGCGCACCTCGCACGTGATGTTGTAGCAGGCGCCGTCGCAGTAGCTCTGCCCGGCGCCGCAGGGCGGCACGATGGTGATGATGCGCTCGGCGGTGGCGTTGAGGCCGCGGCTGTCGTACACGGCCAGCGTGAGGCGGAACACACTGCCTATGGCTGCGGCCTCCGTCACCACGCCGCAGTCGGACACTGCCTTCACCGACGGCAGGTGGCTTGTGCAGCCGCTGGTGGCGCAGTCCGTGGGCGGGCAGAGCACCACCCTGGAGGTCAGGCTGTTGCCCGCGGCGTCCGTGGCCACCGCGCCCGGCTCGCAGGGAATGGCCTCTGTCGGCGTCTGCCCAGGAGCGCACCACCTGTAAGCAGTGAACTGCTTGACGCTGACGGAGCCGTCGGCCAGGAGCACGGCACGCAGTGTCAGGCTGGGAGGCACCGGTGGGGACTGCAAGGCGCTGCTGCTGCTGCTGCCTCCACTGCTGCTGCTGCTGCTGCTGCTGCTGCTGCCTCCACTGCTTCCAGTCGTGGGGTTGCCCGCGGCTGAGTCGCCACCGCTACTGCTGCCGCTGCCGCCAGAGCTGCTCCCGCTGCTTCCGCGGCTGCTAGAGAAATCGCCTGGGCAGGCGTCATCCTCGTCAGCGCAGGTGCCGTCGGCGCAGGTGCGGCCGGCGCAGCTAGCCTGCACCACCACCCTGCGGTAGACGGCGCCCACGCCAGGGTACTTTGCGGGCGGCAGGGTGTAGCTTACGTAGTAGGTGGCGACCACGCTGGTGTTGATGCCGCAGTACTGCAGCCCCACCTTGAGGTACGGCTCCGGGCTCTGCACGCATGGGATGATGGGCAGAGAGAAGTATGCTGAGGACCCGCCATGAGCTGCAAGGACTTGTCAAAGTTAGCAGTGCCTATCTCGCGTTTCCCACCCACCCCACTCACCTTGATGTAAGGATTAGCAGTGCCTATCTCGCGTTTCCCACCCACCCCACTCACCTTGATGGACTCGGCGCACGCCACCACTTCCGTGTTCAGGTCCCCAAACACGGAGCTGTTTGAAGAGGCGGTGGCGCCCAAGTCGCATCCGACCGCATCAAAGCACCCGTACGAATACGGCGTGTGCTGCGGCACAGTCACGCTTTCCTGGCCGTTGAGCTGCAGCACAGCGGTTGAAGCGCTCACGTCCGAGGCGCCGGCGCTGCTACTGCTGCTACTGCCGCCACCAGCGTCATCAGCGCTCAAGGGCTTGAGGCCGGCGGCACACACGCCCTGCACGCTGCAGCCCACGTACGGCCCATCAGGGTTATCAGGGTCCGGGCATGGGTCCGCACCGCCAGGACATTCCACTACGACGAGGCGGATGGCGGGGGGCGCGGCGAGCAGAGCAAGGTCTCGGACGGTATACGTCAGCCGGAAGGGCGCGTCCGGCCTGCTTGGGCGGGAAGTGTCCACGCCGCTGGCAGGCGACACGCTGACCAAGACACGGTCGCTGATGTCCGTGCTGGTAGGAGGGTCACCCGGGAAGCCGTCCTGCCAGTCCTTGGCGGTGGCCCCGGGGTCACGAAACGTCGCTCCAACAGGCACATACGTGATCAGCCGAAGCGCGCCGCCCTTCGAGTTCACACTGGGGACTGAGGGGTCCACGAAAAGGGAGCTCCGCACAGCGCCACCGCCGCCTGTGCCCTCACCGCCACGCAGCGTGATCTCAGGCGGGATGGAGTCAGGCGGCCTCAACCTGAGAGGAAGGGCTGAGTCACCGCCAGCGCTGCTGCCGTCATTAGGTGTGTTCCCGCCGCCGCTGCCTCCGCCCGTCAGAAGAGACGACAGCGCCCCCAGCTGCCCGGAGCAGCTGCCAAAGACGCTGCAGGTGCGTGTGTCGGGGCAGCGGAACTCGGGCGCGGCGCAGTTGTCGTACACGGTGACGCGCCGGAAGGCCACGCCGGTGTTGTTGGCGGCGTCTCGGGCCGTATACATCAGAATGGAGGCTTGGTCGGGGTCGGGAGTGAGCTGGCTGGTGTTAACGGGGGCGCCCACCGCTGACACGGTTACTGCGACACGGCCATCACGGTCGTCTACGGCGTACGCCCCCGGATCTTGGAACGGCTCGTACACGACCACCGCAATGGTGCTGGACCCCACTAGCACAACCGTGGGCGGAGTCGTGTCAGGTGTTGGGGCTGCACCACCGGCCTCGTCCTCTGTTGTGGCGGCTCCCGCTGCAAGCAGCCAGGAGGCCGGCACGGCGAGCGCTGGGGGCGGCGGAGGCGGGACGGAGGGAGGCGGCGCGGCCAGTAGCTGTGCCACCGACAGTGGTGGTGGCGGGCGTGGCGAGGGGGGCGGTGCTGGCGGCCGAGGTGGGCGCGGAGACGGTGGCACGGGTGGGAAAGGTGGCGGAGATGCAAGCTCTGACAGTTGGAGGTCGCTTGGCAGGGGAGGCGACGGAGGCGACGGGCTAGGCGGCTGCGGAGGCGCCGGGCTGGGAGGCTGCCGCGGGCCAGGGCTAGGCGGCTGCGGCGGCGCAGGCGAGGGTGGATCCGGGCTGGGTGGCGCAGGCGGATGCGAACTAGGCGAAGGGGGCTCCGGTGCAGGCGTAGGTGGCGACAATGACCCTGACGGCTGCGGTGGTGAAGGCGGCACGGCTGGCAACCCGTCATCTGGGCCTGCAGGCTGCGGCAGCGGCGGCGCTGCAGGGGTTAAGCCGCCGTTGCCTCCGCCTCCGGCACTGCCCTTGGTCGCCCGCACTGACGTAATACCGTACGTGGTGAAGTAGAGCTGGCTGAACGCAGCCGCGGGGGCCGATACCAGCGCATCTACAGCGGAGCTGAGGGCCGCTTGCATAGCTGCGCCCGCAGCAGCAGGCGTGAGCGTGGCTGCCACTGTGACACTCCCAGCGGTCACAGACGTAATGGAGCAGCTACCGGCGCTGGTGGCGGTCGCGAGCTCGGTGCAGGTGTCGGATTTGAAGGCCTGGAGCTTCGTGCCGGAGGAGGTGATGAGCGCGTAGTCGGCTCCAGCAAGGAACAGCGTGACGTCCACCGTGCCGATGTCCAATGGCACTGATGGCGATGGTGTTGGGCTCGGTGGCACTGGCGTCGTCCAGGGCGCAGATGGGGCGGGAGGAGGCGCAGATGGAGCGGGTGGTTTTGGAACGGGCGCAGATGGCGAAGGCGGGTCTGGGACTGCAGGCGCTACGCGGGGTGCTGGTGGCGGTGACGAAGGCGGCAGCGGCAGTGGTGTGCCCCGATCCGGGAGGCTGGGTGAGGGCGCCACCGGCGTGGGCATGAATGGCGGCTGCGCCTCTACAGCGCACGCTCGATTGAATGATGCCGCTGTGGCGCATCCCGAGTCCGAGATGACATCGGCAATAATAGTAAAGCCAGCAAAACGTTCTGAGCAGGCACCGGTGCCATTCACGTCGCCCGAAGCAACTGCAATCCAAGCCGCCATACCGGACGGTGAGGTGTAATAAGGCAGGAGAAGGTCCGCAGATTCACCATTTGCGTACGTTACGCATACACGGGAGGCGATTCGGGTGCCTCCCGCATCCACAATACAGTTGATCAAGTTGGATGGCGACAGCACTTCAACAGACGTGTCGGCAAACGCGTCCGCCAATGTAGCCTCGATCACTGATGCAACTGTGAGGCATGGCGCGTTGAGAAACCAGTTCTGCAGATCGGAGCTGATTGCCGACGCAACCAAACTCACAGATGCACAGACAGAGCATCCTGTTGACGCGGGCGCTGGGCTGGGAGGCGCAGGGCTGGGAGGCGCAGGGCTGGGCGGAGGCACACCAGGCGGGCCAGGGCTAGGCGGCTGAGGCACTGGAGGCGCCATGCCAGGAGGTGCAGGGCTGGGAGGCGCAGGGCTGGGCGGAGGCACACCAGGCGGGCCAGGGCTAGGCGGCTGCGGCACTGGAGGCGCCATGCCAGGAGGCGCAGGGCTGGGAGGCGCAGGGATGGGCGGAGGCACGCCAGGCGGGCCAGGGCTAGGCGGCTGCGGCACTGCAGGCGCCATGCCAGGAGGCGCAGGGCTGGGAGGCGCAGGGCTGGGCGGAGGCACACCAGGCGGGCCAGGGCTAGGCGGCTGCGGCACTGGAGGCGCCATGCCAGGAGGCGCAGGGCTGGGAGGCGCAGGGATGGGCGGAGGCACGCCAGGCGGGCCAGGGCTAGGCGGCTGCGGCACTGCAGGCGCCATGCCAGGAGGCGCAGGGCTGGGAGGCGCAGGCCTGGGCGGAGGCACGCCAGGCGGGCCAGGGCTAGGCGGCTGCGGCACTGCAGGCGCCATGCCAGGAGGCGCAGGGCTGGGAGGCGCAGGGCTGGGCGGAGGCACGCCAGGCGGGCCAGGGCTAGGCGGCTGCGGCACTGCAGGCGCCATGCCAGGAGGCGCAGGGCTGGGAGGCGCAGGGCTGGGCGGAGGCACGCCAGGCGGGCCAGGGCTAGGCGGCTGCGGCACTGCAGGCGCCATGCCAGGAGGCGCAGGGCTGGGAGGCGCAGGGCTGGGCGGAGGCACGCCAGGCGGGCCAGGGCTAGGCGGCTGCGGCACTGGAGGCGCCATGCCAGGAGGTGCAGGGCTGGGAGGCGCAGGGCTGGGCGGAGGCACGCCAGGCGGGCCAGGGCTAGGCGGCTGCGGCACTGCAGGCGCCATGCCAGGAGGCGCAGGGCTGGGAGGCGCAGGGCTGGGCGGAGGCACGCCAGGCGGGCCAGGGCTAGGCGGCTGCGGCACTGGAGGCGCCATGCCAGGAGGCGCAGGGCTGGGAGGCGCAGGGCTGGGCGGAGGCACACCAGGCGGGCCAGGGCTAGGCGGCTGCGGCACTGCAGGCGCCGTGCCAGGAGGCGCAGGGCTGGGAGGCGCAGGGCTGGGCGGAGGCACACCAGGCGGGCCAGGGCTAGGCGGCTGAGGCACTGCAGGCGCCATGCCAGGAGGCGCAGGGCTGGGAGGCGCAGGGCTGGGCGGAGGCACACCAGGCGGGCCAGGGCTAGGCGGCTGCGGCACTGGAGGCGCCATGCCAGGAGGCGCAGGGCTGGAAGGCGCAGGGCTGGGAGGCGCAGGGCTGGGCGGAGGCACACCAGGCGGGCCAGGGCTAGGCGGCTGCGGCACTGCAGGCGCCATGCCAGGAGGCGCAGGGCTGGGAGGCGCAGGGCTGGGCGGAGGCACACCAGGCGGGCCAGGGCTAGGCGGCTGCGGCACTGGAGGCGCCATGCCAGGAGGCGCAGGGCTGGGAGGCGCAGGGCTGGGAGGCGCAGGGCTGGGCGGAGGCACACCAGGCGGGCCAGGGCTAGGCGGCTGAGGCACTGCAGGCGCCATGCCAGGAGGCGCAGGGCTGGGAGGCGCAGGGCTGGGCGGAGGCACACCAGGCGGGCCAGGGCTAGGCGGCTGCGGCACTGGAGGCGCCATGCCAGGAGGCGCAGGGCTGGGAGGCGCAGGGCTGGGCGGAGGCACACCAGGCGGGCCAGGGCTAGGCGGCTGCGGCACTGCAGGCGCCGTGCCAGGAGGCGCAGGGCTGGGAGGCGCAGGGCTGGGCGGAGGCACACCAGGCGGGCCAGGGCTAGGCGGCTGAGGCACTGCAGGCGCCATGCCAGGAGGCGCAGGGCTGGGAGGCGCAGGGCTGGGCGGAGGCACACCAGGCGGGCCAGGGCTAGGCGGCTGCGGCACTGGAGGCGCCATGCCAGGAGGCGCAGGGCTGGAAGGCGCAGGGCTGGGAGGCGCAGGGCTGGGCGGAGGCACACCAGGCGGGCCAGGGCTAGGCGGCTGCGGCACTGGAGGCGCCATGCCAGGAGGCGCAGGGCTGGGAGGCGCAGGGCTGGGCGGAGGCACACCAGGCGGGCCAGGGCTAGGCGGCTGCGGCACTGGAGGCGCCATGCCAGGAGGCGCAGGGCTGGGAGGCGCAGGGCTGGGAGGCGCAGGGCTGGGCGGAGGCACACCAGGCGGGCCAGGGCTAGGCGGCTGAGGCACTGCAGGCGCCATGCCAGGAGGCGCAGGGCTGGGAGGCGCAGGGCTGGGCGGAGGCACGCCAGGCGGGCCAGGGCTAGGCGGCTGCGGCACTGGAGGCGCCATGCCAGGAGGCGCAGGGCTGGGAGGCGCAGGGCTGGGCGGAGGCACACCAGGCGGGCCAGGGCTAGGCGACTGAGGCACTGCAGGCGCCATGCCAGGAGGCGCAGGGCTGGGAGGCGCAGGGCTGGGCGGAGGCACGCCAGGCGGGCCAGGGCTAGGCGGCTGCGGCACTGGAGGCGCCATGCCAGGAGGCGCAGGGCTGGGAGGCGCAGGGCTGGGCGGAGGCACGTCAGGCGGGCCAGGGCTAGGCGGCTGCGGCACTGGAGGCGCCGTGCCAGGAGGCGCAGGGCTGGGAGGCGTAGGGCTGGGAGGCGCAGGGCTGGGCGGAGGCACGTCAGGCGGGCCAGGGCTAGGCGGCTGCGGCACTGGAGGCGCCATGCCAGGAGGCGCAGGGCTGGGAGGCGCAGGGCTGGGAGGCGCAGGGATGGGCGGAGGCACGCCAGGCGGGCCAGGGCTAGGCGGCTGCGGCACTGGAGGCGCCATGCCAGGAGGTGCAGGGCTGGGAGGCGCAGGGCTGGGCGGAGGCACGCCAGGCGGGCCAGGGCTAGGCGGCTGCGGCACTGGAGGCGCCATGCCAGGAGGCGCAGGGCTGGGAGGCGCAGGGCTGGGAGGCGCAGGGCTGGGCGGAGGCACGTCAGGCGGGCCAGGGCTAGGCGGCTGCGGCACTGGAGGCGCCATGCCAGGAGGCGCAGGGCTGGGAGGCGCAGGGCTGGGAGGCGCAGGGATGGGCGGAGGCACGCCAGGCGGGCCAGGGCTAGGCGGCTGCGGCACTGGAGGCGCCATGCCAGGAGGTGCAGGGCTGGGAGGCGCAGGGCTGGGCGGAGGCACGCCAGGCGGGCCAGGGCTAGGCGGCTGCGGCACTGGAGGCGCCATGCCAGGAGGCGCAGGGCTGGGAGGCGCAGGGCTGGGAGGCGCAGGGCTGGGCGGAGGCACGTCAGGCGGGCCAGGGCTAGGCGGCTGCGGCACTGGAGGCGCCATGCCAGGAGGCGCAGGGCTGGGAGGCGCAGGGCTGGGCGGAGGCACGCCAGGCGGGCCAGGGCTAGGCGGCTGCGGCACTGGAGGCGCCATGCCAGGAGGCGCAGGGCTGGGAGGCGCAGGGCTGGGCGGAGGCACGCCAGGCGGGCCAGGGCTAGGCGGCTGCGGCATTGGAGGCGCCATGCCAGGAGGCGCAGGGCTGGGAGGCGCAGGGCTGGGCGGAGGCACGTCAGGCGGGCCAGGGCTAGGCGGCTGCGGCACTGCAGGCGCCATGCCAGGAGGTGCAGGGCTGGGAGGCGCAGGGCTGGGCGGAGGCACGCCAGGCGGGCCAGGGCTAGGCGGCTGCGGCACTGGAGGCGCCATGCCAGGAGGCGCAGGGCTGGGAGGCGCAGGGCTGGGCGGAGGCACACCAGGCGGGCCAGGGCTAGGCGGCTGCGGCACTGGAGGCGCCATGCCAGGAGGCGCAGGGCTGGAAGGCGCAGGGCTGGGCGGAGGCACGCCAGGCGGGCCAGGGCTAGGCGGCTGCGGCACTGGAGGCGCCATGCCAGGAGGCGCAGGGCTGGGAGGCGCAGGGCTGGGCGGAGGCACACCAGGCGGGCCAGGGCTAGGCGGCTGAGGCACTGCAGGCGCCATGCCAGGAGGCGCAGGGCTGGGAGGCGCAGGGCTGGGCGGAGGCACACCAGGCGGGCCAGGGCTAGGCGGCTGCGGCACTGGAGGCGCCATGCCAGGAGGCGCAGGGCTGGGAGGCGCAGGGCTGGGCGGAGGCACACCAGGCGGGCCAGGGCTAGGCGGCTGCGGCACTGCAGGCGCCATGCCAGGAGGCGCAGGGCTGGGAGGCGCAGGGCTGGGCGGAGGTACACCAGGCGGGCCAGGGCTAGGCGGCTGCGGCACTGGAGGCGCCATGCCAGGAGGCGCAGGGCTAGGAGGCGCAGGGCTGGGCGGAGGCACGTCAAGCGGGCCAGGGCTAGGCGGCTGCGGCACTGCAGGCGCCATGCCAGGAGGCGCAGGGCTGGGAGGCGCAGGGCTGGGCGGAGGCACGTCAGGCGGGCCAGGGCTAGGCGGCTGCGGCACTGGAGGCGCCGTGCCAGGAGGCGCAGGGCTGGGAGGCGCAGGGCTGGGAGGCGCAGGGCTGGGCGGAGGCACGTCAGGCGGGCCAGGGCTAGGCGGCTGCGGCACTGGAGGCGCCGTGCCAGGAGGCGCAGGGCTGGGAGGCGCAGGGCTGGGAGGCGCAGGGCTGGGCGGAGGCACGTCAGGCGGGCCAGGGCTAGGCGGCTGCGGCACTGGAGGCGCCATGCCAGGAGGCGCAGGGCTGGAAGGCGCAGGGCTAGGAGGCGCAGGGCTGGGCGGAGGCACGTCAAGCGGGCCAGGGCTAGGCGGCTGCGGCACTGCAGGCGCCATGCCAGGAGGCGCAGGGCTGGGAGGCGCAGGGCTGGGCGGAGGCACGTCAGGCGGGCCAGGGCTAGGCGGCTGCGGCACTGGAGGCGCCATGCCAGGAGGCGCAGGGCTGGGAGGCGCAGGGCTGGGCGGAGGCACGCCAGGCGGGCCAGGGCTAGGCGGCTGCGGCACTGGAGGCGCCATGCCAGGAGGCGCAGGGCTAGGAGGCGCAGGGCTTGGCGGAGGCACGTCAAGCGGGCCAGGGCTAGGCGGCTGCGGCACTGCAGGCGCCATGCCAGGAGGCGCAGGGCTGGGAGGCGCAGGGCTGGGCGGAGGCACACCAGGCGGGCCAGGGCTAGGCGGCTGAGGCACTGGAGGCGCCATGCCAGGAGGCGCAGGGCTGGGAGGCGCAGGGCTGGGCGGAGGCACGTCAGGCGGGCCAGGGCTAGGCGGCTGCGGCACTGGAGGCGCCGTGCCAGGAGGCGCAGGGCTGGGAGGCGCAGGGCTGGGAGGCGCAGGGCTGGGCGGAGGCACGTCAGGCGGGCCAGGGCTAGGCGGCTGCGGCACTGGAGGCGCCATGCCAGGAGGCGCAGGGCTGGAAGGCGCAGGGCTAGGAGGCGCAGGGCTGGGCGGAGGCACGTCAAGCGGGCCAGGGCTAGGCGGCTGCGGCACTGCAGGCGCCATGCCAGGAGGCGCAGGGCTGGGAGGCGCAGGGCTGGGCGGAGGCACGTCAGGCGGGCCAGGGCTAGGCGGCTGCGGCACTGGAGGCGCCATGCCAGGAGGCGCAGGGCTGGGAGGCGCAGGGCTGGGCGGAGGCACGCCAGGCGGGCCAGGGCTAGGCGGCTGCGGCACTGGAGGCGCCATGCCAGGAGGCGCAGGGCTAGGAGGCGCAGGGCTTGGCGGAGGCACGTCAAGCGGGCCAGGGCTAGGCGGCTGCGGCACTGCAGGCGCCATGCCAGGAGGCGCAGGGCTGGGAGGCGCAGGGCTGGGCGGAGGCACACCAGGCGGGCCAGGGCTAGGCGGCTGCGGCACTGGAGGCGCCATGCCAGGAGGCGCAGGGCTGGGAGGCGCAGGGCTGGGCGGAGGTACACCAGGCGGGCCAGGGCTAGGCGGCTGCGGCACTGGAGGCGCCATGCCAGGAGGCGCAGGGCTGGGAGGCGCAGGGCTGGGCGGAGGCACGCCAGGCGGGCCAGGGCTAGGCGGCTGCGGCACTGGAGGCGCCATGCCAGGAGGCGCAGGGCTGGGAGGCGCAGGGCTGGGCGGACGCACGTCAAGCGGGCCAGGGCTAGGCGGCTGCGGCACTGCAGGCGCCATGCCAGGAGGCGCAGGGCTGGGAGGCGCAGGGCTGGGCGGAGGCACGTCAGGCGGGCCAGGGCTAGGCGGCTGCGGCACTGGAGGCGCCATGCCAGGAGGCGCAGGGCTGGAAGGCGCAGGGCTAGGAGGCGCAGGGCTGGGCGGAGGCACGTCAAGCGGGCCAGGGCTAGGCGGCTGCGGCACTGCAGGCGCCATGCCAGGAGGCGCAGGGCTGGGAGGCGCAGGGCTGGGCGGAGGCACGTCAGGCGGGCCAGGGCTAGGCGGCTGCGGCACTGGAGGCGCCATGCCAGGAGGCGCAGGGCTGGGAGGCGCAGGGCTGGGCGGAGGCACGCCAGGCGGGCCAGGGCTAGGCGGCTGCGGCACTGGAGGCGCCATGCCAGGAGGCGCAGGGCTAGGAGGCGCAGGGCTTGGCGGAGGCACGTCAAGCGGGCCAGGGCTAGGCGGCTGCGGCACTGCAGGCGCCATGCCAGGAGGCGCAGGGCTGGGAGGCGCAGGGCTGGGCGGAGGCACACCAGGCGGGCCAGGGCTAGGCGGCTGAGGCACTGGAGGCGCCATGCCAGGAGGCGCAGGGCTGGGAGGCGCAGGGCTGGGCGGAGGCACACCAGGCGGGCCAGGGCTAGGCGGCTGCGGCACTGCAGGCGCCATGCCAGGAGGCGCAGGGCTGGGAGGCGCAGGGCTGGGCGGAGGTACACCAGGCGGGCCAGGGCTAGGCGGCTGCGGCACTGGAGGCGCCATGCCAGGAGGCGCAGGGCTAGGAGGCGCAGGGCTGGGCGGAGGCACGTCAAGCGGGCCAGGGCTAGGCGGCTGCGGCACTGCAGGCGCCATGCCAGGAGGCGCAGGGCTGGGAGGCGCAGGGCTGGGCGGAGGCACGTCAGGCGGGCCAGGGCTAGGCGGCTGCGGCACTGGAGGCGCCGTGCCAGGAGGCGCAGGGCTGGGAGGCGCAGGGCTGGGAGGCGCAGGGCTGGGCGGAGGCACGTCAGGCGGGCCAGGGCTAGGCGGCTGCGGCACTGGAGGCGCCGTGCCAGGAGGCGCAGGGCTGGGAGGCGCAGGGCTGGGAGGCGCAGGGCTGGGCGGAGGCACGTCAGGCGGGCCAGGGCTAGGCGGCTGCGGCACTGGAGGCGCCATGCCAGGAGGCGCAGGGCTGGAAGGCGCAGGGCTAGGAGGCGCAGGGCTGGGCGGAGGCACGTCAAGCGGGCCAGGGCTAGGCGGCTGCGGCACTGCAGGCGCCATGCCAGGAGGCGCAGGGCTGGGAGGCGCAGGGCTGGGCGGAGGCACGTCAGGCGGGCCAGGGCTAGGCGGCTGCGGCACTGGAGGCGCCATGCCAGGAGGCGCAGGGCTGGGAGGCGCAGGGCTGGGCGGAGGCACGCCAGGCGGGCCAGGGCTAGGCGGCTGCGGCACTGGAGGCGCCATGCCAGGAGGCGCAGGGCTAGGAGGCGCAGGGCTTGGCGGAGGCACGTCAAGCGGGCCAGGGCTAGGCGGCTGCGGCACTGCAGGCGCCATGCCAGGAGGCGCAGGGCTGGGAGGCGCAGGGCTGGGCGGAGGTACACCAGGCGGGTCAGGGCTAGGCGGCTGAGGCACTGCAGGCGCCATGCCAGGAGGCGCAGGGCTGGGAGGCGCAGGGCTGGGCGGAGGTACACCAGGCGGGCCAGGGCTAGGCGGCTGCGGCACTGGAGGCGCCATGCCAGGAGGCGCAGGGCTGGGAGGCGCAGGGCTGGGAGGCGCAGGGATGGGCGGAGGCACGCCAGGCGGGCCAGGGCTAGGCGGCTGCGGCACTGGAGGCGCCATGCCAGGAGGCGCAGGGCTGGGAGGCGCAGGGCTGGGCGGAGGTACACCAGGCGGGCCAGGGCTAGGCGGCTGCGGCACTGGAGGCGCCATGCCAGGAGGCGCAGGGCTGGGAGGCGCAGGGCTGGGCGGAGGCACGCCAGGCGGGCCAGGGCTAGGCGGCTGCGGCACTGGAGGCGCCATGCCAGGAGGCGCAGGGCTGGGAGGCGCAGGGCTGGGCGGACGCACGTCAAGCGGGCCAGGGCTAGGCGGCTGCGGCACTGCAGGCGCCATGCCAGGAGGCGCAGGGCTGGGAGGCGCAGGGCTGGGCGGAGGCACGTCAGGCGGGCCAGGGCTAGGCGGCTGCGGCACTGGAGGCGCCATGCCAGGAGGCGCAGGGCTGGAAGGCGCAGGGCTAGGAGGCGCAGGGCTGGGCGGAGGCACGTCAAGCGGGCCAGGGCTAGGCGGCTGCGGCACTGCAGGCGCCATGCCAGGAGGCGCAGGGCTGGGAGGCGCAGGGCTGGGCGGAGGCACGTCAGGCGGGCCAGGGCTAGGCGGCTGCGGCACTGGAGGCGCCATGCCAGGAGGCGCAGGGCTGGGAGGCGCAGGGCTGGGCGGAGGCACGCCAGGCGGGCCAGGGCTAGGCGGCTGCGGCACTGGAGGCGCCATGCCAGGAGGCGCAGGGCTAGGAGGCGCAGGGCTTGGCGGAGGCACGTCAAGCGGGCCAGGGCTAGGCGGCTGCGGCACTGCAGGCGCCATGCCAGGAGGCGCAGGGCTGGGAGGCGCAGGGCTGGGCGGAGGCACACCAGGCGGGCCAGGGCTAGGCGGCTGAGGCACTGGAGGCGCCATGCCAGGAGGCGCAGGGCTGGGAGGCGCAGGGCTGGGCGGAGGCACACCAGGCGGGCCAGGGCTAGGCGGCTGCGGCACTGCAGGCGCCATGCCAGGAGGCGCAGGGCTGGGAGGCGCAGGGCTGGGCGGAGGTACACCAGGCGGGCCAGGGCTAGGCGGCTGCGGCACTGGAGGCGCCATGCCAGGAGGCGCAGGGCTAGGAGGCGCAGGGCTGGGCGGAGGCACGTCAAGCGGGCCAGGGCTAGGCGGCTGCGGCACTGCAGGCGCCATGCCAGGAGGCGCAGGGCTGGGAGGCGCAGGGCTGGGCGGAGGCACGTCAGGCGGGCCAGGGCTAGGCGGCTGCGGCACTGGAGGCGCCGTGCCAGGAGGCGCAGGGCTGGGAGGCGCAGGGCTGGGAGGCGCAGGGCTGGGCGGAGGCACGTCAGGCGGGCCAGGGCTAGGCGGCTGCGGCACTGGAGGCGCCGTGCCAGGAGGCGCAGGGCTGGGAGGCGCAGGGCTGGGAGGCGCAGGGCTGGGCGGAGGCACGTCAGGCGGGCCAGGGCTAGGCGGCTGCGGCACTGGAGGCGCCATGCCAGGAGGCGCAGGGCTGGAAGGCGCAGGGCTAGGAGGCGCAGGGCTGGGCGGAGGCACGTCAAGCGGGCCAGGGCTAGGCGGCTGCGGCACTGCAGGCGCCATGCCAGGAGGCGCAGGGCTGGGAGGCGCAGGGCTGGGCGGAGGCACGTCAGGCGGGCCAGGGCTAGGCGGCTGCGGCACTGGAGGCGCCATGCCAGGAGGCGCAGGGCTGGGAGGCGCAGGGCTGGGCGGAGGCACGCCAGGCGGGCCAGGGCTAGGCGGCTGCGGCACTGGAGGCGCCATGCCAGGAGGCGCAGGGCTAGGAGGCGCAGGGCTTGGCGGAGGCACGTCAAGCGGGCCAGGGCTAGGCGGCTGCGGCACTGCAGGCGCCATGCCAGGAGGCGCAGGGCTGGGAGGCGCAGGGCTGGGCGGAGGTACACCAGGCGGGCCAGGGCTAGGCGGCTGAGGCACTGCAGGCGCCATGCCAGGAGGCGCAGGGCTGGGAGGCGCAGGGCTGGGCGGAGGTACACCAGGCGGGCCAGGGCTAGGCGGCTGCGGCACTGGAGGCGCCATGCCAGGAGGCGCAGGGCTGGGAGGCGCAGGGCTGGGAGGCGCAGGGATGGGCGGAGGCACGCCAGGCGGGCCAGGGCTAGGCGGCTGCGGCACTGGAGGCGCCATGCCAGGAGGCGCAGGGCTGGGAGGCGCAGGGCTGGGCGGAGGTACACCAGGCGGGCCAGGGCTAGGCGGCTGCGGCACTGGAGGCGCCATGCCAGGAGGCGCAGGGCTGGGAGGCGCAGGGCTGGGCGGAGGCACGCCAGGCGGGCCAGGGCTAGGCGGCTGCGGCACTGGAGGCGCCATGCCAGGAGGCGCAGGGCTGGGAGGCGCAGGGCTGGGCGGAGGCACGTCAAGCGGGCCAGGGCTAGGCGGCTGCGGCACTGCAGGCGCCATGCCAGGAGGCGCAGGGCTGGGAGGCGCAGGGCTGGGCGGAGGCACACCAGGCGGGCCAGGGCTAGGCGGCTGCGGCACTGGAGGCGCCATGCCAGGAGGCGCAGGGCTGGGAGGCGCAGGGCTGGGCGGAGGCACGTCAAGCGGGCCAGGGCTAGGCGGCTGCGGCACTGCAGGCGCCATGCCAGGAGGCGCAGGGCTGGGAGGCGCAGGGCTGGGCGGAGGTACGCCAGGCGGGCCAGGGCTAGGCGGCTGCGGCACTGGAGGCGCCATGCCAGGAGGCGCAGGGCTAGGAGGCGCAGGGCTGGGCGGAGGCACGTCAAGCGGGCCAGGGCTAGGCGGCTGCGGCACTGCAGGCGCCATGCCAGGAGGCGCAGGGCTGGGAGGCGCAGGGCTGGGCGGAGGCACGCCAGGCGGGCCAGGGCTAGGCGGCTGCGGCACTGGAGGCGGCGCCATGCCAGGAGGCGTAGGGCTTGGAGGCGCAGGGCTGGGTGGCGCAGGCGTAGATGGCGACAATGACCCTGACGGCTGCGAAGGTGAAGGCGGCACGGCTGGCAACCCGTCATCTGGGCCTGCAGGCTGCGGCAGCGGCGGCGCTGCAGGGATTAAGCCGCCGTTGCCTCCGCCTCCGGCACTGCCCTTGGTCGCCCGCACTGACGTAATACCGTACGTGGTGAAGTAGAGCTGGCTGAACGCAGCCGCGGGGGCCGATACCAGCGCATCTACAGCGGAGCTGAGGGCCGCTTGCATAGCTGCGCCCGCAGCAGCAGGCATGAGCGTCGCTGCCACCGTGACACTCCCAGCGGTCACAGACGTAATGGAGCAGCTACCGGCGCTGGTGGCGGTCGCGAGCTCGGTGCAGGTGTCGGACTTGAAGGCCTGGAGCTTCGTGCCGGAGGAGGTGATGAGCGCGTAGTCGGCTCCAGCAAGGAACAGCGTGACGTCCACCGTGCCGATGCCCAATGGCACTGATGGCGATGGTGTTGGGCTCGGTGGCACTGGCGTCGTCAAGGGCGATGATGGGGCGGGAGGAGGCGCAGATGGAGCGGGTGGTTGCAAATCCTGGCTGGGAGGCGACGGGGGCGACGGGCTGGGAGCAGGCGACGGAGGCTCCGGGCTAGGCGGCTGTGGCGGCGCCGGGCTGGGAGGCTGCGGTGGGCCAGGCGAAGGCGGCTGCGGAGGCGCAGGCGAGGGTGGATCCGGGCTGGGTGGCGCAGGCGGATCCGGGCTGGGAGGCGACGGGGGCGACGGGCTGGGAGCAGGCGACGGAGGCTCCGGGCTAGGCGGCTGCGGCGGCGCCGGGCTGGGAGGCTGCGGCGGGCCAGGCGAAGGCGGCTGCGGAGGCGCAGGCGAGGGTGGATCTGGGCTGGGTGGCGCAGGCGGATCCGGGCTGGGAGGCGACGGGGGCGCCGGGCTGGGAGCAGGCGACGGAGGCTCCGGGCCAGGTGACTGCGGCGGCGCCGGGCTGGGAGGCTGCGGCGGGCCAGGCGAAGGCGGCTGCGGAGGCGCAGGCGAGGGTGGATCCGGGCTGGGTGGCGCAGGCGGATCCGGGCTGGGAGGCGACGGGGGCGACGGGCTGGGAGCAGGCGACGGAGGCTCCGGGCTAGGCGGCTGCGGCGGCGCCGGGCTGGGAGGCTGCGGCGGGCCAGGCGAAGGCGGCTGCGGAGGCGCAGACGAGGGTGGATCTGGGCTGGGTGGCGCAGGCGGATCCGGGCTGGGAGGCGACGGGGGCGACGGGCTGGGAGCAGGCGACGGAGGCTCCGGGCTAGGCGGCTGCGGCGGCGCCGGGCTGGGAGGCTGCGGCGGGCTAGGCGAAGGCGGCTGCGGAAGCGCAGACGAGGGTGGATCTGGGCTGGGTGGCGCAGGCGGATCCGGGCTGGGAGGCGACGGGGGCGACGGGCTGGGAGCAGGCGACGGAGGCTCCGGGCTAGGCGGCTGCGGCGGCGCCGGGCTGGGAGGCTGCGGCGGGCCAGGCGAAGGCGGCTGCGGAAGCGCAGACGAGGGTGGATCTGGGCTGGGTGGCGCAGGCGGATCCGGGCTGGGAGGCGACGGGGACGACGGGCTGGGAGCAGGCGACGGAGGCTCCGGGCTAGGCGGCTGCGGCGGCGCCGGACTGGGAGGCTGCGGTGGGCCAGGCGAAGGCGGCTGCGGAGGCGCAGACGAGGGTGGATCTGGGCTGGGTGGCGCAGGCGGATCCGGGCTGGGAGGCGACGGGGGCGACGGGCTGGGAGCAGGCGACGGAGGCTCCGGGCTAGGCGGCAGCGGCGGCGCCGGGCTGGGAGGCTGCGGCGGGCCAGGCGAAGGCGGCTGCGGAGGCGCAGGCGAGGGTGGATCCGGGCTGGGTGGCGCAGGCGGATCCGGGCTGGGAGGCGACGGGGGCGACGGGCTGGGAGCAGGCGACGGAGGCTCCGGGCTAGGCGGCTGCGGCGGCGCCGGGCTGGGAGGCTGCGGCGGGCCAGGCGAAGGCGGCTGCGGAGGCGCAGACGAGGGTGGATCTGGGCTGGGTGGCGCAGGCGGATCCGGGCTGGGAGGCGACGGGGGCGACGGGCTGGGAGCAGGCGACGGAGGCTCCGGGCTAGGCGGCTGCGGCGGCGCCGGGCTGGGAGGCTGCGGCGGGCCAGGCGAAGGCGGCTGCGGAGGCGCAGGCGAGGGTGGATCTGGGCTGGGTGGCGCAGGCGGATCCGGGCTGGGAGGCGACGGGGGCGCCGGGCTGGGAGCAGGCGACGGAGGCTCCGGGCCAGGTGACTGCGGCGGCGCCGGGCTGGGAGGCTGCGGCGGGCCAGGCGAAGGCGGCTGCGGAGGCGCAGGCGAGGGTGGATCCGGGCTGGGTGGCGCAGGCGGATCCGGGCTGGGAGGCGACGGGGGCGACGGGCTGGGAGCAGGCGACGGAGGCTCCGGGCTAGGCGGCTGCGGCGGCGCCGGGCTGGGAGGCTGCGGCGGGCCAGGCGAAGGCGGCTGCGGAGGCGCAGACGAGGGTGGATCTGGGCTGGGTGGCGCAGGCGGATCCGGGCTGGGAGGCGACGGGGGCGACGGGCTGGGAGCAGGCGACGGAGGCTCCGGGCTAGGCGGCTGCGGCGGCGCCGGGCTGGGAGGCTGCGGCGGGCCAGGCGAAGGCGGCTGCGGAGGCGCAGGCGAGGGTGGATCTGGGCTGGGTGGCGCAGGCGGATCCGGGCTGGGAGGCGACGGGGGCGCCGGGCTGGGAGCAGGCGACGGAGGCTCCGGGCCAGGTGACTGCGGCGGCGCCGGGCTGGGAGGCTGCGGCGGGCCAGGCGAAGGCGGCTGCGGAGGCGCAGGCGAGGGTGGATCCGGGCTGGGTGGCGCAGGCGGATCCGGGCTGGGAGGCGACGGGGGCGACGGGCTGGGAGCAGGCGACGGAGGCTCCGGGCTAGGCGGCTGCGGCGGCGCCGGGCTGGGAGGCTGCGGCGGGCCAGGCGAAGGCGGCTGCGGAGGCGCAGACGAGGGTGGATCTGGGCTGGGTGGCGCAGGCGGATCCGGGCTGGGAGGCGACGGGGGCGACGGGCTGGGAGCAGGCGACGGAGGCTCCGGGCTAGGCGGCTGCGGCGGCGCCGGGCTGGGAGGCTGCGGCGGGCCAGGCGAAGGCGGCTGCGGAGGCGCAGGCGAGGGTGGATCCGGGCTGGGTGGCGCAGGCGGATCCGGGCTGGGAGGCGACGGGGGCGACGGGCTGGGAGCAGGCGACGGAGGCTCCGGGCTAGGCGGCTGCGGCGGCGCCGGGCTGGGAGGCTGCGGCGGGCCAGGCGAAGGCGGCTGCGGAGGCGCAGACGAGGGTGGATCTGGGCTGGGTGGCGCAGGCGGATCCGGGCTGGGAGGCGACGGGGGCGACGGGCTGGGAGCAGGCGATGGAGGCTCCGGGCCAGGTGACTGCGGCGGCGCCGGGCTGGGAGGCTGCGGCGGGCCAGGCGAAGGCGGCTGCGGAGGCGCAGGCGAGGGTGGATCCGGGCTGGGTGGCGCAGGCGGATCCGGGCTGGGAGGCGACGGGGGCGACGGGCTGGGAGCAGGCGACGGAGGCTCCGGGCTAGGCGGCTGCGGCGGCGCCGGGCTGGGAGGCTGCGGCGGGCCAGGCGAAGGCGGCTGCGGAGGCGCAGACGAGGGTGGATCTGGGCTGGGTGGCGCAGGCGGATCCGGGCTGGGAGGCGACGGGGGCGACGGGCTGGGAGCAGGCGACGGAGGCTCCGGGCTAGGCGGCTGCGGCGGCGCCGGGCTGGGAGGCTGCGGCGGGCCAGGCGAAGGCGGCTGCGGAGGCGCAGGCGAGGGTGGATCCGGGCTGGGTGGCGCAGGCGGATCCGGGCTGGGAGGCGACGGGGGCGACGGGCTGGGAGCAGGCGACGGAGGCTCCGGGCTAGGCGGCTGCGGCGGCGCCGGGCTGGGAGGCTGCGGCGGGCCAGGCGAAGGCGGCTGCGGAGGCGCAGACGAGGGTGGATCTGGGCTGGGTGGCGCAGGCGGATCCGGGCTGGGAGGCGACGGGGGCGACGGGCTGGGAGCAGGCGACGGAGGCTCCGGGCTAGGCGGCTGCGGCGGCGCCGGGCTGGGAGGCTGCGGCGGGCCAGGCGAAGGCGGCTGCGGAGGCGCAGGCGAGGGTGGATCTGGGCTGGGTGGCGCAGGCGGATCCGGGCTGGGAGGCGACGGGGGCGCCGGGCTGGGAGCAGGCGACGGAGGCTCCGGGCCAGGTGACTGCGGCGGCGCCGGGCTGGGAGGCTGCGGCGGGCCAGGCGAAGGCGGCTGCGGAGGCGCAGGCGAGGGTGGATCCGGGCTGGGTGGCGCAGGCGGATCCGGGCTGGGAGGCGACGGGGGCGACGGGCTGGGAGCAGGCGACGGAGGCTCCGGGCTAGGCGGCTGCGGCGGCGCCGGGCTGGGAGGCTGCGGCGGGCCAGGCGAAGGCGGCTGCGGAGGCGCAGACGAGGGTGGATCTGGGCTGGGTGGCGCAGGCGGATCCGGGCTGGGAGGCGACGGGGGCGACGGGCTGGGAGCAGGCGACGGAGGCTCCGGGCTAGGCGGCTGCGGCGGCGCCGGGCTGGGAGGCTGCGGCGGGCCAGGCGAAGGCGGCTGCGGAGGCGCAGGCGAGGGTGGATCTGGGCTGGGTGGCGCAGGCGGATCCGGGCTGGGAGGCGACGGGGGCGCCGGGCTGGGAGCAGGCGACGGAGGCTCCGGGCCAGGTGACTGCGGCGGCGCCGGGCTGGGAGGCTGCGGCGGGCCAGGCGAAGGCGGCTGCGGAGGCGCAGGCGAGGGTGGATCCGGGCTGGGTGGCGCAGGCGGATCCGGGCTGGGAGGCGACGGGGGCGACGGGCTGGGAGCAGGCGACGGAGGCTCCGGGCTAGGCGGCTGCGGCGGCGCCGGGCTGGGAGGCTGCGGCGGGCCAGGCGAAGGCGGCTGCGGAGGCGCAGACGAGGGTGGATCTGGGCTGGGTGGCGCAGGCGGATCCGGGCTGGGAGGCGACGGGGGCGACGGGCTGGGAGCAGGCGACGGAGGCTCCGGGCTAGGCGGCTGCGGCGGCGCCGGGCTGGGAGGCTGCGGCGGGCCAGGCGAAGGCGGCTGCGGAGGCGCAGGCGAGGGTGGATCCGGGCTGGGTGGCGCAGGCGGATCCGGGCTGGGAGGCGACGGGGGCGACGGGCTGGGAGCAGGCGACGGAGGCTCCGGGCTAGGCGGCTGCGGCGGCGCCGGGCTGGGAGGCTGCGGCGGGCCAGGCGAAGGCGGCTGCGGAGGCGCAGGCGAGGGTGGATCTGGGCTGGGTGGCGCAGGCGGATCCGGGCTGGGAGGCGACGGGGGCGACGGGCTGGGAGCAGGCGATGGAGGCTCCGGGCCAGGTGACTGCGGCGGCGCCGGGCTGGGAGGCTGCGGCGGGCCAGGCGAAGGCGGCTGCGGAGGCGCAGGCGAGGGTGGATCCGGGCTGGGTGGCGCAGGCGGATCCGGGCTGGGAGGCGACGGGGGCGACGGGCTGGGAGCAGGCGACGGAGGCTCCGGGCTAGGCGGCTGCGGCGGCGCCGGGCTGGGAGGCTGCGGCGGGCCAGGCGAAGGCGGCTGCGGAGGCGCAGACGAGGGTGGATCTGGGCTGGGTGGCGCAGGCGGATCCGGGCTGGGAGGCGACGGGGGCGACGGGCTGGGAGCAGGCGATGGAGGCTCCGGGCCAGGTGACTGCGGCGGCGCCGGGCTGGGAGGCTGCGGCGGGCCAGGCGAAGGCGGCTGCGGAGGCGCAGGCGAGGGTGGATCTGGGCTGGGTGGCTGCAGGCGGATCCGGGCTGGGAGGCGACGGGGGCGACGGGCTGGGAGCAGGCGACGAGGCTCCGGGCTAGGTGGCTGCGGCGGCGCCGGGCTGGGAGGCTGCGGCGGGCCAGGCGAAGGCGGCTGCGGAGGCGCAGGCGAGGGTGGATCCGGGCTGGGTGGCGCAGGCGGATCCGGGCTGGGAGGCGACGGGGGCGACGGGCTGGGAGCAGGCGACGGAGGCTCCGGGCTAGGCTGGCTGCGGCGGCGCCGGGCTGGGAGGCTGCGGCGGGCCAGGCGAAGGCGGCTGCGGAGGCGCAGACGAGGGTGGATCTGGGCTGGGTGGCGCAGGCGGATCCGGGCTGGGAGGCGACGGGGGCGACGGGCTGGGAGCAGGCGACGGAGGCTCCGGGCTAGGCGGCTGCGGCGGCGCCGGGCTGGGAGGCTGCGGCGGGCCAGGCGAAGGCGGCTGCGGAAGCGCAGACGAGGGTGGATCTGGGCTGGGTGGCGCAGGCGGATCCGGGCTGGGAGGCGACGGGGGCGACGGGCTGGGAGCAGGCGACGAAGGCTCCGGGCTAGGCGGCTGCGGCGGCGCCGGACTGGGAGGCTGCGGCGGGCCAGGCGAAGGCGGCTGCGGAAGCGCAGACGAGGGTGGATCTGGGCTGGGTGGCGCAGGCGGGTCCGGGCTGGGAGGCGACGGGGGCGACGGGCTGGGAGCAGGCGACGGAGGCTCCGGGCTAGGCGGCTGCGGCGGCGCCGGGCTGGGAGGCTGCGGCGGGCCAGGCGAAGGCGGCTGCGGAGGCGCAGACGAGGGTGGATCTGGGCTGGGTGGCGCAGGCGGATCCGGGCTGGGAGGCGACGGGGGCGACGGGCTGGGAGCAGGCGACGGAGGCTCCGGGCTAGGCGGCTGCGGCGGCGCCGGGCTGGGAGGCTGCGGCGGGCCAGGCGAAGGCGGCTGCGGAGGCGCAGGCGAGGGTGGATCTGGGCTGGGTGGTGCAGGCGGATCCGGGCTGGGAGGCGACGGGGGCGACGGGCTGGGAGCAGGCGACGGAGGCTCCGGGCTAGGTGGCTGCGGCGGCGCCGGGCTGGGAGGCTGCGGCGGGCCAGGCGAAGGCGGCTGCGGAAGCGCAGACGAGGGTGGATCTGGGCTGGGTGGCGCAGGCGGGTCCGGGCTGGGAGGCTGCGGCGGGCCAGGCGAAGGCGGCTGCGGAGGCGCAGGCGAGGGTGGATCCGGGCTGGGTGGCGCAGGCGGATCCGGGCTGGGAGGCGACGGGGGCGACGGGCTGGGAGCAGGCGACGGAGGCTCCGGGCTAGGTGGCTGCGGCGGCGCCGGGCTGGGAGGCTGCGGCGGGCCAGGCGAAGGCGGCTGCGGAGGCGCAGGCGAGGGTGGATCTGGGCTGGGTGGCGCAGGCGGATCCGGGCTGGGAGGCGACGGGGGCGACGGGCTGGGAGCAGGCGATGGAGGCTCCGGGCCAGGTGACTGCGGCGGCGCCGGGCTGGGAGGCTGCGGCGGGCCAGGCGAAGGCGGCTGCGGAGGCGCAGGCGAGGGTGGATCTGGGCTGGGTGGTGCAGGCGGATCCGGGCTGGGAGGCGACGGGGGCGACGGGCTGGGAGCAGGCGACGAAGGCTCCGGGCTAGGCGGCTGCGGCGGCGCCGGACTGGGAGGCTGCGGCGGGCCAGGCGAAGGCGGCTGCGGAGGCGCAGGCGAGGGTGGATCCGGGCTGGGTGGCGCAGGCGGATCCGGGCTGGGAGGCGACGGGGGCGACGGGCTGGGAGCAGGCGACGGAGGCTCCGGGCTAGGCGGCTGCGGCGGCGCCGGGCTGGGAGGCTGCGGCGGGCCAGGCGAAGGCGGCTGCGGAGGCGCAGGCGAGGGTGGATCTGGGCTGGGTGGCGCAGGCGGATCCGGGCTGGGAGGCGACGGGGGCGACGGGCTGGGAGCAGGCGACGAAGGCTCCGGGCTAGGCGGCTGCGGCGGCGCCGGGCTGGGAGGCTGCGGCGGGCCAGGCGAAGGCGGCTGCGGAGGCGCAGGCGAGGGTGGATCCGGGCTGGGTGGTGCAGGCGGATCCGGGCTGGGAGGCGACGGGGGCGACGGGCTGGGAGCAGGCGACGGAGGCTCCGGGCTAGGTGGCTGCGGCGGCGCCGGGCTGGGAGGATGCGGCGGGCCAGGCGAAGGCGGCTGCGGAGGCGCAGGCGAGGGTGGATCCGGGCTGGGTGGCGCAGGCGGATCCGGGCTGGGAGGCGACGGGGGCGACGGGCTGGGAGCAGGCGACGGAGGCTCCGGGCTAGGCGGCTGCGGCGGCGCCGGGCTGGGAGGCTGCGGCGGGCCAGGCGAAGGCGGCTGCGGAGGCGCAGGCGAGGGTGGATCCGGGCTGGGTGGCGCAGGCGGATCCGGGCTGGGAGGCGACGGGGGCGACGGGCTGGGAGCAGGCGACGGAGGCTCCGGGCTAGGCGGCTGCGGCGGCGCCGGGCTGGGAGGCTGCGGCGGGCCAGGCGAAGGCGGCTGCGGAGGCGCAGGCGAGGGTGGATCCGGGCTGGGTGGCGCAGGCGGATCCGGGCTGGGAGGCGACGGGGGCGACGGGCTGGGAGCAGGCGATGGAGGCTCCGGGCTAGGTGGCTGCGGCGGCGCCGGGCTGGGAGGCTGCGGCGGGCCAGGCGAAGGCGGCTGCGAAGGCGCAGGCGAGGGTGGATCCGGGCTGGGTGGCGCAGGCGGATCCGGGCTGGGAGGCGACGGGGGCGACGGGCTGGGAGCAGGCGACGAAGGCTCCGGGCTAGGCGGCTGCGGCGGCGCCGGACTGGGAGGCTGCGGCGGGCCAGGCGAAGGCGGCTGCGGAGGCGCAGGCGAGGGTGGATCCGGGCTGGGTGGTGCAGGCGGATCCGGGCTGGGAGGCGACGGGGGCGACGGGCTGGGAGCAGGCGACGGAGGCTCCGGGCTAGGCGGCTGCGGCGGCGCCGGGCTGGGAGGCTGCGGCGGGCCAGGCGAAGGCGGCTGCGGAGGCGCAGGCGAGGGTGGATCCGGGCTGGGTGGCGCAGGCGGATCCGGGCTGGGAGGCGACGGGGGCGACGGGCTGGGAGCAGGCGACGGAGGCTCCGGGCTAGGTGGCTGCGGCGGCGCCGGGCTGGGAGGCTGCGGCGGGCCAGGCGAAGGCGGCTGCGAAGGCGCAGGCGAGGGTGGATCCGGGCTGGGTGGCGCAGGCGGATCCGGGCTGGGAGGCGACGGGGGCGACGGGCTGGGAGCAGGCGACGGAGGCTCCGGGCTAGGCGGCTGCGGCGGCGCCGGGCTGGGAGGCTGCGGCGGGCCAGGCGAAGGCGGCTGCGGAGGCGCAGGCGAGAGTGGATCTGGGCTGGGTGGCGCAGGCGGATCCGGGCTGGGAGGCGACGGGGGCGACGGGCTGGGAGCAGGCGACGAAGGCTCCGGGCTAGGCGGCTGCGGCGGCGCCGGACTGGGAGGCTGCGGCGGGCCAGGCGAAGGCGGCTGCGGAGGCGCAGGCGAGGGTGGATCCGGGCTGGGTGGTGCAGGCGGATCCGGGCTGGGAGGCGACGGGGGCGACGGGCTGGGAGCAGGCGACGGAGGCTCCGGGCTAGGCGGCTGCGGCGGCGCCGGGCTGGGAGGCTGCGGCGGGCCAGGCGAAGGCGGCTGCGGAGGCGCAGGCGAGGGTGGATCCGGGCTGGGTGGTGCAGGTGGATCCGGGCTGGGAGGCGACGGGGGCGACGGGCTGGGAGCAGGCGACGGAGGCTCCGGGCTAGGTGGCTGCGGCGGCGCCGGGCTGGGAGGCTGCGGCGGGCCAGGCGAAGGCGGCTGCGGAGGCGCAGGCGAGGGTGGATCTGGGCTGGGTGGTGCAGGCGGATCCGGGCTGGGAGGCGACGGGGGCGACGGGCTGGGAGCAGGCGACGGAGGCTCCGGGCTAGGTGGCTGCGGCGGCGCCGGGCTGGGAGGCTGCGGCGGGCCAGGCGAAGGCGGCTGCGGAGGCGCAGACGAGGGTGGATCTGGGCTGGGTGGCGCAGGCGGATCCGGGCTGGGAGGCGACGGGGGCGACGGGCTGGGAGCAGGCGACGGAGGCTCCGGGCTAGGCGGCTGCGGCGGCGCCGGGCTGGGAGGCTGCGGCGGGCCAGGCGAAGGCGGCTGCGGAGGCGCAGGCGAGGGTGGATCCGGGCTGGGTGGTGCAGGCGGATCCGGGCTGGGAGGCGACGGGGGCGACGGGCTGGGAGCAGGCGACGGAGGCTCCGGGCTAGGCGGCTGCGGCGGCGCCGGGCTGGGAGGCTGCGGCGGGCCAGGCGAAGGCGGCTGCGGAGGCGCAGGCGAGGGTGGATCCGGGCTGGGTGGTGCAGGCGGGTCCGGGCTGGGAGGCGACGGGGGCGACGGGCTGGGAGCAGGCGACGGAGGCTCCGGGCTAGGTGGCTGCGGCGGCGCCGGGCTGGGAGGATGCGGCGGGCCAGGCGAAGGCGGCTGCGGAGGCGCAGGCGAGGGTGGATCCGGGCTGGGTGGTGCAGGCGGATCCGGGCTGGGAGGCGACGGGGGCGACGGGCTGGGAGCAGGCGACGGAGGCTCCGGGCTAGGCGGCTGCGGCGGCGCCGGGCTGGGAGGCTGCGGCGGGCCAGGCGAAGGCGGCTGCGGAAGCGCAGGTGAGGGTGGATCTGGGCTGGGTGGCGCAGGCGGATCCGGGCTGGGAGGCGACGGGGGCGACGGGCTGGGAGCAGGCGACGGAGGCTCCGGGCTAGGCGGCTGCGGCGGCGCCGGGCTGGGAGGCTGCGGCGGGCCAGGCGAAGGCGGCTGCGGAGGCGCAGGCGAGGGTGGATCTGGGCTGGGTGGTGCAGGCGGGTCCGGGCTGGGAGGCGACGGGGGCGACGGGCTGGGAGCAGGCGACGGAGGCTCCGGGCTAGGTGGCTGCGGCGGCGCCGGGCTGGGAGGCTGCGGCGGGCCAGGCGAAGGCGGCTGCGGAGGCGCAGGCGAGGGTGGATCCGGGCTGGGTGGTGCAGGCGGATCCGGGCTGGGAGGCGACGGGGGCGACGGGCTGGGAGCAGGCGACGGAGGCTCCAGGCTAGGCGGCTGCGGCGGCGCCGGGCTGGGAGGCTGCGGCGGGCCAGGCGAAGGCGGCTGCGGAGGCGCAGGCGAGGGTGGATCCGGGCTGGGTGGTGCAGGTGGATCCGGGCTGGGAGGCGACGGGGGCGACGGGCTGGGAGCAGGCGACGGAGGCTCCGGGCTAGGTGGCTGCGGCGGCGCCGGGCTGGGAGGCTGCGGCGGGCCAGGCGAAGGCGGCTGCGGAGGCGCAGGCGAGGGTGGATCCGGGCTGGGTGGTGCAGGCGGATCCGGGCTGGGAGGCGACGGGGGCGACGGGCTGGGAGCAGGCGACGGAGGCTCCGGGCTAGGCGGCTGCGGCGGCGCCGGGCTGGGAGGCTGCGGCGGGCCAGGCGAAGGCGGCTGCGGAAGCGCAGGTGAGGGTGGATCTGGGCTGGGTGGCGCAGGCGGATCCGGGCTGGGAGGCGACGGGGGCGACGGGCTGGGAGCAGGCGACGGAGGCTCCGGGCTAGGCGGCTGCGGCGGCGCCGGGCTGGGAGGCTGCGGCGGGCCAGGCGAAGGCGGCTGCGGAGGCGCAGGCGAGGGTGGATCTGGGCTGGGTGGTGCAGGCGGGTCCGGGCTGGGAGGCGACGGGGGCGACGGGCTGGGAGCAGGCGACGGAGGCTCCGGGCTAGGTGGCTGCGGCGGCGCCGGGCTGGGAGGCTGCGGCGGGCCAGGCGAAGGCGGCTGCGGAGGCGCAGGCGAGGGTGGATCCGGGCTGGGTGGTGCAGGCGGATCCGGGCTGGGAGGCGACGGGGGCGACGGGCTGGGAGCAGGCGACGAAGGCTCCGGGCTAGGCGGCTGCGGCGGCGCCGGGCTGGGAGGCTGCGGCGGGCCAGGCGAAGGCGGCTGCGGAAGCGCAGGTGAGGGTGGATCTGGGCTGGGTGGCGCAGGCGGATCCGGGCTGGGAGGCGACGGGGGCGACGGGCTGGGAGCAGGCGACGGAGGCTCCGGGCTAGGCGGCTGCGGCGGCGCCGGGCTGGGAGGCTGCGGCGGGCCAGGCGAAGGCGGCTGCGGAGGCGCAGGCGAGGGTGGATCTGGGCTGGGTGGTGCAGGCGGGTCCGGGCTGGGAGGCGACGGGGGCGACGGGCTGGGAGCAGGCGACGGAGGCTCCGGGCTAGGTGGCTGCGGCGGCGCCGGGCTGGGAGGCTGCGGCGGGCCAGGCGAAGGCGGCTGCGGAGGCGCAGGCGAGGGTGGATCCGGGCTGGGTGGTGCAGGTGGATCCGGGCTGGGAGGCGACGGGGGCGACGGGCTGGGAGCAGGCGACGGAGGCTCCGGGCTAGGTGGCTGCGGCGGCGCCGGGCTGGGAGGCTGCGGCGGGCCAGGCGAAGGCGGCTGCGGAGGCGCAGGCGAGGGTGGACCCGGGCTGGGTGGCACAGGCGGACCTGGGCTTGGGGGCGCCGGACTGGGAGGAAGCGGACTGGGCGGAAGCGGCAATGGAGGAGGAAATGGCAATGGTGGGCCGGGACTTGGCGGGGGCGGCCACTGCTTGCCCGGTCGAGGCTTAGCTGGTGAGGGGGCCCTTGGTCGCAAGGGAGGGGAGGGCGGTAGAGCAGGTGGCGGCGGTGATGGAGATGGAGGAGACCGAGGCGGCTGTGGACTGGGCGGCTCCGGGCTGGGCGGCTCTGGGCCAGGCGGCCCTGGGCTTGGCGGCTCCGGTCTGGGTGGCTTCGGACTGGGCGGCTTCGGGCTAGGCGGCTCTGGGGTTGGTGGCTCTGGGGTGGGTGGCCCCGGGCTGGGTGGCTCCGGGCTGGGCGACTCTGGGGTGGGTGGCTCCGGGCTGGGCGGCTCTGGGCTGGGCGGCCCTGGGCTCGGTGGCTCCGGTCTGGGCGGCTCTGGGCTGGGCGGCTCTGGGCTGGGCGGCCCTGGGCTCGGTGGCTCCGGTCTGGGCGGCTCTGGGCTGGGCGGCTCTGGGCTGGGCGGCCCTGGGCTCGGTGGCTCCGGTCTGGGCGGCTCTGGGCTCGGTGGCTCTGGGCTGGGCGGCTCTGGGCTCGGTGGCTCCGGGCTGGGCGGCCCTGGGCTCGGTGGCTCTGGGCTGGGCGGTTGCGTCATGCTTGGGATTGATTGGGAGCTTTGCGCAATCACTCTCAAGAAAATGCCCTCGCCAGGGTCATCAAATGCATACAGCACCCATGAAGGCTGGTTCGGTTGATATGGCTGCAGCAGGTTAGGGTCGTTCGTTGACTTGATCCACCCAAGCGTAGAAATGGACCTGCGAATCCGGCAAAGTAGGAGAAGCAGGCAAGTCACTACCCATGCCGTGCCCTGACACTTCAATTCACTGACATCCACGGCCGAAATCATCTGGCGCAGGCAACACGCAAACTACAGAAGACGCACCCCGCTTACACGCTAGCACCCTTGTCGAAGCCCACCCCAGCGACAGCGGGACAACTCACAGACAGCCGAGTGTGTCGAGGCACGCCTGCACCAGCTGCGCGTGGCTGTAGGTAGGGTAGGCTGGCACGGGGTTCCCAATGTCGTTACCGGGAATGTCCAGGTGCGGCTGGAAGCAGAAGTTCCCCAGTGGGTCGCCAGCGCCTGTCGCCACGGTAAGGGGCAGCAAGAGCGGTCAGGTCAGGCCAGGCCCGCACCGCGACCACTTCGAGTCATGTGACTGCCGCCCCGTGCGTCATGGCCCATTCCAGGGAGGGGGAGGCTGGGGCCGGCCCCGTGGCACGTGTGTCATCGTGCTGCCCAGGCGGGCGCGGCTGAGGGGAAGGCTGGGTGCACATAAAAGGAGCAGCAGTCGACGCATCGGCGGGCATTGCGAATGCCTGCCTGCTCGCTCACCAGGCCGCCGCACGTAAACGCCCTGCTCCCCGGCGGCCCACGTGGTCTGGTCCAGCTCCAGGCCGCCGAGCATTGCGTACAGCCCCTGGCCGCTGGTCCAGCCGTTGCTGCGGTGGGCGTGGTGGGGGCGCAGGCGTGGGGCCAGGCGCGCCGTGAGGGCGATGTGGAGATCAGGGAATGAATGAACCACTGCCGAGCCCCGCAGATCCTGGAAACCGGTGGTCAAGGAGGCGCGGAGATCACGGCTCCCTGCCTACCCCCCAACATCAACTTACGTGTTGAAGCTTTCACAGCCCGGGGTATCCAGGCAGGCTTGTGCAAGCTGCGAACGGGTGAGATGTCGTCAGCGGCTCGGGCGATGGCGTGTCAGGCCTAGTGCATGTGATGCTGGACACGGGAACAAGACTCGCCAGTAGCATGCGCTTCGCCCACCACGTGACATACGTATCCGGTCCCAGAGTTCCCATTCTGGCTGACGAGCAGGTGCTCAAACCTGTATTGCGCATTCTTTTCTGGTTCTAAACAACGCCATTTGAGCATGCCCGTGACCCATGCCGAACAGCCCACCACTTGCCGGAATGAGGTCGGGAAGCGACAGCTGCAGGGGCGTGTCGGCCCGCTGTGGGCAGTACTGAAGTCCGCAGCTTGCGTAGGTGCTGACGTCACGCTGGGCGTAGAAGCAAAACTGGTCCAGCGGGCCTGAGGAGTGAGTCGGCGCCATATGGGGGTTTGGGGGCGTGCAGTGCGTGCGTCTTCAACGCGCGCCCCCGCATGTTGCACCTGCTTTACCCTCCACCCACCGTCCCACCCACCCGTTCATCACTTTCCCCCTACTGGCCCTATGAGCCGCGTTACGCCCTCCGACTCACTGCCGTTGTCGAGGACTCGTCTCCCGAGTACTCTCCCGAGCACACTGGTGGCGACGAGCAGCAGCAAGGAGAGGTGGGACATCGCCGAGAGAAGCCCGTGTTTCCAGCGAAATGCTTTTGTACACCTGCTTATCCAGCAGGTCGCCTGTTGACAGCTCCTCCGCCCCCCGTGTAAATGGTGCTTTGCGTGCATAACTCCTCGCCCTGCGCTTTTAGTATGCACCGGACATGCAGCGCTGCTTGTGCTAGCCTCCATTGTATGTTCACGCTTCAAAGAATTGATTTCCGTCGCAGAAGACGTTTTTGAAGGTTTTAGCAGGCGCCCAGCAGCATAATGAATGACTCCATAGAGTTGACACTACAAGTACATATGCTCACGGACAGTTTTGACACGCGCAAGTGACCTCCCGAGTAAGTTGTCCTGAGAAGCTTGCGGCGGGGTTTCGCAAACTCAGGAAAAGGTCATCAGGAAAATGAATCTGAGCAACACGTATGTACACAATATCGGAAGCTTCAGCAATACGGTGCAGAGGCAAAGACACTCCTTTCAAGATGGCACTCGTGTATGCGAGTGATTTGCTTGCAACAGTGTGTATGTGTGTGCGTAATGCGTAGTGCAATGTGTGTATGCTTATCATGTCCGTAAGCGACGCGGCCGCGGGTTTTGAGTACTCTGTCTTCTGCATGCGTCGTGTGTCCGGCCGACCCCGCCGTCCCCGCCCCCCCCCTTCCGGCGCCCCCTCCCTGGAGCTAAAGCGTGACGCATCTCACAAGCAAACCCCTCCCCGAGTCCACGCGCCTTGCAAGCAATAGAAACCTCTGTCCATGCGAGCTGCGGCAGCCCACAGTGGCAGGGCCTGACGATGGCAGCCAGGGCATACACGTTATCGGCGGGGTATGTCCAGACGTCAGACATTACAGGCCTTTCCGGGGCTAAACTATGTCCACCACGTTGCCGATTGAGGGTCTTTCCCATAGGATTTTGGACATTGGCACGCCACGGGCCCCCTTTCCAATGACCAGTGGGCCCGCCGGAAAGACCGCCAATCTATATCCCGAAAATCTCCAAAAACGCCTTTCAATATCCCGTGGATATCAAGATAAGAGCCCTGATGGCAGCCCCACACAACAGCAGCCAGCTGTGACGCAGTGGCGTAGCGCACTTGCGGAGCGGAGGGGGCGGGCAAAGCCATATGAAGGCGGAAAGCGCGGCACCGGCCTGAAAGCGGCGCCGGCATGCAGTTTTAGACCGGTCGATGTTATAGTTCCATGCAAGCATGTGGAAGCTATGAATCGCGGAGTGGATCAGTGGCGGATTCATTTGAGAACCTTGACTGTGTGCGTGCGCCCACTGGACACATATGGTGTCCTCTCTCGTAACCACGCAATCGTATGGTGTCTTTACATACTGACCCAGCTTTGCGTGGGAAATTAGGCATTTCCACATCCTGAGGCCTGCTTAGGCCTCGAAACGAGTGCACATGCTGTAGTATGGGCTTGGACCACTCTTCCCGAATGGGAAGACCATTTTACTTTTCCGAGTATCCAGTGTCTAGGTAGCGGTCTGCAGTGCGGCGAGCAAGGCCTGTGGTGTTGTAGGCAGCAGTGGTACGACAAGTAGTGCGGCTGCTCTTGACTCTTGCACTGCGTGTTGGCTGGCTCCTGCTGTGGTGCCGCGACTGTTGGGCATCTAGGTTTGGCTCGGTGCCCGTTCAAACCGACCCCGGCTATGTCCGGGCGATGAGGTAGTTCGGCCTCAGACTGTGGGGGCTGAGCCCCTTTTCCCTGACACAGGGGAACACTTGTCCCGAGAATCACCTCTCACCGTCCGTGCTGTGCGAATCTAACTCTCTGCGGCTTTTGTTACGCCCATGGGCCCAAACCTGCCACGACTGATGGCGGTTCGCATCACTACCCCATGTGATACAAATTCGTGTACCGTACATACACGTGTGCATGCCCGTGCTCCCCGCCAGGCGGCCTGCGTGGCGGGCTACCCCACAGCAAACCAGCCCCACCATCACCCGCCTTCAACACGCCGCTTGCCACGTCCACTCAGTCACGACGGCAGCCAGTAAGCTTCCATCGTTTAATCTCCTATCAATTATTAGTGGGATAAATAAAAACGCGCTCGTCCAGAGCCACGGCTAACATAATGGAATTAAAACCGCATCAGCACGGTCCAGATGAAATCAAGCACCTTTGAATCAGCATGTGTTCCCCCGCCTCTGTTGTTTCTGTGTGGGATCAGGACGGCAGTGCTTGCTGCTGAACAGCACTGCACTCGGCATAACCACACGGCGGCACCATAATTTGTCCCTGGAATCATCCTGCTGCCCCTGACCTTCGCTCCCATGACACCTGCCGCCGCGTTCGTTGCCGTGGAGGCGGCGGCAACGACCCCAGATCCCAGTGCGCTGTCAGTACCTTCCTATTGAGTCTCGACCTTGGAGTTATGGTTGGCAGTCAACCATCGCTTTCCATCTTGGTCCCGTGGACCGCAACCCTGCTAAGCATCAAGCCCTCAACTAGGTGCTTTATCTGCCGTGACCATGCCGCGGCTGTAGCATAGTGCACAGCACTGGTGCGCAATCGGGAACAAAATCTTGCTACCCATCGAGGTAATAACCAGGTGCGTCCAAGAGATGCGCTCATCAAGGCTGTCATGCTACACCAAAGCAGCAGTGAACTTCAAGTCAGTACTTGGGCATGGGCACGCGAGCCATGCCTGTGCAAAAAACATGGAGTCGAATTGTTGTTTGCCAGTTATTGAATGCTGTGCTGTCACATGCCCTCAGATGCGTGCTGCCATCTGCTGCAGTCAACCGTGGGTGCACATTATTGTTGCTTTCATGGATACGCAACGTCTTTCCGTGCGCGTGCATACGAGTGCCACAGTATCTAATGCGGGAACTTTAACACACTGCATGCGGTATGCGTTGCGTTTCCGTGCGCATGCATACGAGTGCCACAGTATCTGATGCGGGAACTCTAAAACACTGCATACGGTATGCGTTGCGCCTTTCACAAGAGCACACCTGTACCGTGGCGTCCCCGAGGTTGCAGGTGTATTGTAAGTGTTGGGAAGCCTTGCAAAAGATGACGCCCTCGTCACAACGCACGGCCTAAACTGTTATTGTCACCACGGCCATATGAAGGCGTGTCATCACAACTTCTTGGCTCACCACGGCCACACCTCGCAAGGCCGCCAGTACCGATCTACACTCAGTGTCGGCAATCCATCCAAATTGGACAGTGGCTTGCACGCCCAAAACCAGAAAAATGCTAAACACACGTGCCCACGGAGGCAGAAGCAGTAGCCTAGTGTTCAAGCAGAAATGAAATGAGCGGCCTCATTCTGTATTGGGACGATACGCTTGCACCGTGTTTCCACTTAGGCTTCATTCCCGATCCATTCTAATTTGCGCCGCGCAGCTTGGTATGATCCCATCCAAATGTATGCTTCACCGTGCAGCCTGGAAGGCGTCTCCACCTTGGCAGGACCTTCGTCAGGCCCGCCAGTGCGAGGACGCAGCGTCCGCCTCAAAAGTGCAACACACGCAGGCGGCGGATTATTGGACGCGAGTGGGCAGCAGGTAGCAGGGGACCAGTTGCCATTGGCCAAAGACTCGGAATGCTAGGTACGTTTGTAGTTCGGAGCGGTTAGTACCCAGTCCAGGATCCGCGATATGCACGGTATGGGGTCAAACGGATCAGAGACAACTGCGCAGCCGAGCTGCTGCACACGGCATAACCGGGCCCAATGTGGGGGCCCCATGTGGGGGCTCACTGACGACCGGGAAGACGGACTGTTCATGCACCTCCATTAATTAGCGGCGACCGCGCCGCGAGGCCTTGCCGCCACTGCTGCTGCCGCTGCCGTGTGCAGCCGCCGCCGCCGCCGCAGCCGCCAGGGAGGCGGCGGTGGAGCTGCTGGCCCCGGCTGACGTGGCGGCGGTCGCGTCTTTAGGGCCTTGCTGGGGAGGCGATGCCGGTGATGCCAGCTGTGACGCAGCCAGGCCGGCCAACAAGCGGGCCCGGGGCTGCAGCTGAGCGCCCCTACCGCCAGCGCCACCAGCTCCGCCGCGCCTTTGCGCGTGCCCATGCGGGTGAGGGCACGGGGGCGTGGCCGCGGGGCGCTGCTGGGATCCCAACAGCGCAGTCACCGGCGGCGGAGCCAACACACGGTTTGCATGCGCAGTAGCGCCCGGAGACAGAGGCTCGTCGTACTCCTCAACGTCCGGAAGGCTGGCCAAAACCGCCGACAGCGCGAGTGCCGCGTCCGAGGCCGTGGAGGCGGCGGCACCGACTCCAGACCTCCGCCCCTGCCCTCCAGCGCTGACAAAGGCGGCAGCCGACACTGCGCCCCGGGCCGGGGCCTGCACCAGGCCTGAGGCAGAACCAGTGGCGAAGGAGGCGGATACCAGCCAGGGGCCCCTGCTGATGCTGGCGCCCGGGGGCCGCAGACCGCCAGTTGCAGCGACTGCCGCGGCACCGCCGCCGAAAAGGCCCATCTCAGCCCGCATCGCCTGCAGCTCTTGCAGGACCGGCTGCAGCTCCGAAACGACACGCGCCGCCTCCTCCACGTCTACCACGCCTTGGGCCATACCTCCGCTACTGCCGGGCTTAGAGCCGGCGGTCGTGCTGCCACCGCTAGCAGCGGCGGCGGCGGCGGCGGCGGCGGCTGCCGGCGCCGCTTCTGGTGCAAGCTCCGCCGCCTCAGCGTTCATGAGTAGCCAGCTCAGGCCCTCGGTCGCGGTCCTCGTGCCGCCGCCAAAGACAGGGTGCGGATGCGCCTGCATTGCCTGCTGCTGCTGCGTGCTAAAGCTGCTGCTGCTGCCTGCTTCACCAGCCGCCACAGCGGCCGTTGGCGTGGCCGGCGCGGCGCCGGACCCCGAAGAGCCCAGCGCAATGACCCCGGAGCCCGCCCCGCTCATGAGTCGCAGCAACGGGTGTTCCGGGAGAGCCTCTTCCATACTCATGCGAGCACGGCGCGCGCCCAGCGGCTGCAGCTGCTGTAGCTGCGGCGGTGGCTGGATTTGCCGCTGCGTCTGCGGCTGTGCCTCGTGGTGGGTGTGAATGTGGTTGTTGGTGTTGGGGCCGGACCCAATGCAGGGCGCCGCTGCTGTGGGAGCCGTCGCACCGGGTGCCGTCGTAGCGCCGTCGGTGCCGTATGCAAACGCGTTGGCACCCGAGTCACCAGGGGACACGAGGGCTGTGAGAACGCCTCCCGCCTCCAACAGATGAAGGGGCCAGGTCATGGGGCAGGACTGGCAGCGTCCGCTGTCAGAGCCGCTGGCATCCCCCTCCGCAACAGCCGCAGCTGCGGCACACGGGCAGGCCCCTCCAACACCAGAGGGGGCAGCGAGCATAGCGGAGATGGCTTTTGAGCCGGGCTGTGCATGCTGCAGGCTCCCGCTGCCGACCGCTTTGACCGCCGCTGCTGCAGACACGGTCGCGTCGAAGCTTGCGCTCACACCCCACACTGGCGGCGCCCTTGAGGCGCGTGCCAGCCCCTCCGCCGCAGGCAACAGCTGGCGGGGGGCGCCGCCGCGGACCGTCTTCTCAAAGACTACGGGCGCAGGCGACTGCAGCAGTTCGTCCGCGGCGGATAGGCCTGCTGCGGCGGAGGCTTCCGCCAGGAAGGCCACGCCACCGGTGGTGCTGCTGTGCTTGGTGCTGGCACTGCTCACGGCGGGGCTGGCTTGGCAGTAGCCGCTGCCCGACAAGCCGCCGCTTGCGCTGTAGGCGCTGCTGCTGCAGGCCAGGATGCGGCCTGCAGTAGAGGTATGGAACGGAGGAAGGAGTTGCAGCCTATACGAGAAATGCAACCGATCCTCGCATCATGTGGATACACTTTATCAAGTGAGTACCACGTGGCTGAGTTGCGGCGGTGCCGCCACGGCAGAGCCCAACCACTCACCAACGGTGTACAGCGGCGCTGGGGGCCGTGCAAACGCAGCACCCGGCCTTGCAGGAGCCTCCAAGTCGTGGACCTGATGCGCTCCTGCTGCCGCCGCCTCGCCAGCCCGGCTACGGGCTGAAGCGGAGGCACCCAGCGCGGCGCAGCCGCTGTCGAACGCGTTGCCGGCCGAGCTCAGGTGCTCGAAAACCCCAACGCCCACCAGCTCAGAACAGGTGATGGTGGCGGCGGAGGCGCTCCGGCTGGCGTTTGGAGCCAGCAAGCCCAAAGAGGCTTCGATAACGCCTCCTTGTTTCGGTAGTGACGAGGAGAGCCACATTGCAGGGGCGCCTGCATCTGTGGAATGCGCGGGGGGAGGGGGGGCGGGCGCACTACTTGAGGCTACGGCGCGTCGTGCCACCCAGGGCCGCTTGGCGCGGGTGGCGTAGGCCTTATCGCGCCAGGAGACCTGGACGACGGCAAGCAGGACTTACGCCGCCCAACTGGAACCCCGCAAACGCGGCCGCAATGTTATCGTTTGCTGTATGGTTAACATGAATGAATATTGGTGTCATCGTCCTCAAAGTCGGCTGCTATCAGAACACGGTCCTGCGGAAACCGGGGGCGCGCAAAAGATGCTCACCAGTGGCATTACAACTGCTTGCGACTCGTAGTTCGGCAGTTATAGGGACAGACACGGGCCTTGCAACTGAAGCGCCGGCGCCGAGCGTGTCCCTACTTGGGGATGACGATGCGCATGCCTGTTCTCCGTGCTCCAAGAGCGCCGCGCAAGCGCCCATCCGGACGTGGCTTGCAACCATGAAAGAAAAATTAAAAATCGCAGCAGATGGCGTCGGCTGTGCGCCGCGCTGAGGTGCCCGTCTAGCTCGCGGTGTTGGGGTCGCAAACGGGTCTAAAGTTGTTCACACATTGTGCGGGTATCAAGAGCAAATAACTCTTGTCACAATGAAGCAGCGCTTGGGACTACTCTGCCGTGTTTGGCGAAGTATGTAAGCGCAATTTGGTTAGTCGTTGCCTGAAATACGCTGCAGAAACTATCTTCATATGAAAATTGCAGAATCATGCGTTGGCGCGGCGGCGTTTAGGGATTAGGGCATCGGCGCACGGGTTCAATTTCATGTGCGCTGCCCACATGTACCGTACGAGCGCAGTGCCACGTTCACGTTCACTTCAAGGACAGGCTGACGTGAGCGTATAACATATTTATGATGTATTTTTTGAAACGTAACCGTCGATAACGAGCCACCCGCAGCTGGGTACGTCGAATTCCGTGAGGCTCGCAAGGGTGCGCGTGTTGGCCTTGGGCCCCCGCTGTCGTCGAAGTGCTCGGCGGCTGCCTCCTCCCAGTCCCTCCCTGGTCCCTGTTCAAGGGACGCCCTGCCGGCTAGCTCATCATCTCGTCCACAAAGTAACCGTGTTTCCCAAGCCCCGGAGCCTAGGCAGGCGGCGGGGTATGATCGCGGGTTACAAGAAGGCAGGGCACCCCTGCAAGAAGGGGTACCGGTATGTGGCAGAGAATACCGACATGCGGCAGAATGTAAATACGAAATGCGAAAGCGAGGCAGTCGGGACGACGATGTCGCAGAGAATATCGGCCGCCACCAAGATTTTCAGCGAAGGCCAGATGAGCACTGCGAGCCCCCAATCAGCCCCCACGCTTGCCCCCACGGGACGCTCGGCTCGGGGCCCAGCTCAAACAGCTTCAGCAGGTCTGCATGCGACCTGTTGCCAGCAGCGCCTGGCCCCAAGCCTGGCCCTCTAATGGAAGAGCGCATGGGGCAAGAGTGTGACGTCCCAATAGTCCCACATTTCCACATACGATATGCAAGCAAACCGAGGCTCGGGGCGCATAGGCAAGAAACGCGGTGCCACTGTACCGACGTCAGTTACGGACATGCGCTAAAATGCGCATGCGAAGTAGCTGGCTGGCGGTTGCTGAAACATTTTGCTGGCGCGCATTCCTCACGCCCCGGGCGCCCGGCCAGGCGACAACACCACACAGACGATGCGATGCAATGCAGCGCGGGAGACGGAGTCTCAAGCCTGACCCTGATACTGACACCGTGGACACAGTGGGTGACCGAGCCTCGCGGCGCAAGTCAGGCTTCATGCGCTCGCTTGTTTTTTACCTCGCCAGGGAAGCAGAGAGAGCGGCGCCGCTTGCACCCGGGTCTTCCAGCGCGCAATTGTCAGCACCCACCTGAATCCATCCCGGGACCTGACTACCCATTACGGACATGCTCTAAATTGCGAAATGAAACCCATGTTGCGGGCATGCAATTGCTGCACCAACCACAGGGCCGCGACGCAAAACTCAGCTATGAACATGCGTCACGCGCTCATGGAGATGCTGCTGGGTAACCCAAGGCCTACTGCCTTGTGCCGTGGCGGCGGCGGCCCGGAGCCTGGCGGTGGCGGCCCAGGGTCTGGCGGCGGCGGCGGCCCAGGGCCCAGCGGCGTCCGCAGCCCAGGGCGCGGCGGCAGTGGTGGTCGCGGCTCCTGCCATGAGCCTGGCAGCACTTGCACGCATTCGCGGAGCGGAGGGGGCGGGCACGGCCACGTGGAGGTGGAGAGCGCGGCACCACCCAGAAAGCAGCGCCGGCGCGCATGTTGAAACCCGCTTAGATCTGGGTTGCAGTCCTTGCATAAAAGCTTTCAGAAGTTGTGATAATTAATTGGCTGGATGTATCTAAATTCTGTGTATAGCTGGATGCAACTAACTCTATGGCGGGCGGTGCCTGTACAAACCGACCCCAGCTTTGTCTGGGAGATGAGGCGTTTCGAAACCTTCGGCCTTAGACTACGGTAGTACACGTGGTGTGGGCTCAGTCCACTTTTTCCCGCATGGGAGGACCACTTTTCTTGTCAGCACCCATCATCACTTAAACGCGGCGCAGCGCACCTCCACAGCCAACGCAGTGCCCATCCTTTGCCAGCCATCCCACTGCTCGCCACCTAGTGGCCGCCGCTAGCCGCTAGCGCGCGCGAAGACCAAAACAGAAATGCCTTTACTAACAGCGCTTCAGGGGTCGCAGCTCCCTCGTGCGTCCGCATCCCATAAGGCCACGGGGCACAGTGACCACAAACGCCCCGCTGGCCCTTCAATCGCATCTGGCGAGCTGTGATAGCGTATGGCCACCCTTCGGCCGCAATTTACTCGATCTTGATCAGCTCCACGTCGAAGATGAGCGTGGCGCCGCCTGCAAATTTTCAGGGTTGGCCAAGGTAAGCATCATCAAAGGTCTGAAGGAGCCGCCCACCCACATGACAAGTGCATGGCGTGCCGTGTCGGCCTGACTTGCAGCATGCTCCGGCAGCGCTGTGCCATGGGGTATTGCGCAGGCCCCCGCGCGCGCGCAAGCCATGCACTGAATAAGCAGTGCCGTCTACCACACTGCTGTGTGCTAACGCCTCCCCGCCTCAGCCCCTCCACATGTGAGACAGCTCTCGTGGACAGGACCCCGCTGCTATTCCCACTGCCCCTCACTCGGTCCCCATTCTACTGCCTCCATGTCCCCACGCTCTTGCACCCCGGCCGCTTACCGGGGATCTTGGGCGGGGAGCCGCTGTCGCCATAGCCCATGTGGCTCGGAATCTTGAGCTTGCGCTTCTCACCAACGCTGCATGCCGGCATTCGAGCGAAGGGGAATGCACAAGCCGCAAGAATAAGCAGGAGTGGATACGCGAGGCATTGGAGTACTGGCTGGCTGAGGAAGGCTCCAGATGCAGGCCAAGGCAACGGCGCCAGGGCAGGGATGGTTGCAGTGGTGCACAGCAACACGGGGATACCGTAGCTGTTTGGGCGTGGTGCTTGTGTCACACGTCACATCAAACGGCTCACACAGCCCAAGCTCCGCGCGCGCTTCCCATCGGCCTTAACTACTGACTCACCACATGCCCAGCAGGCCCTGGTCCCAGCCTGTGCCGTGGGCGGCCGGGAACACACGGGGAGTTGCAAGGATATGTGACGAAAGTGGCAGAACAGACAGGGAGGCGAGGGCGTCAGAGCCTATGCTTGGAGCCATAGGATGTGCAGCCGACGTGCAGCCCACCCAAGAGGGCGGCAGGACAGGATCAAGCACCCCTCCCTCACCTCGCAGCCCACGGAGGCTTTCCCCTCTAGATTAAGACTACAAACACACACGGCATGTGCACGAGACACTCCCTTCCCCCCTCCCGCCGCCGCAGCCTACGCTGCTATCGCCTTGATCGCCCCTAGCCATTTTGCATTGGTTATGGTTATGGGCCTGGAAACAATAACCCCTCCCCCTCCTGGCCCCTGACCCTGCATCCTTCCTTCCCTTCGTTGCCCCTGGCGGCCACGCACCCTTGATGACGGAGCCACGACCCAGGGTGAAGGTGAAGGGCTGGTTACGGTCCAAGCTGGAATCGAACTTGGAGCCATCCGTCAGCTTGCCCTGTTGAGGGATTGGGAGGGTTACACTCGCAGAACAGACGCCCGGGTCTGGGCCGCTACAAGGCCGGGGTGCGGGCAAGTTGCTGTTGTTGCCTTCACTCTTCAGCACGGCCCCTCCCCACGCTCGGGCCAAAGGCCCCGCACCCGTACCGTGTAGTGCACATGCACGGTGTCGCCCTGCTTAGCAGTCTTGTCGCACTTCTCCGGCTTGAACTGCGAGCGAGCCGAATGGGCATGCCGTCGGGCTTCGAGTCCATGTACCGTGTCCCCGACAAGTAACAAGGCCACCGGGGTGGCCCTCTAGCTTACGGAAAGACATTAAGAGACGCGCTCCAATATGCGCCAATCTAATACGGCCAGCAAGATGGTTTAAGCGGCCTTGGTTCGTCTAGATCATTCCGACCGACACTTGCCGCGTTTTATTCATGTGATCCATAGTCTAACCAACCTTGACGCCAATTTGCAGCTCCTTGACATCCTTCGTCTTCTTGGCCTTCGCCGCGAGTGTCAGCGACGCACTTGCGATGAGTAGGACCGCAAACAGCACCACGGTGCGGGACCGAAGCATCTTTACAATTTGCAAGTGTTCCTGCTCTAACTGAGCACAATACGCATGTTGGGGCTGGGAGAAGCAAAAGCTGATTAGAGCATCCCATCCGGACCTGGCCATCGATCTGGCCAGGTATCCGGCCCCCCGTGCCGGCCCCCCCAGCTTCACCTCACCCCTCTAACCGATGGCACTGCCGAAGAATTACACCCCACATCCCCAACTTCCCTTCACCATTGTACGGGGTCAGAAACCGCCCCACATCCCCAATCATACACGCATGACCACCTCAGGGGCTGCGTACAAAGTGGTGGTGCCGGTTCCTGAATGTGCGGACCCATTTCACAGTGCCCTCCACACTATCCACCAAGTGCGATCAGCGCCCCCACGGTAGGCCATCCGTGGCTCTCGCCTACGCCGCGTCCCCAAATGCAAAAACTTTGTTGGGCTTGCATATAGAACACGCGACCACTACGGACGGTGTATTGGGGCAAGCGCTAAGACAGGATCAACCTCTACATCACGGACCTAGGCCGGACGGCCGGGTGAGGACACACTTCCTGTCCTCCATACCCCAGGCTGCCACCGCGGGGGCTCCCGCTGCTCTGCCCACGGTGCCGGTGGTGCCGCCTAACGGCGATTGCACGGCCGCCGCTCCTGCCGCCCGAGCGGCGGTTGCTTCAGGCAAGGTGGCGGCAGGGGTGGCGGCGGCGGCTGAGGTGGTGGTGGGCCGGTGGGGTCGCCGACTGCCGGTGCGTTACTGGAGCATGTCGCTGTCGGTGGGTCCACGGCGGCTGCTGCCACTCCCGTGGACGCTAGCGGCAGCGGCGGTGGGAGCAGCGGCGGCGGCGGCGACAGCGCCGGTAGCAGCGACAGCAGCTGCAGCGGCAGTGGCTGTGAATCGGTGACGACGTGAGAGATGCTGACGGTGTGGGTGGCGGTGGCGACGGCCTGCCGTCGGGTGCCGGCGTGCGCCTGGCCTCCACCCCCGCCGCCGCGGCGCACCCTGCCGCCCTACACCGGGGGCTCCGCAGGAATGCGTCGTCACACCTCCTGTCCTCCATGCCCCTGCTTCTTTACGACCCATCACCCGCCACTGCCTGACTGCCATTCGCAGTTTAGCGCATGTCCGTGATCCAGCTGCGCCGCCTGGGCGGCCTCCGCAGCGCAGCTGGCCATGGTGAGCCATCTTTCACGCATGTGCTGACGCGGCGGATATGTTACGACATTAGATGAACCCTGCCCCGTACCGTACGGCATTCCAATCGCGGTGTTGTGATGCATCATCTGGTTCCACGCCAAGCAGCTTTGCGTTCATGAAGACAAGGCTGTGCCTGAGGCTGTGCGAGTTTGGGCCTGCTGCACTCACACATCACAGGTCATTTGGTGCCACACCGGTGTGGCACGCATTTTGGTGATGCTGCAAGAGATCCCAAATTCCCACCCGACCCACCCAACGAAACGGCGATTGGTCCCATGAATGGAAGGGCTGTCCGGTTTGGCACACTTGGTTACACCACATCCTCAAATCCTCAATCAGCAAGCACTTGACAAGGGAGGTGGTCCCCGTGAAGCACGGGAAAAGCGGGCTGATCCCGCACCACATCCACCGTCTGAGGCCGAAGGTTTCGAAACTACCTCATCTCCCGGACATAGCCGGGGTCGGTTTGACCAGGCACCGCCCACCAAATTACGTCCAGCAGTAACGTCCCGCTAGTCCACCTAAACCGCACACGCCATGCTCGCATAGACGTTACTAATTAGACTCTGGCAGGCCTCAACCTGTGCGCCGGCGCCGCTTTCTAGGCGACGTTGCGCCCTCCTCCTCCACGTGGCCCTCCCCGCCCCCTCCGCGACACACATGCGCGCTGCAGCTACCGAGCCCATGGCAGCTGTTGGTGGGCTGAGGGCCGTGGCCGCCGCCACCACCACCGCCGCTACCATCACCAGGCCCTGGGCCACCACCGCCACCTCCATCACCGGGCCCAGGGCCGCCGCCGCCGCCACCACGGCGCAATGCAGCAGGCCTGGTGTTACCCAGCAGCATCTCAATTAGAGCGTGGCGCATGTTTGTTGCCGAGTTGGCGTCGCGCCCCTGAGGTTGGTGCAGCAGTCATAGCAAAGTCAGTGACAGTCATGGTCAAGGTCGAGACTATTTAACCCAAGAAGCCCTTTGTCCTGGCACGCGGTATTTTCTACAGTGTTTCTACACGACCTACCCACACAGTCCCGCAGTGTTGGCACACTTGGACGTCGCGGGCGCGCGAACCACCGAACGGTATCACCGTTTGCAGGCAGCGCTGCCCATTGTCGAGCAAGCGCCGCCCACACTTCGCACACACCTGCAGTCAAGCGTGAACGTGTGTTTGCCTCAAGTCCGCAGCATTAAATTCGCTCAGCTCAAACTTTACCTGGCTGGTGAAGTACTCGTCCACGTACACCACCAGGTGCGCATATTTCTCGACCAGCAGGCGCAGAAGAGCCCGGTTCGGGCCCCTGCCTTTCCTGCAATCAGTATCCGGCAGTTAACAATCAAATGGTAACACGAACGCAACCCACTGTCTCGGCACTGACCTGCTTACAATGCCGCCGTAGCCAGTGTTGGCGTTGCCCCAGCCAACAATGACCTCCTCCTTGGGCCGTCCACCCGCCAGCGCCTGAGCGGTTTGCTCAAGCACCTGCACAAATACGACAAAGCGCATTTCAGGTGCCAGAGACGAGCGAGGCTCGGAGGTGGTCAGATGGCAGGTGGCAAGGACGAAGCTAAATGCACACCTTTTGAGTCCTGACGTGGACGGTCAAGCGCCACCGCCGCTGGCCCCACTGGCGGTAGTGCCGTAGGATGTGCCACAATCCCAGCGCAGGTGCTGGCGCTGCCACGGCTGCATTTCCGCCCCCGTAGAGGTACTGGATGCGCAGCGTGTGGGCCACATGTGATGCAACCCGTGCACTGGGGATCCCGGCCTGCCAACGCTGGAGTGCGGGCTGCTCCCGCAGGCGTGCCTGCTGCCAGAGCTGGCGCGCTGTCTGCCCAGTGCGCTTGCGATAGCCAGCGCCAGACAGCTGCACGTAACATGCACGCTGCTCACGGCGCCGCTTGGTCGCAGCGCGCCTGTGCTTGCGAGTGCGCCGGCCGCGCCACCCACGTGGCTTCCGCCGCCAACGCCCACGCACGCACCCACGCCTTCCGCGCCCGTGACAGCCCCGTTGGCGCTTTCGCCACCGCCTGCCACCGCGCCCGATACCCCGAAGCCGCCTATTCCGCCTGCGGCGCTTTGCGCGCTCCCTCCGTCGTTCACGGAGAGGTCGAGTGGGGCCCTGCGCCAGATGCCCGGGGCCAGCCCACAGCCGCGGCTCACGCACTTGGCAACGGGGGTTGTGCGGAGCAAACCCCGTCATATACCCAACACAAGCCCCAGCCGAAAGTCAAGATGCCCATGGACGCGCAAAGGCACTTCTCGCTCCGCCCGAATTTTCCCTGCCACCTATTTACATGCAATAGACAATAGCAAATACTAATACATGCAGCCAGCATTTTCCCAGCAAGCACTTGAAAATGGAAGTCATGCCTGGCTGCATTCCAGCTGTGCCAACTGCATCTGAGGACGCTTAAGCAACTAGCAACCTAGCGTAATTCAAGCGTATAACCATACGTGCGTCGGCATGCGGACGCTCAACCTTAATTCTCCCGCTTTGTGGAGCCGTTGGCACGAACCTGTGCCCCCTGGCATACCGGTGCTCTTACTCCAGCATTAGCTGAGCCACCCACCACTGATTTTGAACAGTGTACATTATTGGCGCAGTTCGTAAGCCTTGGGCCTATTACTATCTCAGTAGATAGTAGCAATGCAGCGGAGGGATTGTTTGAGGCTGCGATCAGAGACCCCGCGGTGAAGCTTCAGATTACGTTTATGCGCCAGTGTGTCGGTGCGTCGCGCCCTGCACAGCGCTTACTTTTTGCCGAGCTTGGGCAGCTACCTTTACATTACTTTGTTTTCAAGCAATTGATTGGATTCTTTAACCGCATACAAAAGCAGCCGCACTCGTATTGTTACAAAGCGATGACCGAAGAGTTGGTTGAGGCGGTTGACGCGAGCTCGCGCCCTGGCGGCTGTGATACGCGCACGGTCACTGGATGGGGACGCTCCTTCCTGCACTTTGCTGAGCTATTAGCAGACCTGTGGCAAGATATGCCTGTCCGGTTGCGCCGCCAGAGAGCTAGGGACCGAGTTGCATGGCTGCTCTCTAAGCCCCTGCCCGAGGCCGTGTTGGTTGGAGCGCTCAGGGAGCGCCTGATGGCAGGTTGGGCGCATGAACGGCTTGACACCACGCCTGATTTGTTTCCAACAGATGGCATGCAACCCGGCCTACATATGGCGAAGTACAAGCACTGGATGGGTCTCTGTTTTGAAGGCCACGCACCACCAATGCACCACACACACATCACGACACCCATGCCGTACGAGATGCAGCGTGCCCTCATGCGGTTTAGGCTATGCTGCTGGCCCCTTGAGGCTAACCGGAATCATCACATTCCCAGAGAGCAAAGGATTTGCCGTCTGTGCAATATGGCTGTAGAGGACGAAAGGCACGTACTTTTAGGCTGCGAAGCTTACGCTGAGATAAGAGAGAGCTACGGACTTGTACCAAGTGTGGGTATGATAACCGTTATGAGAGAACGGGACCAGGTGAAGCTAGCTAGGTGTTTGCAGGATATCTGGACTAGGCGTTGTGAGAGATACGCTGAACTTGTGTCGCACGGTGTGCCTCATACTGCTGCCACCAATGCTATCAGAGACGAGGAGCCTTTACGGCTCGTTTAGTCTCGTTACAGGATTTAGGAATGCACACTTCCAACCTGTAACAACAACAACAACAACAACAACAACTATCTCAGGGCGTGAGCTTCTGCAGCTTCCTTCAACCCACGCCGCGTACAGGATGTTGCGGACTTGCTAAACAATATATCACCAAACATGCAAGCATACATTCAAATGCGGTTGTGAGGTATAGAGGCATCCGAGAAGAAAACCTGCTATTCAGAAGATCGACACAGCAGCGCTACGCCATGCGCAAGAGGATCTGGCAGTCGCTGTCCGTGAAGCTAGGACAGCCCGAGCGTGCAAGCACACAAGGGTTATCTGAAGCTGCAGCAAACCCTCCCGCAGTCGGAGTCCGCGTGACTTCGCGCACAGTGAGTCCCAGCCAAGCCATGGCCGCCAGATCCCCACCGTTTGCATCGTGGCCACAGTCCAGACAACGACAGGGGTGAACTCCACACAGCAACGACCGAGTAGGGTGACGTAAAGTACACACACCAGCCAAGGCGCAAGCGTCTAGGCACCCGTGCGAAATACCAGACGGCACCCCACCGCCCAATTCCGCGCCCATTTAAGAGGACGGAGGCGGGGATTCAAAGTCATATGGCAACACCAGGAGCACTGTCAACATGTGCACGAGCGATGAATGGGTGGCCAGGCGAAACCGTGTCCCAACCCTTCGGCCACATACCCAGGCTCACAAGTGTATGCAAACATCCGCAAAAGTCCGCAACAACAGTCAAACTAATGCTGAGAACCAGGGCGGACGACAGAGTCTGATGTGCCGCCAAACCAGCCATCACCGCCCGCTGCCGCCCAAGGTTCATGGCTTGCATAGCGGCAAGACACACAACGCCCCACACTGGCTGACGCAGGCCCGCAGGCGGCCGCACCACCCACAGCTCTGCACGAGAGAAGGCAGACAGAGCCTCCTCCGGAAGCCATCCCAGACATGAGCTAGATTGCTGCACACACCGTGCTTTGCAGCGCCTGTGAGCGAGACCCGTTTGCCGCCTGGAGCCGCCTCCGCATGAATTTGCAAACCCACAGCAACAGGGCTTTTGGAATGCCCCATGCCTTGGCCCAAACCCTAAAACCCTAAACCCTGCCTTTGGAATGCCCCATGCCCGCACGCAGCAGGGCAGTGAGGAAAGCACGTGACGGCCTTGACCCTCAAAAGAATCACAAGATCCCACGGTCTGGGCGGGTGGCTGCCACTGTTGGTTGCCAACGACTTACACGCCCCGGTGCCGTATGCATGTCACCTTCGGAGGATGTCAGTGCAATCGCCCCCCTACGAACAAACAGCCGCCGTCCTGCTCGCCAAATAAATGCAGCCCGTCATATGGCATCAGTCAATAGTCTCCACACATCACGGCTCTTCGGCTTTGCCCGCAGCAGGCGCGCCTCGTTTGTTCCTGTTTGTCATCGTCTTGTTTGCCGGACCAATCAGATCGCAGCCCATGCGCCTCGCACCCGCACACAGGCGTGACAGGGTGGTGCAGACCTGGCACTCCTGTGAGGTGAGGTTAGGCGTCCCTGCCAGCATCCATTGTCAGAAGCCCGCGTACGGGGAAAGGAATGCTCACGCGAATCCTTCTTTTCCTGCCATACATTTCACGATAACCCAAGTCGCAGACGCGCTAAGTCACCAAGTGCAGTACTACTCCAACTATCCCCTCTCCTTGCATCCAGAACCGCAGGTCTCCAGGGACAAACACTCTCGCTCCCCCAGCGTGGACAGGTTGCTTGGGGTGGTTGCGATGATGGGGATATCGATGTGAGCCGCATGCTCGTCATCGCTGCCTACCTTAATAATGCCACTTTATCAACGGCAGCGGCGCCCTTGGGTAATGGAGACCGGACCCACGCGCTTTATGACCGTGCCAGGCACCAACCAACACAACCGCCGCGAGGTAAAAAGAGTCACTCGCGGATTAAATGATGCCCACGCCACGCACGCACGCATGCTTGCACAGGCCAATGCTTGTCGACTTCTCGAGCTGGTGGAGTCGCACAATCACCCCCATCGCTAGTGCGACCCTTTTCAGTGTTAAACGAGAGCTACTCAGAGAGCTCTCTCCCCGTGACCGTCATGCGTGCGTAATGGAAGCCACTGGACCACCAAACTCACTAGTCCATGCCTGCAGCAGTGCTTGCACTCAACGCAGCCGATTATGTCCCATGCTTCAAATTTGTGCTTGTGAAGTCACTGCCAGCCTTCAGTATTTGTCAAAATCGTGCAGGAATTGCTGAAAACAATTGAGAGACCTCGGCCGATCATTGGTGCCACTCCTTGCGGGGTGACGCCTCGAGCACGTGAAGGGCATTAGCGGGATGTGCCCTTCGGGTGCTGACAGTCCAGCCAAGCATATTCACACCAATATACATGTCCAATGCCCATAATGTGCAGAGAACGATGCGAAAGAGCACATGAAAAGCCTGCATGTGCGCGCGACCAAGATTGCTGCGAACGTCGAACCGGAACGAATGCCGGACTTCATGGGTACGAACATGCAACTTTTGCAACTTTGCCATGCAGATTATGAACGTGCGCTCCAGTCCAACGATTGAAAGCGGAGGTGCATGCTCACTGTGCATCGACTGTCAGATGGATGCTCCAAACATGCCAACAGCGGCCTCCTCCACCACCAGCCGCTCCTGGATCTATCTGCCCACCGGCCGTGCCCGTGCGCCCCGAGAGCAACACCGCATTCGTCCCCAGCCGCCACCTCGCCACGCACTACGTGCCCCGGTCCCTGCTGCGAGAGCTCTGCTGGAACAGGCGCAGGTCCACGCTGCTCCGCTTGGTCTTGCGATCCCCGGCGCCCCCGCCCAGCATTGCGGTAATGAGGTTTCCGCTGCTGGGCTTCTCCTGGCGGTCCCGCTCCGACGGCCCCCCGCCCAGCATGCTGGTCGCGACGTCGGCGTTCACCACGTGCGACATGGTGCGCTGGCCGCGCCGGCCGCCGCTCGCCACGCCGCTGCTGCTGGCCGCCCCGTGCGCCAGAGGCGTGCCCACCATGGGGCTCGCCACCAGGTGGCCCACGTCCAGGCTGCCCATCGAGATCAGCCCCTGCTGCCCGGCGCTGACGGTGCTGACAGTGGTGCCGTAACCACTGCCCACGCCGTAACCGTGGCCGTAACCGCCGTAGCCATGGCTGGCCGCGCCCAGACCCGACTGGAAAACCTGGGGGCTGCCGACGGGTACCGCTCCGGTTGCGCCGCCAACCACTGCGGCGGCGGCCGCAGCCTCCGGCGACCCCGCGCATAGCGACATGCCGGCCCCGTACCCAGGCCCGGCGCTGCAGTAGGCGCTGCCTGGGGTGCCGTTGATGTGGGCGCCCTCGTGGATGGCTGGCCGGGAGTGAGGTCGGCTGCTGTAGCTCGGGCGGCCGCCGCTGGGTAGCCCAGTGCTTGGCAGCCCAGCGTAGGTACCCACCAACGGCGAAGACCCCCCCGGCGAGGGCATGCTCACACGCAGCATGACGCCGCCATGGTTGCCGGGGGCAGGCGAGGGACCGGCGCGGCCGCCGCCTGGCACTCCGCCGACGGTGCTGGCACAGCCGGCGGCGGTCGTGGCGGCAGCGGCGGCGGTCGCGTCCGTGGCCATCGGGGGGTCATCACCGTCGACGCGAAGCGCGGCGTGCGCTGGCAGGAAGAACACGCCTGGGACGCCCGTTCCGCCGTTGCCGGCACCACTTGTGCTGACGGCCGCACTGACGCTGCCGGGCGCACCGATGGGCGTCATTCGCTCGCTCACTTGGCCGCTGCCCCCGCAGCCTCCGTTGCGCGACAGGACGGACAGGCGGCCCGTCGCCCCGGCCGCCGCTGCCGCGTCTATCAAGCTGCCGTTGCTGGCGTTGATGACCGCGATGTTTGTGGGCAGCCGCCCCGATGACTTGGCCGCGCTGTTGACCCCGCTGTTGTGGTTGTAGCCGGCGTAGGGGCTGGCGTCAGCCGCCACCATGCCACCGTCCAGCCGGCCGCCGCCGCCGCCGCCGCTAACCACCCCGTGGCTGCCGGTGTTGTTGTTGCTGAACGTCAGCGGCAGCATAGCCTCGCTCCCCGCCGGCGTGAGGCTGGCTCCGCCGCCGCCGTTCATGCCCACGCTGCCGCCAGCGGCAGGGCCCACGCCGTCACCGGTGTTGAAAGCCGTGCCGTACCCTAGCGCGCGGTGGCAGGCGGTGCCGGCGGCCGTCGAAGCGGCGGTTAAGGTAACACCGGCAGTGCCGTCGAGGGACATGGCAAGCTGAGGCGCGGGCCCAGCAGCGCGACTGAATCGCTCCATGGGGGCGCTGGGCATCGCATCGAGCGGAGCCGCCGCCACGCTGCCCATGCCACCCAACGTTGCCGACAGGACGTCGCTCGCGCCGTCACCGCCGCCGGCGGCCATGAGCGACTGCGGGATTGACACCTCGCCAAACGTAAGCCGATCGCCCGCACCGCCGACGTAAGCGCCGCCTGCACCGCCGTAGCCCTCGCCGTTTAAAGCGTGCAGCTCTTGCGCCTGCATCTGCTGCTGCACCTGCATCTGCTGCTCGCGGTGATTGCTGCGGCTGCCGTCTGCCCCTGCGCAGCCTGCTCCGACGCCGCCCGCCCCGGTGCCGTTGATACCCGCTGCTGCGACGGCGGGAGCGAGCCAATAGGTCCACATGGTCCCTGCACGCGGTGCCGCCGATGACACGGAGTAAGCACACAGGGTTATTCATGAGGCAACGGCAGCTTCAGACAGCGCCAGGCCCGGCGGTGTCACGCGCACTCTCCGCAGCGCCCGCATAGTCATGTTGCTCACCCTTGCCCTTGATTGTCACCGGGCCGCGGGGATCCAGGTGGAAGCCCTCGCCGCTCTCCTGCAGAGGGTTTGAGCCGGGGCCAGTCAGCGTCTCAGCACCGAGCCATCTAGGCCCAGCCACAGGCGCCCAGACCCATCCCCGCACGCACCTGCAGCAGCTTTGCGGTGCTGCCGCTGACGTGGATGTGCATGGGCTTGGAATTCGACTCCATGCGGCTGGCGGTGTTGACCGTGTCGCCGCACAGGCAGAAGTGGGGCATCTTGAACCCCACCACCGCGCCCACCACGGGCCCGCTGTGTAGCCCTATGCGGATCTGTACGCGCTGTCCGTCCTGCGACACCAGGACCTTGGTCCGCTCCACCATCGCCTGGGCCAGCCGCGCCACCTACAGGTGTGAGCCGGGAGGGCAGTGGTCAAGGGAGATCAAAGCGTAGCCGTCCATGTCAAGCCTGGGGCTCTTCGTGGATTGAATTCCTTGGGTGCCTGAAATGTGCGCTATATAAAATAATCGGTGTGCTGTCTAGAATCGCATTGATGTGCACTGCCTGTGCCGGCTTCGGGCAGACTGGGATTGGCCTGTGCGATATGCTGAGGATCGGGACTCACCCGCACCGCCGCCGTGACCGAGTCCTCGCCTTGAGTGCCGCACACCGCCATGAAGGCGTCGCCTGTGCAGCCGCGTATTGATTTGCGTACAGCGTGTCCTCACTTATTCAATTTAAATAAGGAAGGCAAACCTCCCGACGGGTGGAAGGGACGGTTGCAGCAATCCGACAAATGCATGCACACGGCGGGCGTCCCCCACGACATCCACGTTGCGCCCATGAATCCATGATGCACCCTGAACACGGCATTGGGTCATGCAGGCGCACACTTCACGCGGCCCCAGGCTCACCAATGGTCTCCACTTTGTAGCAGTCGTACTCGTCGACAAGCACATCAAAGGCGCTGTACATTTCATTGAGAAGCCGCACCACCTGCATGCGTTTTCCAACCGATTCATTGGCACGCGTCAACGTTTATTCATCATCCATGTTTCATGTACGTGGATGGTAATGTTTGGGAGGTTTGGGGCGCGCGCGGTTTCAGTGCCAGGCACTCGCACACATATGAACACACCCAAACTTTAGCTGTCTGCGTTTTTCCACTTCCTGGGTTGCAAGAAGGGGACAGTGTAAACAGGGTCGTGTTTGATGATACGCCCAAACAACAGCCCACGCACCTTGATTGGCTCCATCTGAGACGCCAGGGTGGTGTACGACACGATGTCGCTGAACAGCACCGTGACTGTAGGACGGGACAGCAAGGGAGTAAACAGGAGAGCGGTGATGATGCCAGCGAATTTGTTTGCGCTTCTGCCTCGACTTGGCGTATCATGCAGGAACTGGTGTTTTGCTCACCGCTCTCAAAGGCTTCGGCGTAGTCCTCGCCGCGGCGCAGAGCCGAGATGACCTGTCCGGGTGCGTTGTTGTTAATTGTTGTTTGTTTGGTGCAATCAGCACCGGTCAGCGCAAGTGCCTGTGCCCTGGGCTGCCTCACCCGGCCCCAGAGTCAGCTCACACCCACGAGGGCAGCTGCGGGCGCCGACTCCCAAGCGGTAACAATGGAAGCTGTGCTGCCCCAAAACCCTGATACAGCCCGCACACACGCGCACCTTCTTTGGCAGCATGGCCTGCAGCAGCCACATGTGCTCGCGGCGGTTGATCAGGATGATGGCCAGCGTGATGCTGATCCACAGACAGCCCAGCACCTGATGGTGATGGTGATGGGTCGGTGGCAGGCGAGCGGCAAAACTGGGACAAGGTGCAAGATGCAGCTAGGCGGCGGCGGTGATAACGACAGCTGCCGGCCATGGCGCTGCAGGGGCCAGGTGGCGGTAACTCACAACTGACGACAGCAAGCGCCAACACAACAACGAACCGCACGCCCTCAGGCCGCAGCCGCTGCCTGGGGCCTGAGGGCCTCGCCACACGCCACCGGCTCCCTCAACTCACCACGACGGTCACAACCAGCGGCAGCCAGTCGGGCGTCCAGCCACGCGAGTCGTACACAGCCAGGGACCAGTGGTTGTGCATGACGTCCACGTCTGCGCCAAGGCAGGTGGGACCCGCGGCGATTAAGTAATTGTTAAAGGAGACAAGATGGTGTTGGCCACCGCGTGTTGCGAACCAAAGTCGTGTGCACCGGCGGCATATGCACCTTGCGCGCTCACTACGGTACCGTGCGCCCTTGAGAAGCAGGGGCCACTGCTGGGCCACTCACCAATGGAGATGGGGTGGTCACGTGGAATGCCGCACTCCGCAATGGAGCGGTTCGCGAACGTCACCGGGTCTGCGCAGCAGTGGGCAGGGCCGTCAGCGCCTCCTCATCCACGCGCACGCACCTTGCTCGCACACTAGTTTGGCACCACACCACAATTCAGCGATGTGTTCAAACGGTGAAGCAGCGACTTTATTTCTCCTCACCAATATATGTCATGTTGAAGTGCAAGCCGTCTCGCTCGCACAGGTCGTACAAGCGAGTCAGGTTGCGGACCAGGATCTCCCAATCCACGTTCAGCTGCGCAAAGCCCCTATTTGCAGACAGACAGAAGGATAGGGCAGGGCAAAAGAAGAGGAGTATTGCGATGAGTAGAGGCACACGGTCGCAAACGACGGCAGGGAACGAGCAGTGCCATAATTCCCGTTCCCAGGTCGCACAAGAACCCATGGGCGACCCATGTGCGGAAGGGGTTACCACGACGACCGCATGGCAACCAGACACGGGGGTTGCAACGGACCAGACCGGACTCACCAGAAGCGGCGGCTGGGCGTGGTCTGGTTGCCAGGCAGCCAACACGGCGTGCAGTTGTAGGCTGAGCCGTTGTAACCCCAAGTTTCGTTCGGCCCTCCGCCATCCACAAACACGGCGTGCCGTGTCACGATGCCCATCATGCCCGCCCGCAGCCTGTGTGCGTATAGCGTGTGCGCATGCGCGCGTACAGCGCCCGTGAGAGGAAGCCCATGTCACGCGACCCGTTGGCACGTCATTGAACAAGCGCAGCAATGGGCACAACGCGTCGACAAACCTCCTCTCCACCCAAGAAGTTCCCTATCGTACCCCCCCCCCGTCCTTTAGATTGGTTTACTTTGGGCTGGTAATCCCCCCCCCCCACACACACAATCCCCAAGCACCCGTACACGCGTGCCCATCCCCACCTGCTGGGCCCGGTCATGACCATGTCACGCTGCCCGCCCTCGCCGTGCAGCTGCACCGTCTTCAGCGCGTCGCCGCGCCAGCTCTTGTTCTGTGGGGGCAGCCGGGCAAACGGATGGAACAGCCTCGACACCCGGCGGTATGCGTGCTAGCACGCAGGCCACGTGCCACCTGCCAGCGGTGTTTGCAGCCCTGCCATTTCCGCCCCGTGCACAGCTCCTCCGGCTGAGCCACCCGACCGAGCAGCCTTCTGACACAACCCCAATCCCCCCAGCGCCCGCCCTGCCTTCATGCCAGCAGCCCCAGGCCGTGCACACACGCACATGCACACCCTTCCGGCGGCGCCCCGCCCCAGCGCCGACTTCCTACCCCTCCGTCCCTCCGGGCCCCCGGGCCCCGTCACGATCATGCAACCCCCCTTTTGGTACATTTCCTGGGTACGGGACTTAGGAACCCCACACACACTCACACAAACACGGTCTGCGTTTTTCTGTCCCTCGTGTTTTATAACACACACACACACACACACACACATACACACTGCATTTGCATACGTGGTCTGCGTATTCCGTTTCCTCGTGTTTCCTGACACACGCACGCCCCCCCCCCACACACACACGCACCTGCAGCAGGTCCAGCCCGTACACCTGCTTCCAGGCGGGCAGGTCGTCCGGGATGATGCTGCTCACCACGCCCTGCGTGCGGTGCGGTGCGGCGGGTTGTGCCCATGCATGTCATGTTACACCGAGTTCTGGTCCGGCGCCAGGTCCGGACACCGCCGGACACGCACGCAGCCACGCACCAATGCAGGCACATGCAGCCACGCAGCCACCCACTGGCCTAGAAGCAGTATCATACGCGCAGCCACTAGCAGCCTGCCACCCACAACGCAGCCACGTAGCCAAGCACCCATACCCACCCCCATACCCACCTGCGGCGCCAGCACGATGGTGATGATGGCGCTGTTCTGGAAGCCGTCTTTGATCAGGCCCGGAGCCACCTGTCCGCGAGGACCGCCGTCAACATTGCTTTCAAGGGGTGTGCAGTAGGGCTCAGGAGCATTTGAGTGTCTGGGCGAAGTGCGGTAGCTTCAGCGCGTGTTCGAAAGTCATGCGCCCGGGCAGAGTACACAATGCTTTCGTAAAACGGCAGCTGCCGACACCCACCTGGTAGAAGGTCTCGTTTATGGCGGGCCACTCCGGGTCAAGCTGGATCAGCGTCCTGCGATTTTGCATACGTGCACGAGTGTGACGGCCGCGCTGCGGTGCTGCAGGCAAAGGCTTCTGGGACCGCGCCGCTCGGGGGCGCCGTGGGGTGAACGAGCACACTGCCGTACGGTGCCGTACGGTGCCGTACTCACTTCATGGTGCTGGCCGGCGCCACGGTGGCGGTGACGTGGCTCGCCAGCTTCTTGCCGTAGTCCACAGCTGCGTTTCGCGCGTTGGCGATGCGCCCGTCTCGGATAGCGTACGCCACACTACAGAGAGGGGGGCGATTTGCAGAGGAAGACGTCTCAAGAATGCATACCGAACGTAGCGCACGCCGACTTCTCCCCGCCCCCCGGATCGCTTTAGTTTTGGGAATGAAATACCCCCCCACACACACACAAAACTACCCCACACACACACATACACAGAGACACAGCGCGTTTTAAGGCGCGTGTGGTTATCAGTCGGAGGAGAAGGCGCCTGGACAGGGGTACCGTATCACGGTTGCATGTTAGGCAAGGGGCTCAAAAGCCGCACAGGCATGCAGTCAACGCGCGTTCTACGGCGGCGCGTTAATCGCGCCCTCCCCCAACACACACACGCACCTGAACACGCCCCAAAGCCCAAACGACAGCAGCACCACCAGCAGCACCAGCGGGATGGTCACCGTCCACGGGTCCTTCCTTGCCACACGGCCCTGCGCCAGGGGAGGGGAGGATGGCAGGGAAAGCTGTTCAACGCCAGCCCACGCTCAAGCCATGACTGCTTGCTGTGTTGGGCGCGGGGGACAGGCCGGCGTGGCCGGGCATCACGGTCGCTTGTTTCATGTTGCGTGCGCACGACCCAATGTCCTTTCGTGGCCAAGGCCAGAACGCGCTTGCACCCACCGTCACGATGGCGCAAGTTTTGATCCGCCGCCACGTTTGGCGCCTCCATTGGCTGAACCCGAAAGCCGAGCCGACGCATGCTGACCCGGGGACCTCCTGCATACGCCGCCTGCAAACATGGGGCAGAGAAGGGTCGGCGGTGGACGCTTACCGGCTTACGCTACCTCTCATTCGTCAGGCCATTGCAACTCACCATCCCCACCACTCCACAGCTGCGCATGCTACCCCCTGATCGCGCCTCATCGCTGCTTTTCTGCTTGCATGGCCCACGCCTATGCTTGCGCTAACCCTGTGGCGCCCCCATGCTTTCCCATGCGTGGTGCTGGGTGCTCCCCTTAGCTGCGCCGGAATGACGTGACACCACGGCGCCCCCAGCGCTGTAAACACGCAACCAAATAATAACACAGCTGCTAGCACGCGCTGAGCCGCAATTGCCACGCCGCCGCACCCACTTGCGCTGCATTTCCTCGCCCGTCCGCTGCACGGCGCTCCACAGTGTAACCGTGTCGACCCTACGAGGATGAGAGGAGAGGCAAGCAGCAGCAAGTGAGGGTACCGTAGTATCATCACGAGTCATATGACGCCGGCCTCGTCCAGAACTTGTTCAAATGGTGTCGGGTGCGTCCACAACGACGCCCAAAAGCTATGTCTGAGCACGCAGACCAGATGCACCAAGCACACACTGGTGGCTCTTGCCGGCACGCGTCAGCGCCACCAGCCAACAGTGGCGATGTCCAGCCTTCGCCCCACCCCACCTCAAGCCACGCCGCCTCCAGCCTCCATGCCTGCCGCACGAAGCCCGCCCTAGCCCCCTGCCCTCCTCACCAGTTGCTGCCGCTGACATTTGGGCTGCAGCGGGCGTCCGGGGGCTCCAGCGGCAACGGCCCCACCTCGTCCTCCATGCTCGCAGGCGCCATTGTGAAGCGCTGCTTGCTCACGGACCGGCGCGTAAGTCCAGATTTGAACACCGCCGCGGCCTCCGCCCCCGGCCCCGCCCCCGCCTTGCTGGACTGACCATCCGTGCCGGCACCGCTGCTGCTGACCTGCCCCGTGCCGCTGCCCGCCTCGCCGCTGCCGGCTTCCGCACCGCCGCTGCCTGCCAGCCAGGGTGTGGGCGGCGGCTGCGCCTCGGCACCCTCCGGCCCCCGTGCTGAATCCGTGCTGTTGTCCAGCGGGCTGGGCGCTGTCATTGTCACCTGGCGCGTTGGCGCCCCGCTGGGGCCTGAAGGAAGCTGCGCGCCCGAGCCCGGCCGCTCGTGTCGGAGCGGGTACCGTGACGGCCCGTCCATGTGCGCGTCTGCGGCCGGGGGGACGAAGTGTGACTCCGGCGCGTGGTGGTAGTGAGCCACGCCGCCAGTCATGGGCGGCCTTGGCGGAGGTGTGCTCAGCATCAGAGCCGGTGCCTGTGCCACAGCGTAGTCAATACATGGCCAACGTTAGGGCAGGTGGGTTTGGGCAGGGCGAAAACCACACAGGAGGTTCGGGGCGAGCCGGGAGACGAAACACGCATACACGTACACGTAACACCTGCAGTAATAAGGCCTTGACGCGGGTGACGCGGCTGGACCGACTACGGCAGTACCACGCGATCATAACGATAAGCATTAGCTCAGGGATGCGATGGGTCAAGGCGAGCGGCATTATCTATGGACACCGCAGGAGTTCGGAGCGCTGGTCACACCCGATTATATCGTTGGTTGATGCGCTCCGAGTCGAGCATCTACGAGTAGTCAGAAGGAGCGGCCCTGGTTCTTGGCTAATGTGACCGCTATGCCCCTCAATACGCGCTGCGCTGCGGGCTCGCTCGCTTGAGGAATTTGCAAGCAATTCACAGGGATTTGCGCGGAGCCGGGGCCGCTCACCGCATCCATCCCATCTTCTTCCTGAGGAAGTTCTGCACTCAGCCGCCCGCAGCGCTCCGCAAGGTCATCCTGTGAGGAGCCGTGAGAATCTTCAAAACACGGCAGCGAACGCACCGTAGAGTCTGAGCCATGCTACTACCCTTGCAACAGCTAAATGAGTTTTCAGGCGTCTCAAGCGCGCTGGCAGAGCGAGGCTGGGTGAGCCAAATTCTCTCGGAAGCTTAAGCTTTCAGCCTCCAAACCAGCCCTTCAACACTGCCCCTGTAATGCGCACCTCCGTGTCGAGCTGTTGTCTGCGCTCTGCCGCTTCTCGTTGCGACGTGTCACAACCTGCCATTCTCTGCGGCCCGCTGCTAGGCGTCGCTTCGCAGCGCTATACTCACAGCCATAATAAAAACGCCATACTGTTGCCAGTCACAGGGGCAACTCTTCTGCGAGAACCGCGCAGCATACTCAGTTTCAAGGACTGTGAAGGATTCACGCTCGGACGTGGTCTTAACGCGAGGACGTGTCGCGTGTTTTGTGCACCCAACAAAGAGCTGCTTACAATGTGGTATATTAGTCTGCAGGGAGCATGCGCGTGTACGTGTCACGCGGGTGCCGTCGATTCCGGCTCCCCGCGTTCCGGCGTCCCAGGCCTGTAAGCGCCGGCGCCTGGACGCGCGGATGATTCCGCGGCGGCCGATCCTGCAAGTGCGTCTGGGGTCTCCCGCCGGTGATGCAAGCAAGGGAACAGGTGTGCGGCGCCCCTCGAGTGTCAGAAGATCCCACCCCCCAAATACCGTCAATACATGAGCAGTCGGGACAGAGGCAAAATTGCGCGCTGTGACTGTACCGACTGAGGTAGCTGGCCGATGTGCTGGCGTCTGGGGTCTCCCGCGTCAATAACGAATCCGTAGAGGGCCCCCGTAGGACGACTTGGCGCTGGAATTTGGCTAGCCTTTTGCGTTCCACCTGAACGTTGGCTGCCCACCGTTCACGAGCCCAGTGCCCCCAAACCCTGCTGGCGCGGCGCAAAAACGATTAGATGGACGTGCTTCCGTGCCCTGCGGCATCTGTAGAAACCGTAGCCGGTCCAACGATTCCGCTGCTGCCTTGCTGGCGTATGACCTTGCGTACGACATGCTTTCATGTGAGGAGCCTGGGAACGCTGGAACCACATTCGTGAACTTGCGACTCCTGGCCCGACGCACCACGCAAGCACCCCCCCTTCACGACCGTGTCGGCTCCTGATGACCCCAACCCAGGCGCCTGAGACAGCAGAATGCATCCAATGCAGCCGCCCGTCCTGTTCCTGCAACTTGAACTCCGCGCCCCATCCAGCACAACGGGACCCCAGCCCAGGCCCTACATCCAAGCCACGTCCTGCAAGCCCCCTCAATATTACTTCGCCACTTGCCCCTTGCCCACACGCGGCATGCCGCCCGCCACAGTGACAACCTTCTTGCTCTCGCGCTGCGCCTCTGCGGCCCGGCCCTTGTGGCCCAGCGTCTTGGCGGTGGCCTCGCTGAAACGCAGCGGGTTGATGGTGACACCCGCCTGCAGGCAGCGCAGGGTCGCCAAGGGCAGGTGCAAGTGCGGCGTGAGGAGAAGAATGAATGCGGCATTAGCGGCACTGAACATGGTAGACGGCACAGGTGATTGCATGGTCGAATGCCTGAAACCGGCAATGGAGCCTTTGCTGCGCGATGCCACGGCGTGCCGCGCGAAAATGGAATGAGCTACCCCGCACATGCATGACACAACCCACACGCCACCCCCTGCACACACCACGCAGCCGCCGCCACCCGCGCACATGGCCCATGCGCCCTCTCTTTCCTGCCTCCCCTTGCTCGCCGCCGCCGCCGCACACATGCACACACGCACACACGCACCTGCTTGATGACTGCGGGGCGCGTGAGGTCACGGAAGGCCTGGTCGGGATTGAACTCGCGACCTAGCGGCTGCCGAAGGCTGCGCTCGTAGGCCTCGGGCGAGGTGAAGGGGAAGGGCGCGGCCGGCGCCGTGTACTTGGCCGCCTTCTTGTCCCACTTCTCGCTCACGACCACATACTTCATGCCCGCGTCGCGTCGGCCCGCCGCCGCCTCCGCACGCTGCCTGTTGGTTGGTGTTCGACAGTGGACAAGAGGAGAGGAGGTGGGGGCGAGGAGGAGAGAGGAGGAGGGGTTCAGAGGCCGGGCGGGTAGCGCAGGAGGCTGGGCTGGGTCAGGCGATGGCAGGGAGACCCTGAGGTCTCGAGGCAGGAGGGTTTGTGTGATGCATCCCTGACTGCCGCCGCTACTGCCGCCTGCCAGCGCTACTGCCGCCTGCTACTCACTTTGCGGCGCGGTCCTTGGCCGCCTGCATCCACTTGGGGTTGCGCTGCTGGCTGCTCCAGGCTCCCCAACCGGGCAGCGCGGATGGTTCCTGTGTTCAGTTCACGAGTTTGGAGCAGGCGCGGCGGAAGGAGACGGGTCAGTGCAGGCGCTGTATCACTAGGGAGACGGGTCAGATCAGATCAACATGGCCGACAGCATGCCGTACGCGGGGTTAGTCAGGGACGCAGGTGCAGCTGCAGCCCGCATCCCCAAACCACAGCACCATCTCTGACGTCCACTCAAAACACACACACGCACACGCACACGAGCGCCTGCCCTCTCACTCGCCTGGATGTCTGGGAGCTCCTCCGCCACCGCCGCCGCCTTCTCCGCAGTGAACTCCGCCGCAACGTCGTCCCCAGCGAACGCCTGTCACAATGGAGACCGCGCCGCGTGCACATGCTGCCGTGTTGGGTGATGGGACGAACAGTGTGACGGGGACCCGGCAAACGCCCTTCCACAGCAACATCAAGACACACTAGCATGGCTGGCATGCCATATCAAAACACACACGCCCGCATGCAAGCACGCACCTGGCGGATGAGGTCCTTGTTGGAGGGCGCGGCCTTCATGAGCGGGGCCGCCTCGTCGTCGTCGTCGTCGTCACCATCGCTGGCGCCGGTGCCGTCCGCAGCGCCCTTCGCCCCCGGCTTTCCCCCGGCTTTCCCCGCCTGCTGCTGCTGGTGTTTGCCTTTCCCCGCTTGCTGCTGCTGCGATTGCTGCGCAGGCTTGGCCTGCCCTGCAACCGACACCGGTGCCGCTGCCGCCGCCGCCGCCGCAGCGGCGCCCTTCCCGCCCTTGATGCCGCCTGCCGCGGCCGCAGGCTGCGTGAGTGCCGCCGCCAGTGGTTGCTTGGGATCAAGATAGTACCCTATCCCCTGCGGCCCCTTCTTAAAGGCATAGCCCGGCCGCGCGCCAACAAACTTCTTAGACGCCACAAACTTGGCAGCACCGTCGTCGCCGCCGCTAGCGGCGCCACTGCCGTTCACCGCCGCTGCCGCTGCCGCCGCCGCACCGTTCGTTTTCCCCTGGAACAGCCCGGCCCGGCCCGCTGACACGCTGCCGCGCTGCGCCGCCACCTCCGCCAGCACGCCACCGCTGCCGCCGCCACGGGTGCTGGCGGCGCCGCCGCTGCGCCGCCGCTCCTGGTCAGCGTCAGCGTCGCCGCCGTCGACCACCAAAAGGTCGGCCTCGCTGGACACGAGGAGCCCGCGGCCGGCGGCGCCGGCGGCCAGTGCCGCGTCCAGGTCCGCCTGCTCCTCCGCCGTTGGCGGCGCTGCGCCGCTGCCGCCGCCACGCTTGGCCTTCTTGGCGGCCGCCGCCGCCGCCTTCTGCTGCTGCTTGCGGCTGGCGGCGTCCGCCGCTGCCGCCTCCTTTGTCTTGCGGCCCAGCCGCTCCGCCTTGGCCTCGGCATCCTCGGCGTCATCAGAATCCAAATCGGATCCGAGGTCCGCCTCGTCATCGCCGTCGGCCTCCGCCGCCGCCGCGGCAGCAGCACCGCCGCCAAACCGCCTCCGGCCGGCGGTCCCGTTGGCCGCCGCCGCCGGCACACCGTACCCAACCAACCGCTCCAAGGCGTCGCCGCCGGCGCCTTTGGCGCCGTCGCCGTCCTCGCCGCCGAAGCCGCCGGCTCCGCTGCCGCCGGCCGCCGCCTGCTCGTCCAGCTCCCGCAGCAGCTCCTCGGCCTCCGCCGCCGCCGCCAGCCGCCGCCGCTCCAGGGCGCGCTTCATAAAGGGCAGCGCCAGGAGGCCCTTCTTGGGTGCGTCCTCGCCGCCGGCCGGGCCGCCGCCTGTGCGCAAAACAAGTGAAATCGTCGGGCACGGCAAACCAACAAAATGCATGCGCGGTATCCACGCCGGCGTCAAGACGACTCAAGCTTTGCTCCCCCAACCGCCTCATAAAGCATGCTCAGTGACCTGCGAAAGCGCTCATACCAGCGAGCCCTCCATCCCATCCACGTACTCAGTACCAACCTGCCAGCAGCTCCAGAGCCGCGCTGCGCACGCGCCCGCCCGCCTTCGCGCCGCCGCCGCCGCCGCCCGCGCCCTCACCGCCCTCGCCGTCCGACGCCGACGTGCTGGCGTCGCTGTCGCCCTCGTCCTCGCTGCCGCTGCCGCGACGCCCCTCGATCTTGCGCTTGAGCTGCTGTCCTAGCAGGATCTGCTCGGCCAGCGCGGCCTTGGTCCCGGGGTCCACCTCGAGCTGGCCTCGCTTGAGCGCGCGGCGCGCCCAGCGGCTGGTGTTGCGGTGGCGCTGCGTGAGGCGCTCCTTGGCGCGTTGGAATTCGGCCTCGATGGCGGCGGCGCGCGCGGCGGCCGCCTCGGCGTCGCCGTCGCCGGCCGCGGCGCCCTCCGCGGCGGCGGCGGCCAGCTTGGTCGCCTTGCGCTTCGCGGCCTTGGCCAGGTGCCTGCGGGGGAGGAGGTAGGGGTTGCGGTTTGGGGGGTTCCGGTGCTCGCTGTTGATGGTGAAGCTGTTGTTGGTCCAGGGATGCACGTGGAGCAGGGGCGCAGGGAGCCCATCCTCAAGCAGGACTGCCGCCCGACCGCCGCCCCACCGCCCCGCCGCCCTACCGGCCCCTTGCCCCGCCGCCTCGCCGTCCGCTCGCCTGCCTCTATCTACGCGCACGCCTGTGCCAGCAGTGCCCAGCAGCCCCCCCACCACCTCCGCCCCAGCCGCCCCGCTGCTGCACAGCCCAGCCCACCTGTGGTACTCCTTGCTTTTGATGGCCTTGAGGCGCCGGCTCTTGAGCTCGTGGTAGAACAGCAGGCTGCGCAGCTTGGCCAGCCGCTCTCGCCGCTCACGAGCCTCCTCCAGCGACAGCGCCTGTGTTTGGTCAGGGGATGTGAATTGGAGAGATGGGCTGTGTTGGGTATGGTATGAAGTGACGTGCGAACCTCCTGACGCACATAAGCACCCGTCCAGCCCCGTCCTTTCCCCTCCGTTCCATGCCATCGCCGCGGGGCGCCCCGGCACGCACATGCGCACACACACACACACACACACGCACGCGGCGCACCTTAAGCGCCAGCTTTTCCTCCGCTTCCTCCAGCGCCTCCGAGTGCGCCGCGCCCGCCGCCTCCAGGAGCGCCGCCACTTCAGCCTCCAGCGCATTGTCCGCCTGCCCGCGTAACGCGCGTAATGTTAAGTTGGGCGGAACAGGAAGCACTTTGTCAGTCCGGCGCTTGGACGGCGTGGGCCCGCGTTGTAAAAGAGCGTTGCACCGACACGCAGCAGGTGTGCGTGCCAGTATCCGTTAGAGTTTTCATGCATCTCCGAATGGCTTGTACGGGCACCAACCCATCAATGGCTTTTGTAATCTGTAATGCACAGGACAGGCTCACCGAGGGCGTGTGCTGCGCCACCAGCGCCGCCGTGGTGTTAACGCGCGGGACCTCGTCGCGGCCAGCCACCAGGCGCAGTGTGGGCGCCTCGCGGTTTGCCTGCGTTGGAGAGAAGCGGTTCAGGACAGCCGGCAGAGCGGTAGGTTGGCGACGCAGGATAGGTAGGCACGGAGTTGCAAGGCAGCCGCCAAGCGCAGCGCGCGCACAGGCCAAGATGGGTATGGCAGGTGCTGTCAACTTGCAGGGCAGAGCGCGTGAGCAGCATTGAATAGATATCGTGATTGTGCCTGCCAGAGGTTGCTGCCAAGCTCATGCGACCGCGCGGACGAAGGATCAGTGCCGCACGCGGTCGGAGCAGAGCGGCCGTTTGCCAACAGGTGTGGGGTACTATTGCGACTCTCCTTCGATATTCCCACACGGTGGTGCACGGGGTATCGTACACAGAGGCGCTGAACACGCGGCGCTATGTGGATGCAGATGCAAGTGCGGCGCAGACGCAGTGCTGCTGTCGTGCGTCAGTAAGCTGTGCCTGCCAGAGGTTGCTGCCAAGCTCATGCGACCGCGCGGACGAAGGATCAGTGCCACACGCGGCCGGAGCAGAGCGGCCGTTTGCCAACAGGTATGGGGTACTATTGCGACTCTCCTTCGATATTCCCACACGGTGGTGCACGGGGTATCGTACACAGAGGCGCTGAACACGCGGCGCTATGTGGATGCAGATGCAAGTGCGGTGCAGACGCAGTGCTGCTGTCGTGCGTCAGTAAGCTGTGCCTGCCAGAGGTTGCTGCCAAGCTCATGCGACCGCGCGGACGAAGGATCAGTGCCACACGCGGCCGGAGCAGAGCGGCCGTTTGCCAACAGGTATGGGGTACTATTGCGACTCTCCTTCGATATTCCCACACGGTGGTGCACGGGGTATCGTACACAGAGGCGCTGGGGTGAGGTGCTGCGGCTGATGCGAATGCAAGTGGAGCCGCGCGGTGCTGTTGCTGCTGCTGCTGCTGCTGCTGCTGCTGCTACGTGTACTTGCGACATTGCTCTCCCGTGCGTGCTCGGGCCACGGCCCTGCAACCATTCGCTTTACGCAAACAAAGCTCTCCACGCAAACCCCACCTTGACAATGCTGGTCCACTTGGTGACGTCCTCCGCCGCCGCCTCATAGCCGGCCTTGCGCTCCTGACGGTCCGCCAAAATGCTCGGGAGCGGCACCGACACGGGCCGCAGGCTGCTGCCATCAGCCTTGTCCGCGCCGCCCTTCTTCGACTTGCGCTTCCCGCCCGCCTCACCATCGCCCTCGCCCGCCGCGCCGGCCACCTGCAACCAGATGACCCAGATGCAATTTCACAGGTCCGAGACAAAACCGCGGCGCAACATGAAGTGGAAAACGTGCTGACATGCTGCAGATGAGCGCTGCAGGCCTGGATGGACACACCACCAAATCGTAAGTGCATCGACCGCCAGCCAGTCCCACCCAACCCGCCTCCCTCGCTGCCACTCCACGCTGCCACCCACCTTCTCCAGCAGCCGCCGCGATGCGCCCAGCTTGCGCCGCTCCTCCCCCGTGAGGCCCGCCAGCAGGTCGGCAATGCTTAGGCCGCCAAGACCGCCTGCATTGGCCAGGATAACAGGTGAGCTTCAGTTAGAACTCGCCGTATGGCTATGGAAAACAAGGCGGCCAATTAGTTCACTTCGCTATGGATGGCACACGCGTTGGTGCAAACCTAATGTGCCTGCCAGAGGTTGCTGCCAAGCTCATGCGACCGCGCGGACGAAGGATCAGTGCCACACGCGGCCGGAGCAGAGCGGCCGTTTGCCAACAGGTGTGGGGTACTATTGCGACTCTCCTTCGATATTCCCACACGGTGGTGCACGGGGTATCGTACACAGAGGCGCTGAACACGCGGCGCTATGTGGATGCAGATGCAAGTGCGGTGCAGACGCAGTGCTGCTGTCGTGCGTCAGTAAGCTGTGCCTGCCAGAGGTTGCTGCCAAGCTCATGCGACCGCGCGGACGAAGGATCAGTGCCGCACGCGGCCGGAGCAGAGCGGCCGTTTGCCAACAGGTATGGGGTGCTATTGCGACTCTCCTTCGATATTCCCACACGGTGGTGCACGGGGTATCGTACACAGAGGCGCTGAACACGCGGCGCTATGTGGATGCAGATGCAAGTGCGGTGCAGACGCAGTGCTGCTGTCGTGCGTCAGTAAGCTGTGCCTGCCAGAGGTTGCTGCCAAGCTCACGCGACCGCGCGGACGAAGGATCAGTGCCACACGCGGCCGGAGCAGAGCGGCCGTTTGCCAACAGGTGTGGGGTACTATTGCGACTCTCCTTCGATATTCCCACACGGTGGTGCACGGGGTATCGTACACAGAGGCGCTGAAGACGCGGCGCTATGTGGATGCAGATGCAAGTGCGGTGCAGACGCAGTGCTGCTGTCGTGCGTCAGTAAGCTGTGCCTGCCAGAGGTTGCTGCCAAGCTCATGCGACCGCGCGGACGAAGGATCAGTGCCACACGCGGCCGGAGCAGAGCGGCCGTTTGCCAACAGGTATGGGGTGCTATTGCGACTCTCCTTCGATATTCCCACACGGTGGTGCACGGGGTATCGTACACAGAGGCGCCGATGGCGAGGTGATGATGCTGAGGCTGACGCGGGTGCAAATGCAGCAGCGATCGTGCTCCGCTGCTGGCTGTCGCTCTGTGTCTGGAAATGCGCTGCCGACGCCACCACTCCATAATTCGCTGCCCTGACTTGCCCCCGCCCCGCCCCACCTTGCCATCAAACCACCTCCCCAGCCTCCGCTGAGCTCACCACTCTGTTAGGTACCATACCGCCCCCCACGAGCACCTCCGCCCGCTCCTTCCTGGTCCCTCACCTGAGGACGCGGCCCCCGGGTTTAACCCGTACTCAGACTCGGGGTAGGCCTCCGAGAGCACGGCAGCGTTGGGGTCACGCGCCCGCTTGCCACCCGCCCGCCCACCCTTGCCGCCGCCCTCCAGCACGTCACGCAGCATTGCCCTGTGTGCGGGTTGCAGGAGGAGGTGTCATGCATAATAAACAGAGCGACGCGCGTTAGGAAGCAACGCGACGGGCCGCAGGGGTTTGGAAGTAAGCAGGAGGCAGGGCAAGGCAGGGCAGGTAGGTACGTAGAGGCACATTGGAGGAGCGGCTCGCTCGCACCGGGCACCGGGTTGACAGCCCTACAAGTGCCTCCCAGCAACCGCGCCTGTTTCCACGGTCCTTGTGCCCCGGTGCTTGTGCCCCAGTCCGAACAGCCCGCAAACCGCCAGCAGCAACCCCAATGTCCCCAACGTCGACCCCAGGCACAAGCCACCATCCCGGGCACACCCCCAGCCCCAGCCCCTGCCCCTGCCACGGGCCCGGTCTCCAGTGCTGTGCGCATACTCACAGGTGGCGCTCCTCGTCCTCTTCGTCCGCATCGTCCTCGCCGCCCAGGCCATCCTCATCTTCGTCCTCCTCCTCCTCCTCGCTGTCCCCATCAAGGAACAGGTCGTCATCGTCGTCGCCGCCGCCTGTGTCCTCGTCCGCCTCCTCCTCCTGCTCCCGCTCCCGTGCAGTTCGCTTGCGGTTGCCCTTGGCCCCGCGCGCCGGCTCCGCCTCCACGTCGTCGTCATCCTCTTCTTCATCTGCGTCCTCGTCCTCGTCGTCCTCATCGTCGCCATCCCAGTAGTCGCCATCATCGTCGCCGACGCCCAGCGTGCCGCCATCCTCGCCATCGTCATCCTCGTCCGCATCCACCTCCTTCTCAAACCAGGCGCCAAACTTCTTCTTATCCTCCTCCGTGAAGGCCATCTCCTCGTCAATCTCCTCATCCTCGAAGTCGGAGGGCAGCTCGTATTCGTAGTTCTCCACCTCCTGCAGCGGCGGGAGCCCGGGGCGTGCAGGGCGTGGAAAAAATGTAAGGGCCTCGGAGCCACCAGCTGGAGCTGACTTCCCTCTCCCACAGCCCACAGGCAACACGCCCAATGCAGTTGCTGTCTAGCTAGCGATCCTCTTTTAAGCAAGGCCGCAGCAGTGGATAACGTCTTAAGAAAACCATGATTCTCCAAACTGGTCCCCAAAGCCCTCTAATCTTAACCAATACGCCACCTAACCAAAATTGCGACTATTGCGATTAATTGCAATGCATTTTGAGCAACTCACGTCGAAACGCTTCGCGTTCTTGACCTCATCGGGGTCCGAGTCCTCCGCCTCAAAGATATCGTTATCTAGAGGCTTCGAACGTCCCTCTCGTCGGCTCTGCTTTGCAGGACGACCGCCAGGCGCGCCGCCCCTCGGGCCGCCACCATGCTTCCTTTTGCCTTGCGCCGCACCAGCCTTTTGCTTGGGCGCTTTGTTGCTAGATTTTGGGCGAACCATGCTGCCGGCTGGATGCCGGAGCTGGTAAAAAGTCTCAAGCAACTACCTGCATCGACCGAGTTTCTCAGTTAAGCAAGCAGGGAGTGGAAGGAACAAGAACCAGTATGGTACGCTAGATAATGACAGCGAGGAAGTACTTCAAGGGTGGGAGGGCTGGGGAAATTGGGGTTTGCCGCCGCATCGCACAGCACCGCACGGGCGCAACATCACCCCGGACCTGACCCCGGACGACCCAGCCAGGCAGCCACGCCTCTGCCTGCCAGGCCCCTGTCCGGCGCATCGACAGACGACACAGGGGGGGGGGTAGAAACAAAAGTTTCAGACCCCATGCCACAAAACCTCCCGGAGGGGGCCTGGGGGGGTGGGGGGGTCTCCGCCCTGTCGTACACCCCTAAAACCCCCTGCATTTTTGTCCAAACAAGTGCCTTCTGCAACATCTCCAGAATGTTCAGACATGCCTTTATTCTCGCCCTATGATCTTCAATCACGTCTGGCAGTAACCTTCAGTGCCGGTGCTCGGGTGCTGCAAGTAATTAATGCTAGCTACAAGGCCCAGTAGGCCAGTACTGCAGCTGTGAGCACCTTTGGAGAATCAAGTCTGCCAGGTGTAAGCTCCGCGGCGCGGTGTGCCCCATCATCATCATGGCAATGCAGCCACGCAACCCCACGGAATCACGCACGACTCTCCGCTGGCACTCAGGCACTGCACGGCATCCACAGCGGCGCCGCCGTCAACCATACCACCAAACCGCCCTGCCGCCTTTTCAGTACTCCAGCGCAAACCGCGAATACCACGTTAAAGCTAGTATGAACTTATATTGGAAAGCTGAATTCCGGTGGCGGACACGTTGATTCTCGTCGGCCGCTCCCTCAGGTGGACTCCGGCACGGGTGAGCCGCCCGCCACGCCCTGCACTCCGCGCCAGCGGCTGCCCTTGACGCGGCTGGCCATGAAGATGGAGCCCTTGTCTCCGCGGCCGATGCGCAGGTCGTCATCCAGGTAGGTGGTCTCGATCCAGCCCTGCAGGAGTGGGTATCGTATCTTCATGCCACGGTCCGTAACACCCCCTCTTCACTCCCTGTCTATTCCCTCCCTCCTCCCCCTCCCCTTTCCCCACGCCCACGCACCGATCCCCGCACCTCACCACCCACTCACACACCTTGGGTTGGATCCAGTCCAGCGGCACGGTCCAGGGCCCGGCGCCCCCCAGGCGCAGCTGGAATCGCTGGAACACCACATCCACACGCACGGGAGAGGGAGAGCCCTGTAAGCCAGGAAGGGAGGAAGGGAGGGAGGTGCGTGTCGCAGCAGCAGGTAAGGATGGCCGGCTAGGGCAGAGGTAAGGACGATGAGAAGTGCGCGGGTTTCTGGCCAGAGGCATAGGCGTATTAGAGCGTGACAGGAAGGCCCGTTCTTTTGCGTGTGGTTGAGCGACCAAACGCTCTACAGACACAAAAAAGGCACCGTGGCATCCACCGCACTACGCCTCATGGGTCGTGGCGTCCCCATCGTCCCCCAAGCAACTGCACGCGGACCTGGGGCGTGGGCTGCGGCGCCGCGGTGCCGATGATGTTCAGCGCGCCCTCCCATCGCCCTGCAATCGTGAACTCAGCCAAGTTCTCGGCCCTGCAAATCGTCGCGAGTCGTGGGGGTCGATTTGTTAGACGCATATGTTGCAGACCTGCACACGCATGTCGATGTAGACATTCGTTGGTTTGCGGCTTTTAGCGTTTCCCGGTTTCGTTTGTCGACACGGTGTGACGGGGCGGCGCATTGCCCCGCCCCCCTCACCCAGCCATCCGCATGCCTGCCCATCCGGTTTGGCCCGCCCCGCCTGGCCCGCCCCATCTCATCTCGCCGCTCCGCCCCCGCACCTGCCACCCTCCAGGTCAATGAGCTGCAGGTTGGCCTTGGTGCGCACCAGCTGCCTGCATGTGCCGGTGGGGTGATGGAGCGTTGACGATTGCAGTGAGCGGTTTGGACACGGTGCTGCAAGTTGTCACTTGGGCACGTGAATGGGCAGGGCGCTGGCTTGTGGCACATAAACAAGTAAAGCTCGGCTTGCGAGCCGTGCGTGCAGCCCGCTACTCTTGTGACCGCTGCCTCGCTAGCTCACTTGGTGGCTGGCTGGAACGTGGCGAGGAAGGGTCCCTCGGTGGTGCCGCTGTTGTCCTTTGCCGCCCGCTCCTCGTCCAGCGGCGCTGTGCGAAGGAAGGGGCCAGTGCCCAGTGGCGGGCGATGGGATGGTTGATTTGTCGGGTGGCTGGATTGCGGGTGGGTTCCAACTACCAGTAAGTGGTTGGTTAACTAATAGGTGGGTGAACACGGAAGGATGGGAGGAACGGTGTGAATGAGGGGCATGGCCACAAACCGGGTGCAGCACGGTACTGGTGTAACGCCACGGTCGGCAACTCGGGAAGCAGTCAGAGTTCGGGATTCCCCACCCATCCCCGCAACCCGGGGCCGAAATTACTTACCCTGGTATAGCAAGGCCCATACGCCCGAGATGAGTGGCGACTGAACCTGTGGTGCGTTGCCCGTCGTGGTCCCAGAGGTTGCACGTGACATTCCAGTCCACCAAACCAACAGTCGGACGTGTCATTACCCGCATTGCTTGGCCAGCTCCCCCGAGCGTTGGGCTAGCTGGGCCGGGGCCCACCACTTCATCAAATGCTACCACACACCCACAACCCCCCCCACACACACAGAATAACACGACGCTGTGTGTGTTAGACGCCGGCTTGCTGCTCCGCCTCCACCCCTGCCCTCCCGTGGACATCTCCGCTCCTGCACAAGCGCAACACCGGCTCCTCGTCCTGACAACTCTCACCGGCGCCTTGACCGCGTTCCGCGCCTCCAGCGCCTCCAGTAGCGGAAGGATGGCCGCGCGCTGCTGCGGCGTGGTGGCCTTGCCGCGTTGCGTGCCGCTGACAGCGCGCACCACAGCGGCCTAGAGCAGAACGTCGCCAATTGGGGAGACTGGGAGGTGTCAGGAGTGGTGCTCCGAAGCGTAAACGACTCGTGCGTTGTGAAATTAGGGATTTAAAAGGCTGTAGTCAGGAAGCTTTCTCCAGCGTTGGGCCGCGATTCCCTGCTTGCACCCGGCGCAGCAAACAGTAGCTGGCCCTGTCCTCACACCTTCAGCTCTTCCGTTGACTTGCTCGACGTGCTAGACGGAGCGGTCGCGCGAGTAATCGACGTCGCGCCTTGCCGATGTTTTGTCGCGACGCATCGCCCAGAACCTACTGGCGAAGTTCTGCGCCCGAGGCTCGCTGAATAGGGCATTTGTCGAAGTGCTCCAAGCTGCATTTACGTCAAATACGCTCACTGACGGGTGAAGGGCGTGGACACCCTGGGGTGCGGTTTGGAGCGTGTGCGTGGTGGAGGGAAAGATGACAAGTGCGTGTGGAACGCAGCTTGAGCCTTGCGTCACGCGTATGTACTAAGAAAGATAATGCAGCTGCATCATCAGGCCCTGCGCTGGCAATGGTTGCTTCATAGGATTGCCGGCTTGACGTCGTACGCCGCCACAGTTATGGCACGACCGTGTCTCGGGAATGTGGGTCCTGATGAGTGGTGGGAACGTGAGATTCGAAGCTTATGTTCTAGAACGCTTACACGCTCATGTGAGTTGTAACCGGGCATGCGTGGTATGATGCCTGCTCCTCTCTTGCTTCGGTCTTCAAATGGAGAAACACAGAGGGCTTGACTCTATGGAGCCTCGCCTCAAACAAGACGAATCCCATCAACCTGCACATTACCGTCCAACACGCACACACAAGCGCAGCACTGCCGCCAAACAACATTAAAAGCCAGGAAAGGCAGAATCCTACGTACGATATTCGGGCGCGCCTTCCGCGCAAAACATCAGTGGTCAAGGTCGAGTGTCTTGCTGTCTGTGGTCAGGTCAATTACTAGATCGGTCATCCTAATCATTTCTGCACCTACACCGAGTTGGCACGACAGGGCTGGCCCGCGCCGGCACAGCGCCACACGGCGTCAGCCCCTGCCTTCCCCTTCCAACCTAATGCCTAAAACCAGGACGCCACCTTCCGCTGCACCCGGCGCCGCGCCACGCCGTGTTTCTGTCCGCGGCAGCCATTATTCCAGGCCATTCCCGCGGTGTGCTCTCCCCCCGTCCTCCTGGAGCAATCACACGCACACACGGCGCGCACAGAGCGCGCAACCGCCTTCGTGGCCTGCCTCGATCAGCCCTCGCGTTGCCTCGCCCGCACCCGCTTTGAGGGCTGCCTGCCGCCGGCCCCAAGCCACGCAGCAGCCGCCAGCCCTGGCCGGGCGGCGAAGCCGCAGGCCCTCACTTCGCCACGCCGTCGTCGCATTGCCCCGCTTTGTTTACGCGGCGCGCACGGACACGTGCACCTTGTTCCCCTCCACCTTGAGCTTCACGTCCACCCCACTCCCGGACGCCGCGGCCGCCTTGGCGGGGGCCGGGGCCGCCTCCTCCTTCGCCGCCTCCGCCTTCTTCTCCTCCTTGGCGGCCTTCTTGTCCTTCTTGCTGGACGAGGGCGCCGCCGCCGCCGCCTCAGCGGGCTTGGGCTCCTCCTTGGCGGCCGCTGCCGCCGCCTCCTCCTTAGCGGGCGCGCTGGTCGAGGGCTTGGCCTCCTCCTGCGAGTGAAAGGCCAGTTGGCGGGGCGGTTCAGGAATGCATTCTTAGCCTACACGCCGAGGGGACAGGGCTTGTTCCTCCGCTCCAATCAGGAAACAGTCAGGTACGCTTGCCGCCATGAAGCCCCTCCCGCACCGCGGTGTCCTGCCTCAACTGCCACCGTGTCCGAACTCTGATCCTCTGCCACCCCCCTTGCCCCTCCCAACCATCCCTTCCGCTCACCTCGTGCTTGCCGTTGGCCTCCGGCGCCGCCTCCGGCTCCTCCTCCTTCGCCGCTGGCGCCTCCGGCTCCTCCTCCTTGGGCTCCTCCTTGGCCGCCGGCTTGGGCGGCGGTGCCCGCTTGGCCGCCTCCTGCTTCTCCTTGTACTCGGCCTTGCGCTTCTCCACCGCCTCAATGGTGGCGGGGATGGCGCTGGTGGTGGTGGGGGGCTCCACCTGCGGTGGTTTTGGCAGGGGTGGGGGGCAGGGCAGGGGTTAGAGTTGGAGCCTTTTGCGCCGCACGCGCTGGAGAGAAGTTACGGTTGCTTTCGCGTCCAGCGCTTCCCATCAACCTGCCGTGTCGCCCCCCCCCTTGTTTCTGCCAGCCACCCAGCCTGCCTGCCAAGTGCCGGCTTTCATGCACGGCTGCCTTCCGCTCTGCCTCTCCTCCCACCCCTGGCCGGCCCCGGCCCCCCCTCGTCACTCCCTCCTCCCACCCGATCACCCGCCCCCCTCCCAGTACTACAGGCAGCGCTTGTCGCCCGCCCGCCTGTCCCGCACCTGCAGCTGCAGGAAGACCTTGAGCATGTCCAGCATGTGGTTCAGCTTCTGCACCTTGGGCTTTGCGGGCTCGGCCGGCTTGGCGGCGGCCGGCGCGGCGGCGCCCTGCGCGCAGCGGGGGTAGGGGTGATGAGGAGTGCGGAGGCCTGCCTGGTGAGCGGAGGCGTGTGCAGCTCCAAGCCGTCCCCGCGCCGTTCCCACCAGCCTCCTGTAGGTTCCCCAGAGCCCGCCCGGGGCCCTTGCTTGCCCTCCGCCGCTCCCAGTACTTCCCAACCTTCGCATCCTCCCCTGTCTTCCTCCCTCTGCCCCCGCCAACGGCCTTCCTCTCCGCCATCTCCTCCCCGCTGCTGCCCTCCCTCCCTCCCCCATTCACCCCGCATCCCCCCCACCCAAACCCTCTGTTCTTCACAGTTTGTTTCTCACCGGGGCTGTTTCACCAGCAACCCAACATCTGCTACCCCGCCCCCGCCTCTCCCCCACCTTCTTGCCGGGCGCCACCTTCTTGGGCACGCCCGTAAACATTTCGTCCTCCACCACCTCGCGCTTGAAGGGCTTGAGGCCGGCCGGCACCTCCACCGCCTTGGCCTCCGCCTTGACCTCCTCCTTGACCGCCGTGAAGCTGCGCAGGTAGGTCAGCAGCTGGTCGCAGGTGAAGATCTGCGAACAACGGCGGCGGGCAGGGGGACGCGGATTGAGGGGAGGGTACAGGCGCAGTCGGCAAGCGGCAGCGGTTGCGGCGGGGGCGCACCGGGATCGGGGCAGGCAGGTAGGCTGGCGACTACTGAGTGGTGTGACGGATACAGGGTGCAGGAGGTGCAGGTAGGCGCTTTGTGGCGGGCTACAATCAGAGACTGAAGGTGCGGTGGGATGGGCCAACAGCCCCGCCTGCTGCAGAAAGCCACGGCGCACCAACCCAGCAGTTGCTGCCAACCACTTGCTGCATTGGTCCCGCGTTATCCCGCCGCCCACATTCCGGCTCCACATTCGCTAGGCGCCTCGTTTCCCACGGATTGCTGCATCCCGCCTCGTTTCCAAGTCCTGTACGACCCGTGCTGCGCCTGCATCTCACCTTCCGCAGTGTAGCCGGTTCAACTCTCTACCGTGTCCTAGTCACTGCTCTGATCCGTTTTCCCTGATACCACCAGTGCCCCCACAACCCCAAGCTTACGGATCAACCCTTTCCCCAGCCTGACCTCGCGCTGCTGCAAAGGCCTTATACCACCACCACCCTGCCGCTCCCGCTCCCATTCTATCGGCCAGTTCCACTGCTGCGCCCCTCCCCTCTGGGTTCTGGGTTTTTGGGTTGCAATGGTCGTTTTAATTTCTGGAATGAAGTACCCCCACCCCTTCCTCCCCCGCCTGGCTCCACCCGCTGCTGCCTCCCAGCTCCTCCCCTCTGCTGTGACCCTCCTCCTCCTCCTCCTCCTGCTGCTGCTGGCCTCCTCGCTCACCTCGCCGCTGAAGGGCTCCACCACGATGTCGCCCATGATCGCCTTGGTCTCGTCCGCCCGCTCCGCGTCGCGCTGCTCGCGCGCCTTCTGGCGCTCCTCGTACCTGGGGGTGGCCGTGGTGCGGTTGGGGTTGTAGTGAGGGGCGGCTCTAGGGGGCGCTGATGTTGGCAGGGGGAATCAGCATTTTGGCTGAGCCGGTAGCAGGGGTAGCAGGTTAGCACCTGCTTGCGCTAGGGCCCCGTGGCGTTCGAGGGGGCAGCTGACAGTGGGTTTGCTGACCGCCGCTACGCTGCCTGCTCCACTGGCGGCATGAATCTATGGCGGCAGCTTCACTGCCGATGGTTGACCCGCCGATGGTTGACCCGCCTGACCAGTCTTGCCGCGTTGCCCATGCACGCCACGACCCGCCAACCCTGACCCACCAACCGCTCCACAACACGCGCGCACAGCCCGTGTGCCCACCGCCCTGCCCCTCCAACTAAGAACCTCCAACCCCACACCCACACGCGCACCCCGCCCGCCATGCTCACTTCTTGCGGGCGTCCAGGCGCTTCCAGCCGCGGTAGGCGCGGTCGCGCTTGATGTACTCCTGCGGCGTGAACACACCGGGCAGACAACGTGTCAGGGTCCACTGACCAGGACCGCTGCTGCTTGAACTCCGAGGCGCGTGCGCGTGGAACCGCAAAGCCCCCCTCCGTTCAGCCGCCGCCCCGCCGCTCTCCCACTCGTCGGGCAGTGTCCTCCACGAGTGAAGGATAGGCTGACCACCAGGTGCTTACCACGCCCGGACCCGTCTTCCCTGCTGCTTCCCCCTCCACGCCTCTCCCCACCTGGTACTCGGCGTCGTTGGCCTTGCGCAGCTCGTCAATCTTGGCTCGCAGCGTCACCATGATCTCGTAGTTCTCCTTCTTCTCCACCTGCGCAGTTGTGATGCACATGTAGCAACAGCACGGCCGGTTGCAGAGTTGGTGCCCTGTCCCCAGCCGTACGGAGGCAGCTCGGCGGAGTGCGTGGCGGACGCTGTGTTAGGCAGGCGTGGGCAGACGCACGTACTCGGTCCCGCTGCAGGCAGACTGCACCGCACGCCGCTGTGGCAAGCGGCTGCGCGTGGTGACAGTGTGCGCAAGCGCTGTACCCATGCTACTGTGCAGGCGTGAGCTTCTCTGTGCACCCACGCAGTGATGCCACCACGTGCCCGCGCGCCACCCAACCGCCCCAACCACCTCCCGTACATGCCCACCGCGGCCCGGACCCCGCCCGCGCTCGCACGATGAGCGACCAAACGCGTGGTATCACGTGCCTGGAGGCTGGGCAGGTCTGCGAAGTGCGAGTCCGCCTTGGCCTTGGCCTCGTCCAGCACCGCGTTGGCGGCGGCAATCTGTGTGTCCAGCTGAGCAATGACATCGTTGCTCTCCTTCAGGCGTGCCATAATGCCCGTGCGCTGCGCCTCCGTCTCCTTCAGGCGGGCGTCAAACTCCGCGTACTTCTTCGCCGTGGGGCGGGCCGCCGTGAGCTGCGAGAGCTGGGCCTGCACACGCTTCTCCTCCTGGTCAGGCAGGGTCTCGTGCGCCAGCTTGAACTCCAGGTCCTTGATGTCCTGCTCAATCTTCTCCGGGTTGACGTTGCGGTTCTTATCGCGAATGCTGCGCATCTCCGCGCGAATAGACTCGCGCGTGCCATCGCAGCTCTGCAGCTCGTCGCGAATTGCCTGCTTTTGCCTCTGCGTTCAGCAACACACAGACCCACCATGACCCAACGCATCATCAGAAGGACGCAATTGTAATTCGCCGTAGCAAATTGTGTCGGGAGCGTGTCCGTTGCGAGGGCTGCTGCTGCCGCGAGGGCGCGTCCCACACTACTCCCCACTCACGATGACCGTGCCGCGCTGGTCGCGCAGAGCCTTCAGGTTGTTGATGATGTCCTTGTTGCCAGAAGACACGCCCTTAGCGTTGCCGCGCATCTGCTCCTCAATGGACTTGATCTCCTTGATGCGATCTCCCCGCTTGGTGATTTCCGCCTGCAGCTTCTGAATGAACAGGCGAGACTCCGTGTGGTCGGGCTGCTTAGGCTGCACCACCTTGCCCTTCACGTAGATGAGTAGGGACTCGTCGAACACAATAGGCTCATTGTCGCGGTCCCGGCGCCCCTCGCCGGCCTGCTCCACCTGCTCGACCTCGACCGGGGCAGACTCGACCTCAGCCATTGTATAGCGTATTTGGTAAAGACTAAGTGGGTGGGGCGGGGTTAGGGCGGAAGTACGCTAAAAGGCAGTCGACGGGCGGTTAAGGGCGGGGCAGAGGTGTCCTCCCTCGCCCTCCTCGCGGCCCCATCCCGCGAGCCAGTAGCGGCTCCTGGTGAGAGCCCATAGCACCAATTCGACGCGCTTGTCAACACATATGCATTCGTTACAATATGTTTATGCATACGCGCGGCCCCGCGCGTGCCAGTCCGAGACGCGTCAGCATTGGCCTGCTCAATCGTGCTCAAAAACCTTCAGCGACCGGAAAACGTGTACAGTTATGTAATGCTAAAGTCATACATGACCAATTGGGCTGAAATGAGCGCGTCGGCGGCAGCATGTGAACGGGCGTGCGACGGGTGCGGGTGGCAGTAGCACGTGCCCGCAGGCGAACAGGGAGCCGGGGCCTTGCGCCCTTCGGTGGTGATGGACCTGCGGTGCAACGAAACGCCCTGAGCTCAACACGCTTGTGGTGCAAGTTGCCGTGGCCAGCTCACCTGGACTAGCTGACAGGGGAGAGCTGGAGGCCGGGGGCTGGAGGCGACGGCGGGGTGTCAAGGATGCGGGGGTATCGGGCGCCCCCGCATGTGCGGGTAAGGGGCATGTACGGGGACTAGGGCGTGATACCGGAGCATCCTGCTCTAACGGAAGGCTTGGTCGGGACGCACAGAAACATCGCACCATGCGGGTGCTGGGTACCCACACGGATGGGGGGCCACGGTGCTATGGGTGCCAAGCGGGACTCCTGGCCAACCTGGGCCACAGGCACCACTGAGGCTGCAGACGGCCGTGGTGGCCACCACTGTGTGGGCAGCGGTGCGCAAGCGTCTATGCCATGGCTGCAGATGGCAACCCCCATAAGGGGTACCACATGCCGTGGCCGTGTGAAAGGCAGGCGGCGGCTGCTGTCAGGACACAACTGGACGAGGGCACTGGCATGACGCAGTGAGGGCAGGACCTATGTGTGGGGCCTGCGTTGCAGACCTGACCGCTGCCGAGCTGCCGAGCTGCCACCGCTCAGGTTCTAGGATGACAGCCACGCGGCCTCTTGGCGTATGCAAGGCATCACGGCCTTTGAGCTGCTGCTGAACTGCCGGGGGCCTCGTGCAGGCAGGCTGGCATGGGGCGTCGAAGGCGAGGGCTGAGGGGTAGGGGTCAACTCCATAAGGGGGTACCAATTGCCGGTGGCCGTGCATGCGGCATTCTAGCGCATGTCGGTAACATGGGCGTTGGTCAAACTGCAACATGCCACCACTTGCAAGGGCCGAGGAGGGCGAGGGACACACAGAGCCACTAGGTGCTACATCTTATCGGACTGACAAGATTCGCCAATGGACGCGTTAACGCCAGGTTAACAGCCACATGTCGGGAAGAATGAGTGCTGGTTACAAGAAGGGGACAGTGTGAACACTGCCTCGGGCACAGGTGGCCAACCGCCACCCTGCTTGGCTGCCCACCCGACTCACAGCTGCGTAGGCGTGTCGAAGCTAAGCTAAACGCCCGCCAGAGCCACACCAGACACAGCATCACAAGACACGCGGCTCATAAGGCACCGCTACGCGAAGACCAAGTCGTAACCGTCAAGGCAGCACACCGTCAAGCCAGCACAGTAGGCCCGAGGCCAGCTGCACGCCGCACGCCCCTCAAGGAGAAGGGGGCGGAGAAGCAGCGTCATACGGCAACACCACGTCAATGCGGTCGCCAGCCCCCCGCGACAGGAACACGTGCCCGGAGGGGACAGCATCCCAGCCACTAGGGCGCACGCCCAAGCTAGCAAACGCCTGCAACCGTCCCCAGAAATCAGCCACCACCTCCAGTCCAATAGCTAAAACACGGCGAGAAGGGAGCGGGGCCTCAGCAGGCAACCCTTGGCCGGCCATCACAACCCGCTGCCGCCCCATGTCCATAGCAGACAACGCAGCCAGACACACCACATCCCAGACCGGCGGCGCCAGACCCGGCGGCGGCCGCACCAGCCACAAGGCAGCCCGAGTAAACACGCCTAGCGAGTCTTCGGGAAGCGCCCCCATCGCCATACCCATGGACTCACGCAGGCCACGGGCGACCACACAGTCCCAGTAATAATGCCGCCGATCCCCAAACGTCATATCCGCACCACACGCCTGGCACACGTGGACGACACCGCCAGCACGTTCGCGGGCACGCATGGGGAACGCCCAACACGCATCGGCAGCGACACGCCACAAGGCCTCTTTGTGCCGATTCTCCCACTTAAGGTTCCACAACCGTGACAGCACAGCAGCAAACGCACCCGCAGCCAGCACACAGTCAGACTCAGTCACATCGGGGTCGAAAGCAGCAGCCACATACGTACGATGTTTGGCACGCAGCTGCGCCAGGGGCGCCGCGAGTTGCATGAGTGTACCAGCTTTCACCGTATACTCCAGCACCAGGAGAGGCGGGCCGCCGGCCTGGGCCCACCCCAACCCCCTGGCCAGCTCCCGCACGGACGCAGCTTGGTCCGGCGCTGTAACCCGACCGCTGCGGGGCGCCCGCGCCGCCCGCGCCGCTGCCGCCCAGCCCGCCGGCAGGAGGGCCATGGCGGCGGCGACACGTGCGGCCGCGGCCTGGGCCGACGGCGGCCCCGTAAGCGGGACCGGTAGCGGCCGGCGGGGCCCCCACTGGAGCACCTTGCGCCACACACCTGTCAAGTAAAGTTTCTCGCACTCGGCATGTATACGGGTGCCGTAAGCACCACGCTCATAAGCATCTCGCACTTCTTGCAACGCGCCATCAATGGCCACCAGCTCCCCAACGCACCGCAAGTTGGGGAGTGCCAGCAAATCAGGGAATGCCGCATCAAGAGTCCTAGCCCCATCACGCAGCGCCGGGTTACCCCACAGAGGTACATTGTACACCCAGGGCCCCGGCGCCGGGGGCGCCACCAAGGTAACAGCAGGCAACTTGGAGATTGCCTTCAGCACACGCTTGAATGGCGGGGAGGCGGGAGTCACCGGAGTACCAAGCACACGCGTACCGTCACCCCCACAGAGCAAACAAAGCACAGTAGCACCCGCGTGCCGCTGGCGCAGCCACGCCGCCACGACAGCGGTCCACGGTGGCACAAACGGCAGCAGCTCACACGCCCCCAACACACACCGAACTGCCAAGCCCGCGTGCCGCGCCTGCACATGAGCCGCCAGGGGCAGGAGCCCCGCACCCCCACACGCCGGCGGCAGCTGCATAACCTCCAAGGACATACCGGGCAGGCGCTTGGTGGCCCGGGCGTCATACTGCGCAGGCGACATGCGCCGGTCCACCACCGCCGCCACACGCTTCAGCAAGTCCTCAACCAAGCGTTTAGGCTTAGGAAACCCCGCAAACTCCAGATGATACAACACTGTGCCCAAGGCATACGCCGACACCGCGGCCGCACGCCCAAACATGGACACGGGCATGCGCGCTACGTTACCAAGCACACTCAAAACCCCATCAAAAGCCACAGGCGGCACGGGAGTGCTCCAGTCGCCAAACCGGACCCCAAGGGACTTGGCGGCCTGCACCACTTGCAGGCCGGGCGGCAGCGCCGGTCCCGCGACCGTGCCTCCCTGACCATTCCCCGACCCAACCACCAACAGTTCAACTTTACTCATGTTCAACCGCTGTCCAGACGCACGACGAAACACGTCCATATCTGCCAGGAAGCCGGGCACCGCCTGCAGCCCAGCCAACAGCGGCGCGCAATCATCCGCATACTGCGACGCCAGCACCGACGCCAAATCAGCCAGCAACCATGCCCCCGGTGCCGCAGCCACGACACCAGGGCCTGCGCAACCGCCAGGTAGAGCAGTGGGGCCAGGGGGCACCCCTGCCGCACCCCTGCGGCCAGCGGCACCCACCCCGACACGCGCCCGTTGACCAGTGCCGCTCCGCGCGTGTCCGTCAACAAGCGCGACACCCACGTCAGGAAGCCAGCCCCCACACCAAGCCGCTGCAGGCAGGCAAGGAGGAATGACCGGTCGACCGTGTCATACGCTTTGTAAAAGTCCAAAAACGCCGCCACACCCGGGGCGCGCCCGGCGGCTTTCAACAACCCAGGAGCAAGTTGCAGCAGGAGAACATTATCAGCAATGCGGCGGTCGGCCAGGAACGCAGTTTGTTCAGGGTCAATGATGCGGCCAAACACAGGTTGCAGCCGACTACACAGCACACGGGCAAGCGTGCGATAATCAGTGTCAGTTAAAGTAATGGGGCGGTAGTTGGAGGGCTCAGACGCATCACCCCCCTTATAGAAAAACGTCCACACACCATCTAACAGCCCATCAGGCACCCCAACCCCCTCTCCCACCGCCGTGAAGACCTCCGCCAACGCGGGCGCAAACTCAGCGGCATAATGCTGGTACAGCTCTACCGGGATGCCGTCCGGGCCAGGCGACCGGCCAGGCGGCGCCGCCATGAGGGCAGCACGGACCTCGGCCGCCGTAACAGCCGCGCACCCAAGCCGCTCTGCCTCCGCCGCCGTACACTGCCTCCCACGCTGCTGCAACGCACCCAGCACTTGGTCCCGGGCAGCCGAGTCGGGCGGGGGTGCAGCGCTGACATCACGCCAGAAGAATGGAACCAGGACATGGTCCCTGGAATCCTGGATCACGCCAGTCTCTGCCTCTCGTGCCTACAGTCCGTCATCTTCCTGGCGCACATGTATGGAGGCAGGCGGCTGACCTTGTGCGTGATCAATGATCATGGAGTGCAAGGAACATGCGCTAAAATGTGACTCAAACTGCGCATTGAGTGCATCTGTCGAAGTCTGGGACGGCGCAAGGGACTGCAGGCCACGCAGCCCGTGGCTGATGGTTGGCTGCCACCGCAGACGCATGTGACGAAATGGCAGTGCGTATACCGCTCAAGAGATGGCCTACATACGTCTGGTGAACCACCGAGCACCACCGAGACCAGGTATGGAACAGCGCCACGTGCGTCTCAGCACGTGCCACGCCCTCAAGACAGTGGGGGACGCTGTGAGGTTGGGGGCCCTGGTGGCAGCAGGGACACCGCCAGCCGACACGGAGGAATGGCGGCAGTGGGTCAGTCAGCATCTCTCCCCCACAGCGCCGGAAGGCTTCAGAAGGAGCCCGACGCTGCAGGCTATCCAGCTGCTACTTGCAGACATCAGCCCAGAATGGCGAGCAGCGGCGGAGCAAGTGGAGCAGCAACTCAGCGCTGGAGGTCAGCCGCCGGCGCAGACGATGGAGGCAGTGCGGGCTCAGATAGTAGGCAGGCTAGGCTGGCGCAGGGGCTTGCTGATGCCCATAAGGCTCCAGCGCTTAACAGTCAGCCAGGCCACGGCGATGCTACTGCGACCAATCGAACAGCGGCGGACCCAGCTACACGCGGACTTCGCCAGGGAAGCCAGAGGCGAGGCAGCAGCCACCACGACAAACGCAGCGGTGACAACTGCGACCACGCCTACAGGCACGAACCCTGTGCGCGCCATGCTGAGCAGGATGTGGCACATACGGTGGGAACGGGAACACGTGGAGGTCCTGTGGCGGCTGGCAGTGGATGGAGTACCGTTGGCTGGAAACAGCCACGTCAGTGGAGCCCAGCAGCAGGAAGCGTGTGGATGCGGCGCCCACGGAGGAACGCACGGCGCACCCTGCTCGCCGCGAGCACATCACTTCTGGGAGTGTCCCGTGGCGCAGGCAGTGCTGGAGCAGATTAACGCGGCGATGGCGAACACCATCACTCGGCAGCAGCTATGGCTAGCAGAACCGCCTCACGGAGTGCAGCAAGCAGTGTGGGACGTGGTGGTACTAGCCGCCCTCTCGGCCATGGAACGCGCCCGGACGAGGTTGAGGGCAGTTACCAACGCAGGGCCCCCAGAGGGTATGGAGACTGAGCCGGTAGAAATCGCTAAAGCGGAAGCGGTGACAGGGTTTTGGAGGCGGCTGCAGGACTTCGCAAGATTAGGGGTGCCCAGGAAGGGGTGGAGGGAGGTAGGCACAGCGCACCCCCTGCTAGCCGTGCAGGGCGGGCGCATTAAGGTTCAGCAACCTGCTTAGTCAAGTCTTGTCAGCTCGCAACTGCTGCTTATAAGCGGTGCTAGATAGAGTGTAGATGAGACGCGGTTTGTGTGTGTACGTGTGTGTGTGGGTGGTACCGTTGACGGTGACGTATGTTCGCGTCCCTTGTGGTGGCGGGTAGGCGCTCGGTTGCGTGCTTGTCCCCTCTGCGGTAGGTGACTCGATTGAGTTGGTGGTTTGGGCTGTAGCTTTGGCGGCTAGGTGCGGCGGCTTTGAGCGTTCTCGCCGGCCCTGTCCCTCTTGCTACGTGTGGCCTGCTGATGAGTAGCAGAAGGGTGACACGTGTGTTCCCAGGCGTTGGTAGCCCCCAGGGGAGCGTGGGTTGTTCGTCTTCGGGTTGTCTCTTGTCGGGGGTTTCGTTTGAGGTATTAGGTGCGCGAGCTGTCTCCACACCGCCTGGTCCTGTGGGCTCAGGAGAGCACAGGGAGGCGTTTCTCGTTTCGCGGCTAGGCTTGCTGTGCGCGGGTAGGGCAGGTCAGCCGTGGGCTTGGGTTTCTAGCGCTGTTTTTGTGAGCGCTCTCGCCAGTCCAGAGACTGGTAGGCTGCAGAGGCCGTGTGTCGGGCCCGGGTCGGAGGCAGGCCCACAGCTGTAACATTAAACAGTGAACATATCAGGTCGGATGTGCAAAAGATTCGCGCCAACGCATGTCAACACGCGGGCAGGGCAGGTGCCGCGGACACCGTATGGTGCTGCGCACACATACCCGCTCAACACGATGCATGCTATCTCACATCGCAAGGTATCATCTTAGCTCACTTCGGGGCACGCCCTATGCACCGCAGAGTGGTGCGCTAGTGGCTTGGGGTCTCGGGGAAATCGCGCGTGTCAGCGCGAACCCGGATCCCAGGCGCCGCTCGCTTGTTGGTTCTGTGATTCACCAGGACTAGAAAGAACTTACATATCATCGTTGAAAATGAGGCATTTTAGAGGTTTGCTGCTGCTGCTTGCGGTCGGCGCTGCTGTTCGGCATGTGCTGGCGGAGGACTCGCAGGCGCCTGAGGGTGGCCTGCCCACCGTGAACATCGGCGTCAAGGTAATATATGTGTTTGACCAGTCTGCATAATGCGGGGGGCCAGTGACGTCGTGCCCGTGGTTCAACGATCGCTTTCTCGCATACGTTTATTTCTCGTGCCCGCAGTTCCGCCCCGACCCCTGCGACCCCAAGACTAAGGTCGGAGACTGGGTTGGCGTTCACTACGTGGTGAGTGCCTCGCAACGAGGCTCTGCCAGTTGGCCGGTCTGCCGCACCCGGCTGGGGTCCGCTGTCCCGTGTCGTCCCGCCGCGGCAAACAGGCCATCGCTCGCAGCACCCAGTCTGGAACCCATCCTTGCACTTCAAATTTAACTTACTATCCCGCCTTGTGCCTGACGCCAGGGCAAGCTGGAGGACGGCGAGGAGTTTGACAACTCCTTCACTCGCGGCGAGCCCATTGAGTTCCAGCTGGGGGCGCAGCAGGTACCGTAACAGCTGGGGGTGAGGGCGGAGCTGGCGCCTGGCGGGCGGCCATGAATCTAAGGCGTTCCTCGAAGTTCGGGGGCTGCTCGCGGATAGGAGATTGTTGTCAAGGTTTTGGAACACTGGGCACCGGCCATCGGCCCATCGCATGTGCTTTCGTCAGCCCTCCCCTCCCCTCCATCACGTGATGCCTAAGCCGCAGCCCCTTCCCCGCGACCCCGCCCTTACTCGCGAGTGCAGGTCATTGCCGGCTGGGAGACGGGCATTCTTGGCATGTGGTGAGGAATAGCTTGACCGGGATAGCTCGACTTGCTCGAGAGGCTCTTCCTGTTCTTCACCGTAAACTATGGTTCTGTTTTGAATGGTGGGCAGCGCAGTGGGTGGCGCCGTCTGCGTGCACATGTCCATGTTATTGTACGCGCGTGTGCGGAAACCCTGGAGTTCCGGCCAGCATTAGTTTCCGACCCTGTGCCTGGCTGCGCGCCTGTGTGTCCTGCAGTGTGGGCGAGAAGCGGCGCCTGCACATCCCGCCGCACCTGGCCTACGGCGACGAGGGCGCGGGGCCCATCCCTGGTGAGTGCAGCCAACAGGCGCCAGGCTCCTGCAAGTGGTCTGCGGCTGGCAAACGCCGCTGTTGCCAGTGCTGCTTCCGCACAAGCTGCTGCTGCCACGTGCGTGCTCGTGAAGTCTACTTGAGGTTCGGCGACAAGCTCGGTATTGGAAGTGTTGAGCGGCCGGGGGTCGGCGCGCTGTCTGATTCACAAGCCACCCCACCCCTCTGCCCTTGAACGGCCTCTCTCCACGCTTCCACTTCTGTCCCTGCGCCCACCGATTGTACCTCTCAGACCCCATGCCTCCCTCACCTCCTCGCACACCGCTTTCCTCCATGCACCTCCTCCACCCTCTCCTTGCTAACTCACAGCCGGCGCCAGCCTGGTGTTTGATGTGGAGCTGGTCCGCATCACCGACACGCCGCAGGTACGTGGGGGGGGGGGCGAGCAAATGTTTGGGGGAAGGGACATTTCATTTCCATTCCCAAATGGACCATAGCAAACCCAGAACCCGATGTACACGGGGGCGGCGGTGCCGTCTGGGGCTGTACTGCAGGGGTAGATTTGGGCGGTGAAAAACTGGGGGAGGTGAGAAGGGCGCCAGGCATCATCCCGCACTTATCATTACATGAAGCTCTCTGCCGTTTAAGTTCGCATGTTTCCTCCCCTAACCCGGATTGGTTCACGTAACCCCTCTTCCCGTGCATAAGTTAACCCGCATGGGATTCCCACACCTTCCCCAACCCCCCTGGCCCCCCCAGTCTCCCCCTGAGGAGTACGACGAGTACGTGCCGTACAACCCGCCCGGCACGCTGGGAATTTATGACGACGAGGAGAACGAGGAGGTGAGGGCACGTGTGGGGAGGCGTGCGTGTGGGGGTGTGTTTACAACGGGGCTAATGGGTAAGGTGGAGCGTGTGAGACTTGGGGGCCGGACAATGTGCGGTGCTCTTTATCTCTGCGTTCCTTCGCGTCTGCTCACCTGCTTCCTTTAGAGGAGCCCAAACTAGCAGTTTGCTGCTGTGTGTTTGTGCTGCTGCTCCTGCCTCTCCTAACCCCCTCCGCTGTTGCTGTTGCTGCTGCTTGCAGGAGGACACGGATGAGATGATTTGGTCGTAGGAGCGGAGTGGCCGCGGCAAGGTGTCGGCGGCACTGGGAGCAGCGAGCGAAGCAGCCGGGTTGTGCGACAGTTGTGGCGACTGCGGCTTCAGGATTGCGGCCTAAGGTCAGACCGTATGGCATTCCTGGTGTTCATGAACGTCAGGCTGGTGAGACAGGGCAAGGGATGCCGTGGAAACCCTGATCGTTACATCGTCCCGTTGCTGTCAGGCGCTAATCGGTGGGGAATTGGGGGCACGACCTGGGTTCAGTCGTTAGTTCAGGGCCGTATGAAGCAGCCATGTTGGGAGTGGGGAATGAGGTGCGTGTGCGTTGCATCAGCAACGGACCGCGACCGGGTGTAGCAACCTCACCCGGCCCGCCCAAGTTAGGTGTCAAGGTCACTTGATGGCGCACACTGTGTGCATGCAGTGTGTCCAAAGCGGCACCGCTAGGGGATGCAGGTGACTGTGGTCAATTGTAATGGGATTCGATCTGAGCAGGGAGCACAACAAGCATTCCGGTGAGGGAGCTGCGGGAGCCCTCGCGCTGTGCACTCGGGCCCAGGGCTCCCCTGCTCGGGCCACACGCACATGGGTGTAGCTAGCGCCCGCGCTGGGCACACACCACAACAGCTCCATGTGGGTATGGCCAAGCTTCCAGGACGATTAAAATGCATTCAGGGGCGGCGTCTGTCCCGACGCCCCATGCCCGAGCTGGCCGCAGCAGGCGACAGTTGGCGGTTGCGGTACGGCAATGGGGACAGCGCTGCTGCCGGCGAGAATATGAGGATCCCTGTGCCTTACAAGTTTACTATTGTAGCCACACCTGCAGCATATAAAGATGGTCGCTATCCACAAGCTGGCCACCGTGGCCGTGGTTTGCGCTCTGTTCGCGGGCGCGTTCGCTGAGGACCTGAAGATCAAGGTCGAGGTGAGTGCATATAGCAAATGCACTGGCAGTAAAATTTGAAAGGAGAACTGCGGCCGGCTGAGCTCCCGACGTCCTCTCCTTTTGCAGCACATCCCCGCAGAATGCACTGCCAAGGCTAAGGCGGGTGACCGTGTGGCGGTGCACTACGCGGTAAGCAGTTGGAAAACACAAAGCGGTGGCGAGGGGAGGTCAGCGCGACATGCAACTTCGTTCGCGATCTCGACACCTGGAAAACACACGCTCCTGGACGCACAAAGATGCATACTACAGGCTTCTTAACATGTCGCATTTCGTAGCTGTGGGTCGCCGGGATGCCAAGCTCATGCGTGGCGCTCGGCGGTGCCAAAGCGCCTCGGGCGCTCTACCTCAACGGCCCCTCCTCCCGAACCGATTGTGCCCCTCACTGCTTGGCATCTCCTGGTGCTAACTCAGGGCCGTCTGGAGGACGGCAAGGAGTTCGATAACTCCTACAAGCGCGGCGACCCCATCACGTTCACCCTGGGCGAAGGCCAGGTGGAGGGGTGGAGGATGACTGGGGGGGCTTCTTGCCTGTGGGGGCCAGACTGACAGGCTGGGGACCGGCGGCAGCACGCAAGAGCACACGCTCAGCTGGGTGCAGCGGCTAGATACCGGGCCATGTACTTCGTGCGAAGTGGTCAGGAGGGGAGAAGAGAAGGAATAGCGTGCGGCCATACCCAGCCGCGCCGCACGCATTCCGTTACCGTTCCGCAATTCCCAGTTCCCAACCCCTCCCCAAATATCCCCCGACCCGCCCTCCCACCCATTATGGTCCTCTCAGGTCATCAAGGGCTGGGACCAGGGCGTGGAGGGCATGTGGTGAGGCGCGGTGGGGGAGGGAGGGAGGCACGGGGGCTGGGGGAGGGAGGCGCGGGAATGGAAGCGCGGTACTGGGTTGGGGGTGAGGGAGGGACGGGGAGGGGAGGGGAGGGCATGTACGGTGTGACACGATGTGTAGACCAGGGTGTGGTGCCAGGCCTTCGGCGGTGCAGGATCTTGACACTTGACAAATTACTTATGCATAATCTTTGTGCCGAGAGCCGATTCCCTCACCTCTCTGCCCGCCCCTCACCCTTCGTCCCTGCGCCACCCTCCCGCAACGCGCCACCCACCTGGAACGTGCAGCGCGGGCGAGAAGCGCCACCTGCGCATCCCGCCCCACCTGGGCTACGGCGAGCGCGGCATTGGCCCCATCCCCGGTGAGCGGGCTGACGTGCTGACGGTGACGTGACGTGCTGTTTGCGGTACATCACCGTACTGGTGTCCTTGCATGTGCTAGAGATCACAAGGGAGAGAACAGCAGACATAGGACAATGCGTGCGGTGCATCTTGTGTCCTTGCATGTGCTAGAGATCACAAGGCATGTGCGTGTGTCTAGCAGTGTCAGCGGGGCGGGCGGGCGGGTGGGGGCGGCGCCGCGGTGGTGGTAGTAGGGGCGTCAGGTCTGGATGCGGCAGGAGCGGCGTCGCCACCACACGGCGCTAATGGACGGCCGTGGGACCAGGGGGTATGGGGAGTGGGCGGACATCGTCAGCAGCAGAGCGGCACGGGTTGGGGCTGCGCGGGGCGCTCGCGGACGTGCTTCCAGGCCGCCCTGGCACGCAGGCTTGTTGGCGCAGCAACCGCCTGCTCCGTGGAAGCTCGCACACACACAGACCACAACATCATTTCTCACCCAGCGCTCTGTTCGTGGTGCATTGCTGTGTGTCTGTTCACACATGGTATGGTGCATCACAGGCGGCGCCACCCTGCTGTTCGATGTGGAGCTGGTCAAGATCAACTAAAAGCCGCGGCCAGCAGTGGACGCCCAAATACTACGCCTGTTTCCGGTGATGTCATGCGATTGGAAGAGCGTTAAGTGGTCAACAGCAGGCGCTTGTCAGCTGGGTTTGATTGTGATGATGAAGCTGCCTGGGCATGGGCTGGCTGTCATGGCATGCCGCGGTGGGTTCGCAATCGCTCATGTCCTTTATTGCATATGCGTGGCGGAACACATGAAGCTGCAAAGAAGATGTCCGGTGCTAGGCAAGGTGCTAGGTCTTCCAAGAGGCTGCTGAGGTCAGGGGGTGGTGCCGGTCCGCGTAGTGTAACATGTGAAGCTTATAGCACGTAGAAGTGCCAGCGCCACATGCATAATTGAGATTGGAAGGCTACTACGGACACCCGCCAGAAAGACGCGAACAGCTGCCATTGTTCATGCGCTTATGACGGGCTTCGTGCCCGCGGGTGGAGGCGTGGGTGGAGGCCCTTCCCTACCTGCACGCCCCGGCAGCTTCTCATGCATATTCTACTGTCGCATGTGTGCCGTGCCTGGACCGTACATGTGCAATGGCCGCCGCCCGTAAGGATATCCCACAAACGGCTGTTGCGCGGGCGCATGGACATGTCGTCTAAACACTGCGCATCAAGGGTTAAGACGCGTTACTCAATCGTCCTAATTATATCCAGAGGCATTTATCTGTCTGGTGTAGGGTACTGCTGTCCGGACTGGGTGAATGCCGAGAAGGAATGGGGCGCGATTGGCGCGAGAACTGTTTCTCTAGCAGCAGTAGACAGCAAGTCTTTCTCTAGTTTTTCTTATTTTGGAGACTTAATAAGCGGTCCATGAGCTTCCTTCGTTTGGACCAATCTACAAGCACGAACTTGTAACATCAATCAATCAATCAGACAGCAAGCATCGCGCTTCCCGGCATTTCGCCTTGCCTTTTCACACCAATTTGCATGTAGTCAACACCGTGTAACTATGGTTTCCGCTTGGCTCGTTCTTCTACTAGCGGGCCTTCCCGCGCTGCTGGCGCAGGCTCAGCAAGCGTACGTGCCCCCAGCAGATGGTAGTGTTCCTAAGATCGTGCATCATATGCACGGGAACCTGTCTATGCTCAGGTAACGTAGCACGAACGGGCATTGCCCCGACTCAGCAAGAGCCTGCGGCTTGACGCGCAGCCTTTTGTTCCACACAGTCCAGTGCAGGCTGCACTGCGGCAACGGTGCATAGAGTTGAATCCCAACTGGACTTTCATGTTCTGGGACGACGACAAACTGCTCAATTTCATCAAGACGGAGTACGCATGGTACTACCCCAAGTGGGCGGAGATTGAGCCGCTCATTAAGAAGCTGGACACCAGCAGGTGGGGATGGGATTGCGGCCTTGGGGGGCACGGCGAGGGGGCCCAGGGGCACCTGTGTGCAGGAGTCCAGGCGTGGGGTCCGGGTCACACAGGGCAAGAACGCATAAATCTCCCTCGCCGCGACAGCACAATTGCCATGACATGAAGGAGCATCCAAACTCACTGCCGCATCCGCGTCCGCAGATATATGCTGATGAATTTCTACGGCGGCGTCTACCTGGATGTGGACGTTGAGTGCGTCACGCCGTTTGACAGGTATTGCCGCCCAAACTCTACAAGGAGGGCTAGGGCAGGGGGTGGCCTCGTTTGGCGGCTTACATGGGGACGTGGGCGTGGGGCCGATGTGGGTCGGGAGCATGTGGGCTGGGTGGGGCGGTGTGTGGCAAGGCTGTGGTGCGGCAGAGTGGCGGGTGGGAGTAATCCGTGGCACGCGGGCTGCCGCCGAGGCTGCTGAGCTGATGGGCTGGGGTTAAGAAAGGACAGGAGTTATATGCGTGAGGTGACAATTGCTGCGTCTCTAACTCCCGTACTGCCACCTTTGCCTCTTAAATGCAGCCTGGCTGAGCCGCTGCCCAAGCAATCGGCCTGGATGGGCGACTACCCAGAGCCCATGTTCCTCATGGTGGGTGGGTGGGCGGAGCCTGGCGGGGGGGGGGGTTCCATACATGTTAAATTAATGACGAAGGAGATGCGGGGGGGGGCCTGGATGGATGGGTGGAGGTGGGGTAGCTGCTTGGAGTGTGGGGGCGCGCGGGCGGGCGGTTTGGGCCAGCGGAAAGCAGCCGCGTTGAGTGACAAGCGGGAGAGCTCAGGGGCACTGGGGCCAGCGAGGGGCACTGGGGCTAGATAGCAAGAGCTGAGCGGTCCCTCGGTGCACGTCCCTTTCCCGGTCGCCCTTCAAGAACGACACGGCACCTCCACAAACCCAGTCCCACCCACCGCGCGTGCACACGCGCACGCACACACACACACACACACGCCCCCCCCCGCCCCCGCTGCATGCAGTCCTCGGCGCGCGCCACCTTCTGGCTGTACGCGCTGGACCGCATCGCGCGCGTGTGGCGCCACCACGACGCCTGGCACAGCACCGGGCCGCAGGTAGGGGGGGTGCCATGCATGTTTAACTAATGACGAGGTAGACGTAGGTAGGGGGGCGGCAAGGATGGGGAACGAAGCAACTGGAGGAAGGTGGCCCAGTTCGTTCATGCGACACAACACGCCACCCACCACCACCTGCCACCACGTCACGCCCCCAAGTCGGACCCCTGCTCCGCACCCTCCGCGCCGTACCCGCCCACCCACCCCTGGCCTACGCCTTGCCTAATCTTAATGCGTGTACCCCCCATGTATGCCAACGTATGTTGCAACGTCTGTTCTACATCTACCTCGTCATTAACTTGCATGGAACCCCCGCCCCGTGCGCAGGGCCTCAACGCCGCCGCGGTGGACTGGGTGCGGCGCTGGGGCGACGGCGTTCTGCGCCCCTACCTCACCGCCCGCTCCGCGCCCGACTTTGTGGAGTTCATCAAAAACAAGAACAACACCGTGCCCTGGTGGGTGGGTGGGTGGGTGGGTGGGTGGGTGGGTGGGTGGGTGGGTGGGTGGGTGGGTGGGTGGGTGGGTGGGTTGGTGGGTGGTGGGTGGGTGGGTTGGGGACGGGAGGATTGGTGGCATCTTGGGAGGTGGGGGCGGGGTAGTTTGTTCCAGAAACCAAAGCAACCATTGCAACCCAAAATCCAAAACCCATGGGGGGACGGCATGGGGCTGGGCGTTGGCGGCGCGTGCCGGGGGGTGATTCGTGCCGCTGATGGGCGGCGGCTGAGAGGCGGCGCCTCATGGAAGGTGCAAAGGGAGAGGCTGGGTAGGCGCAGAGGGGGCGGCTGAGAGCACCTCCACGGAGCATCTCCACGGAGCACCTCCCTGCTTCCCCCGTTGGGCCGGCTGTTTGGAGGTTCTAAAACGAGCCACGCTCACCGTCACCGTCACTACCACGGGCCGACCCTGTCCGCACCATAATGAAGCACACGTGCCTGCTCACCCTCCCTCCCACTCCTGGTGTGCGTCCGTCTACCGCAAACGTACCCACCATACTCTCTTGTGCGCCACTCTCACCCTCTCAAACACACATACACATACACACACTGGCTGTTCTCTCCCTTGTGATCTCTAACACACACGCACACACACAACACACGAGGGCGCACACCTGCTGCACCCACCACCACCGCCGCCGCCGCCGCCACGCAGGTACCAGCTGTCGGACCGGGTGATGCGTCTGACGCCGCCGGGCCCCGGCGAGCCGCCGCGGCCGTACGCCTCCTGGACCATCTGGTACAGCGCCACGGGCGTCGGGCGGCTGGCGCAGCTGGGAGAGGCGGGCGTGCAGGTGGGTGGGGCAGGTGGGTGGGGCAGGTGGGTGGGTGGGTGGGTGGGCGGGTGGGCGGGTGGGTGGGTGGGTGGGTGGGCGGGTGGGCGGGTGGGGCAGGTGGGTATGGGTGGGTGGGTATGGGTGCGATGTGTGGGGTTGGTGTGGAGGGCAGGGGTGATCGAGGTGTGGCGGTTGAGGTGGGCGATTCCGTAACGAGCGCAGCTGCGCTGCATGGCCAACAGCCGCCCGAAGCCGCCGAAACTAATGAAGAGGGCTGGCGAAGTGTGTCGGCAGAGTTTGAAGTTTGGGAGGGGGGGCTTTCCGCTTCCACATGAAAGCGCGCCCATCCTACCCGGCACCCGCAACCCCCACATGTCCATGCCACCAACCCTCCACCACCACTACCTCCCCGCCCCACAGGCCCTGCCCGCCATCCCGCCCTCCAACACCTCGGCACTCAAGCCCGAGATGGGCATCGGCTTCCTGGCCAACGAGCTGCTGGATCCGCCCGGCTGCGGCGGGCCGCAGCTGGAGGCGTGCAAGCAGGTGAGCAGCGGCAGGCGGGGAGGCGGAGGAGGAGGAGGAGGAGGAGTGGGAAGAGGGAGGGGGGCGGAGGGCAGGGGAGCAGGAGGAAGGAGCGCGGGAGTGAGAAGCGCGGCAGGGCGGAGAGGGAAGATGAGGGGAGGGGAGTGAGTAGGGCGGGAGGAAAGGACGGGGGGGGAGGGAGGGCGTGTCAGGGGGCGGGGTGGAAATGCTGGCGCTCAGCCTGAGGGTGAGACGCCGACCCCGCTCGCTCGCAGCAGGCGCACATGTGCCGCCCCGTGCCTGGGGCCGGCGCTCCCTTTCCCGCCATGCATCTCCATGCCCACCCCACTTATGGGTTCTGGAATGAACTACCCACCCCACCCCACCCCTTGACCTATTGGACTTCCGCACCTGTCTTACCACTTCTTCGCCATTGACCCTCCCTTTGCAGCTCTCTACCCACCTGCCCACCTGCCGCTCTCCCCCTTCATACACCACATGCATGCGCCCCCGCCCCACGCCACCCACCCCACGCCCCACTTCTCCCACCCCACGCCCCACTTCTCCCACCCCACGCCCCACTCCACTCACCCCACGCCCCACTCCACTCACCCCACGCCCCACTTCCCCCACCCCACGCCCCACTCCCCCCACCCCACGCCCCACTCCCCCACCCCACGCCCCACTCCAACCACTCCACCCACACGCCCCCTGGCTGGTTCGGGTTCTCTTGGTCGTTTCGCTTCTGGTTTCTGGAATGAACTGCCCCGCCCCCAACCCACTCACGTCCCCCGCCCTCACGCCCCCCACCCCCGCCCCCGCCCCCGCCCTCTCCAGTCCTGGTGCAACAGCACCTGGCCGCTGGCCTACGTGGTGCACCACTGCATGAACACCTGGCGCGGCCGCATCGGCACCACCCGCCGCCACCACCACCGCCACCACCATCACCATCACCGGCACTTGCTGGAGGGCACGGGGCTGGGGCTGGGGCTGGGCAGCAGTAGCAGCAGTAGCAGCAGCAGCAGCAGTAGCAGTAGCAGTAGCCGGAGCCTCGTGGAGGAGCAGCAGCAGCGGGAGGGCGGCGGCATGGGGCGGGGAGGGGATGAGGAGCTGGAGGCGGTGCACGGGCGGCTGCTGCGGCGGCTGTTGGCGGAGCGGCGGGAGGCGCTGCAGGGGTGGGCGCAGGAGGAGGCGCAGGAGGAGGCACAGGAGGGCGTGGGCGCGGGCGCGCAGTGGGCGGCGGAGCGGCGGGTGCTGGGGGAGGAAACCACGGCGTGGCGTAGGCAGGCGGTTGAGCTGGTGGCGGGGTCGGAGGTAGGGGCGGGGGTGAAGGCGGGGGCGGCGGAAGCGCGGGAGGGCGGGAGAGGCGGGCGCCGGCGCGTGCGGCAGGTGCGGCGGCAGCGCCAATAAGGTACGCAAGGGTAGTGGGCATTAGGATAGCCAGGCGTTTGAGCGGCAGGGGGTGCAGGTGTCCGAGAGAGAACTATAATGAGTATTTCATGGTTGAGTGCGAATCAGGGGTGCCCTTGGAGCGAATGTCACTTTTGACTTATTCGGGCTCGCAATAGCACTGCCGTGTGTGAGCTGGTGGTGCGTGGTAGGTTTTTATGTCAGGCGCCAACGACGCGACCGTGTGTCGTGGCTGTTCAGGTTAGGTGTAAGGCCGCTGCGCCGGGGGCCTTGGCCGGGGCTGCATGTGGTGTGAAGGGCAAAAGGGAGCCGTGGCGCGTTACATGGCGTTGCGTGCCACGGTTTGCCTTGAATTGAAGCCCTGCAAACCACGTCGCCACCGAATGCACCAAAGTCCGCGCGCTGTCATGACCCGCTTTGGACGAGGAGCCCACAGCAGCTCCTCGCAGCAGCCTTTCAAGCAGCTTGTGGAATATGGATGTATGGATGATGCGGCGGGGCACCCAGCCTTCGCGTCGGTCATCTTTCTCAGCGCCAGGTGACCAGGGGCGGAGCCTCACACGTGGCCTCCTCTCCAGCACGTCCCCTTAAGGCTGTCAGCCTCAGGCTACCGCTCGGCCGCTCAGGCACACCCATGCCCTGCAGGCGGCAGGCCTCACTCACAGCCGCCCCCATCCCCTCCCACCACTTAGACTGGTTCAGTTTGGGCTGGTAACCACAACCCCTCCCGCCACACACACGCCTGCGCCATCTCCTCACCGCTGCCAACCCATCATTGCCATGGAACCCTCAGGGCCATCGTCGGTACAGTAACAGCAGCGCGTTTCTTTTGTCTCTGATCCCAATGTTTTGCCTGCTCGTATTTTTGGATATATGGGGGGCTTCGGACACTACCGGGAACTTGCCTTCTTGCCCCTTGCCAACTCCATGAGCATTGCCATGGAACCCTCAGGGCCATCCTTCCGGGCCATGCACCCTGTCGCCGTCGTCCTCTCATCAACTAGTTCATATCTGGGTTTTTCATACCATTGGTCAAAGCCCAGTCGCAGCCAGGGGTCGAGGGGCGGTCGCAGCCGGCGGTGGAGCCGGAGGCGCCGAGGCTCCCTTCCCCACGGTCTCGATAGTGTGTGTATGTGTGTGTGTCCGCCTCCCACGCGGGAAGGTGGGGCTCACGCCAAGGCAGCCACAGCCATCAGCTCCGCTCAGTAGCAGCTGTGGGCCACCCAAGGGGCCACCAGCACCAGCACCAGCAATTGCTCATGCCAACGGGACGTCGCGATCTCGCCCCTTGCCATGTTCCGCCACAAGCATCAGCACCAGCATCAGCGGCGGCCTCCTCCCCAGGAGATGCGGCCCACGAACGGCACCCGCACGGAGCCGCTGCAGCAGTGAGGTGAGGTCAGGGCAGGGCAGGACAGGCCAGAACCGTGTAGGTGGTAGGGCCGCGAGCCAGGCATGTGGTCATGTCGTCAGCGGCGGGCTCGGGTCAGGGCCGGGGAGAGGCGAGGGGCCGGGGCAAGCCAAGGGGCTGGGTAGACATGCCTGCGACATGCTCGCGTGTGCGCTGACAATGCGCTGACAGTGTGGTGGCATCCTGATGTGGAGCTCAGCATATCCAGCGGGGGGCGCACCGACAGCTCCGGGATAGGGCGGGGCTGGCGGGATTGACCCGCTCGGGCTGGCTTGCTTGCACATACGTGTACAGAGCACGCATCTGACAGCACCACAGCAACGCCCGCCGCCGCCGCCACCGCTGACTGCCACTGCTCCCGCCGCCGGCAGCACCACCACGTGCGGCCCCTACACTACAGCCACACACACACACATACACACACACCTGCCGCTGTCCTTATCCACATCCACATCGGCGAAAGGGTTGCGAACCGCCACCTGCAGTTGTGTTGCCATTGGGGCGGTTGGGGTGGTTGGGGTGGTTGACGTGGTTGACGGTTGCGGTTGGGTGCGGAGGCGTTTGTTCCGCTGGGGCATACGAATTCGGGTTCGCGGGTGGACCGGGGTTCTAACCCTCCTGTCCCCCACCCCCATGCCCCCTACCCACCTCCACCCCTGGCATGCGGCCCCCATCTAGTCATCCCTCACCCACCCGCCCAGCATCCAACCAACCAACCAACCAACCAACACACCGTCCAACCCCTCACTCACCTGGTCTGGCGTGCTGGCCACCTGCGTCAGCGGCGCCCGAACTACCGTGGGCCCGCCGCCCGCCTTGGAGGCGACGACGGTGCCGGGGGCGGCCACCACCGTGCCGCTGGCTGACACGGTGCGTGTGTGTGCGTGTTTGCGAGGTGGTTGCCACGTGGCGGTTGACAGGCGGTTGGCGGTTGCGCGAGCAGGGGGGCCAAGGCAGGGCGGCCAAGGGAGCGAGCCAGTGAGCATGTCGCGGCGCGGTGTGGTGCTCGCGCAACCTGTCCTGCTCCAAATCATCATCGGGCCACATTTGAGCGCTGCCACGCAGACCGCTTGACCTTTGACACCAGTCTCGCCGCATAGCTCCCACGCCACGCCACGCCACGCCACCCGTCCTCGCTTCCGTCCCATATGGCTACTGGCGTCTCACGCCCCCGCCCCGCATCGCTCACCTGTCGCCGCCACGGCGGTACCGGGCGCCCGCACGCCCACGCCCGTTACCGCCCCACCACCACCATCACCACCTCCGCCGCCGCCGCCGCCGCCACCCCCACCGCTGCTGCTGCCGCCGCCGGAGGGCGTTGTAGAGGAGGGCGCGGCGGGGGGCGGGACGGAGCCCATGGCAGCAGCAGCCGGCGAGGCGGCGTCAAGCAGCAGCCTTCGGGGCTCGCCTTCAGCCAGCAGAGAAGTGAATGAATCAGGTGACACGTCAGATTACTAGCAGTCTAGCAAGTAAGGTGAACACAGGCACTGATTACTGGTGCTTCGTTCCGAGTCAAAGCGACGACTGGACCTGCTCTAACGGATTCCCGCACGCACCCGCGCTGGCCGCCGACGGCAGTAGCAGTGGCAGTAGCACTACTACCGCTAGCGCAGCGAGCCGCCAACTGGAACCTGCTGCAGCCCCCCGAGCCCCTGCTGATGCTCCCGACACAGTTCGCGCTTTGTGCGACATGCGGTGGTCTGAGCTGCGCGATGCGAAGGAATTTGCGTGACTGCTTCGGAGATAGAAGAGCCGCGCGTGCTTTTGACGGGCAGCGAGTGCCACCTTTTTAGATCTTATGACTTGCGCGGGCCTGGACGCAGCGGCAAAACAAATAGTTTTGGTTTTAGCTCACGGAGCACTTTTGTTCGTTGTCAGCACGTTTGCTTCTTCCCCAACCTGCACCGCCGCCGGGTTCGGGCATGCAACGGCCCGGGTGCAGCTACGCGTGCTTGAGGGCGGCGTGGGTCGCCGGGTCGACCAGCGGCTTTCGCAGTTACACCTCACCCTCCTCTCGTGCTGCTTCCAATTTCGCATTCGCAGTTCCGCGCATGTCCGTACCTCCCTGCTCTTGCGTGCTCGCATATGACCTACGGACCTCGTTCCAACTGCTATGCCTGTTCCTGACTGCGAAAGGCTGCGAACGCAGACGGAGGGCGGTGCAGCCTTGCCCTTGCTACCTCCGCACCCATCCCCTCCCATCAAAGGCCCGGATGCCCAAGCCTGCTGCGTGGAAATGAAGGAGCGGCCATGCCACGACGACAGCGGGTGCCAAGACTGCATGCATACGGTATGACAGCAGCTTGTCTGCATGCGGCATCATGCGTGCCCAGTCAACTCCCTGGCGGCATTTCCGGGAACTCCCATCAACTCAAACCCACGACTGTGCATCAGCATCGGGGGCTGTAGCAACATCATCACATGCCGGCGTAAGTATTCACACACACATATGACTCTCTCCGTTTCCGTTTACTAACACATATGATTCTCCCATGCTGAGTCGGCCAGGGATTTTATGCGTGCGTGCGTACGTGCCACAAAGCTCGTGTCGTCACGCATGCGCCGGCACGCCCTCACACGCAAGCAAGAACTTAGCCCCTGAGCCCAGCTACCCAGGAAGCGCAGTGTCCACTGGCACTGTGTTGAGGTGGTAACGCCGCCATCACCGCAGGGCCTAAGAGCGGGGGAGGTTCCCCCCCTGCGCCCCCCCTCCAGCGGGGGAAGGGATACCCTCCCACCCCTTACACCTTGCTTCATTCCCTGGCTGCTTGCGAGCGTGTTTAACGATAATGTGCTGACTCCTGTACGCGTATAGGCGTATAGCCCCATTAGCTGTACGCTTGCAGCATTCCCACTCAATTGTTGCGTTGTATTGCCTCTCATTACTTATTCCCGCCTGCCATACGATGCCATACTGTAGTACATGCCTGCTGGCCCCTCCTCGCCTCCAACCTCCTCGGCTCCTCCATTTGGGACTCACAGGAGAGCAGAATCCGCGCATCCACCAAATCCACAACACAATCCGTGCAAACTGGAATCCAAAATGCACATGCAGGCCTGAACTCGCCAATCCGCCATGCACGCTGTACAGGCCCTCAGCATCCTGCCGCTCATTACTATCACTGAAGCCTCCCGCCGGGGGGCGCTGTGACCATCGGGTCCGTCGCTGCCACCTCATCACAGCAGCCGCGCGGGCATCAGAACCGCAAAGCGCGAGTAAAAATGCATGCATGCTTTGACCATGCTTTGACCCGCCATGCATTCAGTCCGAATCCTGACCTTGCCTCACAGCAGGCGCTGGTGGAAACTAGCTAACGGCGACGGCCGCCGCCGCCGCCCGGTCCCCAAGCGTAGGTGCCCGTGTGGTACGGCACGTCCACGGATACGCTGTTGGTGTGGGGAAAAAAGAGGGAAAGAGTCAGGGCATCTGCTTGAAGCAAAGGTAAGGATGGCAGGTGATAGGACAGGGTGAGGCAAGGCATTATTATGGAGGTTGGGGAGGACGTCATTCGCAGACAGTGCCCACCTGCCGCCCTTGCCGGCGTCCACGGCCACATCCGTGAAGGGCGCCTTGACGTTGACCTTCTGCTGCTGCTGCTGCTGCTGCTGCTGCTGACCCTGGCCCTGGCCTTGGCCCTGGCCTTGGCCCTGGCCTTGGCCCTGGCCTTGGCCCTGGCCTTGGCCCTGGCCCTGGTTGCTACTGCCGCCGCCGCCCTGAGACGGCTTGGGCTGCGGCTGCTGGGTGCTGCTACTGCCGCCACCGCTGCCGGGCACCTTGACATCGACTCCCACAGCCGTCCCTTTGCCGTTGTCGCTACTGCTGCTGCTCAGGCGGCGGCCGCCGCCGCCAGCCCAGCTGTTGGTGCCGGAGTAGTAGGGAGCACCAACGGACACGCTGCGGGGTGGAGAAACGAATAAGAGGTCAGTAGGTAGGCACGTGTGGCATGTGTGGCAAGTAAGAGGCGAGGTGGGAGATCAGTGAAGGAGTGACTGGTGGGCACTGGGCGTAATCGCAGGTGCCGCAGCCGCCCGGCTGCTCGGCAGCTGCATGGCACTTCGGATGGCAACGGAAGGTAACACCACCATCATGCAGCATGGCACGCCATCGCGCAGCAGCAGCAGCAGCAGCAGCAGCAGCAGCAGCAGCAGCAGCAGCAGCCAGCAACGCGCCCCCTTGCAAGCAAGCGCTACTCGACACGGCGCGGAGCGCTCACCCTAGAGGCATAACCCACGAGGCATACCCAGCAGCAGCCCATGCAAACACGCAACCAGCCGGCCCGCCTCCCATCCCTACCTGCCGCTCTTGCCCGCGTCCACGGCCACATCCGTGAAAGGGGCCTTGACGTTGACTTGCTGCTGCTGCTGCTGCTGCTGCTGCTGCTGCTGGCCTTGGTTGTTGATGCCACTGCGACCGCCGCCTCCGGGCACGTTGACATTGACTCCATCGCTGCTGCTCAGGCGGCGGCCGCCGCCGCCGCCACCCCAGCTGTTGGTGCCGGTGTAGAATGGCGCGGACACGGACACGCTGCGGGGAGGGGGAAAGAGGGGTTGCGTTGGAAGGGGCGGCAGGGGCGCAAGAGGGGAGGGGGGCCACGTGTCACAAGAGGAGGGGTGGTGACGACCGCCGTGCCGTGGCTGCACGAATGCGTGCATGGGTCTTGTTGGCAAGCATGCATTGGGAACGAACATGAGGCTTGGCGGACATGGGAGCAGCAGAAAGCAAGGCCGGACGGAGGCCGACGTGCTGAGCTCGCAGTCTTAGCTTGCCGAGCCGGGCGTAGGCAGGACATCCGCACGCACGCACGCACGCAGACGACAGACATGTACCCAGCAGCCGCCCCCCGCACGGCACTAAATCCTCGCAGCCACCCACCTGCCGCCCTTGCCCGCGTCCACGGCCACATCCGTGAAGGGCGCCTTGACATTGACCTGCTGCTGCTGCTGGCCTTGGCCCTGGTTGCTACTGCCGCCGCCGCCCTGCGGCTGCTTGGGCTGCGGCTGCTGGGTGCCACCATTGCCACTGAGGTTGAGAGTAACCGCGTAAGGTAGGTGTGAGGGCATCAGGGCACAATCAAGGCCCTGCTGAGTCAGCCGGGACTTACTGTGCGAAGCATAAGACGCAATGGCAACCCCGGGCCTGACAGAAGCCAAGAGCTGCACGTACGTACGTGCACAATGACGCGCCACGCCACGCACGCACGCACCCAGGCGTCGGTACCCACTCGATCGCTCTATCTCCGCATCCATCCACCCGCACACACGCACCTGCCGCTCTTGCTGCTACTGCCGCTGCCGCCGCCGCCGTTCACCTTGACGTTGGTGTAGGGCGCCTTCACATCCACGGCTGCGGCGTTGCTGCTGCCGCCGCTACTGCCGCCGCTGCTGCTACTGCCGCCGCCTCCTGGCACGTTGACATCGACTCCCACAGCCGTTCCCTTGCCGTTGTCGCTGCTGCTGCTGCTGCTGCTGCTCAGACGGCGGCCGCCGCCGCCACCCCAGCTGTTGGTGCCGGAGTAGTAGGGAGCATCAACGGACACGCTGCGCGCACAGAAACAAAAATCCCATTAGCTATCTGCTCGTGTGCGACATGAAGCTCAGCAGTGGGCAAGTGGGCAATTTGTCAGACAAGCGGCGGGTTTCAGCAACAAACCAAAGCATGTCTGCTTGCCGTGGCTGTTTCGCAAGAGCGAGGAAGGCAGAAGCTCAACAAATAAACGCCATGCAGCATATATAATGCTGTTTGCTGGAGTGTTGAGGTAAAGATGTTGTTGCGAAGAATGAAATGAATGATGGAAGCGGTTCTACCGCCCCCTCACCCGCCCATGCCCACCTGCCGCCCTTGCCGGCGTCCACGGCCACATCCGTAAAGGGCGCCTTGACGTTGACCTGCTGTTGCTGCTGCTGCTGCTGCTGCTGACCCTGGCCCTGGTTGCTGCTGCCGCTACCGCCACTGCTGCTGCCGCCTCCGGGCACGTTGACATTAACTCCATCGCTGCTGCTCAGGCGGCGGCGGCCGCCGCCGCCACCCCAGCTGTTGGTGCCGGTGTAGAAGGGCGCGGACACGGACACGCTGGGGGGAGGGGGAAATAAAGGGGGGTTCCGCACGTGCGTCGTCGCGAGCGATGGAGGGAGGGCAAGGGGGAGAGGGAGGGAGGGTAGCAAGCATGGGTTGGGTGAGGGAGAGCAGTTGAGGTCAGGCCGCGGAGGCAGAGCTAACATCAACAACCCACTCGACCACTGGAGAATGAAATACAAACCCCACCCGGGACCCATACAATAACCTCACCCACGCATTCACGGCAATGGATTCTGAGGTGACCCACGCACGCACCTGCCGCCCTTGCCCGCGTCCACGGCCACATCCGTGAAGGGCGCCTTGACGTTGACCTTCTGCTGCTGCTGCTGCTGCTGCTGCTGCTGACCCTGGCCTTGGCCTTGGCCCTGGTTGCTACTGCCGCCGCCGCCCTGAGGCTGCTTGGGCTGCGGCTGCTGGCTGTTGCTACTGCCACTGCCACTACCGCCACTGCCGCTGCCGGGCACATTCACATTGACGTCCACGTTGGTCGCCTTGCCGCCGTCGGTGGTGCTGGTGCTGGCGAGGTGGCGGCGGTAGTGGCGGTGGCGGCAGCCGCCCAGCCAATCCACCACGCCCACACCCGGGACCACCACACAGCCGCTGTGAGGGAGCGAGCAACAGGTCAACAAGGTGGAGGGCCCGGATAGGTCAGCAGGCACGGATTAGCAGACCACACACATCAGGGACAAGTCTTTCATAGTACTCTCCCTTGTGATGTCTAACACACCAGGGCGGCCTACGTAGACAGGGGAACGGCCCGGAGCAACGACAGGGGGACTTAGTGTACACATCTATCGCGGGGGTCGACAGTAGTGGGGCTGCTGTGAGGCAGGGAGGGAGGGGCCGGGCTTACCTCCCCGCGGGGTGGCTCACACAAACACACGCACGCAAGGCAGTCTTTCGAGACACACGCACGCCATCACGACACACTGCTCTTTACTTACGCACACGCAGACACACGCACCTGCCGCTGGGCTTGCCGTCGGCCTGGACGCTCACCTGTGTGTGTGTGGGGGGGGGGGGTAGCCATCCATGGATGGTGTTTAATCAATAATGAAGTGCCGATGACCAGAGGTACAGCGGGTACACGCAGCAGGGGGCGGGGTCAAGTTCATTCCAGGAAGCAGAAGTGAAAACACCAAGAGAACCCGAACCAGCCAGCCCAACCCGTGGGGCGGGCATTGCAGCGGGGGTGGGGGGTCCATCAGTGAGCAAGGTTTGCATGCAGGGGGCGCGGCATGGGCAAGAGTCGTGCGCAGCAGCAGGGTACGGCAGCGTGCCATGCAGCCCACCCACCCAACGGCTCCCGCCACCCACCCACCGTGATCGGCCGCTGGTGTGATGAGTCGCCCACGACCACCGCCACACCGTCACCGCCGCCGTTGGTGGCGCCACCACCGGAACGCTGCGGCTGCTGCTGCGGCTTCTGGGGCTGCTGCTGCTGGGGCTGCCCGGAGGGGGCGGGGGCGGGGCGGGTGTCAACGACCGACACAGCGGTGAAGGGCGCCCGGACCTGTACGGCGGTGCCGCCGTTGGAAGAGCCGCCGCCGTTGGTAGAGCCGCCGTTGCCATTACTGCCGGTCCCGGCGGTGGTGGCGGTGGCGGTGGCAGGGATGGAGTTGGTGAGCAGGCGCGTGGCGCCTGTGTGCGGAGTGCGCGATTGGGGGAGGGGGGACACACACGTGGGGGTGGGGCGGAAGACGTCGGCGTGCTTCCTGCGCAACCTCTCCGCTTCCCGCTGCTGCTGCTGCTGCTGCTGCTGCTGCTGGTTACCCCCAGACGGTGTTGCCCACACCACGGCACACGCCACCCCGACTGATGACTCTGTCGCTTGCCTCGCGCCACCCACCTGCTGGCTGCGTGCTCAGCAGCAGCAGCAGCAGTAGCAGCGGCAGCAGCGCCGCGGCCAGGGCTGTGGCTGTAGCCAGCGCCGGGCGGAGGGCGGCGGGCGCGGGCGCGGGCGCAGGCCGGGGCCGGGGCCGCCGGCGCATGGCGGAGCTCGTCATTGTGCGCGTGTCTCTTTGTTTCTCTTTCTTCCTTACTTATGCCCAGGAGCAGCTGGCTGGAGGCTATGTTGCTGGGGTGCTATTGTTGTTAAGCGTTTGCGGCACTTAATGCCGGGGAGAGTGTGTGCACTTGGAGGTGACCTTTATTGAGCGTGGAAAAGCGGCTTGCCACCGTGTGGGCTAGTAACGCATTGGTTAAAAGCGCGGCTTTATTTAATGAGTGATGCGTTCGCGTGTTCTCGCTCTGTTTCCTCGCGCGCTGCGCAGCACGTCTGATTCTCGAGCGGGTCAGGAGGGGGGCCAGCGAGGACCCGAGGACGGGCAAGGTCGCCCATCCTTGCCCAGCCGGACCTCGCCCGCCGGCCGGACCTCGCTCGCTGTCGAGTGGTGTGTTCGGCACTCGGCTCAACGCCAGGACGAACCTTCGCTTATGCGACGGGCTTCCGCAGCTGAGCCCGCAGCACTTAAGAGCGTTGTTTGGAGCTGCACTTATGAGGAGGCCAGCAAAGCCCTGTTGGACGTGGGTGGCCCTTCGGATCCAGGGCAACCCCCCGGGTCGCTCTCCTTCAGGCATTCGCCACGCCACGCTTCCCCCCCTTGTGCATGTGGCCTTGGCCCCCCTGCTGCCCCGCCCAGTTGCCGATGTTCGACTGACCCTGTGATCCAACAGCCGCACTAGTCACGCACCTACCCGCACACTCCCGTCCCAATGCAACTCACTGCCGCCCGCCTTCACGACGCCGCGCGGCTGGCGCCCACTTTCACGTCTCCGCCTTTGTACACATGGGCTGCAACTCCTTCAGCTCCGCCGCCGCCTCACTGCGGTGAAACAGGCTGCCATCCCCAAGTTTTTATGAAGAGCTAGGGTTGAACTGCTAGCTAGGCACCATTGGTTGGCTATCTGCCTGTTCAAACCGACCCCGGCTATGTCCGGGCGATGAGGACGTTCGGCCTCAGACTGTGGAGGGGCTCAGCCGCTTTTCCCTGACACAGGGGAACACTTGTCATGAAGAGCTGACACCAAAACAAAAGCGGCACAAGCTTGCGGGCTGAGGAGCTGACTGGTGTCTAGGTAGCGGTCCGCAGTGGGGCGAGCAAGGCCTGTGGTGTTGTAAGCAGCGCAGCAGTGGTACGACAAGTAGTGCGGCTGCTGTTGACTCCTGCACTGCGTGTTGGCTGGCTCCTGCTGTGGTGCCGCGACTGTTGGGCACCTAGGTTTGGCTCGGTGCCTGTTCAAACCGACCCCGGCTATGTCCGGGCGATGAGGTAATTCGGCCTCAGGCTGTGGAGGGCTGAGCCCCTTCTCCCTGACATAGGGGAACACTTCAACGTTTTTGCCTATTGCAGAGGATCCTGCCGGAGCCCAATCATCGATGCGACCGACTTTGAATGCTTGCAGCTCACCCGTTCGCGGCCCCTTTCCCCTTGTGCTGGCCGAGTCCTTAACCCAAGCTTGCGCATCGTCGGCATGGGCCGTAAGCTCATTCCCTTGAAGCAGCCACCCACCCCGTGACTGTATTGGAGCTCAGCCCATTTTCCAGCTGTACAAAGCTGACACCCCTTGTCACATGGCCATGAACAGCGGATTTTTCGCGCGGCAGTACCAACCACTGCCACGTATTAGTATTTGCTATTGTCTATTGCATGTAAATAGGCGGGATGTGGTGCGGGATCAGCCCGCTTTTCCCGTGCTTCACGGGGACCACCTCCCTTGTTCGCGCGGCCGCCGCGTTCTGAGAGCAAGCCGGCATTGGGGGACCCAGGGGGACGTGAATGAAACACGGCGTGCCAACTGCACGCCCGCAGCGTCCACACTTGAAGCAGCCTCAGCCCCCTTGACTGCTTACTCCGATATTTCAAGCGCTTATGTAATTTACCCATTGTATCATATAAGCATTCGCATTTGACCCCCCGCGACCTCCGACATCCTTTTGAAAACCCTTGGTCCAAATATTTGAGTGCTGCCTTACCTGTGAGGATGCATCAAACTTGCCTCATGTCACATTCAGCCTCAGGATGCGTGGCAACAGCGAGGCGTTGCGCCGCGCGGGGCCCCCGCAATTTGCTGCCGACACCGCTCGGACTCAGCAGCGCTGTCGGGTAGGTCTGTTGGGACGTGCCAGCTGCTTATAAAGCGTAACTGCCTAGGTGCTTATGCCCAGCCGTCGGTGAAGTAGGAGAGCGCTGCGGTCTTCCCGCGTCACCGGCGTCGAGTGGAATTCCACGTCTCAATTTGTGTCGGAGCGACAAGGATTGCACTGTGTGGTGCTTAAATGGTTTATATTTACCTGTGCCGCGCGCTGCAGGCACCACGTCGTCACTGGCGCGCAGCTTCCAGGCCTTCGGTCGGGGCCGGTTACCCTCCGAGGCCGCAAACAGCAACTTTGCAGAGCGCTGAACTCAGATAAACCTGGCGACTCGGAGCACAAGGAAGACAACGTGGACGACGAGATTGACCGATTGCTAGGGCTTGGCAAGTACGCGGGCAGCGGGATTTTCGGTCGCAGCACCAGTGAGAGCGAGACCAGTATCAGCGGAAATGCAGGGCTTGAGAAGCCGCTGACTAGCGGCAACACGGAGGTCCAGGACACGTTGGCAGATGTCATGCAGGTGCGCACGAGTCCTCCCCGGCACATGTATGGGGCCGGGCGATAGCAGATGAGCTTACGGAAACGGTAGCGACGGAATTCAGCCACGTGCGGGCGTGCGCCAGGGGGCCGTGAGCGGTGGGGCGGGGCGGCGAGGGCCAAGGGGTTTGGGGTGGGGGCCAGGGGTTCAGGCGTGTCAACGGTGTTTCAGGGCGTGCAGGGTACCGGTGCTGGTGCCGCGGCAGGCCGCCCTGCCCGCAGTGGACGTGGCCCGGCACCAGGGCTTCTAGCAACTGGCTAGCAACTGGCTAGCAACTGGCTAGCAACTGGCTAGCAACTGGCTAGCAACTGGCTAGCAACTGGCTAGCAACTGGCGCAGCAGTTGCCCGCGACCTCAACAGCCCAGGCTGCGGAGCGGCGGCGCGAGCTCCCCCAGCCCGTGCCCGCCCTCCGTGCCCACGGCGCTTCGTGGCGCTTCGTGGTTCCCTGTTCCCTCGGTCCGCGGCCGCCTCCCTGCACGCCGCCGGTCCTTTTCTCCAGGCCATGTCAGGCCATGTCACATCCTCTCAAACCTACCCCTCGTCCCGCAAGCCTAGCCCCAAACCTAAGCACTGTCAAACCTAAGCACCTCGACCAGGTATCCATGTCCCAACCCCGACCCCAACCCTCACGATCACGCGCAGATGGAGGTGCGGCGGGTGCGGGCGCGTGCGGAGCTGGATGCAGACATGGAGGAGCGCAAGCAGCAGCTGAGGGCCATGGGCGAGGAGGTGAGAGAAGAAGCAGCAGGGGGGGGGGCGGGAAGGAGAGGAGGGGGGAGAAATGGTAGAGAACCTGGCGTGGGCCGGGGGACATGAGTTGCGTTTCATCGGGGGGGGGCAGGAAGTGGTGGGCGTACGGCGGCGTGTGTTTGATGGGCGTGGGTTGCTGGCGGCTGAGGGAGCGCTAGAAAGCCCAAGCGGCATGGGCGGGTGACGCGGCAACCCATGCATCTCATGTTTGATTCCACAATAAATCCCACATGACGACATGATGAATTGTATCCTGAATCAACCAGTTCCGTGCACCTCCCGCACCTGCTCCACACCTGCTCCACACCACACTTGCTCCCAGATGAAGGCGGCCCTGGCCCGCGAGTACGAGCTGGACAAGCAGCGCGCCGAGATGGGCGCCAACTTCCACATGGTGTGTGTGCGTGTGTGTGTGTGTGTTTGTGTGTGTGTGTGTGTTTTGGTGTGTGTGTGTGTGTGTGTGTGTTTGTGTGTGTGTGTGTGTTTTGGGGCGGGGGGAGGCAGGGGTTGAGGGGCGAGGGAGGAGGGGTGTGGAGGGAGGGCGAGGGCTGGGTGGGCCGGGTGGTGGGCCGGGTAGGGTGCAGGGCGGGTGGAGGCAAATCGGGGAGGAGGGATGGGAAGAACGGGCGGGAGTTGGAGCCGCACAGCTTGGCGCGGACTGGGTAGTCTGCGTCCTGAGCGCCTCCTGCCGCGCAAAGGAGCTATCTCCCTTGGCCTCTCGCCTCTCCCTCCTTACCTTGTCAACTCCTCATCCTCCTCCTCCTCCTCGCCCCTCCTCGCTCCCTTCACCACCACCACCACCACCACCACCACCACCACCACCACCACCACCACCACCACCACCACCACCACCACCACCACCGCCACCACCACTGCACCGACTAGTCCGAGGCGCTGGCCCAGCTGGACGACGTGGAGGCCGACATCCGCCGAATCAAGGAGCAGCTGCAGGTGGGAGGTGGGAGGGAGGGGTTGTGGTTACCAGCCCAAACTAAACCAAGCTAATGGAAGCGGAGTTAAGCAATGCAGTTAAGGCGATACAACAAAGTTCATTCCAGAAACCAGAAGCGAAACGACCAAGAGAGCCCGAACCATGGGGGTTCCGTCCGCAAGGGGCAGCAGGGATGGTAGGGGGGCTAGGGGGCTGCGGGGAGCTGAGGGGGCTGGAGGGTTGGTGGGAGTAGGAACCCAGGGGGCTGGCTGGTGGGAGCGGGGACCCTGGGGGCTGGGATAGGGGCGGGGTAAGGTGAGGGGACCATGGGGAGTGGCCCGGGGCGGAGGAGGAGGTGGCTTGAGGGGGCTGCCGTCAAAACTTCGATACCCGGGTCACCCGGGTGCTCTTGGCCGCCCCTCCCACCCCCAACCTCTTGACGCCCCCTCCCCTCCCCATCCCCTTGCCTCCTCCATTTCTGCTCCTGCACTCCACCCCCACCTGCTCTTCACGGCACCCCAAAGGCCGACAAGGCCGACCTGGCGGCCTTTGAGCTGCGCAGCGCGGAGGAGCGCAGCCGGGGGCTGTTCTTCAAGAGCCTGTACGCGGTGGAGAAGGAGAAGCGCCAGCCCGTGGGCAAGAGCATCCCCGGCTACTACCGGGTGAGGGAGGGTGTGGGGAGCAGGGTGGGGAGCAGGGTGGGGAGCAGTGATGGGGGTTGTAATGGTGGTGGGGGTTGTACATCATTCCAATCCTCAAGTCAAGGCTGTGTGTGTGTGTGTGTGTGTGTGTGTTTGGGGGTAGTTCATTCCAGAAACCAGAAGCGAAACGACCAGGAGAACCCGAACCAGCCAGCCCAACCCAGAGCGCGGGGGGGGGGGGCTCCGTGCGTATGGAGGGGGGCGGGCAGGGTACGGGGGCGGGGGCGAGGCCAGCAGGGCCGACGGACGCGGGGGCGGTGCTGGCAGTCTCAGCAGGCCCACCCGCTTTGGGACGAAGGCCGTAAAGGTCATGATCGCTATCCCTGAGTCCCGTGCCACTGCCGTGTTGTCGCCCTTCTTTCCCTTCCCCAACGTGTGTTGCAACGTCTGTTCTACGTCTACCTCGTCATTAATTTAAATGCATGGAATCCCCTCCCATGACGCACACTTTGACATTTCTCCTTTGTGCTTTTCCTTTGTCCTCTTCCTTTGCGCTTTCCTTTGTGCTGCCTAATCCAGAAGCAGCGCGAGGCAGCGGCGGCAGCGGCAGCGGCGGCGGCGGAGGGCGCGGCTGCCGAGGCGGGGTCGTCCACGTGGGACGCGGAGGCGGTGGCGGCGGCGGCGGAGCGGCCGCTGTCGGCAGCCAGCAAGCAGGTGGGTGTGTGGATGTGGCAGGGCGGGTGGTGTGGGGGCTGTGGTGTGGTGCCCGAAGCAGCTGGAGGGCTGGCTGGCTGGCTGGTGGGTGGCTGGCTGGCTGGGTGGCTGGGTGGCTGGGTGGGGGCTCGCGCCACTGGCCTCTATGTGTGTGTGTGTGTGGGTGGGTGGGTGTGTGGGTGTGTGGGTGTGTGTGGGTGTGTGTGTGGGGGGGGGGCCAGCCCGACGTTGTCGTTCTGGAGGCGGCAGCGGCGCACCGGCATCGTCCTGTCCGGCATATCCCGCAGCCTGCGCCTCTCCCGCCTGGCCCTAACTGACCCCACCTACTCTTTGCCCACCACACGTGCCTCCCTCGCCACTCGTGCCCCCTCCTCCTTGGCCCTCCCCCTCTCCCCACCGCCCCACCCCATCGCCCCACCCCCCAGGTCCGCTCGCCCTTCCGCCTGTACCTGTTCTCCTACCTATCCGCGTTCCTTGCGCTGGTGGTGGTGAACGGTGAGACCAGTCAAGGATAAGACACGAAGGGGAGACAGGCGTTCGGGGGCAGGGGCAGGGGCACTGCGCGCACATTCTAGGGCGGGGGCAGGCGCAGGGGAGCGGTCTGACGCTCAGGCGCGCGAAGAGCAGCGGGGAGGGGAAGTCGTCGATGGTGTTGAGGGGTTGATCAGGTCCACTGTCGGTCCACTGTGCACGGAACACATTGCACAACGCGCGCTGCCTGAACAAGCAACTAACCTTGCTGCTGCACGTTCGTTCGTCGACGCCCATCCTCCACGACGTTCGGCCCCTGTCCATAAGTATCTACGCCTTACACTTGTCGTCCTCACTCGCTAGTTTTCGCTTTAGAATGGGCTGGTATTTACAAACCCCCCCCCGCCACCCGCTGTTTTGCACACACCCTGCACACACGCACCCCCAGACCTGGCGGTGGTGGCCCAGGCGGACGACGCCGTCGCGGCCGCCGCCGGGCACGCGGTGTGGAAGGACGTGCTGTACGGGCTGCTGAGCGGCGGCCTGGCGCTGGTGGCGGCGCGGGAGCGCGCCGCGCTGGGGCAGGCGCAGGTGTGTGTGTGTGCGGGGTGGGGGCTGCTGGGTGGGGTGCGGGTGCGAGTGCGGATGCGGTTGCGGGTGTGTTGGGTGGAGGGTGTGATGGGTGGAGGGTGGGTGACAGGGTGCACAGCAATGGGCGCGGCGGTGGGGAGGTTGGACGACACATGACAGCGCACATGACCCCTGTCTGCCTGCCTTTATGCTATTCGTACACCACCCTGCACTGCACCACCCTGCCGTACACCACACCACACACCACCGCAGGACCTGATGCTTGAGGGCATCCGCCGCACCGCCGGCAGCGGCAGCCGGCAGCGGCAGCAGCAGCAGCAGGAGCGTGTCAGCGGCCGCCGCAGCAGCAGCAGCGAGTGAAGGCGCAGTGCCGGTGGGCGAGGGTTGTCGCCAAGCTGGAACGCGCGGCTGCTACAGCCAGTCAGCTTGGGTAAGCGGCTGCTACAGCCGGCCGTCGGCTCCGTCGGCTCACGCGCACCTGCAGCACCTCAGCAGTTGGATTGGCATAACGGCAGCGGCTACCGTATACAGTATAGGGGCAGGTGCAGCTGCGTGGCGCATCGGGAAATGCGCGTTACTACCACATCGCAGCGTGTGCGGCGTGTGTGTATGTGTGGGTGCACAATGTACATCAGGGCCGCGGTGCACCCACCGCATCAGGCGAGTTATTCTACAACACGTCACGCCATGTACAACAACAGCAACACCTGGAGGGAGGGAGGGAGGAGATAAGGAAGTAGCTTCCAAGCTGGCGTGACCATTGCGCGCCGCATCGCTGCTTAGGATATTATCGTGCAGCGTGCATTGCAACACAACATGCATTTATACGTTTCAGCCCACAAGCGTGCCCTTGACTCGTCTTTTACACTACGGTACTAAAATGACGTGTGTCATGACGGTTTGCACGCCTGCCTGCTTCGGATGCGGACGCGGCGGCACGTGGGTCGGTGATGAAAGCTCTCAAATTTATGCGGGGAGCATTGCGACAACTGCGGATTCCGATGCACCATTTTGTTGGTGTGCACATCAAGCCCGCTCTGCGCGCAACATGCCACAAGCAAGCACGTGCCACATGCGATGTGTTGTGTTGATACAGTCTTCTGCTGCGAGAAGATGAGATTGAAGCAGCAATTCCATTGATTATCGGTTGTTGCCCGGGAGGGAGGCGCATGCGTGTGTATGATGGGGGTTACTCGCACGCATGGCGATGCATCAGCTTAATTCGCAGTCGCTGCACAGGAGTCCGTGTGCGTCATTTGGCACGGGTGTTGCTGTGTGCTCTTGCGCGCTTGCTCCCCCACTCACACACACACACGCGCGCGCCCCCCTTCGCGTTGGTTTACCCTCCGGCGCGCATACAGCCCCGGGCGGCAAGGAATGTAAACTACTGTTCTTGTCTGGTGTACCTGCGTGTGTCCGTTTGTGGTTGCTCAGGCGCGATTGAGCTGACGGTTGTCGCGTGTGTCAGGCGCATTAAATGGTCGAGGCCCGGCGGCAAGGTACCGCATACCGTATGCTAAATAGACAAGGGCCGCAATGAACATGCAGAGCGGTAGGGGGCTGGCACTCAAGGTCCGCTCGAGGGCTGGCCCACTGAGCCACATACACTTGTGTCTTGCTGGAAAGCACAAGCGCGTTGTGTGTGTGGTCGTCGGGCCAGGGTGTGGTATGGAGAGGAGCGGTTATGTGTCTGTGGGGGCGTGGCACCCAGCGGCTGTAATCGCAGCGCGGCTTTGCGTCGGGGGAGTCGAGGGCGGGGCTGGGATTGGCTTGGGGCTGCCGGAGGAAAAGGTCGCCCATGGGCCGCTCCACGGCGACTTGCGTTCGGTCAACTTGAAGGGCTCTTTGGCATTCCCAAACGGCTGCTTGCAGCATCATAACGTTTACAGCCGCTGCCGAGCAGCCGGCAGAACACGTAGGCAAGGCACGTTCGGTGCGTGAAGCAAGGCCGTTTCTTATCAAAGCCGGCTTGCAGGGCAACGCCTGCGCAAAACATTGAACGATATGGCTTAGATAGGACACGAAATGGCCTCAGGAGTCGCGGCCGGTGAGTTTGGGCGCGACCGCGTCTGTTGCTCACGCGGTTGATTTGGGTGCCAACGCTCGGCCTTCAGGCGGGCCTGTGTCACAAATTACGTTTCGTTAGCTGCAAAAACAGTTGGAGCTAGGGGTAACGTGCTGGCGTGTCCAAACCGGGCGTAATTCCTGCATGTTGGTTTGAGCCTGCAGCGAGCTTTGGCGCTGCAGCGCCAAGTTCAGCATTTTGCGTTGGCTCGGGATACTTCTGCTGTCCGTCAAACATACCGTAGAACTGCCTTACTTCAGTTTCACCCTTGCCGGTCCCCACGCAGGCGGGCTGTCTCAGCCGAAGCGGCCTTCACACCGCACGACTGGCCCCCAGCTCCCACCTCTCCACCACCTCCTCCTCCCGCTACTCCTTGCGCTCCTAGCACTAGCACCCGCAGCTCTGAGCGAGAACTCCACCTCAGCTGACGGCTCCAGCAACACAGTAGCACCGGCCGTCTCCTCAACAACCTCCACCGGCTCGGCGCCGGCCGCCGCTCCCGCGCCCGGCGCCTCCGGCCCGCCGCCTGTGTCGCTGCTGCTGCAACTGACCGACGTGCATCTCAGCGTCATGCCGCCGCCCCCCGCCGGCGGCGGCGACCCCGCCCGCGGCCCCGACCTGATGGCGCTGGCGGAGCAGCTGCTTGCCAGGTGTGTGTGGGTGTGTGTGGGTGTTTTATTACGGTAGGCGCAACGGAGCTGGCTGGGTGTTTGGCGGTTGGAGTGATTGGCAGTTGGAGTGTTTGGCGGTTGGAGTGGTTGGCGGTTAGAACGGGTATGTGTGTGCAGTGGGGTGTAGGGTTAAATGGCGGGGGCCTGACAGCGTGCCCGAACCCACAACAGCCCACACTCGCCCCTCCCACCCCGCTGCGCCTCCCAAGGCCCTGGCCCTCCTGCTCGGCCCTGCCCCTCCCAACCCGCCCACACCGCCGCCCTGTGCTACCCCCCGGTGCTACCCCCCGCCTCGCTCTGCGCTGCAGGTGGCCGCTGGCGGGCGCGGTGGTCACCGGCGACCTGACGGAGGCCAAGGACGTGACGGGACGGGGGCAGCAGTACGAGGCGGAGTGGCAGGTGGGGGGCTGGGGGGGCCGGGGGGGCTGGGGGCCTGGGGGCTGGGGGCTGGGGTCTGGGGTCTGGGGGGTCTGAGGTCTGGGGTCTGGGGTCTGGGGTCTGGGGATCTGGGGGGGCTAGGGGAGCGGAAACCCCAAATGATTCATACCGGGGGGTTGGGTTGGGTCGGTTGATGGGTCGGTTGATGGGTTGGTTGATGGTTGCGTGATACGGACGCGCAGGCGGTGACAGGGGTTTCCCTGGGCGGTGAGACCGCGCCCGCCCCCCCCCCTGGGCCCCGGGCCGCGGGCTACTAGACACCGTCTGTCGCGCGCTCATGCGCCCGGAGGGCCTCTCATCATCCCATTCGCCCCATCCACACCCAACAGGAGTGGCAGGGGCTGTGGGGCGCGCTGAGCGCGCGCGGGGGGCTGCCGCCCGGCTCTGTGTTTGACACGCGTGGCAACCACGACACCTTCAACTCGGGCAGCAGGTGCGTGGACAGGCCCGCGTGGGCCGGGCCGGGCCGGGCTGGGCCGGGCTGGGCCGGGCTGGGCTGGGCTGGGCTGGGCTGGGCTGGGCTGGGCTGGGCTGGGCTGGGCTGGGCTGGGCTGGGCTGGGCTGGGCTGGGCTGGGCTGGGCTGGGCTGGGCTGGGCTGGGCTGGGCTGGGCTGGGCTGGGCTGGGCTGGGCCGGGCTGGGCCGGGCCGGGCTGGGCTGGGCTGGGCTGGGCTGGGCTGGGCTGGGCTGGGCTGGGCTGGGCTGGGCTGGGCCGGGCCGGGCTGGGCTGGGCTGGGCTGGGCTGGGCTGGGCTGGGCTGGGCTGGGCCGGGCTGGGCCGGGCTGGGCGGGGCGGGGCGGGGCCGGGCGGGGCGGGGCGGGGCTGGGCGGGGCTGGGCGGGGCGGGGCGGGGCGGGGCGGGGCGGGGCGGGGCGGGGCGGGGCGGGGCGGGGCGGGGCGGGGCGGGGCGGGGCGGGGCCGGGCGGGGCCGGGCGGGGCCGGGCGGGGCCGGGCGGGGCCGGCGGGGGCCGGGCGGGGCGGGGCGGGGCGGGGCGGGGCGGGGCGGGGCGGGCGGGGCGGGGCGGGGCGGGGCGGGGCGGGGCGGGGCGGGGCGGGGCGGGGCGGGGCGGGGCGGGGCGGGGCGGGCGGGGCGGGGCGGGCGGGGCGGGGCGGGGCCGGGCCGGGCCGGGGCGGGCCGGGGCGGGCGGGGCGGGCCGGGGCGGGCCGGGGCGGGCCGGGGCGGGCCGGGGCGGGCCGGGGCGGGCCGGGGCGGGGCCGGGGCGGGCCGGGGCGGGCCGGGGGCGGGGCGGGGCGGGGGCGGGGGCGGGGGCGGGGGCGGGGGCGGGGGCGGGGGCGGGGGCGGGGGCGGGGGCGGGGGGGGCGGGGGCGGGGGCGGGGGCGGGGGCGGGGGCGGGGGGCGGGGGCGGGGGCGGGGGCGGGGGCGGGGGCGGGGGCGGGGGCGGGGGCGGGGGCGGGGGCGGGGGGCGGGGGCGGGGGCGGGGGCGGGGGCGGGGGCGGGGGCGGGGGCGGGGCGGGGGCGGGGCGGGGGCGGGGCGGGCCGGGCCGGGCCGGGCGGGCCGGGCCGGGCCGGGCCGGGCCGGGCCGGGCCGGGCCGGGCCGGGCCGGGCCGGGCCGGGCCGGGCCGGGCCGGGCTGGGCTGGGCCGGGCCGGGCCGGGCTGGGCCGGGCTGGGCTGGGCTGGGCGGGGCTGGGCTGGGCCGGGCTGGGCTGGGCGGGGCGGGGTGTTGTGGCCGCCACTGGCAGGCGGAGGCACGGGTGGTGCAGCAAGGAAGGCGGCAAGGCAGGGACGGGAAGAAGCACGCCATACCGTACTGGGCGCTGGGATCGAGGAGGTTCGCGTGACCCGTGCAGCACCCACCCACGCCCGATTGCCACGCCTGCTGTCCCCCGGGGGCTCCCCATCGTTCCTGTAGGTGCGGTCCCCGCGACTTCTTCTGCCGCTACAGCGCCCGAGCGGCGGCTGCAGCTGCAGCTACTGCTGCTGCTACAGCCGGCGACGCGCGCAACTCCAGCCCGCCCGCTGCACCGCGGGGCCCGGCGGGGCGCGTGTTCATCGACTATGTGTACGGTGAGATACGATAACCCGAGATCTGAGTACGACAGCGACCGTGATCGCGACAATGATAGTGGCGATAGCGGTAGCGAGGAAGGGATGGTTACCGCATTACCCAGGGGTGCTGACGTTTTGGGTCTCACTACGGATCCTGCAACCGGTCTCAATTTGCGTTCAGCAGAACTTTGCATCCCCAAGGCCTTGAAAGAATGATGGCGTATATCGGTATTGCAACATGCTGCGTGTGTGCTTTGCAGACCCGACGCCGGCGCCACGTGCTGCAAGCACCAGCGGCAGTGACAGCGGCAACGACGAGGCTGGCGTGGGGGCGGCGGATGGCGGCGCTGCTGTCGGTGGCGGCGGCAGCCCCAGCAGCCGCTGCCCGGCGGCGGTGCTTGTGGGCGTGGACGCGTCCCTGGACCCGGGCCTGCGCGGGCCCACCAACTTCCTGGGTGGGTGATGGCTAACGGGGGCACTTGGTTATTCCAGAAACCAAAGCGACCATTGCAGCCCAAAATGGGGGCTGGTGATGGGGAAAGCCGTGGCCCAGGGGGGGGGGGGGAAGCGGATGCGGTTGAGCAGCAGCAGCAGCAGCAGCAGCAGTAGCAGACACGTGCGTGGCGAGGGTGCTACAGCCCGAGGGTGCAGCCAGAGGTTTGGCGGGAGGCTAGATGACGCCGGACTTGGCGGACTTAGCGGATAACAACACCATAACCGCAGGTATTAGTCACCGCCCCGCCGCCGCCTGATCCGTCCACCCACATCAATGACAAGCGCAGGCGTCATCCACCCGGAGGTGCTGGACGAGCTGGACGAGCGACTAACTGCCACAACCGCCCAACTGGCGGCGCTAACGGCTGCCCACAATACCGCTGGCGGTGGTGGCGGCGCCGGCACCGCGTCAACTTGCTCGCCGCCGTACATTGCGTACGGACACTACCCGCTGTCAACCGTTGGGTATCCGCTGAGCCTTTCGTCTGCGCTGCGGCGGCGGCAAGAGGCAGGCGACGGCGGCAGCCCAAAGGCCGCCAGCGACGGCGGTTGGGTCAGCGCCTGCTGCGGCAACGTGCAGGAGGTGCTGCTGAAGCACGGCGTGAGCGCGTACCTGTCGGGTAGGTGAAGGGCCAGGCTCTGTGTGTGTGCTGCGGGTGTGGCTGTGGTTGCAGGACCAAGCCAGGGATTTCAATTGAGAGCTGGAGGGCACCACGATGGGTTTGAGCACCGAAGAATACGAGGGCCGGTGCCTTTGTAATAGAACGTTGGTTGCTGGCTGCGGTATCTGCATCATGATTCTCATGCTTGTGCGTGGCCGCCGCTCTCACACACGCCGCTCCCACACACACACACACACACCGCCCCGCCCATCAACCACCCAACCAATTCCCCCCCCCCCCCCCACACACACACAGGCCACCTCCACGGAGCCTTCGGCCGCCGCCTGCACCGCCTGCACGCCGCCCCTTCATGCAGCGGCGGCAGTAGCAGCGGCGGCAGTAGCAGCAGCACCGGCAGTAGCAACAGGTCGTCGCTGTGTCACATGCTGGAGCTGGAAAGTGTGGACTGGAAGTACGGCAGGACCGTACGGCTGGTGACGCTGGACCGGGCGGCGGCGGGTGAGGGAGGGCTCGTTAGGGTTTGTGCGTGTTTTGTAATGCGTCGCGCAAGGCACACACGACTGCGTGGAGTTCCCGGGGGAACACCGGGGACTCATGGGGTAGCGAGGCACGTGGCAGGCACATGACACGGGTATGACACGGGTATGACACTGGCACGCCGCCGCCCTGTGTCTACGTCCCACCGCCCCTGCCAGGCGCGCTGGCGTCCGGGTCTGCCTCTGGCGGCGCCGTGGGGTTCGCGGACTTCGTATACCGCCCGCCACCTCGCGCCGCCGCTACTGCCGCTGCTACTGCCGCTACTGCCGCCGCCACGGGTCGGTCGCCGTCCCCTCCCACGGCAACCCCGCCCTCCCCGCTGGAGCCTTTCGACGCCACACGGGTGGTGGGGCCGCACCTGCTACTGCTGACCAGCCCGCCCGACGCGCGCTACAGCCCCCAGCTGTGGCCGGCGGCTGCAGCAGCAGCGCCTGCAGCAGGCGGAGGAGAGGGGGAAGGAGCGGCAGAGGCAGGGAAGGGCGGGAAGCCGGCGGCAGCGGCGCCGCCGCCGCCGCCGCCGCCGCCGCACGGCAAGCCGGGGCCGGCACCGGCTCCGGGGCCTGCTGGCGCGGGCGCCTCGCCGTCGCTTGTGCGGGTGATGGTGCTTCGGGTGGCCCAGGTGAGCGGTGGGGCGGGGTGGGTGGGTGGGTGAGCGGTGGGTTGGGGTGGGTGGGTGGGTGGGTGGGTGAGGGGAAATCCCCGTGTGTGTGTTGGCACGTGGGGGCTCGCGTACACTGTACGGGGCTGGGTTGCGCGCCGACGCCCCATAGCCAGCAGCCTGCCCTACCCTTCACTCCCCGTTGCCAGCTCCCCCTGCTACGCAGTTAATCCACCTATTATTAACTCACCTACTTGTTTATCTACCTATTATTAACCCACCTACTTAACATCTAACCCACTCTGCTACCTACTCCACTCCACACCCACAGGGCGCCGCACCGCGACCCGACGCCTCGGTGTACCTGCGCTGGAGCTGCGTGGTCACGGGGGAGGCGGCGGAGCGGTTCCAATCTGGAACCACATCGAGCTCTGAGAGCGACCTGGATTCAGATCCGGACGCAAACCCAGCATTGCACTCGGATCCAGAAGCCGCTGCTGCAGCAGCGGCGGCGCAGGCGCGGGCAGGCCGGGAGGGCGCTGGCAGCAGTAGCAGCAGCAGTAGCAGCAGCAGTAGCAGCAGCAGTGGCACCGGCGGCGGCAGCGCCTTCGGTTGGCGGCCGACCTCCCACGGCAGTAGCGGCGGCGGCGGCAGTAGCAATCCTCTGTCGCACCGGCGGCAGCTTTCGGGTCGGCTACAGGTGCGTGTGTACGTGCGTGCGTGCGTGCTTGCGGGCGTGCGTGCGTGTGTTCGTGCGTGCGTGCGTGCGTGCCGTGCGTGAGGCAATCCGTGCCGTCGCCATTCCCACCTCCGCACCAGTGCCCAATCCCCTTGTTGCAAGCTGACATTTTGTCTGTGCACACCTTCTCACCTCCCCACCTCCCCACCGCCCTGCTCTGCCGGATGTGGCGCAGATGTCTCTCGAGTCCTTGACGGTTTCCTACAGGTCGGTTGGACGGTTGGTTGGACGGTTAGCCAGGCCGGAGTGCGCATGGGCACGTGGCTTTGATGGCACCGCAAACACACACACGCGCCGCCCAACCCCCAGTCGCCCAGCCGCCCCACACGCACCCACACCTGAAATCCTGATCTGCACCCGCAATCCTGCCCATGCACCTGCCCGTGCACCTGCAATCCTGCCCATGCACCTGCGATCCTGCCCATGCACCTGCCCATGCACCTGCAATCCTGCCCATGCACCTGCAATCCTGCCCATGCACCTGCAGTCCTGCCCATGCACATGCAATCCTGCCCATGCACATGCAATCCTGCCCATGCACATGCAATCCTGCCCATGCACCTGCACCCGCAGCACGTACGTCGTCGACCTCCTGACGGAAGGCCCCGGCGGTGGCGGCGGCGGCGGCCCTTCAGCTGCCGCCTCGCCGCCGCCGCCGCCACACTCCGGCCCCGTCGTGCCTCATCCACGCGACTGCCCCACGGGCACCATCACCATCCAGGCCCACACCGGCACCGGCGGCGGCAGCCTCGGCAGTAGCAACAGCAGCAGCAGCAGTCGCGACGCTGCTACAGCCGAGCAGACGGAGCCCTACTCTGCCACCGAGCAACGGCTGATTCACTGGCACCCGTCGCTACAGCCGCCGCCCCCGGCATCCTCCTCCTCCTCCTCCTCCTTGGCACGGTCTGACTCGCGCCAGCTCCTGCTACAGCCTCAGCAGCAGCAGCAGCAGCAGCCGGCGCAGCTGCCGCTGCTACAGCCGGCGCCGCTGGGCACCACCGCCCTGGAGTGGCTGGTGCTGGGGGTGCAGTGGCACGGGCTGGGCGTGGCAGCCATGTTCGCGCAGTGGTGGGTTTGGCACGTGGGCGTGTGTGTGTGTGTGTGTTTTGTTTGGGATCACAAGGGGAAAACGAACAAAGTAAAAACTGCGTATGCGATGCGATAAACGACGCGCGTGTGTGTAGGGGGTGGGGCGGGGGCGGGGATGCAAGGCTATGCGGCGGGGGCGGTAGTGTATTTCAGAACCCCGAAACAAGCAAGGGGACCGTGTGTGTGTGTGTGTGTGTGTTGGTAAACGGAAACGGAGAGGAATCCCCGCAATCGCTCGCAGTTACTGACGGATACGCACCGAATACTTCTTGGACGGTACCGCGTAGCCCCGGTAGTCATACTTACCCGCAGAAATAGCCTGGAACCCGTCGGGCGTTCGCGAAGCAAACCAACCGTGTGTGGGTGGGTGGGTGGGTGGGTGGGTGTGTGTGTGTGTGTGGGTGGGTGGGTGCGGGCATGTGTGTGTGTGGGGGGGGGGCGAATCCGTGAAGCGGATGTGTGAATCGATGGAGTTGGGGGTGGAGAGACCCCCTGGTTGGTGCAGGCAAGAGGCGCTAGAGGGCCCAGGAGGGGGCATCTGGGCCGGCACACCCACGCCTTGCCTGACCCAGCACTTGCTGTGGTCCACATGTATGCCTTAGCACGGCCTGAAGGCGCTGACCAGTCCTGCTGCTGCTGCTGCCTGGTTGTCTTCAGCCTTCGAACCCTACATGACCTGCACCTCCAAATGCACCTCCACCTACCACCCTGCCACCCCACAGGGCGCTGCTACTGAAGCTGCTAACGGCGCCGGGGCTGGCGGCGCTGGCGCTGGCGGGGCGGCTGCCGTGGCAGCAGCACCGCGCACAGCAGCTGCAGCTGCAGCCGCACCCGCACAGCGCCGGCAGCGGCAGTAGCAGCGGCAGTAGCATCCGCGGGTGGCTGCGCTGGCTGCAGCACGCCTGGAGGCGGTTCTGCGGGTACGGCGGGCCCGGCGGCAGTAGCGGCAGCTACCAGCAGCTCTCAACCGACCCGGGTGGCTCCAGCCACCACCAGTTCTCGTCTGCTGCAGCTGCTACTGCCGCGGATGCTAGTGCCGGCAGCGGCAATGCGGCAGCTGTAGCAGGAGGGGCGGCGGATGGGGGTCGGGCCCGGGACCTGGCGGGCGTGTGCGTGCTCGCCACCTCGAGCAGCTACAGCGCCCTGTCGGGCGCGGCAGTAGCAGCAGCAGCAGCAGTAGCTGGGGGCGGCGGCGCCGGCAGCGCGGCAGGCGGCGCCACGGGTGCAATCAAGCGGAGCAGCAGCGGCAGCAGCGGCAGTAGCAGCATGGCTGCAGTGGGCTCGGGAGGCAGTGGCGCTGGTGGCGCTGCGGGCGGAGGTGGCGGCGGCAACGGCGGCTATTGCGGCAGTAGCAGCAGTAGCAGCACTGCGTGGGCGCCGGTCGGCGGCTCGCCTATGCGCAGGGGTGGCGGCGAGGCGCGCGCGGCGGCGCAAATGGCAGCAGCAGCAGCAGCAGCAGCAGCAGCAGGGGAACCTGCGGCTGTAGCAGAGGCTGCGGGAGGGAAAGGCGGCAGTAGCGGTAGTAGCGGCAGCGGCCGGCAAGGATCGCGGCCGCCGCTTGCGAGCGTGCCCGGCCGGCGGCAGGGCTGCTGGCGGCGGCTCAAGTCGACGGCTGTAGCAGTGGCCGGCTTCCTGTGCCGCTGCTGGCCGCTGCGGGAGGTGGCGGCTGTAGCAACCCGCCACACGGAAGCGTGGCTGGTGCTGGTGGCCTTTGTGGCGTACTTTGGCCTGGGCCCGTGGTTCTTCGGCCAGTTTGTGTTTCCGGAGGAGGATGCCGGCGGCAGCAGCAGCAGCAGCAGTGGCAGTAGCAGCGGCGGCGGCGGTGGGGCGCATGGCGGCTGGGGCGGCTGGGGTTTCGTGGCAGCGCACGGGATCTACATGTGGCCGCTCCCGGTGGTCAACAGCGCCGGCGGCAGTAGCAGCAGTAGCAGTGGCATCGACGGTCCGAGACCGTCTGGTGGTCTGGTGGCGGCGCCGTCACTGGACCACGCCGTCATCGCCAACGCGCTCTTTCTGTTGGGCGTCTGGCCTGTAGTGCTGCTGAGTGCCTCAGTTGCGGGCCGCTGGCAGCGGTTGTCGATTGCGTTTAGCATTGAGGCGGCGGCGGCGGCGGCGGATCCTGCGGCGGCGGGGACGGTGCCGGCGCGGCGTCCGCAGCGGCGCCACCCGCTGCGCTCCGCGCGCGCGCTGCTGTCGCTGGCGCAGGCTGTGGCGCTGGTGCTGGTGGCGGCTCTGAATGCGGCGCTTGGGTACAAGGTCTGGTCTGGTCTGGGCTGGCCGGGTCTGGCGGCGCCGTCGCCGGCTCTGGGCTGGCTGCTGCCGGCGGCGGCGCTGTGGCTGGGCTGGGTGTGGCGGCGGGAGGTGGGCGGCGGCGCTGCTCCTGCTGCTGCGCCTGCTGTTACCGCTGCTGCGGGGGCGGCGGCAGGCGGGTCAGCGGGTCCTGCTGGGCACAGCGCTTGAGGTTGCAAGGGAGAGGACTGGGCCCATCCATGCCAGTGCGGTGTGGCGCGGACAGGGGGCGTGCCCTTAAGAAAGGAGAACAAGTGCCAAGTGGTACCGTACGAGGACCTGTGCTGGAGGCAACGATAGTAGAAATATGTGAGGGCGTGCGATTGCGGAAGCCTGGAGGCCATGTGCTGGCAGAGGCAGAGACGCGCTTGAGAGCTGCGGTCCAGGAGTGGGAGGCGGTGAGGTGGGAAGGCGCGGAGGGGCATTCGGCCGCTCAGTCCGCTGAGGCTTGACAAGCTTGGGCCATCCTGCGGACCTCTCATTACCGTGTGTTGGGATCTCGGCGAGATGAATGCTTTGGAGGAAACCAGTGCAGCGTGTGGAGGTGGTAGCCGAAAGGGCCCGCCAAACACACCGTGTTTGGATTTGTGCAGCGTCGCATGTTAACTGCAATATCGCTTCATGCCAAACACTTTTTATTATTGCACCACGTAAACATTTAGCAATTCAGTGCTTTACAAACTGGCGCGCTTACAACTTTTGCAAGGCATCGTTTTCGCGTTTACCAAATGCTCTATTCTGATCAGCTGCTGTCAGGCACGCTGAAAAAATGTAACCATAAGTTCCTGGACGCGGCTAGCGAAAGACATTTCTACAAATTGTTTACCATCAGCACGGCTGTGCGGGCAATCGCGTGCGACGCAGAGCGATGAGGCTCGCTGGCGTCGTCTGGACTCACCGACACAGCGCCGAGGCTGCAGCTCAGCGCGGGGTCGAGCAGGGGACTGGAGGCTGCACCTGTGCGGGTTCGGGGCCAGCAGACAAGGGGGATCCCTGACGCAGTCCGAGCAACGCGCAGCACGCAGCTGGCGGCGGTTTGGGATCCGCAGCTGGATTTCTCTTGTGGGCTGCTGCAGCGGCTGTAGTGGAACCACGCGCTCGGGAGGTTGGGCTTTAGGGGTGGGGGCTGCTGGGCTCTGACGGCGGCACGCACGCACGTTGGCCCGCCAGCCCGCCGGTTCATACATGCCACCCGCCGAGTGCCAGCCGTGCGACACCGACACGGAGGGGGGAGGGACACGTGCTGGCAGGGCAGACGACAGCGGCCGTAGCAGCGTCATGGGCCCTGGCTTCGGCTTGACGGTCGCCCAGCTGTAGCTGCTACCACAGCTGCAGCCGGAAGATGGAGGCTGTAGCAGTGTATTGGGAGGTGCATGGGCTGGCGGCCTCTCGGGCTGCCCAGGGGCTTTTTGGGCTGAGCCCCCTGAGTCCCATGCAGCGATTACGGCACGAAGCTCCTGCCCGCCCGGGGCTGAGGAGCTGAGGAGCTGCCACCGGGTCACCGCTTCTCTTTTCTTGCTTCTTCGTAACCAGCCCAGGATTCTTCGTTCAGCCACATCTGCTGTTACCTATTTACCTCTATCAGCGCCCGCAACAGCAAGCCATGCTAGCGCGGAAAGTCCCGCCCGCCAGAGGGCGAGCGCCAAGGTGGCGCTGCAGCTGCAGCCTGCTACTGCCGTGTGCTCTGGCCACCACGCTGCTACTGCTGCTGCTGCAAGTGTCGCCTGGCAGCAGCGCGGCTGCAGCAGGTGCGAAGCCGCCGAACGGGGCGGCAGCATAAGCAGCAGCAGGGCCGCGGGGTTCGCAATTCTCGTTCCGGCAACGAGACCGCGGCCCGCGGGTCTGGTTTCCTTCCTGCTGTGTTCTCACAGACAAGTCAGTGCGCATCCTGGTGCTTTGCATGTTTCTCTTGCACGTGATAAGCAGCACGTTTTGCTTGCACCCCTGCCTGCATGCGCGCAGGCGGTGGTGCCGGTGCTCGCCGGCTGCAGCAGCAGGGTGGGGTGCTGGGCGCCGGGCCGCCCGCCACAGGCACCTCCAGCAGTGACGGTGAGTGAGCAGGGCGGCGGCGGGTCTTGGGTCGGGGCCTGGGCCTAGGCCTGGGCCTAGGTCTGGTAGTGTGCAAAAACTTGATGGTCAGAGACAGGTGCCGGCTAGCGGACAAGGGGGTGTTTGTGTGGATGAGATGGGATTACTCATGGGGGTGTTACGTGCCCATGGGGGTGTCGATCACGCAGGGATGCGGCCCGAGATGGCGGGGGTCGGGGGGATGCAGGGCCGCAAAACTGCCAGGGTTCAAGGGGTGTGCAGGGGTTGCAGCAATCGGGCACAGCAGCACGCGTGTTTACCTGTACGGCACGCACGGCAGCATGTTGGCCGTACAGGCCAGCTGCCAGCCCCTGCTGCCCCCGTGGAGCCGCGCCCACAAATCCCTCCGCCTTATCCAGCACACCACCAGCGCACATGCATATGGGAGGCATTGGCACCTCCTGACGCGCCGTCCACCCATGCTTCCTTGCGCCCCTGCTGTCCCTTTTGCCGCGTCTGCCGCTCTGTCCCGTCAACCCTCACCGCACATGTATGTGTGCGTGTGTGTGTATGTGTGTGTATGTGTGTGGTGTGCGCCCCTGGCTGGCATTGCCGCAACAGGCGCGGCCTACGGCCAGCACGCCGCCGCCGCCGCGCCCGGCCTGGCGGCCGCCGCCGCCCCCGCAGCGCCCGCCAGCCTCTCCGCCACGCCCAACGCCACGTCCTTCAAAACGCCGGGGGGCGGGGCCGTTAAGACCGTCACCGCCACGCCACAGGTGAGCACGAAACTAGTACTAATTACGGGTTACAAGAAGGGGGCCGTGAAAACACCGTTGTGAGTTGTGACACAGGGAAACCACCGCTTTAAGGAACCAACAATCATATACTTTCACCCGTGTCCATAAGCGCCATCAGCGCCATCGGCCTGCACCGCCCGGCCTCAGTAATATTAGCATTACCGTATGCGGTTGAGTGGCGGCATGGCTGCGCCCTGAGCATGTCCGTATTGAGCAGCTCGGGTGGATGGGCTCGCCCTGACAGGCGCTCGAGGCACGTTGCGGCGTGCGGTGACCCCCCATTGCTTGACTCCGCTTCCTTTAGCTTGGTTTAGTTTGGGCTGGTAACCACAACCCCCCCTCACCTACCCACCTACCCACGGTCCAGCGGAATGCACTAGGGGCGGAGAGGAAGCCTGCACGTGTCTGCACATGCCCTAGCACGGTGTTGTGAGGGCATGCGCTGGCGCCCTGCTGCTTGCGCGCCCTCCTTCCCCGGTGGCCCCGTCTCTGTCGCACGAGCCAGTCGCACACACAAGCGTGACACGACCCGGCACCGAGAGCGCGCGTCTGGCCGCGCCGCGCCGAGTTATGACTCGCTCCCATAGTTTTGCATGCTGCCTGGCACTCGTGCGTGTGCTTTGCGCGGTCGCCTGGGCCTGAATTTTTTTTGAGTTGAGTGTTACAGGTGGTCCCTTCTCGGGCTCGCGGGTCACTCCCCTGACCATCACACCTGGCGATAAGAGCTAGCCGTGTTTGTGTCATGAGATGTTTGCCTCAGTCAAGTCCAGTGTCGACTCAGCAGTGTTAGGACTAGCGAGTGCATCACTGAATCAGGAAAGTGGCACCCCATGCTGTTCAACAGGCAGAAACGCAGGTAAATACAAGGGAACCCGTCAAAACCAGTGTCCCAACATCCCTGAATCCCCACCGGACCTGCAACTTCTTCCCATCTCAAAAGACACACACATGGCTATGACACTCGCGACTCATGTTTTTTCAGTTCATTTGGCCTACTGTCATGCTGAGCAGCAGTGCAGTATTTTAGTGTAGTAGGTACGACAGCACACTCATACGTCTTCAGGTGCACGCACATCCGGAACGGCCACTTCCAACCTGTCTCCGCGTATACGCAAAAAAGGGTGTGTGTCGGTCACCTTCTGCCACGCCTTATCCCGCCGGCGCCGTGGTATCCCAAGGGAAGCGAAGTCGGTCAACAAGCCTCTGAAGCTAGCCAGGGCCACCGCCTTTGCCCGTTCTAAAGCCCTCACTCCGAATGGTCGCCGCGCCCGCATGTACCGCCGTGCACACTCCATCGCGTTCAGAGCAGCCAGCGCCACCACCTCCCAAACGCATTGCTGTATCTGCGCCGCATCCGGGCTCTCCAGCAGCCACACATGATGCCGCCGTACAGGGCAGCCCATGTCGGTGCGCTCAGCGTTGATCGTGTCTTGCAGCAGCTCCACCACACTTTGCGCGATGGGGCACTCCCAGAAGTGATGCAGGCGGGGTGAGGGCGACGGTGCCGGTGCTGCCGCCGTAGACAAGGGCTGAGGGGGATATGTGCTGCAGACACATGTTTCGGGTGCGCTGCCATGGATGTGCGTGTTGCCCAGCATGCCGACGCCGTCTACGGCCAGCCGCCACAGAACCTCCTTGTGCTTCAGCTCCCACCGTACATACCATACCGACGTCATGTGCCGCCGGAACAGCACCAAGCGCTGGCGTCCAGGGGCGGGGGGCAACGTGATGCCGAGTGCTTCAGCCACATATGCGTTGTGCAATCGCGATCGCTCCTCGTTGACGCCGGATAGTTGCATGGCGGTCCCATCCCGTACAGTCAATGCAGCTAGGGGAACGGGGCGCTGGTGCCCCTGGACGTGCCATCCCACGCGGCCTACTATCATGGCCACCACCTGGTCTTCCGTGGGCACCTCCGTGGCCAAAGCTGGGGCTGCTGGGGCTGCTGGGGCTGCTGGGGGGGGTCGCTGGAGGGTCCGCTGCGGGGGCAGCTGGGGCTGGGATACCGCCGGGGGGATGGTGGGCTGCAGAGGGGGTGGGGACGGCCTGTGGCGTGTCTGTGCTAGCGTGCAGGTGCTGGCGCGCTGCCGCCGCCCACGTGGGATGGACATCTGACAGGAGGGAGTTGACGGCGGCGATGGCCTGTACCCGGTCGGTAAAGGCGCTGGCCACGGCGCCAGATGGCTGCAGTTGCTCCCGCACTAGCTGCGCCCACTCCATGGCCAGCACAGTGAAGATGTGGATGCCCGGGGCCGTGGCTAGGCGCTGACGCCACGAGGCTTCATAAGCGGCAAACGCGTCATAAACACGCACAGCGTCACCCAATGTGCGCAGGTGGCGGCATTCCGTGAGCTGCAGGTGGTACGCTTCGAGCCCGGGGCGGCGACCCAGGGGCGGCGCGTTGGGCAGCAGCGGGTTGCCCCAGAGCGGCACATTGACGCACCACGGGCCAGGAGTGAGTGGGGTAGCGCCGATGTCGACCGCGGGAGGGAGGTGTGCCAGAGCCGTGACAATGCGGTGGACGTCCGGTGGCAGAGAAGTGGCGCCCAGCCACGGGCCATCGGCGCGGGCCGTCAGCAGCGCCATGGGGCGGAAGCAGGGATGGTAGGACCGGAGGAGCTGCCCAAATACGCGCTGCCACGGCGCCTGGGTTGCAATGGGGCGGGTAGAGCCGTCACCACTCGCGAGCAATGATGTGCGTTGCGCGTTGCATCGGAGCGATTTTGGAAGCGATTGTGGTATGAACGGCGGCTGATGAGATAATTACGGCCCGGGCCTTTAGCTCAGTGGTAGAGCGCGCGCTTCGCATGCTGCTTGCAACGCACCTGCGTGAGGTCACCGGATCGATCCCGGTAAGGTCCAGTGCGTTCCAATCTCGAAATTGAGGTGTGGATTACTCTTCTTTGCGGACGTGCCCGAGTGGTTAAGGGGTCTGACTCGAAATCAGATGGGATCTCCCGCATAGGTTCGAATCCTGTCGTCCGCGAGAGCAATCTTTTGGCCGCGCCGCATCAGACGCGCGAGCAGGGCCTGAGCGACGGGGGTTGCTGCACTGGTGCTGCAGCGGGGGAGCAGTGGAGCGGGGCAGGTTAGGCAGCAGGCAGGAGCGCCGCCCAGCCGGAGGGGACAGGACGGAAAGTGCACTCCATGCACCAGGGTGAGCAGTGTGGAAGTATGGCAAGAAGCAGCAAGTATGGACATCACACCCGCGAGCAGGGCCTGAGCGGTGGGGGTTGCTGCACTGGTGCTGCAGCGGGGCAATCAGTGGCGCCGTGTCAGAGACAAGAACAGGGCCCAAGCAAAGCCGGGGCAGGCGTGCTTCGAGCCTTCGACTGGCATGTGAAGCCGGGCCATTGCGCACATTGATTGGCGGCACACGGTGTGGTCAAAGCGATGGGGAGTGCTGGCGGATGGGGCCAGATCTGTGTACCGGTCTAGGCGTGCGAGGTGGGGCTGGGGGCACGGGCTGGGGGTGCGGCACAAAAAAGCCCAGGGATACAGGATGGGGGCATTGCAAATCGCAGACGATGGCATATTGGAACATGCCAGCATGTGCCTGGCGCACTCGCATTTTAGGGCACATGCCCATGCCAGCATGTGCCTGGCGCTTGCTGTACTGCACATGGGCGCTGAGGGGCGGGGCAGGTGGGGTTAGTTATTTTTTGCAGGGGTGGGGGTGGGGTGGGGCCGTGGGGGCAAACAGGACTCAGTGCGCCCTGGCATGCGTGTGGTAGCACGAGCACAGGGGCAGGGGATGAGATATGGTCATTACTAGGGCATGCAGAGGGAAGGGGAAGGGTCTCTCTAGATGGCCATCTAGGGGAGAAGGGGGGCCATTAGTTCATTCCAGAACCCATAAGCAAATCAAGGGGGGCGATGGGGACATGGAACGCGGTGAATGGTTGAAGACACGGAGACGCAGGGGCACCTTCTCTCAAGTGCGTGGCCGTCGCAAACATCAGATGGGCGGGGAGAGCAATGCAATGCAAGGCGTATGGGTTGAGGGGATAGTGACACCTGGTATGTGCCCTGCACGGGAAGGCCCTGCTGGAACTCGATGCGACCGCAAGGGCTTCCGCCCCTCCCCCTTCGAGGGGAGGGGCAAGCCAACCCAGACACGAACGAACAGATTTCAGGTGAAGAAGACAGCGCCGGGGGGCTGGGGGGGTAGCCATCCATAGGATGGTGTTTATTAGGGGCGGGGGGGGGGCGGAGGCGCAGGATGTTTGTGCATAGAGGAGGTGGGGGCGCCTCTGTATGGACTATGGAGTAATGAGTAAGGCACGCCAAAGCCGAGAGGGACGGGCTGGGGGCAGGGCCGATTGCAGGCAATGGTATAGGCCGGGATCTGTGGTCCGCAATCTGTTGGGGGCAGGGTCTGGTGAGGTGGACGTCCGTTCCACTGCATATAGAACATGCCAGCAGCAGGCAAGACGGCATGCGCAATCACTTTGCTGACGTCGGTAGCTGGCTGGAGGGTTGCTGGCGCGCTTTGCTGGCGGCACTCATTCGTCACGCCCCGGGCGCCCGGCCGAGCAATGTCGCCACACAGACGATGTGGTGCTGCGCAGCGCGTGAGGGGGAATCGCAGCGCACCTAGCACGGACATGCGCTAAAATGCGAATGCGAAGTGGGCGGGGTGATGTTGTTGGAGCTAGCAGGCATGAGGCGAAGAGGGACCCAGGGGCCGCCCTGGTGTGTCAGTGGGCGGTATAGGGGCCCCAGGCCCCCAGCCCCCAGCGTGGCGTCCGCCGACATTTCCGTGGCCGCGCATGGCCCCGGCCCCAAACCACACACGCCACGTGTCCCCCCGCGGAGTGGTCTCCTACGACCACTCCGAACGCAGGATACCTCGGTTTCCAACTAATCGCTACGCTCGCGTGGAAACCGTCAGCCCCATGGCCTGTGGGCAACAGGACCTACCGAGATAGGACACGGGGGTCCCCGGTACCGGCAGGTGCAGGAAGGCAGCACCCGTGCGTGCATGCTGCTTGCTGGCGGCGGCACATTGCATTTTCCATGTCCGCGTCTGCGCGCCCTTGGCTGTGATATGTACGGTTGACCAGTTGGCGTGACAGAACCTAGGGCCGTGATATATACAGAGATATAGCAGCAGTACAAGGCTGCTGCGACAAAAGCCACTGAGCGGGGGCGCTGTTGGGCCAAGGGCACGTATGAACACAAGGGGCCAGGGGAGCTGTTGCAGACGTTGTGGGCTGGAAGTTGATGTCGTAGCAACCAGGCAGCTGAACTGATTATGAAGGGTTGAAAGCAGGGAGCGCGTGCAGACACGTGCAGGCGGCTCCCTGCGGAATGCACTAGCCACTAGGGCCGGAAGCCTGCATGTGTCTGCACATGCCCATGCACGTTGTTGTGAGGACATGCGCTGGCGCCCTGCTGCTTGCGCGCCCTCTCTCATGTTAGTTACAGCTGTGGGGAGATTTCTGACCCTCCTTCCCCGGTGGCCCTCCTTCCCCGGTGGCCCCGTCTTGGTCGAGTTACTAGGGTGCGCCTGTTTGTTGCTTGCACATGCATCCCAGTGACGTGCGTGGGGGAGGGGCGCGCAGCAGCTGTTGCCCGCGTGTCGCCGTGCGTGGTGAGCGCACGAGCCAGTCGCACACACAAGCGTGACACGACCCGGCACCGAGAGCGCGCGTCTGGCCGCGCCGCGCCGAGTTATGACTCGCTCCCATAATTTTGCATGCTGCCTGGCACTCGTGCGTGTGCTTTGCGCGGTCGCCGGGGCCTGAAATCGCGAGCAGTGATGTGCGTTGCGCGTTGCATCGGAGCGATTTTGGAAGCGAATGTGGTATGAACGGCGGCTGATGAGATAATTACGGCCCGGGCCTTTAGCTCAGTGGTAGAGCGCGCGCTTCGCATGCTGCTTGCAACGCACCTGCGTGAGGTCACCGGATCGATCCCGGTAAGGTCCAGTGCGTTCCAATCTCGAAATTGAGGTGTGGATTACTCTTCTTTGCGGACGTGCCCGAGTGGTTAAGGGGTCTGACTCGAAATCAGATGGGATTTCCCGCATAGGATCGAATCCTGTCGTCCGCGAGAGCAATCTTTTGGCCGCGCCGCATCAGACGCGCGTGCAGGGCCTGGGCGGTGGGGGTTGCTGCAGTGGTGCTGCGGCGGGGCAATCAGAGACACGAACAGGGCCCGGGCCAAGCCGGGGCAGGCGTGCTTCGACTGGCTTCGACTGGCAGGGCCATTGGCCATTGAACAGTGGAGCGGGGCAGGTCAGGCAGCAGGAAGTAGTGCCGCCCAGGCGGAGGGTACAGGACAAAATCTGCACTTTATGCATCGGAGTGAGCAGTGTGGAAGTATGGCAACGCAACATGTGCTGCAGCGGCGGTGTGCGGACGCCTGGGCGGCGGGGGCACGGCAGCAGTGGGACCCGCGCTGCAGCGGCGTCTGTAACAGCACCGGCCGTGCCGTGCAAGTGATGCAACGCGCTGCGGCAGTGGCTGGCGCGAGTGGCGCTGGCCCCGGTCATAGCGCTGGCGGCTCGCTGTGCGGCTGGGGAGTGCTGCACGCATATGCCGCATAGCTCTGCGAGAGGCCGAGAGGGGCGGGTGTGGGTGGATTAGGTGGATGGGGACTGGGAGTGGCGGTGGCAGCGTCCAATGCCCAAGGCTGGGCTCCCCATCAGCTGGGCTTTGGATTGGCTGGATTGTCAGACTGGCTGCATGACCAGGATCTGCGTGTGCGCGGACGCGGGCGTGAGTGTGTATGTCTCATTGTTTGGGCACAAGTTGGCAACGGTGCCGTACAGCCGTAACTGACTTGGAAGTGGGGCTGCGCGCGGTGCTGCGCACAGGAGTGTGGTATCACTGGTGGTGAAGCGACCTGTGGTGGTGACCGGCCATGGCCACGGCTGCATGGTGTGTGCTCATGGCACGGGGACTTGGAAAGCATCCATATTCCCATAGGCCTATATAGGCTAAGCCGTGGCCGGGCTCGGGGCAGGCAGCCAGGCAGCCGCTACTACGGCTTGGTAGGCTGCAGCGGCCATGATTCGGGCCCGGGTCAGGAGCCTCCCCACAGCTGTAACACAACAAGGCTTGCTTGCTGCTTCGTACGTCTGCTGTACGAGCTGTACGAGCGTGCGCCCCACGTGCGTGCCATTTGCTGGCCGATACACAGACGCCTCCTCTCACGCTCATTATCACTCTCCACTCTCAGCCTCTCACTCTTCTTCCAAGACCTTTTCACGGCCCCACCTCTGACTCCTGCTGTTAGCCGGTGCATCACCGGGTGGCACGCTGCTCACACTCCCTGACGTGCGATGCGCTGATGCGCTCTTTACCTATTTCTTACATTCGTCGTCTTTACCTATGGGCAGGTATCTACAACTCCCCCATCCGTTTGCTCACCCTCTGTCGTCTCCTCCACCCCAACACCAACATCACACGCAGGGCCCTCAAGTCACCACCGGGCCCGGAGGCACCGCCCCCACCCTGGACCTACCCGGAGGCACCACCGCCGCCGCCGGCGTCGTGGCACCCGCAACCGCCGCCGCCGCCAAGACTGCCGCTCCGCCCGCCAAGCCGCTGCAAACCGCCGCCGCCGCCGGCCTGCTGCCACCGCAACCGCAACCGCAACCGCCGGCAATGCCGCTGCTGCCCTGGCACCCCTTCTTATCCGCCAAGCTGGCGGCGCTGGCGGCGGCGCACGGCGGCGGCATGGGGGTTGACAGCGGCCGCCGCCGGCGGGCCCGTGCGCTACAGCAGGTGGCGCCAGGGACAACGGGCAGCGGCAGCGCTGGCGGCGCTGATGAAAGCGAGGAGGCAGAAGGCAGCGTCAGCGGCAGCGGCGGCGGCCTTGGCAGTAGCAGCAGCGGCGGCACCGGCACCGGCAGTAGCAGCAGCGGCACCGCAGGAATGGGCGTCTCGGGCACAGGCACTACTGGTGCCGGCACTGGCAGTAGCACCAGCGGCGGCAGCAGCCGGACAGCTGGCGGCTTGGGCGGCAGTAGCAGCAATGGCCTGACCGGAGCTTCGGGCATTGGCGGCGCCTCTGGCACTACGGGTTCGGAGACCGGCCTCACCGGCAGTAGCACCGGCACCGGCAGTAGCACCGGCACCGGCAGTAGCACTGGCAGTAGCACCGGCACCGGCACCACACGTCCCGGCACCGGCACCGGCACCGGCACCGGCACCGGCACCGGCACCGGCACCGGCACCGGCACCGGCACCGGCACCGGCACCGGCACCGGCACTGGCACCGGCACCGGCACCGGCACCGGCACCGGCACCGGCACCGGCACCGGCACCGGCACCGGCACCGGCACCGGCACCGGCACCGGCACAACCGGCAGCAGTGGCGCCACCGGCGCCTCTGGCGGCACGGGTGCAGCCGCCACATCCGCCGGACGCTCGCCCTCCCCATCTCCGCCGCGGCCCAAGGGCATCGCCGGCGCTGTGGGTGGCGCGGTCAACGCAACCCGGCAGGCGGTCAACGTTGCCACGCACCCCGTCCAGGCGGTTGGCAACGCCACCAAGGCAGCCACCGGCGCCGCCCGCAACGCCACCGCCAGCGCCGCCCGCACCGCGACGGCGCCGCTGCGCGCAGTCGGCAATGCCGTGACTGGCAAGAGCGGCGCCGGTGGCAGTAGCAGCGCTGGCGGCACCGGCAGTAGCGCGGGCGGCCCAGCTGGCGGCTCGGCTGCAGCCACCGGCGGCCGCCGCCGCAGCCTGCTGCAAGTCGCGGCGGCTCGCAACGCCGCGTCAGGCGCAGCCAACGCCACCAAGGGCGCCGTCAACACCGTCACGCACCCTGTGCAGGCGGCTGGCAACGCCACCAAGGCAGCCGCCAAGGCGGTGACGCACCCCGTTGCTACAGCCAAGCAGGCAATCACTGGCAAGCAGAGCAGCAGCAGCAGCACTGGCAGTAGCACTGGAGGCGCAAGCAAGACGGGTGCCACTGGTCCTGCTGGTGCTACTGCCGGTCCTGGTGCTACTGCCAGCGGCCGCCGCCGCAGCCTGCTGCAAGTCGCGGCGGCTCGCAACGCCGCGTCAGGCGCAGCCAACGCCACCAAGGGCGCCGTCAACACCGTCACGCACCCTGTGCAGGCGGCTGGCAACGCCACCAAGGCAGCCGCCAAGGCGGTGACGCACCCCGTTGCTACAGCCAAGCAGGCAATCACTGGCAAGCAGAGCAGCAGCAGCAGCACTGGCAGTAGCACTGGAGGCGCAAGCAAGACGGGTGCCACTGGTCCTGCTGGTGCTACTGCCGGTCCTGGTGCTACTGCCGGTCCTGGTGCTACTGCTAGCGGCCGCCGCCGCAGCCTGCTGCAAGTCGCGGCGGCTCGCAACGCCGCGTCAGGCGCAGCCAACGCCACCAAGGGCGCCGTCAACACCGTCACGCACCCTGTGCAGGCGGCTGGCAACGCCACCAAGGCAGCCGCCAAGGCGGTGACACACCCCGTTGCTACAGCCAAGCAGGCAATCACTGGCAAGCAGAGCAGCAGCAGCAGCACTGGCAGTAGCACTGGAGGCGCAAGCAAGACGGGTGCCACTGGTCCTGCTGGTGCTACTGCCGGTCCTGGTGCTACTGCCAGCGGCCGCCGCCGCAGCCTGCTGCAAGTCGCGGCGGCTCGCAACGCCGCGTCAGGCGCAGCCAACGCCACCAAGGGCGCCGTCAACACCGCCACGCACCCTGTGCAGGCGGCTGGCAACGCCACCAAGGCAGCCGCCAAGGCGGTGACGCACCCCGTTGCTACAGCCAAGCAGGCAATCACTGGCAAGCAGAGCAGCAGCAGCAGCACTGGCAGTAGCACTGGAGGCGCAAGCAAGACGGGTGCCACTGGTCCTGCTGGTGCTACTGCCGGTCCTGGTGCTACTGCCGGTCCTGGTGCTACTGCCGGTCCTGGTGCTACTGCCAGTGGCCGCCGCCGCAGCCTGCTTCAGCAGCAGCAGCAGCAGCAGCAGTCCCTCGGCCCCGCCGCCTCTCTAGGTGCCCGAGTGGACACCGCAGGCTCGGCGGCTCGCAATGCTACAGCCGGCGCCGTCCGCACCGTCACCTATCCCGCGCGCGTTGCGGGCAATGCTACAGCCGCCGCAGCGGGCGCCGTCAAGCAGTCGCTGGCGGCGCCGATTGCTACAGCCCGGAATGCCACAGCCGGCGCCGTGCGCACGGTCACCTACCCCGCTCGTGTTGCCGGGAACGCAACCGGTGCGGCGGTGGGCGCGGTGAAGAATGCTACAGCCGAGCCGCTGGAGTCCGCGCGCAACGCTACAGCCGGCGCCGTGCGCACGGCGACGTATCCCGCCCGTGTGGTTGGAAACGCGACGGGCGCCGCCTTTGGCGCCGCCAAGAATGCTACAGCCGGTGCAGCCCGCGTCGTCACGGCGCCCGTGCGTGTGGCGGGTAACGCCACGGGGGCCGCCGTCAACGCGGCACGGTCCTCCGTCGGCTCAGCTACCCGCCCCAGCAGCCCCAGCAGCAGCCCCGCCGCTGCCGCCGGTCCCGGTGCTACAGCCTCCGGCCCGGGTGCTACAGCCTCCGGCCCGGGCGGTCGCCGCCGCCTGCACGAGCAGCCGCAAGGCCTGGGCCCGGCGGCGGCGCTGGGGGCACGGCTAGATGCCGCTGCCGCAGCGGCTCGCAATGCTACAGCCGGTGCCATCCGCACCGTCACCTACCCGGTCCGTGTCGCGGGCAATGCTACAGCCGCCGCGGCGGGCGCCGTCAAGGAGTCGCTGGCGCAGCCCCTCGCTACAGCCCGCAACGCTACTGCCGGCGCCGTGCGCACAGTCACCTACCCGGTGCGGGCTGCAGGGAATGCTACAGCCGCCGCCTACGGCGCCGCGAAGAATGCTACAGCCGGCGCCGTCCGCACGGTCACGGCGCCTGTGCGTGTGGCGGGCAACGCCTCCGCCGCCGCCGTGAATGCGGTCAAGCAGACCATTGCCGCGTCTCGCAGCCCGCCGCCGCCTCCCGACGGCGGCGGGAAGGGCGCGGACGTGGTTGCTGGTGCGCCGGGCGGCCGCCGCCGCTACAGCCGCCAACTGATGCAGAGCCAGGGCAAGGACCAGCAGGACCAGCAGAAGCAACAGGATGGCGGCAGCGGCAGTAGCAGCAACAAGGGCAGTGGCGGTAGCGGCAGTAGCGGCAGTAGCGGCGGGAGCAGCAGCGGCAGCACGACCACCACTGTGACAGCCCCCGGCACCAAGGTCGAGAGCGGGCCGGGTGAGTGAGTCGCATTAGTCGCCACCACCAGCGGACACCGCGTGGCTGTGGAAGCGCAGATCGCATGGGTCAGCGAGTTTGGGTCAAGTTTCCCCCCTCACATGCAACCCTGGTGAATTCAATCCCACAGCAAACCCCACACGCACGCACGCACGCGCACAGGCGGCACCACCCGGGTGACCGCGCCCACCACTGGCGTCACCGCCAACGGCCAGTCGGTGAGTCCAGGTGGGATGGGGGCGGGTTCGGTCGTCGCTCGTGGCCATCCATGCCTGCTTGTCGCGGGCAGGCGCTGACATGCGGATGCGTCGGGTGGTGGTCACGCACGCATGCGTGTGCCGGGTGGACTGGCAAGCAAGGGCGACTAGGGCCACGGCACTGCTGCGCTGATTGGCAAGACACAGCGGGTGCTCAAGCGTAATGATGTCGGGTGGATGGCGGGATGGCGGGATGGCGGGACGGCGGGATATCGGGTGCGTGTTGCGGGGGTGAGATTGCGGGTAGGTTGAGGGGGTCGTTCCGGGCTGCTTGTGAACGGCTGGGCGGCTGTGCAGTTTGCACCTCGCAGGTCGTTGCGGTGTTGTCCGCCTCCCGCCTTACCTTGCAGCGCGCCCACCTCTCTACCTACCGTACTTAGCTGCCACCACCACCGCCATCAACCCACCAACCGCCACCACCAACCGCCACCACCAACAACAACAACCCACCACCAACGCCTGCAGGTCGACGTGAACAACCCCTTCGCCAAAGTGGGCGTGGACGAGAAGACCGGAGCGTAAGTAGTAGGCAGTAGCAGTAGCAGCAGTGGCAGCAGCAGCAGCAGCAGTAGCAGTATCAGCAGCAGCAGTAGCAGTAGCAGTAGCAGTAGCACTGTAGCAGTAGCACTGTAGCAGTACGCGGGCCATGGGGCTCGACGGCGGGGGCTACTTCTTGTTGGCTACTTATCCAAGCAAGCAACCCGTCTGAACAGTCCGACATCCGTGCCTGGTGGCTTTGCCCCAGGTCCCGCTAACATTTGTTTCTTGTACCCTACTGTTCCTGCTACTGCTGTTGCTGCTGCTACTGCTGACAGGGGCTCGGTGAAGGTCCCTGGCATTGGCGACGTCCGCTGGGGTGGCAGTGGCAGTGGCAACAGCGGCGGCAGTAGCAGCAGTGGCAGTGGCAGTAGCAGCGGCCGGCGCCGCGCGCTGCTCCAGGTCAACCGCCGCCCGCCCAACACCAACACGCAGGACACGGTGGCGGTGCTGTCGCCGCCCCCCGGCACCACCACTAGTGGCGGCGGTGGCGGCACTACCGGCGGCGGCACTACCGGCGGCGGCACCACCGGCGGCGGCACTACCGGCGGCGGCACTACTGGTGGCGGAGCGGTTGGTGGCGGCGGCGGCGGCGCCAGCGGCGGCACTACCGCCGCCGGCACCGGAGGGACCACCACGGGCGCCACAACCACCGCGCCGCCGCCTGCTGCCGAGGGCCCGCCGGCGGTGGAAGTTGTGGGCGGCGGCACCAGCACCTCCGCCACCACACCAGGTGGCGGCGGCGGCGGCGGCGACGGCGGAACCACCGTCACGCCGCTGCCGGGTGGCGGCTCTGTGACCACCATCACCAGTGGCGGCGGCGGCAGCGGTGGCGGGAGCACAACAACGACCGGCAGCGGCAGCGGCAGCGGCAGTGCAACCACTGTCACCACTGGCGGCCGCCGCCACCGCCTGAGCCGCCGGCGCAGCCTGGTGTGATGAGCTGCGCATGGCAGTGGCTAGTTAGGTGCCGTACTGCTCAAGGCTGGTCAACGAACACTTAAGCCACTTACTGTGCGGGGTTTCATGATTTCTTCGGTGTCACCATGTTGCAAAACATGCAAAGCAAGTTGAGTTCCTTTCAGCCGGCTCACATCGGTGCAGGCTGCAAAGTTGTTTCTTTGTCAGGCTCCAACAAGCCAGTTCAGCTCATGGCAATGGCTGGGCGGCAATGCATGTGGAGGATGCATGCAGGGGGATATGAGAAAACGAACCTGCGGTATACCGTATATGATATGCGGGACACGACTGTGCAAGCACATGCAAAATGCAACATGAGATTGCGACATGCAGCGCCGCACTCAGTGGGAGCGCATCCATGCAAAGACAAATGCTGGTGTGGCCTTTCGTAAATTTGTGGCCTGTTTTGGTTGGCGCCTGAAAACGAAGTTGTCTGGGTTGCAGGACCGGCATGATTTGACACGCAATCGTCGGAGGCGCAGCGGAGGAGACGACAAGACGATGGGGCTCGCTAGTGGACCGCGCTGACACAAATAAAGCCTTAACACAACACTGACGGCTGCCGAGAGGATAGAAGCCCAATGTAACACTGTCGTTGAAGTGCGCCAGAAGGCGCAAGTGCGGCGAGGTGGGGGGAGGAGTGGGACTGTGGGAGGGCGGGGGGCGGGGGGCGGCGCGCGAGCTTGCGGTGGGCACGCACACGCACACGCACACGCAGCCTCGGCCATTAGCAAGATTCCTGCAGCTGCTGAGTCCTGATCCTCAACCCAAAGTAAGCGTTTCCTAGCTGGAAAGCGCGTGACGTGACGCAGGGCTTGTTGTAGATCCGCGTGGCCAAAAGTCGGCGAGCAAGCAATGAAGCAAGCGCGGGGCCCCGACCCGGTGGGGTAGGGTGACTGGGTGAGGCCGTGAGGGTGGGGAACCGCAGGGGAACGGTGAGGTCGGGGGAAGGGGAGGCTCCGTAATGACCTCACGGCCGATGAGGGGCCGCAAGGGGCCCAAGCAATCGGCCCCCGCCCCATCGCGCCACTGAAAGCTTTTCGCAAGCCTCCAAACCCCAGCACCTCGCTGCAAACACAAACACAGCCAGGCTTGCACAGGAACCCTCCGTTATTATTTCTACTCCTAAGAAGCTCAAAGCTTACAGCGCAATAATCAAGCCGCTCCAAAAATGCCGCGCTTCGAGCTCTCCGACCGCAACCTCATCGACCTCTCCTCCGCCGCGCACCTGGCGCTCGGAGCTCATGCCCTGGCAGCGCCCGACAACTTCATGGTGAGGCCTGCTGCTGCAGAGATACCGTAGAGCATTAGAGCGGCTGGGAGCTGCGAGCGAGGTTGAACTGGCTCTGGGTTGGGCGGGAGCCAGGGCTGCGGGAGCAAAACGGCGCGCGGGCGGGTTAGCGAATGCAGCAGGTTAGCGAATGCAGCAGGCTAGTGGTGCAGCAGGCTAGCTACTGGGCTAGCGGGTGGCCAGGAGGGGGCGTCGGGAGGGGCCCGGAGAGCATTTCCGAGACCCGCGGGCCTCTGTGAGCCGCTGCCTCGGCGCCTTGCGTGGCGGCCCCTCACTGCCGGGCCCGCAGTGCTGCCCTACTACCACTAACACGCTTCCTGCTCCTATCCCCCAGCAGCCGTCGCGCCTCTCGTCCCGTTACCCGTTCCCCCAACCTCGGCCCCCGGCCCCCGGCCGGCGCAAGCAAGCCCGAGCTCGTCTCCCCCAACTCCGCACGCAACCCCGCCGCATGCGACCCACATCATCTGGCCACGTGTTTTCGCCCCCATCCATTGTGTTTTGCAGGACGTCAACTTCGGGCCCAAGCTGACGCACCCCGGCCGCGTCCTGGCCCCTCCCGAGCTGACTCGCTGGACTGGCGCCACCCTGGTCACCCTGGGTGGGTGCGCGGCGGTCGAGGGCGGGGCGTGATGGGAGGAGAGGATATGGTGGGCGGGCATGATGGGAGGAGAGCGTGAGCGTGTGCGTGTGCGTGTGCGTGTGCGTGTGCGTGTGCGTGTGCGTGTGCGTGTGCGTGTGCGTGTGCGTGTGCGTGCGCGTGCGCGTGCGCGTGCGCGTGCGTCCAGGGACACCCACACATGGGTCTTGATATTCTTTACGCGTTTAAATCTGAGGCGCACGGGTGCTTACCTACCCCTGCTTTAGATTGGGCTGATATTTACAGCACCACCAGCTCACCCCTGCTGCCCCCGTCCTCTCTCACGCAACCCCCCCACCCACCCAGCCACCCTTATCCACTCACCCACCCGCCCACCCAACCACCCACCCACCCACCCACCCAAACCCACCCACACACACCAGGTGCCATGGGCCTGGCCGCGCGCAACGGCCTCACGCCCGAGGGCAAGCGGCGCTGGTTCCAGACCGGCGGCGTCGCCACCGCCGCCTGCGCCGCCCTCAGTGCCGCCGACACCCTGCGGGTGGGTGGGTGGGCTGCTCTGGGCTGGCTGGGTGGACTCGGGGGGTAGCCATCCACGGATGGTGTTTAATCAATAATGAAATGGGGGGGCTGGGGGGGGGCGGGTGGGCTGCTTTATTTGGGGGTGGCCGCGAGCTTTGACGCGCTCCCCCCTTCCCACCACGCCGTCCAATCCTTCATCCCGCTTACTTCCACTCGTGCGGTTGGCTTGCTTTTGATTGAGTGTGTGAATACGCTGCGGCCCCGTCCCAGCCAACCAATCACCCTCAGCTTGCTTGCCGCATCGTACAACCAGATTATTTCCTGTGCCGCTTTCCCTTTATATCAGTGTGCCGTTGTTCCGTGGTTGTTCCGTGTGCTTTACCGGTACATGCATGTGTGATATGTCACTTGCTCGCAGCCACACGACATCCCGCCTCCTGACTCCCGTCCACACGCATTTCCCTTTCCGTTCTCACCTTTTATCAAGCCCCTCTCGCAACTCGCCCGCGCCCCCCACCCCTCACAACTGCATGCCGTACCCTCTCACGCGCTGGACACACACAACACACACACACACCGCACGCATTGTCCTATGTCTGCTGTTCTATCCCTTGTGATCTCTAACACACACACACACACACACACACACACACACACACACACACACACACACACACACACACACACACACACACACACACACACACACAGGGCCGCAAGCGCAAGTCTGTGGGCTGGAGCCACGCAGGCACCTTCGCGGTCATTGCCGCGCTCAAGCTGTGGCGCGGTTTCAAGCGCAACAACACCCGCGTCAAGGCCGACCTATAGATTGGCACATCACATGACAGAAAATGAACTAGTGATGATGGGTGCGAGGAAGAGCGATGCAAATGATGATTGATGGAGACCAGGTGGTGGGCTAGGCAGCTAGCTAGCAGGATGAGCAGCGGGGTGCGGGGTGCACAGGATGGAGGAATGGCCGGTTTGTTGAGGTATGTAGTGTGGCGGAGGTGCCAGGCATATGCTTTGATGGCTTGTGTGCGCTTGGCGGCGGTGGTGGTTGCTGCTGGCGGCAGCGGGTGTGGTGGTGCGAGCCGCTGGGTGTGTTGCTATGTGGCCCTCCAGGTGGTGGTGGTGGTGCGTGATGGTGGTGCGAGGCGGCGTTGAGGGCACGGACACACTACAACACAGTTGAGATGGCGGTGAGAAAATCAAGGTTGCGGAGGTTGCGATGGATCAACAACGCACAGTGCCCGTATCTTGTAGATGCCCCTGGGCCCCCGGTGTCTACTACCGTGTAGATGCCCCCTTCTAATTTATCTACCCGAAAAAATTTTCTTGGGGGGCAAGCCCCCCAAACCCCCCAAAATTTCTACCCTCCCCCCTCTTTTCCGCACCAAAACGTGCCAAAACGTCTACCTCCCGTAGACGTGCGCCCCACCAACCCCTGAAAGCTTCTACGTTTTCGGCCGAAAAGGGGCAAATTCCGGTAGAAGGAAGATACTGGCACTGACAACGCAGGCAGGCAGGCACGGATGAGGGTGCCTTGATGCCGGGCTCATGCAATGAGCGCAATCTTTACCACAGCCTCCCTCCAGTCTAATAACCTACCGCCGCCGCCATCACCTGATGATCAGCAGCTGCTGCTACATGGACCTGTACCGCGGCTGCTACACAGCTGCACAACCCATCTACAGAACTCACAACCCCTCTACTCACAACTCATCACGCGCCAGCACAGTCCTCCTCCTCCCTCACTCCTGACGGCTAGCAGGTACCTTTTCAAGTTAACGCAGCGCGCATCGATCTGTTGCAGCATGCAGCCAGTGGCCCCTACCTCACAAACCAGCACCAGCACCAGCACCAGCACCACGCGGCCCCTAGCGGCCCCTCGCTGCTCAAAGGCCCCTACCGTATGTTGCGTCGTTCATTGCAGCAGCGTTCGTCCACGCGTTCCTAGTGCATTTATTCTCCAAAGGAGTTAGGTTCCCGTGGCCCCTCACAAACCTGTTGTTCTCCGTCCTCTGCCTTCCATATGTGTAGTGTTTATGTTCACGCGCCATATCTGGCCACCCAATGGCCGCATCCTGAAATCAAAAAACGCCGCGCGCCATTTCGCGCCCTGCAGCCCTTCCTTATTGCACTTTTCCCAATCAACCGGCCCATAAAATTGGGGGTTTAGCCGCTGTCATTCTTCTCATTCGCCCCTTTTCCCTGACGTCAGGGGAACACTTGTCCCAATCAACCCCAAGTCTCAAGTCATCAGCAAGGAACGACCGCTCACTTAACCCTGCCAACTGTAACAAGGCAGCTTATTAAGCATACCCACGCCTGGTACCAGCTCTCTCTCCCGCACCCACCCACCCCCACCGCTCATGCGCTCACGCGCGCCACAATGACTCCCTGCCGGTTCCCAGGCAGGCCGTACTTCGCCGCCAGCGCCTCCGCGGAGTGCAGCACCGCCGCCGACCAGCCCGCGGCCACCGCCCTGATGTGAGGGGCATGTGTGTGTGTGTGTGTGTTACAGATCACAAGGGAGAGTACTACGAAAGACTTGTGCGTGTGTGTGTGTGTGTGTGTGTGTGTGTGTGTGTGTGTGTGTGTGTGTGTGTGAACGGATGAGTGGGCGGATGAGTGGGTGAGCGGACGTAAGCGGGCAGGCGGGCAGGCCGGCAGCATGGGTTGGGTTGGGAGGGCGGGGAGAGCGAGGGGCGCATGGAGTAGGGGGGGGTAGCATGGAGTAGGGGGGGGGGGGTAGCATGAAGTAGGGGGGGGGGGCAGCATGGGGTAGCATGGAGTAGGGGGGGGGTTGTCAGCATGGAGGAAAGGGAGGTGCATGGTATCCATTGAGAGGCTGAGGGCGGCACGAGGCAAAGGTTGGCCCCTGGGGTTGGTGGGTGGGTGAGTTCCGGCAGGACCATCAGCGACCGGCGAGACCGGCACGGAGCAAGTTACATACTGTTGGAAGGCCGGACGGTCAGTCCCCTAGCGAGCGTGCCAAAACACCGTGCCAATGCGGCGATGCCGCACCAACCTGACTATAGCCCAGCCTTCCTATACACACTGATTTCGCAGGCCCTTGCAAAACACCCGCACGCGTGCTGCCGGGCATTCCACACACAACCCCACACCTACACCCACTCCTACCCCAAGCCCCAGTCCCCACCCACCATGGTCGCTTTGGCTTCTGGAATAAACCACCACCCCGCCCAACCCCAAACCCCAGCCGCCACCAATCCCTCCCACCCCTGAGCCCGATCCGATAACCCACGCACCGGGCCAGCGTTTGCTCCGACTCCTCAAAGGTGGTGTGGTGCAGCTTGACACCGCGGCTGCGTTCCAGCTCGTCACGCCAGGAGGGCGAGGGCGGCGTGGTCAGCAGCAGCGTGCTGCCGGGAGCGGCGGCGGCGCGCAGGCGGCGGAGCAGCGTGTCGCCGGCTGCGCCGTCGGAGCAATGGGTGGAGGGGCAGGAGGGCAGGGGGGCCGGAGGGAGGGGCGGGGGGGGTAGTTTATTTCAGAAACCAACGCGACCAAAGCGACCATTTTGGGGGCGGGGAAATGCGAGCGGTTTGGGGGTAGTACCGGGTATAATGGCGCCGTGTGTGTGTGTGACCCCCGTGGTTTGTTGCCATGGGCCTGCCTCGTTGCCACGCCCTCCTATCTACCTTTTGAGTGCGCCCTCCACATATGCATGTGTTCACTTGCTGGGCGTCTTGCAGCCAGCGCCACACCACCCGGACGGCATCGCCTGCACCGCACCACACCGTCCGCACCGTGTTGGTGGTGGGTGGGTGCTTCACCAACCTCGCCCAATCCCCACAGCCTGCACCACCGACCCGCACCACCCACCCACCCACCACGCCAGCCCACCCACCAGCGGCAGTGAGGTAGCCTATGAGGCCCTCCATCACAAACACGCTGGGCCGGGCCGGGTCCCAGCCCGCCTGCTGCAGCCGCCCCAGCGCCTGGTGAGACAGGACCGGGCAGGGCGGGTGGGGAGGGGTGGGCGAGGTTAGGAAGGGTTAGGAAGGGTTGCGATGGGTTTGGAGCAGCAGGGTGGGTGAGAGAGCAATGGAGGGGAGCGACGCCACACCTGCACGTGCAACGGAGGAGGCTGGGAGGGGACTGGTGCAGCAACCGCACCGCAACCGCAACCGCAACCGCAGCCGCACCCGCAACCGCAACCACAACGAGCCGCCCTGCGCTTTCGCCCCTGCGCCCCAGCCACCCAGCAGTCAAGCCAACCCGCCCACCCCGCACGCACCCACCTGCTCCGGAGCCTCAAGGTCTGCCTGCACAAAGGCGCGGCGGCAGCGGTGCGGCGGCGGCGCGCGGCCCAGCACGCGCGTCTTCAGGGACTCGGTGGTGCCTGTGCCGTTTGGGGTTGTGAGGTGTGAGTATGTGTGCATGGGCGCAGCAAAGGGGAGTTGCATGTGTGGCGGTGCAAGGCGGTGCCGGCCACTTGGCCCCCACCCACCACCTCCGGCGGCTCCCACCGCCCCACGGTCCAACAAACACACACAGCAGCAGCACGCGCACTCCCACCTGAGTCCAGCTCAAACACCGTCACGCCGCCGTTGCTGCTACTGCCGTTGTCGCTGGTGCCACTGCCACTGCTACTGCCACTGCTGCTACTGCCACTGCCACTGCCACTGCTGCTACTGCCACTGCTGCCACTGCTGCTACTGCCGGCCCCCTGCTCCAGCGGTAGCCGCCACGCGCGCATGTCAAGACCCGCCCCCAGGATGACAAGCTGCTTCACTCCCCCGCCTGTCACGCTGCTGCTACTGCCACTGCCACTGCTGCTGCCACTGCTGCTACTGCTACTGCCGCCGACCGCCGCCATCACGTGCTCGTCAATCTCCGCTGTACGGACGGCCAGTACGGCGATCATGTGGTCCTGGAACTGGCTCAGCAGCGCGGCCTGCTCGTCCCGTGGCAGCACACTGGCAGGGGCAGGGGCAGGGGTGCGCACGGGGAGGCGGCGGGCGGGCGGGCGGGCGGGCGGGCGGGCGGGCGGGCGGGCGGGTGCTAAGTGGTGGGCAGGTGGTGGTGGGCAGGTGGGGCGGCTGCAAGGGTGTAGGTTGGGGTCAATGGTAAACCCATTCCCGTTATGAGGCAGCTGCACTGCGAGGAGAAACAGCAGCCGCGTACGCGAGCTAGGGTGTGGTTTGGGGTGGGGAGGGGGCACATCAAGGGGCACATGGGGGTTGTGGAGTCTATCCAGCTGACGGGGCTAGCAAAGGAAGGGCCAGGCGCTCACGCGTTGCACAGCGCCGCGTCAAATGACGAGTCGAAGAAAGGGCTGCCGTCCGGCCGCCGCAGCTGCGCGGCGGCCACGCGGAACTTGGAGACCTGCGGGAACAACAACCCAACCGACCGGTCAGAGCAGGAGGAGGACTCAGGGTTAACGGTTGCGTTGCAGCCTAGCAGCGTAAGGAGAAGGGCGGGGAGGGGCCGCGCGTCGCTGGCTGTTGGCAGGGCTGTCTGTCTGAAGGCCAAGCAGCGAACTGACTCGTAAACTAACTAATTAATGCCGTGCAGTCCCTCACCGCAACGGCCGTGGCCTCCACGTCCGTGAGCTGTGCGCGCGCCGCTCGCACCACAGCGTCGTCATCGAGTGGGGCAGAGTCGCTCGCAGTATGCTGCTGCTGGGCGCTCATTTGCAGACTAGATTTAATACCTGATATGGTAAATTGACTGGCTCACGTCACGAACCTCAGCAGCTGCAACCGTGCAAACAGGAGTGCGAATATGTGTTGTAACCGCGATTGCTTATTTGCAGTATATGTGAATTGCAGCGAACACATTCAAATTAATGTACTCAAAAGTCTGCGCGCCTTATGCATGGGATGTGCGCGGCTGCTCGCCTGCTCCTCCTGCTCTCATGCTCTGCGCGTTCCACGATCCATGCATGGGAGCCTGACGCATGTGACGTGTGTCAGCGAAACCCGGAGTTTACGCAAAGCATAACTATAATGAAAAAAAATCATACATAAGCCTCTAGGGCTACACCCCTAGCCTCGCGAGCTGTGGCTCGTGGGGGAGCACAACAATTATTGTTGTCGACTTTGGCTTTCGTTGCGCACTTTTTGTAGCCTGTTACGGGCTCCGTTGCTTTCGACTTGGTTCGAATTGGTTCCGACTGGCGCTCGCGCCGAGACTTTTGCCTCGAAGTTCCATGGCGGCTGGCCCGCGGCCTCCGCAGCTGGCCGGGCGGGTTCTTCCTTGTTGCTACCTTGGTGTTTGACGTGTGTGCAGGTTGTGGACGGCCCTGGTGGCCGCTCGCTTGGTGTGGTGCCGACGCCCATGCGCCCTCGCCTCTTCTCGTGGCGCCTGGCCCGCTGTCGTCTCTGCCTGCGGCTATGCTGGCTCTGCAGATAGTTAGGTTCCCGGGTGTCGTCCGCAGCACGTCGGTCCGTGGATCGGTAGGCAGTGCGCAGCCAGTCGTGTAGTCCCGGGTATGGTTTGTGTTTGCACGGGCGCGGTTGCCCCGGGCGCCCAGGCTGCTGGTGAGCATGTCGCCTCCGGACGCAATCGGGGCCTGTTTGGAGGGTTGAGTTCGTTCGTTGGTAGGGCGTGTGGCGGGCGACGTGCCCGTGGTGGGGCTCTGTGGTGTGTTGGTGGTTTGGCTTGTTCCCCGCTCGGCTTGGATTTGAGTTGGTACAGACTTTCCTGGACGATGGCCTCCTGGCCAAGACTTTGCAGACGAGAAAATGAGTGGTGCTTGCGTTTACTGGGGATGCCGGCAGGCCTCTGGCTTGTCGCGCCTTGTTTTGCGTGGGTACTGCCGCCAAAATGGTGCATTCATGAGCCGCGAGTACTGTGATGCTGTGTCTGGTGTGGCTCTGGCGGGCGTCTCGCTTAGCTTCGACACGCCTACGCAGCTGTGAGTCGGGTGGGCAGCCCAGCAGGGTGGCGGTTGGCCACATGTGCCCGAGACAGTGTTCACACTGTCCCCTTCTTGTAAACCCGCATTCATAACTAATTGCAGTATGGATTGCAGCTGCGCAAAGTCACGTTATCTTAATGTACCGACCAGCTCTGCCCATACTGTTCGGTCCGTTTTCGGTCCGCCCTCCGACACGGCACAATCCAGTCGCTCCAGCAATGCAGTCGGGCTACCTACGGGTCGGCAAAATTCTAACTTAATGCCTTTTGCTGCAGGGAATTGCGATAGCAAGCCGTGCGCATCACTGTCAGGGCCCCTCAGGGCCTTCCGGCCTTGCACTGCAACCAGACGAAGCCCCTCTTGCACTGTAGACTTGCACTCACCTGCCACGTGGCCAACGGTCAAAGGATAAGGGTGCCGCAGCAGGGATACCATAGCATCAAGTAACCGAAACAATGGGGCACACGCACATTCTTGCCGCATATTTTAGCGCATGTCCGTGATTTGAACACCGGGAGGCATCGGAACATTGGGGCCTGCGGGAATGGGCGGGAAAGGCTTTGGCGTGGGTGCGTTTCACGTAAACACACTTTAATTAGGCCCAATGCGGATCACACCAGCCGAACGAGGACTGTTCCCTGGGAGCTCGGCGCGCGGCCGCATCGATGTTGCACAGGAGATGTTGACCATGACAGGTTGTGCTTCTGTACATATGCTTGCGTTACATCACATGTCAAGGTGAATGCCGACACGCGGACACTGACAGCACGCTGACAGTGGCAATGCGTGCCATCGCATCGTTGTTTGCTCCACATGCCAGCGTGCCAAACCCCATGCACGGACCCCAACTATTCTGCCCTACACCCCCTTATAGCATATTATGCTATTGCCATCCTCTACACCGAACTCCCGAGTGTAAGTGACCGCGAAATACAACATATTTAACTTCAGCAGGACAGTAACTGTGCTTGCAACGCGACACATCGACTAGGGCCAGGCTTTCGGGGCCGTCGAGGCCATGCCGACGCAAATGGCGCAGCAGCTGCTGGCTCCAATCACTCAGATTGCAGACCAGCGGCAAAAGACGGAGGCCTACAAGGGCGCGCTCCAGCAGATCCTGGACTCGGCATCGCCAGAAGCATGCAAAGAGTTCGTGAGCCACAGTAAGAAGCTAAATCAACATACCTTGTTTCAGTGCAACTTTACTTGGTCGCGCGAAAACACGGTGCTCGGGTGCAAATACACTGAACATCCCTCGGCTATCGGTCCCAGGGTGCTTGCTTTCGCGTTCAACTAAATAGAATACTTGCGACGCTTTGCCATTGCAGTGCTGAGCGACGAGGTCCCACTCGTCATCAGTCGCCAGCTGCTGCTGCTCTTCGCCCAGGGCGTCGCTCGGCTGCCCTCGGCGACGCACGTGGCCGTGGCGACCGCGTAAGTGGCGAGCGGGTTCGGGGGCGGGGCGGGGTGGGGTGGGGGCGGGGTGGGGTGGGAGCTGCCTGGGCTAGGACTGAGGAGGATCACACGGACGCGGGGAGGTGCAAGGAGGTGTGTGTGTTGCGAGGGGGGCCGGCAGGGCCGCTCCCTGGGCCCTGGCGCCCGCGTCCAAGGCACCTGCCCGCTCCCGGCACCTCCTCCTCCTCCTCTGCCGCCGGCAATCCCATGCCATGCCGCAGCTAGCACGTGAATCCAGCTGTGTTTCTGTGTGTGTGTGCGGCGTCGGGGTGGGGCGGCAGCCTTCCAGCGCCGCAGCCTGCGCCACCAGCCGTACGTCGGGGGTAGCTCGCAAAACACCCCAACGCCTGCACACACCTGCTGTTGTACCGCCGTGTCCCTTCCCCCCATCCCCACCATCCTCACCAGCCGCATGCAATGCATATCCCCTGCCTCGACCTGCACGTCTCACCCACACCACCCACCCACCCACACCTCACCTCACCTCACCTCACCTCACCCCACCTCACCTCACCCCACCTCACCTCACCTCACCCGCATCAACGGTCAGGGCTCTGGAGAAGCTGCAGCCGCGTGTGGTGTCGTTTGAGGACAGCGTGGTGCTGCTGCGCGAGGAGCTGGCGGCGGCGCTGGAGCGGGAGGAGGAATGGAGCAAGGCGGCGCAGGTAATATTGTGTGTGTGTGTGTGCGTGTTTGGGGGGGGGAGAGGAGGGGAAGGGAGGAGGGGCAGAAAAATTGCAAGGCCAACCAGGGGAACTAAAGCCTGGGGGTGGGGAGGAGGGATGGCAGGGTGGTGCAGGACGAGGGAGGGAGGGGGGGGGGGAGGGGAGGGGAGGGGAGGGGAGGGGAGGGGAGGGGGAGGGGGAGGGGGAGGGGAGGGGAGGGGAGGGGGAGGGGAGGGGAGGGGAGGGGAGGGGAGGGGAGGGGAGGGGAGGGGAGGGGAGGGGAGGGAGGGAGGGAGGGAGGGAGGGAGGGAGGGAGGGAGGGAGGGAGGGGAGGGCAGCGCGGCAGCGGCGCCACGGCGCTCATGGCGGTGTGGCGCTCAAATGCTGTGGAGCTGTGGCGCCGCCCTCACGCCTACCTGCACTACCTCGCCTCTTCCTATCGCTCCAAAGCCGGACTCCGACGCTGCCTACCCTACCCAACACAGCACAACACAACGCAACGCAACGCAACCACCGCCATCCCAACCACCACAACATTCCAACTACCACGACATCCCAATCACCAATCCACCATCCGATCCCAACCACCACACCCTCCCAACCACCACCACCCACAACAACCAACCAACCAACCACAGGTGCTGTCGGGCATCGACCTGGAGGGCGGCGGGCGGGCGGTGGAGCCGGCCTACAAGCTGAAGCAGAACATCAAGATCGCCATGCTGTACCTGGAGGTGAGGGGGGGCGGGGGGGGGGCGGGGGGCGGGCCGGGGGGCGGGGGGGGGGGGGCGGGGGGCGGGCCGGGAGGGGGGCGTGTGGAGGTGTGTGGGGGGGGGGGGGGGCAGCGTGAGGGGGCGCGTGTGTTTGGGCGGTGGGAGGGGTTTGTGGTTACCAGAAACCAAAGCGACCATTGCAACCCGGGGGGGGGAGGCGTGTGTGTAGGGGGCCGGGGCGTAGGGGCCCGGCGGCGGGGATGGGTTTGTTATTGGGGGGCAACAGATCGCACGGGGAGACGAGCGGACAGGAGGGGCAGGCGGAGGGTGGGGGCGACCGAGCACACGCGCGCGGTACACGCGTGCGGTACACGCACGGTACCTCCTCCCGCCCTCCCTTTCTCCCCCCTTCCCCCTCAGCCGCCCTGCATACCACCCACGCACACGCCACGGCCCCATTCCCAGCCGCACTCGCTCCTCCCTCGCTCCCTCTCGCTACCCGAAGCCCCAATATCCCCCCGCCCCAATGGTCGCTTTGGTGCCTGGAATGAGCTACCCCCCGCCCACCCCCGGCCACCGTAACGCCCCCATGCCTGATCAGGATGACGACTCGGTCAACGCGGAGATGTACATCAAGAAGGCGGCGGCGCTGATCAGCACGTGCAAGGATGAGGGCATGGAGCTGCAGTACAAGGTACGGCATCAGCAGCCGCTGTACGGCACGGGACGTGCCCGACCTGTGCGGCTGGCTGGTTGCGGCGTTGCGTCTGCCTGACTGCCCAACAGCCCCCATAACCACCGTTTTTGGGGTACCGGTGTGATGAAATTTGACTGGCCAACTAACTGACAACCTGCATGTGCCCGTCTGCTGACGTGCCGTGCCGTGCCGCACACGTGACTGCAACCAACCAACCAACCGACACCAACCAACCGCCCAGACCTGCTACGCGCGCATCCTGGACGCCAAGCGGCGCTTCCTGGAGGCGGCGCTGCGCTACTACGAGCTCAGCAGCGCGCGGCCCAGCGCCGCCAGCAGCGTGCAGGTGGGCGGGTGGGGGCGTGTGGTGGTGTGGAGGTGTGTGGGTGGGTGTGGGGTAGTTGATTCCAGAAACCAGTAGCGAAACGACCAAGAGGGGGGGTTGTGATGGCGCGTGTGATGGCGCGGGGGCATACGGTGGCAGGAGGCGTGTTGGTGGGACACGGGAGGTGTGGAGGGCGTGTGAGTAGGTTGGGGCAGGTGCGCAGTCGGCTAATCACTGCTGCCGTACTTTGATTACCCCCACACGCCACCTACAACTTCACCCCTCCACCTGCAACGCCTGCACCGACACCTCCCCCTACCTGTCTACCTGCCTACCTGTCTACCTCTACCTCTGCCTAATGCAAATGCATGGAACCCCTCCCTGGAATCACACTCTCCACTCTCTCTTCTCCATACCCACACGCCACGCCACAACACGCTAACCCACACGCCCCAACACGCTACCCACACGCCCCAACACGCTACCCGCACGCCACGCTACCCACACACACCGCCTCCCACCACCACCTCCCCCAACCACTACCCAACACAGCTGGACGAGGCCGACCTGTCCACCGCCCTCAACGCGGCCATCACGTGCACCATCCTGGCGCCCGCGGGGCCGCAGCGCAGCCGCATGCTGGCGGCGCTGTACAAGGTGCGGGGTTGAGGGTGGGGTGGGGAAGGGAGAGGGGGAGGGGGCGGGTTGGTCACTTTGACACGCGTGTCGGGGAGAAGGGGTTCAACCCCATATCTCGTCCAGTTTCCCTTTCAGCGCATCCGCATTCTCCTACCCGCATCCGCACCTCCCCACTTCCCAACTCCACACTTTTTCCGCACCCACCGCATCTAACCCAATGTCCCTCCCACGAAACCTCACCACCATCCCCCACCAACCCCCACCGGCACATAACCCCATCACCCCACCTGCACCCCTCCAAACCCCACCAGGACGAGCGCTCCAGCCGCCTGGAGGTCTTTCCCTTCCTGCAGAAGGTCTACCTGGAGCGCATCCTGGACAGGTGTGTGTGCGGGTTTGGGCTGGGGCTGGGGCTGGGACTGGGTGAATGTGTGTGCGGCTGGGACTGGGACTGGGGCTGGGACTGGGACTGGGACCGTGGTGGGACTGGGTGAATGTGTGTGCGGCTGGGACTGGGACTGGGGCTGGGGCTATGGGGTATGGTTTACCTGTATTTGGGTTGGTGGGGTAGGATTTTGATAACGCGTGTCTGCGAGCAGTGCCCGCGAGGGGCCAGGAGATTGGAGGTGGAAGTGGTGGGGGAGGGGAGGGGAGGCAGCACGGACCAGACAGGCAACACGGACCAGACAGGCAGCGCGGCGGACCAAATAGGCAGCACGTACCAGACAGGCAGCACGTACCAGACAGGCAACACGGACCAGACAGGCAGCACGGACCAGGCAGGCAGCACGGACCAGGCAGGGGGGCAAGGCGCCGCGCGTGCGGCCTCGTGGGCTTCTCCCCCGGTCTTCGAGTTCTAGGAAAACACAAGGGGCACAGAGGACACAGGCGGGCAGGTGACTTGGTAGGGCAGGGCAGGTTGGGCTCTGCCCTACTACCGTAAGCGGGCGCACTTGCAATCGCAGTTGCAATCGCCCATCACTTGTGCTTCCACTGGCACACACAAATAATGTTACCGTATGCCACAAGCAACCCCACACACAATGGTTTTGCCTCCGGATGCACCATCATGTCGCCAACAAGCAACCTCAACACAACCGTTACATCCACCTTACGCAGGTCCGAGGTGGAGGCGTTCGCCAAGGGGCTCAGACCACACCAGGTGTGTGTGTGTGTGGTGGGTTGTGGCTTGTGGCTTGCGGCTAGGACCGTGTGTGCACACACCGTGTCACGACCGTGTGCCGATACCCGCCCGGTACCTTGCAAATGTGGTTGCCATCTGTCACACACCCGCACCCCAGAGCTCTACAGCGCCCTTGTTGTCACCCCATTAACCGACCCAAACGAACCCAACCGCTCAACCACCCAGGTGGCCACGCTGCCGGGCGGCGGCACGGTGCTGGACCGCGCGGTGGTGCAACACAACCTGGCGGCGGCCTCGCGCCTGTACAGCAACATCGGAACAGACCAGGTGTGTGTGGTGGGGGGGGCAGGGCGTGGAGGGGTTGTGGGGCGGGGTTGGGGGTTGGGGGGGCGTGTGTGTGGGGTGGGTAGTTCATTCCAGAAACCAATGGGGGGGAGGCGGCTGGTGTGTGTGTGTGGAGGGGGGTGGTGTACCCGTCCATGAGGACAGTCGCCGGAGGGGCTGAGGGCGCGAGGGTGTAGTGACTTCGCTGCTGCCGTTGTCCTCCCCCTTTAATAATTCCTTGCACACCTTTCTCTCCTCTCACTTCGTCTCTCCCGCCCAAACCAACCTACCTACCCACCTACCTACGTACCAAACCACGCACCCCCTTCTTCATTAATTTAACATGCATGGAACCCCTCACACACACACACGCACCCCTCCCACACACACACGCACACACAACCACACCCACACACCCACACACGCGCGCAGCTGGGCGGGCTGCTGGGCGTGAGCGCGGAGGCGGCGGAGGCCATTGCGGCGGACATGGTGGCGGAGGGGCGCATGGCGGGCAGCATCGACCAGGTGGGTGCGCGGGAGGGTGGGAGGGTGGGCGGTTGCGTGTGGGTGGGTGTGGTCGGGTGGTCGGGTGTGGGTGGGTGGGTGCGGTTGGGAGGGTGGGCGGATGGGGGGGGGGGGGTAATAATTCCAGCCCAATCTGGGGGATGGTGGCGGGTTGAAGTACGGCTGATGCGTCCCAGGGCATCCCAACGTTCAAGTCTCTCCTCAAAGCCGGCACCTCCCCTGCACATCTCCGTCCCCTCCCCTCAGCTCCCCGCCCCTCCCTTTCCCTCCCACCCCTCTCCTCAACCCCATCCGACCCCTCGCCTCCTCCCCCACCTCCCCGGCCCCCACACCCATCCACCCTCTCCTGTCACCCACATAAGTTATACACACACAAACACACACACACACACACACCTCCCTTGTGAATCCTAACACACACACCTCTCTTGTGAATCCTAACACACACATGTCTTTCATATGTTCTCTCCCTTGTGAACAATTAACACACTAACACACAGGTGGACCAGCTGATCCACTTCGGCGCCAAGGTGGAGGTGGAGGCGCTGCTGAGGTGGGACGAGTCCATCCGGACCGCGTGCGGCAAGGTGAGGTACTAGGCAGCTGCTGGGCAGCAGCTAGGCAGCTAGGGAGGAAGGAGCTGGGCGGGCGCTGAAGGCGGGCTGGGCATGGGGTGGGAGGGGTGGGCTGGGCCGGGCTGGGCGAGATGGTAGAGACGCTGGACAGGAATGTTGTCGAGGTAGCAGTGGGATCCGGGGAGAGTGTAAGGCAGTTGCGCGGTGGTATCGGGGAGGAGTGGTAAAGGCGTTTGTGCGTGGTGGGTATCGGGGAGAGTGGTAAAGGCGTTGTGCGCTGGTGGGTATCGGGGAGAGTGGTAAAGGCGTTGTGCGCGGTGGGTATCGGGGAGAGTGGTAAAGGCGTTGTGCGCGGTGGGTATCGGGGAGAGTGGTAAAGGCGTTGTGCGCGGTGGGTATCGGGGAGAGTGGTAAAGGCGTTGTGCGCGGTGGGTATCGGGGAGAGTGGTAAAGGCGTTGTGCGGGGTGGGTATCGGGGAGAGTGGTAAAGGCGTTGTGCGCGGTGGGTATCGGGGAGAGTGGTAAAGGCGTTGTGCGCGGTGGGTATCGGGGAGAGTGGTAAAGGCGTTGTGCGCGGTGGGTATCGGGGAGAGTGGTAAAGGCGTTGTGCGCGGTGGGTATCGGGGAGAGTGGTAAAGGCGTTGTGCGTGGTGGGTATCGGGAGTAGTGGTAAAGGCGTTGTGCGCGGTGGGTTATCGGGAGAGTGTGGTAAAAGGAGTTGGCGCGGGTGGGTAATCGGGGAGAGTGGTAAAGGCGTTGTGCGCGGTGGGTATCGGGGAGAGTGGTAAAGGCGTTGTGCGCGGTGGGTATCGGGGAGAGTGGTAAAGGCGTTGTGCGCGGTGTGGTATCGGGAGAGTGGTTAAAGGCGTTGTGCGCGGTGGGTATCGGGGAGAGTGGTAAAGGCGTTGTGCGCGGTGGGTATCGGGGAGAGTGGTAAAGGCGTTGTGCGCGGTGGGTATCGGGGAGAGTGGTAAAGGCGTTGTGCGCGGTGGGTATCGGGGAGAGTGGTAAAGGCGTTGTGCGCGGTGGGTATCGGGGAGAGTGGTAAAGGCGTTGTGCGCGGTGGGTATCGGGGAGAGTGGTAAAGGCGTTGTGCGCGGTGGGTATCGGGGAGAGTGGTAAAGGCGTTGTGCGCGGTGGGTATCGGGGAGAGTGGTAAGGCGTTGTGCGCGGGGGGGTATCGGGGAGAGTGGTAAAGGCGTTGTGCGCGGGTGGGTATCGGGGAGAGTGGTAAAGGCGTTGTTGCGCGGTGGGTATCGGGAGAGTGGTAAAGGGCGTTGTTGCGTGTGGGTATCGGGGAGAGTGGTAAAGGCGTTGTGCGTGGTGGGTATCGGGGAGAGTGGTAAATGATCGTTGTGCGCAGGTGGGTATCGGGGGAGTGGTAAAGGCGTTGTGCGTGGGTGGGGTAATCGGGGAGAGTGGTAAAGGCGTTGTGCGTGGTGGGTATCGGGGAGAGTGGTAAAGGCGTTGTGCGCGGTGGGTATCGGGGAGAGTGGTAAAGGCGTTGTGCGCGGTGGGTATCGGGGAGAGTGGTAAAGGCGTTGTGCGCGGTGGGTATCGGGGAGAGTGGTAAAGGCGTTGTGCGTGGTGGGTATCGGGGAGAGTGGTAAAGGCGTTGTGCGTGGTGGGTATCGGGGAGAGTGGTAAAGGCGTTGTGCGCGGTGGGTATCGGGGAGAGTGGTAAAGGCGTTGTGCGCGGTGGGTATCGGGGAGAGTGGTGAAGGCGTTGTGCGCGGTGGGTATCGGGGAGAGTGGCAAAGGCGTTGTGCGCGGTGGGTATCGGGGAGAGTGGTGAAGGCGAGTGGTGGCAGTGCTCGCCGGTCGTGGCGACATGCAAGGCCGGAAGGGCGGATTGCTGCACAGCCAACCATTCACGGCAACGCAACCATGCAGGGCGGCCCCCACGCATCCCACCGCTTCGCCCCTCGCCAACCCGGCCAACCCCTCATGTGTGCCGCTGCTGTGCTTCTCCGTACTTCACTTATCCGTACTGCCCCCTACTTCATTTATCCGTACTGCCCCGTACTGCCCTGCACTTATCCGTACTGTACTGCAGGTGGGCGACCTGCTAGACCAGGTGTCGGCGCTGGGGCTGGCGGGCGGCCGGTAGCCCGGTCTGGTGGTCTGGCGGCACGGCACGGCTTGCTCTAGTAGTAGCTGGTGGTCCGGCGGCGGCACGGTTTGCTTTTGATTGCTGGAGGGCGGCTGGAATGGATGATGAGCAGCCGCAGGCCGGCAGCAGGAGCTGGGGAAGCGGGGCTGGGGAGGCGCTGACAGAGCTGATGGAGCAGGATGTGTACGGCCCGCAGTTGGCTGCAGTTGTGGGCCGGCGGGCGGGCTGGATGGGTGGAAGGCACACGATTGTGGAGCTCCGGGTGTGCCAATGTGCCACGGGTCGAGTACGTCGCTGATGGAATAGGCATGGGGCAAAAATGCGAGGTCCCAGTAGTGTCCGAAGCCCCCCGCATATCCGCAAATACAAGCAAGCAAGGCATCGGGCTCATAGGCAGGAAATACGCGCTGCAACTGTACTGACGTCAGTAGCTGGCTGGAGGTTGCTGGAGCGTTTTGCTGGCGCGCGTTCCTCACTCTCCGGGCGCCCGGCCAGGCGAAAGCACGACCACACAGACAATGCGACGCCACGCAGCGTGAGAGCCGGAGTCACAGCGCACCTGCGGGCAGGTGTCCAGCGTCCACCACGAGCGCCGAAGCTGACAACGAGCGTAATGCAAATACAGCGTGCAGCAAGCAGTGACCGGGCGACAGTGTGACAAGCCAGGGCAAAACAGGGCGCGTCAGGGCAGAAGAGGGGGCCGAATGTACGGAATGGCAGGCGAGTCGAATGCAGCGCAACACACCCACAGCACAGCCGGTGGTAAGGAAGCGTAGCTGATGGAGAGGGGTATGGTTGGTACTTCGGAAGGGGCCTAGGGACGCGCTCTACTGTCGGATGCTTTCGGCAGATGTTTCCTTTGCGCGTTCCGCGGCGTTTTGCTGCGACCGGGGGCGGGCATTGAAGTCTGGAAAAGCTGACAAGTATTATTCAAGGACGACGGCTGGGCTGGGGGGGGAGTTTTGTAGGAGAGGCGGGCGGAAGGTGGGCCGGGGCGATCGGGGTAGCTGCTACTGACTGGGGAGAGCGGAGAGACAGAGGCGGCACGGGGCGCAGAGGCCAGGGACGAGGGACAGGGGCGCTGGCGGCTGGACGGGCTGGTGGCTGGATGGGCCGATGAGCTGGGTGTGTGAGGCCGTGGAGAGGCAGAGGCGTGTGATGCTGGTGGTGGCGGGTACTTAGGTAGGGCTGGAGGGACCCGGGCTCACGGGTCGAGTACGTCTGTAACAGTACCACCCGCTTTCAACGTCGCATGTTCATGTGACTGCGCTGCTTGGTGCCATGCGGGAGGAGCTCAGGAGCGGCCACAGTAGTGTGTTACAAACGTACAACCTACCCGACAAGACCAGGGCTGGGCATTGGGAAACCTGACAGTCCTGCCCGCCCGTGCGCCTGCCTTTGAGCCTCTCCCTGTCCGTCGATCATGCTATTATCCGCCCCTACCATTACTAACACACGTCCCTTCGCACGCACAAGTCTTCCATAGTTCTCTCCCTTGTGATCTCTAACACAAACGTCAGCACACGTGCTCATAGAACACGCGTGCCTCCACAATCCGCAGCCACCCGCTCCCATTCCTGAGCCTCTCCCTGTCCGTCGATCGACCGGGATCTGGCTTTCCACCACAGCAGTTCCGTATGCGGTATCGCCATACGCAGTGCACTGAGGCCACTACCGCCGGCATACCCCCAGCTCGCGACCGCCACAGCTCAGCTCGCGACCACAGCACGCGGGCAGCATTGGCCGTGACATGCTTGATTGATGCAACAAAGCATCAGAACATCTAAACGACACATTCAGGACACACTGCCTGCCGGGGCCCATGGAGGGCTGCTCACTGCTTGATCAAACCATATGACCTTCAGGGCACACAACCCACCCGCAAACGTCAGCCCACGTTGAGCATATGCAGTGCTGTCAGTGCACTAACACCACTACTACCCACACAATACTGACATGCCTTGCCACTTCCTGAACCTATCACGCACATTAGATCGTATCCTAATGCCTTCGTGGGGCTCTTGCGCTTTTGCTGCCTGATATCGCATGCACACCGTCCGAGCATCATAGCCTCTAGGCACACGTGGAAGCGCACCGCGCCACAGCGGCACGGACAACAATTGGCCTCAACCCTACGCACACACACACACACACACCTCCTTGTGCTTTTCTAACACACACACACACACACACACACACACACACACACACACACACACACACACGTGTCAGCACACGTGCTCATAGAACACGCGTGCCTCCACAATCCGCAGCCGCCCGCCCCCATTCCTGCCGGCACTCCCACTGCCGCCACCACCGCTGCCCGCATCACCGCCTGCCCCCACCACCTTCCCTCCTGCGACGCCTGCCGCCACCGCCTCCCCTTGCTTCACTGCGCCCGCCTCTGCCTCCTCGCCCCCTCCCGCCGCCGCCGCCAGCCGTACGGTTTCCACCACCAGGGCCCCGCTCTCCCGGGTGTACTGCACGCCGTACCAACCGCCCGGGGGGCCCTCCAGCACCTGCGTGGGAGAGGGGGAGGGGGAAATGGGCCGCGTGGCGTGGCGTGGTACGGCATGGCGGAGGGCTGGGCATGGGTATGGGTGTGGGCCGCATGGCCGTGGCGTGGCGTGGCGCGGCGCGGCGTGCTTGGGACCTACTCCCGTATCGCTACCTATGGGCTATGCGTCCCACCGCCAGCTCATGCCGGAACGCACACACGCAGGCACCACATACACGACCACGGCTATGACCACGACCGGCGCCTATCTCACACCGCACACACACACACACACACACACATCACGTAGCCGTTCGCTGGTACATCCCACCCCCCCCTTTGCATTAGGCATGGCTTATTGGGCTGGAAACCTCTCTCTCTTTCGCACACACACATACACACACACACGCACACACACACACACACACACACACACATACACACACACACACACACACACACACACACACACACACACACACACACACACACACACGGGCGCCCGCACGCACCCGCTGCAGCTCCAGGCGCAGGTGGGGCAGCGCGCTGATGCCCTGCGCGAAGTAGGGCCGCAGCGAGGGCGTGCCGCGCAGCACGCCGTCAGGCGAGCCCACCTGCGTCGGTTGCATGGGTTGCGATCACACACATGCGCGTGCGCGTGCGTGCGTGTGTTACAACACAACCAAACCGGGGAGCGCGCCCACTCAGCGCCGCGCATTCCGCGTGCGTGTGGGTATGTGGCAGCAGCGGCACGAGACATCAGTCGGTCAGCGGCTGCGGGAGGGAGCGCAGGGAAGAGGCGCACGGGGCGATGGAAAGGCGGGCAACTGGGGGAAGGGGTACGCGAGGGTAGCCGACAGCCTGGGCTCAGCCGCCGGACCCGGCCCCCCCCTCCCCTTCAATGCTGACGAGGCACCACATCCCCCGGCCCTACGCCCTATGCGCTAATTCCGGGCATCTTTTCGGAGCCTGTCGCCGTCCATCCTGTGTTTTGACCGCCGCCCTCAGACACACGTGCGTGCACATGGCCCAATGTCCAGTCCGCGCCGCGCCAGCCGGCGCCCCAAGGCCGGGGCCGGGGCAAGGGCTCTAGGACACAAAACCGACATGCCTTTCTGCTGGTGAGTTCTGACAGCAATAGCCAGCAGCAAGATTAAATAAGAGCCTAAAAGGTGCGTGCCCCGTGCCCCGTGCCCCGTGCCCCCCCCCCCCGGTGGCAGGTGCATGCGGCCGAGGTGCCTGTGCCATTGGATTGCTGCTTGCTAGAAACGACGTCAACTTCCAGTTGGTTTCGCATTTCGCATTCGCATTTTACCGCATGTCCTAGCGTGCTGCTAGGGGGGCGTTCCGCACTTCCCGTCGCGCCCCCACGCCCCGCGGAACGTGTGGAACGTGTGGAACGTGTGGAACGTGTGGAACGTGTGGAACGTGTGGAATGCGCCGGCAACCCCTAACGTCCTGACCGCAGCCCCAGCCTTCGGTTTGCACGACAACCCTGACCCCGATACGTGTTACGGACATGCGCTAAAATGCGAATGCGAGGCGGACGTATCGTCGTGGGCTCCGTCTCGGGGGCTATCTATCAACAGCTCTCCGCGCCTAAAGCCCCCTGCAAAATCAGTAACTACAGCGGCCCCAAGCCCAAGCCACCCCGGCATACACGCTTCACCGATCCCCAGGTTCAGCCCCGGTCACGGTTCCTCACACCTTCGTCACAGGCAGCAACACATGCACGACCGCAACTACAGGTAGGCGCACACCCACGCCGCGCACCTGGCCGCCTGTCGCCGTGAAGGCCGCCGCGACGCGCGGGCTCTCAAACACCACGTCCGGAGCGTAGTGCGACATCACAGCCTCCAGGTCACGAGCATTCCAAGCCGCAACCCACTCCTCGGCCAGCTTTCGCGCGGATTCCATGCTTGACGCTCGCGAGACAAGGCGTGCTTCGCGGTGCCAGCTTAATGCCTGCGTAGTAGTGTTGCTCTAGTAAATATGTATGCAAAGGAATGTGTATGTGCCGTGACCGCTAGGCGAGGCAGCGGCGCCTGGAAATATGCGCGCGGCGACAGTTGGCCTGGCCGCAGCTGCGAAATGAGACTTCCCGGTTTACGCGCTGCTTCGGCATTCCAGGTGGCCAGCGCTCGGCCTGTATTGCCGTTTGCATTTGCACAGCGCTGGCCGGTTTCAGCCATTATAATGTCACACGAGCGCAAGGTGGTACAACCGGGGGTCCAGGGGGCAAGTGTCGGCAGCCGAGGGTGTCCGAAGGCGTGCTAAAGCATGCCCGCCCGATGGAGCCGGCACAAGAACTCGTGCAGCCGCCTGTGACTTTGTCTTTTGCCCTTGGTAGGAATTATGAAAATGCGCTGTAAGCAGATTTGAGCTGGCCTAGCGCTGCAGCCCTGACTTGGTTTGTTTTTTTCGCTGCAAGACTAGGCCGCTGGGCTCGAGCTGGGCAAAATGAGCACACACGATCATGAAACTATTCAAAAAGTAGTTCACGGACTATTTGACGGCAAGGGCGACGTGACCATTCTCGACTACATCTGCGGTGTTTTGGAGGATGAACATTTCGAGTTCGGGGAGGATGGCGAGGAGGCCTTCGAGCAGATTGGGCCTTTCCTGGTGCGCTCTCTTCGGGCAGAATTGGTGGCCCATCGCCACCTCCTTGAGGGTGCTCTGCGGCCCCGCCTTCGCGCTGCTCTTTCGAACAAAACCTTGCCCTCACCTCCGATGCAGATCGATGGGCACTGCGTAGGCAGCGAGCAGGAGGCTCGCGACGCCTGCAAGGTGCTCGCGGACAAGCTGTCGTTGCGGGCGCAGGCTGCGGCCTCCGCCACAACGCACCGCGCGCTGGGCACGGGGCCGGTCCAGCTGGCCAAGGCGGACGACCGGGCGATCCTGTACGAGGAGAAGTCGTACAGGCACCTGATCCAGGTGCGTGCATGGGCTTGAAGCAGGAAACGCAGAAAGAAGCCCAGAAATGGGAGGGCCCTGGGGGCGGCGGCAGTAGCAGCAGGAGGAGGAGACGGGGGTGCCGACGCCGCCCGCGGGCGGGCGAAGCCGCCGGGCTTACGCGTCGGGGACAGGGGGCCTGGGGATGCCACTGTGAACTACGAGCTTCCGTGCTACTACCGTATCTGGCGCCCACTGTTGTGGGCTTTGTTGGGCACATGTTGCGCAGCGCGTGTTGGCAGCGGCAGCAGCTGGACTGGCAGCCCGCAGCCCGCAGCGGCTCATGATGTTGTTGTGTTAGAGTTCACAAGGGAATAAATAACAGACAGACGTTGTTGTGTATGGGTGTGCCGCCTTCATCGCAATGTTGGGGATGGTGGACAGAGGCGGAATTGGGAGAGAGGAAGAGGCGGTGGGGCAGCAGCAGCGGGAGGCGCCAGCCGCCGGGGATGCGCCGCCGGCCGCGGGATCCGGGACCCAAAATCCGGGATCCGCTGAAAACTGGGTTGTGTGCCGCATTTTCGGGGGGTTCGGCGGGCTAGTGCGCGGGGTAGTTCGCGCAGCGCCACCCGGTGTTGTTTTTCAGTATGCATGGGACACGGGGTACAGCCCTCAGGGCGCGTACACGTAACCGCACACGGACAGGGGGGGCTCAGGGCTGGGGCTGGGGCCTAGAGGCGCTGCCGACCGGGCTAGCGGAAGCGGGGTCCGAGGGAAGCGAGGTCCGCGGGGCACGGAGCAGGTCAGCCGCATTGCGCCGACCTCCTTCTGCGGCCCGGTCTCGGTCCCGCATCCTTAATCACCCCGATCAGCAGATCTTCTTGTCTCCCGCCTTCTCGTCATAATTTGATATGCATGGAGCCCCCCCACTGATCGCCTGCGCAGACGCCGTTCGGCGATGAGGCAAAGCCGGCGCCTCTCACGGAGAAGGAGAAGGCAAAGCTGGATAAGCGCACAGCCAAGGAGGAGGAGGCGCAGAGGAAGGTGGGTTGAGGGTTGAGGTGTTTGTTTACACGAGGCGCTGAGGTGGGGTTGGGATGGCTGGCGAGGGGGGGGGGCACATGGTGGCGGGATGGTGGCGGGATGGGGATAAGAACGTACGGGGGCCGATCGGCATGACGATGGGGGGGTAGTTCTTTCCAGATGGGGGGGTAGCCATCCATCGGATGGTGTTTATCAAATGGTTGTGAAGTGCCGATGTCCAGCGGGGGGGGAGGAGGACTTGTAGCGGGCGCAGCTGTATGTAGCACCAAAGCAGCGCGAATGGGGTGGGAGGAGGGTGGGCGCGAGGGCGGTGGTGGCTGGGCACGGTGGTCGGCACGATGGGCGCGCCTGCGTCCTATGGGAGACGAGTATGGGCACGGTGGCCAGAAGGGGGCCGCCGTGTGGCGCGCTCACCAGTCACCACCTCTCCTCTCCCACTCCCTCTCGCACTCCGCCTCTCGCATTCCACCTCTCCTGCCTCGGCCCTCTCCTTCCACCTGACCTATACCCTCATCACCGCCCGCCCCCCCGGCCCCCCGGCCGCCCGGCCCCTCTCAGGTCCTGGCTGCGCACCAGGCGCGCGCGGCCCACAGCCTTCAGGGCGACACGCCCACAATCATCCGCAACCAGTGAGTGACGGCAGGAAAAGCGTTAGGTTGGGAACACCGGTAGGTGCTGCGGGGACATCGTTCGCAACCAGTGAGTGACGGCAGGAGAAACAGGGGAGGCCTGAGGCTGGGAAGAGATCAGTGCAGAGGAAAGCAGCGGGCGCGCACCGTTGATACACCCCACCCTCTTGCAACCCCCTTGCAACCCCACTCCCCACACGCAGGGGCGGCGGCGGCGCGCGCGACGTGCACCTCGAGAACTTCTCGCTGTCCAACGGCGGAAAGGAGCTGGTCAGCGACGCCACCGTGATGCTGGCCTTCGGGCGGCGGTACGGCCTCATCGGGCGCAACGGCACGGGTGAGGTTGTGTGGGGTGTGCGTGTGTGTGTGTGTGTGCGCGCGTGTGCGTGTGCGTGTGCGTGTGCGTGTGCGTGTGCGTGTGCGTGTGTGTGTGTTAGAAAAGCACAAGGAGAGAGAGAGAGAGTGTGTGTGTGTGTGTGTGTGTGTAACAACGGGTTTACAGGCGGCCTGTGTGTGTGGAGGGGGGCTGGGAGGCTGTTAGGGGGAGGGATGTGGGGAGAGAGAGGGCTGGTTGGTTGGTTGGGGTGTGAGGATGGGGAGGGTGGGGAGAGCGAGGAGGTTGAATGAAGAGCGGGGGCAGAGGGATGGGAGAGGTGTGGGCGAGAGGAAAGGAGAGCAGAGAGGGGATTGCGCACTTATGGAGCATATGGAGGGAAAGCGGGGCCCGCCACAAACCCCATTGGCCAGGGCCTTGCATTACTCTGCCTCGTCCCGCCTCGCCGGTCCTCTTCCTGTTTGTTGGTTGGGGCGCTTCCACGAAGCAGTGGTGGTTGCGGTTCCAGTTGTCAGTGTGCAGGTGGTTCAGGTCTGAGGAGTTCAGTCGAGCCTACACCTGCTGATCCCCCCCATCTCCCCCGTCATTAAAATAAACATGCATGGCACCCCCACACACGCACGCACGTGGTGTCTGTCGTACACACAGGCAAGACCACGCTGCTGCGCGCGCTGGCGGGACACGAGATCAAGGGGCTGCCCGCCAACTGCCAGGTGGGTTGGGGCGGTTGGTGGTTGGTGGTTGAGGTCGTCAAGAAGGCAGCGGCTTCGCATCGGGAGAGTGTGAACGGCAACGATACGGTAACGAGACATTCCCAACATGCCTTACTCTCCTCCTCCTCCTCCTCCTCCTCCTCCTGCCCCCCCTCCTGTCCTCTCCTCCCCCTCCTGTCCTCTCCTCCCCTATCCTCCTCCTCCACACCTCCACACACCTCCACACCTCCACACACCTCCACACACCTCCACCCCACCCCACAGGTCCTGCACGTGGAACAGGAGGTGGTGGGCGACGACACGCCCGTCATCGAGGCCGTGCTGGCCTGCGACGTGGAGCGCACGCAGCTGCTGGCGGTGGGTGGATGGGCGGGTTGGGGGGCCGGGTCGGGGGGTCGGGGGGGGGGGTTGTGGTTACCAGCCCAAACTAAACCAATCTAAAGGAAGCGGAGTTGAGTAATGCAAATAAGGTAATACAACGGAATACTCGGGGGAGTGGGAGGGCCGGTAAGCGGGGGAAACGGGGGGGAGAATGTGCGGGGAAATGGGCGTCCAGGTTTTGACGCGAGTGACTGCGGTAGGAGGGTTGCGAGGGAGGAGACGAGGGGAATGTGAGCTGGCTGGCGGCGGCGGCCGGGGACAGGAGCCGTCAAGCTGTGGGGCAGCGCATCAAGAGGGCTGTCGCCATCGAGGGTAGATGCTCTGCTTGTCGTGCCCTCCTCCCCCTTGCTGCAATGCCTGCGGCACCGATCTCAACGCCACCACACGCCGAAAACCTTCACCGCACCACAGGAGGAGGCGGAGCTCCTCAAGGCGCTCAACCGCGAGCGGCCAAAGGACGGCGGCGCCGCGGACGCCGCCGCCGCCTCCGCCGCCGCCACCGCCTCTGCGGCGTCAAATGCAAATGGCGGCGCCGCCACGTCGGCGGCGGCGGCGCCGGAGGCTGCACCCTCCAGCAGCTCGGCTGACGGCGGCGGCGCGGGCGGCAAGGACGAGGCGGCGATGGCGGCGCGGCTGAACGCGGTGTACACCCGACTGCACGAGATTGACGCCTACGGTGCGTTATTATGTGGTCGACGTCGTCGTAGTCGTCGTCGTGGTCGTTATTGTCGTTGTGTGGTGCTTCTTGGGCACGGTGGTGTTATAGCTGCGGGCGTCAGCGGGCGGCGCCTATGCGGCACCTGCCCTGCCCTGCCCTGCCTTTCATGCAATCATGCGTTCGTGTCTGCGGTGGATCGGTATTCCCAACCCTACTACAGTTCTGATTGCCTTGCCTCGCATGCGTGCATGAGTGTCTGTGGTGGATCGGTATTCCCAACCCATCCAAACCCACATCTTTCCAACCACTAAAACCGCCAACCGCCACCAACCGTCACCAACCAACCAACCACCAACCGCACAGGCGCGGAGGCGCGCGCCGCCATGATCCTGGCGGGGCTGTCCTTCGACGAGCCCATGATGCGGCGCGCCACCAAGACCTTCAGCGGCGGCTGGCGCATGCGTGTGGCGCTGGCGCGCGCGCTGTTCGTGGAGCCCGACCTGCTGCTGCTGGACGAGCCCACCAACCACCTGGACCTGCACGCAGGTGGGGCCGGGTTTGCCAGGGTTCGTGCCAGGGTTCGTGCCAGGGTTCGTGCCAGGTTGGCAGGGTGGCCGGGTTTGGGGTTGGGGACCGTTGTACAGGGCCTGGCGGCGGATTCATTTGTTGGTGGGAACGGGAAGGAATGGGGACGGGGGCGGGGGTTGGGGTGGGGTGCGTATGACGCGGGACGGCATGGGACACCGGGACCGCGCACCCTGCAGTTCACTTTCCTTACTCGAGCCCACTGTCCACAACACCCCCCCACCTCATCCCCCTCCTGGCTACTCTTCACTCTCGGACCCTCCTCCCATCCACCCTACCCCACCACCTCCCTCACTCCTCCCTCACTCCTCTCCCCTCACCCGCCCCAGTGCTGTGGCTGGAGGACTACCTGGTCAAGTGGCCCAAGACGCTGCTGGTGGTGAGCCACGCACGCGAGTTCCTCAACGTGGTCGCCACCGACATTCTGCACCTGCACTCGCAGAAGATCATCACCTACAAGGTGGGTGTGGTCGTGGTGGTGGTGGTGGTGGTGCTGGAGGGGAGGCGGAGCAGACGCGGCAGTGATGGCGGCAGTGGTTCGACGCGGGCCTCGCTCTTAGACGCTCAAAGTACCGCTCTCCCACTCTCACACCGCACCCACACTCCCTTGCACACACACACACACGCATTGCCCTATGTCTGCTGTTCTCTCCCTTGTGATCTCTAACACACACACACACACACACGCACACACACACACACACACACACTCTTGTGATTTCCAACACACACACACATTGTTCCCACCACCAACCAACCACCTCCCACCACCACCACCACCCACCAACAGGGCAACTACAGCACCTTCGAGAAGACCATGACGGAGCGCATCAAGAACCAGCGCAAGGCGGCGGAGGCGCAGGACGCCAAGCGCAAGCACGTGCAGGCCTTCATTGACCGCTTCAGGTGCGTGTGTGCGGGGGCCGGGGGTGTGGCACGTGCTGGGATGGGGGGTGTGGGTTGGCAGGGGCGTGTGCTTGGTGTGGGTTGGGAGGGGCGTGTGCTGGGGGTGGGTGGTGGGTGCGAGGTGCGGGGTGCGGGGAGGCGGGGGAGGTGCTGTGGGGCTGGGGGCGGGAACGGGATGAGGCGCGAGCGCACAGCAGCCGCGCACCTTAAAACCATTCAGGTCTTCGGGGGCTCCAGGGCGGCGTGCCCACAAAACCCTGGATTCCTGGCTCACCACGCCAGCACCCTCAACCCCCCTCTGCGCGCCTCCTCCTCCCCACAACGCTCCGCACCTCCCTCCCGCCCACCTCCCACCTCACCCTTCCTCCTCGCTCCCAACCCCCACCACAGCCCCCAACCAACTAAACAACCAACCAACCACCAAACCAACCAACCCAACAATTCCACAGGTACAACGCCAACCGCGCGGCGCTGGTGCAGTCGCGCATCAAAGCGCTGGAGCGTATGGCCGAGGTGGAGGTCATGGAGGAGGTGAGGGGGGCGGGTGACGGGGGGTTGTTAGGTGGGGGGGGGTTGAGGGGTGCGGGTGGGGGAACGGGCTCCCAGGGTTTTGAGATCCAGGCACGGCACGGGGGGGGGGGCGCTGGGCGAGGGGCGCCTCGTGGCGGAGGTGGAGGCCATGGTGAGGGTTGGAGAGGGTTGGGGGTGGGAGAAGGGGCTGTGAGGGATGGGGGTGTGGGTGGGGTGTCGGGGTTAGGGCTGAGGTTAGAGGTTGAGGTTAGAGCACCATCACAACAAATCACAACAATCTGTTGAGGTTAGAGCATTCGCGGGCTGAGAAGAACGTCCTAAGGGGCTCAAACTACAGTAGTGTCCCTGTTCACGTTCTGATTGCTATCTAGTCGCAGCGACTTCAGGATACTGTACTAGGCTAGTCGGCACCTTACACCGTATACAGGGCTTTATATCTCCACATAACAAGCAAAGAACTATGCGCACTATCTGCGCATAAGTCGTTTTCACACGACCGTGTCACTGCATGGGGTTTGCACATCCCCTCCCCTCCCCTACTTCCCCGCCCCTACTTCCCCTCCCCTACTTCCCCGCCCCTACTTCCCCACCCCTCCTACCCTTTACCCCTCCTACCCTTTATCGCTCCTCCCCTTAACCCCTCCTCCCCTTTCCCCCACGCCTTTACCCCTCGTCCCCTTTACCCCTCCCCACCATCAGGACCCCGAGTACGTGTTCAACTTCCCCGAGCCCGAGGGCAGCGCGGCGCCGCCCATCATCGCCTTCAACGACGTGGACTTCGGCTACCCCGGCGGCCCGCTGCTGTTCAAGTGAGTGGTGGCGGAGGGGGAGGACCGGAGGGGGGTTATTGTTTCCAGCGTAATAAACGATTCAAATGAGGGAGAGGGAGGGGGAATGAGAGGGGGAATGAGAGGAGGAATGGGAGGAGGCAGGGGGGGAAGCGAGGGGGGGTGGGGAGGGATAACGGCAAGGAGAGAGAGAGGGAGGGGCGTGTGCCACCGTGCCCCTATTGATGTGCGGGCAAACTTTTGCTTTGGGTTTGAGGGGGTTGGGAGCGCAGGCAGCTTGTGTCTTGTTTCATTTCGGCCATCTGCCACGACTTCCCTCGTACGTGTGTCCCCTCCCCGCCCTCCACAGGAAGCTCAATTTTGGACTGGATCTGGAGAGCCGGTTCGCCATCGTGGTGAGTGAGTGAGTGAGTGAGTGAGTGAGTGAGTGAGTGAGTGAGTGAGTGAGTGAGTGAGTGAGTGAGTGAGTGAGTGAGTGAGTGAGTGAGTGAGTGAGTGGTGGCGGCTGCGGTGCAGTGATGGTGTGAAACGGGTTTACGGTCAGCCAACTAGGCAACCACTCCGGTGCGGAATGTAGGGTAGAGCGAGGACAGGCACGCTAGTAGGCCAGTCATGTCATGGGCCCGTATTTCAACACAGTAGTTGAAGGGTGTGGAGTGGTGCCCAGTGGAAATGGCGTTGGCAGCGGCAGCGGCGGCGGCGGCGGCGGTGGAAGTGCAGCGGTGGTGTTGAGTCGGATGGGGATGGTGTGTGTCGGTTGTTTGGAGGGGGAGCTACGCTAGCATTATGAGTGTGAAGAAGAGGGGGGGCGTGTGTTTCTGTGGGGGTCGGCCGCAAGGATGCGTGACGCGCAACGCAAGCGTCACACGGCGTCTCCCCACCTCCCACCCTGTCCACCCACGCTCCCCCTCCTTCCACCACCTCCTCCCCCTTCTGGTCATCGGTACGCCTTCTGTATCGCAACGTCTGTCTGCATCTCCCTCGTCATTAACTAAACATGCATGGCACCCAACCCCCTCCCTCTACCAAGACCGCTGCACCAACCAACCCCCCCTCTACCTCGTCATTAATTTAAATGCATGGAACTCCCTCCCTCCCCGCCACCAGGGCCCCAACGGCATCGGCAAGTCCACGCTGCTCAACCTCATCAGTGGCAAGCTGCAGCCCACCAGCGGCAGCATCACACGGAACACGCGGGTGGGTGTGAGAGAGTGTGAGAGAAAAGGGGTGTTGCAGTGTGAGAGAGTGTGAGACAGTGTGAGGGAGTGTGGGTGGGTGGGTGCAGGGAGCTATGGAGGGGGAGGAGCCGGGCGTCCCGGGCGCCCGGGCGTCCGGGGCGGGGGGGGGGGGACACGTGAAAGCTTAGCTAGGAGGGGCTGTGGGGAATGAGAGGAGCCAGGGGAGACGAGGCAAGAGGTTCCGATTGCGTTACATTGCGAGGGGCTGACTGGAGTTTACCCACGCCCAGGGTGCTCCGTGCTAGTCACAAAACCCATTCGTCCCAAGCCTACTCCAATTTCCCCCCAAAAGCCCTGGCACACCCCACCCCACGCCCACGCCCGCCTACCCCCCTTCCACTCCCCCCCTCCACTCCCCCCATGCACCCCCCCCAGGTGCGGCTGGCCACCTTCAGTCAGCACCACGTGGACGGCCTGGACCTGGCCATGACGCCGCTGCAGGTGTGTGTGTGTGGGTGTGTGTGTGGGTGTGGGGTGTGTGGGGTGTGTGTGTGTGGACGGGTGGGTGGGTGCGTGCGTGGGTGGGTGGGGGGTAGCCATCCATGGATGGTGTTTGATAACAAAAATGAAGTGCCGGGGGGGTGCGGGTTGTTCATTCAAATTCATAATTCGAACACTGGAGAGCACATAGCCTGGGCGAGGCGCGCGCGCATATCCTCCCCTCCGGCCCTCCCCCACTAATCCCATGCATGGAACCCACCTCCCTCCCAGCCGCTCGCACCCTGGCCTCCTGCCTCTCACCTGCCGCCTTACCCCGCCACACCATCACGCCCCACGCACCCTGCTGTCCCTCATACACCCTGTCCGCCGCACCCATTCCCCTGCGGTCCCCAATGGTCGCTTTGGTTTCTAAAGGAACAAACTACCCCTCCCCTCGACCGCCACCACCACCTAACCCGCCACCACCCCTCTCCCAACAGATCATGGCGCGCACCTTCCCCGACTCCAAGGAGCCCGAGCTGCGCGGCCACCTGTCCAGCTTCGGAGTGCCGGCCACACTGGCGGGTAGGGTGGGGTGGGAGGAGAGGGGGCGGAGGGGCGGAGGGGCGGAGAAAGGGAGGGGGGGAGAAAGGGAGGAAGGGAGGGGGGCGGAGGAAGGGACACACGCCGGGCGGTTGTGTCGGGGCCGGTCTGCCGCGACCTCACCGCGACCTCACAACCGCCCTCTGTACCGAACGTCACCGGAACACATACACTCCGGCGCCCCTCCCTGCTCCTCCCTACACATGCCCACCCTCCCACCCATCCCCACACCCCGGTATGCCCTCTGTGTCGCGACGTCCGTCTACATCTCCCTCGTCATTAATCAAACATGCATGGCACCCCCACACCCCCACAACAGGCCAAGCCATGTACACGCTCAGTGGCGGTCAGAAGTCCCGCGTGGCGTTCGCCAAGATGACCTTCACCAAGCCCCACATCCTGCTATTGGATGGTGAGGCGGCAGCGCGTGGGGGAGCGGGGGAGCGGGGGAGGGAGGGGGAAGTTAGGGAAGGGATTACGTGCCAGGGGGCCGGGGGAGCGGTGGGGGAAAGAGGGCACAAACGGGCGGAGAGGGCGCGGTGCAGAGGAGTGGGGTGCGGCGTGGGGGGAGGGACGGTGGCATGGGCTAATAGTGGGTGTTTGCGCTTGCTGCTCGGCCTGCGAGCCGCAGCGCTCGCCCCCCTAGTGTGCTGCGGTGGTCCACCATCTTCCCAACCACTTTCCCAACCAACCACCCTCACCACCACCCTCACCACCACCCTAACCGCCACCCCAACCGCCACTCCAACCGCCACCTCAACCAACAGAGCCGTCCAACCACCTGGACATTGACGCGGTCAACGCGCTCATCCAGGGCCTGGCCACGTTCAAGGGCGGCGTGCTCATGGTGCGGGGCGGGGGGGATGCAGGGGGGGGGGTAATGCAGGGGGAGGCGGGGGAGGCGGGGTGGAAGGGCAAGGTGGCTGGGAGGGAACGGGATTCGGGAGGCGGGGGCCTCCGGGGAGGCCCCCGGTGCAGCTTAGGCTGTCCTTGCCGTGCAACTATACAACTCGTTCGTGCACATGCACTGAGCTGGCCAGGGGAGGGGGTTGTGGTTACCAGCCCAAACTAAACCAATCTAAAGGAATGGGGTGATGGCATGGGAGGGCAGGGGCCGGCATGGGTAGCACGCGGCCAAAACACACACAGGAGGGGGGCTTTGGCGGGCGACGTAACGGGACCGGCTGGGGCCGGGAGGGTAGGAAAGCGGGAACGGCAAAGCGGGCGCAGCGCATGCGCTGACGAGCCTCGTCATCATGTACATACGGTATTGACACGCCGTTACCAACCTCCCTCAGCGCCCCTCCATTTGCATTCCGCAATGGCATGTTGAGCCCTGCATCCCCGCTCTCTCCCCGCTATACGAGCTTGGCGTGTTTCCAGCTTTGGGCCGGTCCAGGCACTCAACTCCTCCTCCTCCTCCTCCTCCCACACGATCCCTCGCACACACAACCCCTCGCCACCACCAACCCACACAACACAACATAACACGCAACACGACACAACACGCAACAGGTGTCGCACGACCAGTTCCTGATCGAGTCCACGGTGGACGAGCTGTGGATGTGTGAGGGCGGGCACGTGACGCCCTTCCACGGCTCCTTCGAGGAGTACAAGGCGCGCCTGAGGGCCAAGGCTCACACGGCGGGGCCAGCCACCGCGTAGAGGAGTGGGATGGAGGAGGGGGGCGGGGTGTGGGTGGAGGGAGGAGGGAGGAGGGAGGAGCGGCGCTAGGAGATGTGCACCGGTGTGGTGTGCGGTGCTTAGGTTGGTTCGCGTGTTGGCTAGCTAGGTTGGGTGGGGAGAAGTTGGCAGACGAGCTGCGGGATGTGGTTGGTGCTGGACTGCTGAGTGGACCGCTGCGATAGTGGCGTGTGTGGTACTACATGCTCTCATCTAGCACATTGGTTGTGGGTGCGGGTCGTTTTTCACCCATGCCTCGCATGCATCTTTCTCAATGGTGACGTGTGCAGGGGCAGGGCCTGCTGGCTTGGTGACAGAGCTGAAGGGTGCTCATGCGCCGCCGCCTGTGATCGGCAGGGATTCAAAACCCTGAAACCCCCTGGTAGTCAAGGTTGCAAACGGCAACCAGCTGGCTCACTGGCTATGGCGCACCAGCACCGGAAACGACAGATTCCCGTAAAGGCCAGGACGAGGCCACCGTGCAGCATACATACTCAACGCCGTGTCGATGGGACATGGCAAGGCCGCAAGGGGCGAGGCAGCTCGGCTCCGCGTAGCCAGGGGCACCCTCCCCAACGGCCCAACCCATACACCTAGCTAGGCCCTGCGCCCAGCGCCTTCAGTGCTAGTCGCCAAAGGTTAGGCCATGCTGATGTGGAGGTAGTGGCTGACTTGTGGACTTGTGGTCGATCACGGCTAACCACTGCGTTCGTGAGTCTGCGCCGGCCTCCGCGCCGCGGGGACCTGGTCCCCAAGCAGTGCCCAATACGCTTAGTCCCCTTCCCGCGCGTCCGATGGATGCGGTGCTACAGCGGGTGCAACACGCCAACACGTCTTATGCTTGCGGTGCTACAGAGGGGACAGTGTCATGCCCCAGCGGGTAACCAGGCAGAGCGTGTCACCGTGCGGTGGTTAGCTGTGCTAATGCGCGTACGACAGCCGAGCGGGCAAGACCCGGGGTTCCGCAAGGGGCTTTGAGGGGGGTTGCCAGGCGTGCCAGTAGCGCGTGTCGTGGCGGTTGGTTCGAAGAGCAGTGTGGCTGAGCCGTCTTACTGGGCTCAGGCCACGGCGTTTCCTAGTGTATTGCGTACTACTTGCGTTACTTTATCCACCTGTGTTTGGGCGCCAGTGAGCAGCGGACGGTCTGAGCTGGCAAGCGGTGTGAGACCGGGCGTGTGGCCCATGCGGTGTGAGTGGCTTTCATGCATGTGAAAGAGCTCACACAAGCTTGTCTTGTTTTGAGCTACTTGAACGACTTTCAGTTAGCGATTACAGAAACAAGCACCCGTCATCTGCAGCTACGTAAAGACTGCAAATAGTTGTAAATCACGAGACGGAGCACGTTTTTGTCCGTCGACCGCCTGTTCTGCTGGTCCTCGGAAGCAAGGGACCTAGGCCGACCACAGCTCAAAACAAGACCGCCTGCAAAGTGGGCGCGGCCCACAAAGTGGGCGAGGTCTTGCTTCAACGCCGAGCGTCGTCTCGCCGAGCGTCACCATGAGCGGGCGCCACCAGAGGCGGAGTTTGCAAAGCGGCCATCGCCAGGCGTCCGTTCGCCAGCAAGAGGTCAATTCCGGGCTCCGTGCCAAAGGCTCGGCTGGGGCGTCTCAAAGAGACCTCAGGGTTGACACGCCCGACCGGGGAACCTCTGCGTCGCATAAGCGCGGCGCAGGTAGCGAGCAGACAGCTGCAGAGCAGCCCGGCGCAAAGCGCCCTCGCATACCAGACCCACCAGCAACCTTAGCCGTCAAAGACGAGAAGCCCGAGCGCACCCGTGATCCTTCGCCCAAAGGGCGGGGCGAGCAGGCAAAGCCTCCGGGGCCAGGGCGTGACAACAGCAGCCAGGCTCGCAGCGTCCGCGACTCCCGCCCACAGCAGCAGAGCGCGCGCGGCGGCGGCTACGGGAGCCGCGGCCGCACTAGCTACCACCCTGCCGGCAGCCGCGACCACCACCTCGAGCAGCCAAGGTGGGACGGGCGGGGAGACAGTCCGGACTACGAGCAGGAGCGCACCCGCCTCAGGCAAGTCGAGCGGGCCCTAGAGGACGAGCGGGATCGTAACCGGCGGATCGCACGCGAGCTATCAGCGGAGCTAGAGCAGGTCAAGCAGCTTGAGTTTGAGCTCGCAGCAGCAGAACGCGAGCACATCAAGTGGCAGACCCGCATTGAGGTCCTTAAAGAGCTGCTAGCGCGCGCACAGGAGCAGCAGCGGACAGCGCCGGCGCGCAGCAGCAGCCCCTCGCCCACACAGTCGGATTCCGACTCCGACAGCTAGCGACGTCTCAGGCGACGTGCTTGCAGCAGCGGAGGAGTCGTATTCGGGCGACCTCGTCCCTCAGCTCGCTCGGCTCCGCCGCCGAAGTGTACCAGTACGTGGAGAGCCAGGCCTGTGGGCGGCTACACCCGACTCAGGCCTACAAGCAGCCTGCCCTGATTCTTCGGCCCAACCCTGATCGGTTTGCCAACGACGAGTTCAGAGATCGAGTCGTCGACCTGCTGTCAGAGAACGGCGAGCCGCTGCCGGACGACTGCAAGTTTCAGTCCGAGGAGATTCTGGGCTGCTTGATACACGGGCTGCAGGCCAACCACTTCTCGTCCGAGTGCGCCTGCATCTGGCGGCGTCGTGCGCGGCTGCTCGAGCTGAAGACTCAGCGAGACGCAGCTCGGCAGTGTTGGCGCAAGCGCAGCCGCGGCGGCAAGAAGGTCGTCGGCAGCAAGGGCCGCTACCGTGGCACCGTCAAGTGACACTAGCCACGCATTGGCGCGCCCAGGCCCAAAGGGCTGTGACTGCCCAGGCAAAGCCGGGCGGCAGGTGCTGCAGGAGGTTCTAGGAGCAAGCGGCTGTTGCGACGTTGAGGGTGTCAAGGAGCGCTGGTGCGGTCAAAGACCGTGGCGTCGTTTGCGCGCTGACAAGACCTAGCAGGTGTAAGCGCTGTCTGTGAGACCTGGCGAGTCGCGAGCTCAAGGGTCTGCTGCAGTCAGGCCAACCTGAATCCGGGGCAGGTGGTAGACAGCGCGAGCTAGGGGCTACCAGGGTGGGGACTCAGTTCGCGGGCAGCAGCAGGAGCTGCCCACCGTCGCCACCCAAGGAGCACCCCGCAGCAGCTCAGCGCAGTGCTTCAGTGCCGCGGTCACCTGTGACCAGTCCGGCGGCGCCTAGCAAAGCTCGGGCTACTGTTAGCAGGATTCCTAAGCCGCCGAGTCGAGACCCAGCAGCGGCAGGCCCTACTAGTGCAGCCGCCGGTCCCAGTACTGCGGCTGCAACCAGGGCGCCATCTCTAGACGGAGGAGCGGCGGCAGCAGCCAGTGGTGAGGGTGCAGGCGCGGGTCTGTCAGCTGCGACTACTGACACCCGCGACACTGTAGCTACTCAGCGTGAGGGTGACGGTAGCGCGTCTTCTTCGGGGTTTAGTTCGGCAGCTTCGGATGCCGAGCCTGAGGAGCACAGCCCCAACGCATCAGGCGCCGCCGCAGGGCAGCAGGGCTACACGGCAGCGGCCGTCCAGCCGGCCACAGCCTTAGCACCTGCTCAGCCGGCAGTAGTCAATAATCCCTTGTTCGTAGTTAATTATTACAGCTCTCCGGACGACGACTCAGAGATGGTCGCTCCGTCGAAGCACATGGCCCCGTGGAGTCACGAGCAGGTACCCATCCTCGCCCGCTGGCTTCACGAGGAGCTCAACAGCTCCCGCAAGCACCACGGCCAATGCTCAATTGAGGGTGTGCCGGCCTCCGAGGCCATCCGCATCATCAAGCGTGCACCGACCGAGGGTACGCACTATGACCACTGGCGTCAGACGGTCTACCCCACGCTGCTCGCGGATGTGCAGGCTGCCTGGAACCGCAAGCACCAGGCACAGCAGCAGGCGGCGTCGGTTCCCACCATGTCCAGTGAGCACGGGATCGAGTACTACGTTGAGCGCCTGGCCGCGCACTTCAAGCTGGACCGTGAGCGGCACTACCAGCAGCACTACAAGGAGCTGCAGCAGTAGCGGCGTGCCCCCACACACCTGCTGGCTGACATGCAGCAGTGCTGGCCGCACCTCCCCAACGTCCAGCCGGAGCACTTTGCTTCGGACTTCGTGCAGAAGCTGGACCCTGCCATGTCGTCCCGAGTGGCAGGATCGTCGTGGAGCCCCTGGACACGTGGTTTGCCAACCTGCCGTGCATCGCCAACGAGGCCAACATTGCCTGGGACAACTACCGGCAGCATCAGCTGATCTTCGAGGGTGTTGACCCCACGGTGATGACAGGAGCGGCTGGCCGGAGCAGCTCAACCGCCGCCACACGGGGCTCCACCTCAGCGGCCAGCAGCAGTGGCAACACCAAGAGCAAGAAGTTCTACTGCTCTGAGCACGGCGCCAACGACACACACGCCACCGCCGACTGCAACGTCCTGCGCTGGCGCCAGCAGCGTGCGGTGCTGGTCACCGCGACCAGTGGTGCGTCAACCAGCAGCCCGGCGCCAGCAGCCGCGGCCCTTCCCGGCCTCGGCAACGCCCAGCTCTTGCAGGCGGTCAACATGCTGGCGGCTGCGGGCCACACCGCTGCCGTGGCCACGCTGGTCACCGGCGCGGCAACCAAGTGGCAGGCGGAGGTGGAGAAGCGCGTCGCGCGCGGCAGTGCGGGCCGTGGCCAGGGTAAACCGGAGGGCAATGCCCCCGGCAGGGGCAGCAAGTGCTGCGAGCACTGCGACCGCGTGCACCCCGGGGTGTGCTTCATCCTCAACCCGCTGGCGGCGCCGGCAGGCTGGTGCTTCCATGGCGCCCGCACTCAGGAGCACTTCGAGGCCGCGCTGGTGAAGGCCAAGGGTGCCGACAAGGGCGGTGCGGCGGCAAACGTCACGGACTATGAGGACTTTGAGGACTTCTACAGCACCACCGTCACTGCGGTGAGCAACGACACTGCTGATGAGTGCGGCAGCATGAAGCCGTGGTTCCTGCTGGACGCCGCACCCTCCAGCACTCTGGACATCGAGCCGGAGGCCTACCCCGTGCTCGTCACCGCCACCTGCGAGCTGCCGTCGCCCGAGCTGCACGAGGCGCCCGAGGAGGCCGAGCAGGAGGTGACCATGGCGCCCTGGTTCCTGATTTCCGGCCAGGAGGAGGCTGCGTGCGACGACCAGGAGGAGTATCACGACGTGAACGAGCAGCCTAAGCAGCCCGAGGAGCTGCTATCTGCCGAGCTGTACAGGTGGCAGCTGTTCCACCTGTTTGGCTTCCTCTGAGAGCGCCGACACGGACGGTACCAAGATCCCCATTGCTTCCGCCATGCCCAAGCTGGTGTTGCAGGTGGAGTACTGGCTGCAGTGCTCGCGGCTCGTGCAGGCCCTGCTGTGCACTGCTGACCGCACTGTGGTTGCGTGCACCACCGGCACCGACGCTGACCAAGAGGTGGACGCCGCATACACTGCGGGTGGCGGTGAAGACGACATGGAGGCTGAGGGTCAGGTGGCATCCACGGCAGGGGCGAGCGCCGAAGACGGTGCTGCACAGCGCCCGTCCTCGGCTGCATTGGCAACTCTCCGGCAGCAGCAAGCGCCCATGGGGTTCCGACCAGCAGTCTACATGGGACGGCTGGGTGTTCCTTTCACAGGCCTGACCATGCCCAAGCAGGCGGGTGTCGTGACCACCACTGACCTCATCAAGACTGCCGACGCGGCCTTCCGGGGGCAGTTCTCCGAGTTCCAGCGCACCCTCGCCGACGAGTCAACCAGACTGCTGGGCACCTTCAACATGTGGGCGGCTGCTGCACTGCAGGTGGAGGCTCGACGCGCTGCCGCAGGGTCCGCGGAGGCAGCTCTAGCCAGCGGTCTTCCGGCGGCAGCACCAGCGGGGGTGACGGTTCAGCGTGTCGACACGCACGTGCCATACTTCGCCTGCAACACTCCAACAGGCCCCGACGGCACGCTGTTGCCAGGCTTCCGCACCGTCTCAGATATTCTGGAGCAGGAGTGGGCGGATCTGATGCGGCGCAATCCCCGCCTGGCCCGGTACTTTGCCAAGCCGCACAAGATGTTCTACTGCCAACCGGGCGACTTTGCTATTGAGGTCAAGGGCAGGAACGCCTCGGGAGCTGGCGGCAGTCACAGTGACAGTGCCGCTGCCGATGCCCCCCAGCCGCCCATTGTGCTGCAAGACCACAGTGCCAGCGTTAACCTGGTCACCAAGAGCTTCTGTGCCTCACACCAGCTGCCGTATCGGGTGACAGGAGCCACACTTTCAACGCACGTAACGCACGGCGGTGTCAGGTGGTGCTGAGGGCCCTCGCCCGCTGCACAAGCTGGCTACCGAACGGCTGCACCTGCGTGTCAAGCCTGGCTCGCCGTACTCCGTGCTGCTACCCATGACTAAGACGCTGGTCGTGGAGGACACTTATCTGTTCGACGTGTTGCTGGGCAACGAGCAGATGCAGCTGGTCGCCAGCTACATCATCGTGCTGCCTGAGCCGAGGCTGCACTACTACCCCAACCTGGTGGAGTATCCCACCTTTGTGGTCAGTATCACGCTCTGCAACTCCCCCGGCGCGTGTGCCGCTCTCGCAGCTGCTGAGCGGTACGTTGTCTGCTACGCCAGCCTCGGCGACACCACGTCGCCAAAGCTGGGGGGGGATGCAACAATGTTAATGTTAACGAATGCAGCAGCAACAACAACGGCATCATCGCCTCGGACGCGACCGCCAGCAGCAGCACCAGCGCAGCACCCAGGTGCAGTGACGCTGGCGTGCTCAAGGCTGGCGGCGCCGATGCAAGTCCAGGCGAGTGCAAGCCCGCCTGCGCAAGCGGCGCGCACTGCGCCTGGGCAAGCGGCAACGTCCCTGGGCCGTCAGCTAGCCCAGGTGACAGCGGCAAAGCCGCAATCAAGGAGGAGACAGCGACCACCGACGCCGGCGGCAGCCCCGCCACCACCACGACCGGCCCTGCCGCGACGCACAACGGCAGCGTGAAGGCGCAAGGGTGGGTGGCCCGCGGGCTGTCAACCGTGAGCGGGTGGGTCAGCAAGGGAGCTGCCTTCATCTCAGGATCCATGGACCGCACCGTCCCCGTGTGCGAGAAGGAGGAGCCGCCCAAGCGCACGGGCAAGCGCAAGAAGTACCGGCCGCCGCACGTTGAGCGGCAGGTGGGTGCCAAGCGCAGCTGGTTTGGCCTGACGGTCTTCATGCTCTACACCATCACGCTCATCTCCCTGGCCGCGCGCGTCGGAGCGGTGGGCGGCCGTGTGGGCGGCACCCCGGCGCTGCAGGTGCTGCAGCAGGTGGAGGCGGTGACCAACGTGCTGGCCGTTGCGCCCCCGCACCTGCGCATGCAGTGGGACTTGGTGCAGGAGCCCACCGTCGACCAGTACTGGTGCAGCGTGGGCCTACCCGGCCTCTCACATGTCTTAGCCAGCATCGAGTCGTTCTCATTCGATGGCAATATGGCAGCTGCCGCGTCGGAGCGCTACGAGAAGGACAGGGACGGAGGCTGGATCTGGGGCAACGCGATCACCATGACCCCGGACCAGGCGGCGTTACTCAAGGCTCAGGTCCGCGCGCGCAGGTCCACCTCTTTCGCCTACAGCATGGAGGAGCTGCCCGGCTACTCAGGCGGCATGGGCCCGTTCAGGCTGGATCTCACGACGGACAAGCCAATGCCACGCCCTCCCGTGTGCTGATGTAACCCGCACATGCCCCGCTGGTTAGTGGTCTGCCTAGGTCCCTTGCTTCCGCGGACCAGCAGAACAGGCGGTCAACGGACAAAAACGTGCTCCGTCTCGTGATTTACAACTGTTTGCAGTCTTTACGTAGCTGCAGATGACGGGTGCTTGTTTCTGTAATTGCTATCTGAAAGTCGTTCAAGTAGCTCAAAACAAGACAAGCGGTGGTCATCTGCAGCTACGTAAAGACTGCAAATAGTTGTCAATCACGAGACAGAGCACGTTTTTGTCCGTTGACCGCCTGTTCTGCTGGTCCACGGAAGCAAGGGACCTAGGCAGACCACTAACCAGCGGGGCATGTGCGGGTTACATCAGCACACGGGAGGGCGTGACATTGGCTTGTCCGTCGTGAGATCCAGCCTGAACGGGCCCATGCCGCCTGAGTAGCCGGGCAGCTCCTCCATGCTGTAGGCGAAAGAGGTGGACCTGCGCGCGCGGACCTGAGCCTTGAGTAACGCCGCCTGGTCCGGGGTCATGGCGATCGTGTTGCCCCAGATCCAGCCTCCGTCCCTGTCCTTCTCGTAGCGCTCCGACGCGGCAGCCGCCATATTGCCGTCGAATGAGAACGACTCGACGCTGGCTAAGACATGTGAGAGGCCGGGTGGGCCCGCGCTGCGCCAGTACTGGTTGACGGTGGGCTCCTGCACCAAGTCCCACTGCATGCGCAGGTGCGGGGGCGCGACGGCCAGCGTGTTGGTCACGGCCTCCACCTGCTGCAGCACCTGCAGCGCCGGGGTGCCGCCCACACTGCCGCCCACCGCTCCGATGGGCGCGGCCAGGGAGATGAGCGCGATGGCGTAGAGCATGAAGACCGTCAGGCCAAACCAGCTGCGCTTGGCACCCACCTGCCGCTCAACGCGCGGCGGCCGGTACTTCTTGCGCTTGCCCGTGCGCTTGGGCGGCTCCTCCTTCTCGCACACGGGGACGGTGCGGTCCATGGATCCTGAGATGAAGGCAGCTCCCTTGCTGACCCACCCGCTCACGGTTGACAGCCCGCGGGCCACCCACCCTTGCGCCTTCACGCTGCCGTTGTGCGTCGCGGCAGGGCCGGTCGTGGTGGTGGCGGGGCTGCCGCCGGCGTTGGCGGTCGCTGTCTCCTCCTTGATTGCGGCTTTGCCGCTGTCACCTGGGCTAGCTGACGGCCCAGAGACGTTGCCGCTTGCCCAGGTGCAGTGCGCGCCGCTTGCGCAGGCGGGCTTGCACTCGCCTGGACTTGCATCGGCGCCGCCAGCCTTGAGCACGCCAGCGTCACTGCACCTGGGTGCTGCGCTGGTGCTGCTGCTGGCGGTCGAGTCCGAGGCGATGGTGCCATTGTTGTTGCTGCTGCATTCGTTAACGTTAACGTTGTCGCATCCCCCCCCAGCTTTGGTGACGTGGTGTCGCCGAGGCTGGCGCAGCAGACAACGTACCGCTCAGCAGCTGTGAGAGCGGCACGCGCGCCGGGGGAGTTGCAGAGCGCGATACTGACCACAAAGGTGGGATACTCCACCAGGTTGGGGTAGTAGTGCAGCCTCGGCTCAGGCAGCACGGTGATGTAGCTGGCGACCAGCTGCATCTGCTCGTTGCCCAGCAACACGTCGAACAGGTAAGTGTCCTCCATGACCAGCGTCTTAGTCATGGGTAGCAGCACGGAGTACGGCGAGCCAGGCTTGACACGCAGGTGCAGCCGTTCGGTAGCCAGCTCGTGCAGCGGGCGAGGGCCCTCAGCACCGCCTGACGCCGCCGTTGAAAGCGTGGCTCCTGTTGCCCGATACAGCAGCCAGTGCGAGGCGCAGAAGCTCTTGGTGACCAGGTTAACGCTGGCACTGTGGTCTCGCAGCACGATGGGCGGCTGGGGGGCATCGGCAGCGGCACTGTCACTGTGACTGCCGCCAGCTCCCGAGGCGTTCCTGCCCTTGACCTCGATAGCAAAGTCGCCCGGTTGGCAGTAGAACATCTTGTGCGGCTTGGCGAAGTACCGGGCCAGGCGGGGATTGCGCCGCATCAGATCCGCCCATCACGAGACGGAGCACGTTTTTTGTCCGTCGACCGCCTGTTCTGCTGGTCCGCGGAAGCAAGGGACCTAGGCAGACCACTCGTCTCGCCGAGCGTCGCCATGAGCGGGCGCCACGAGAGGCGGAGTCCGCAAAGCGGCCATCGCCAGGCGTCCGTTCGCCAGCAAGAGGTCAGTTCCGGGCCCCGTGCCAAAGGCTCGGCTGGGGCGTCTCAAAGAGACCTCAGGGGTGACACGCCCGACCGGGGAACCTCTGCGTCGCATAAGCGCGGCGCAGGTAGCGAGCAGACAGCTGCAGAGCAGCCCGGCGCAAAGCGCCCTCGCATACCAGACCCACCAGCAACCTTAGCCGTCAAAGACGAGAAGCCCGAGCGCACCCGTGATCCTTCACCTAAAGGGCGGGACGAGCAGGCAAAGCCTCCGGGGCCAGGGCGTGACAACAGCAGCCAGGCTCACAGCGTCCGTGACTCCCGCCCGCAGCAGCAGAGCACGCGCGGCGGCGGCTACGAGGGCCGCGGCCGCACTAGCTACCACCCTGCCGGCAGCCGCGACCACCACCGCGAGCAGCCAAGGTGGGACGGGCGGGGAGACAGTCGGGACTACGAGCAGGAGCGCGCCCGCCTCAGGCAAGTTGAGCGGGCCCTAGAGGACGAGCGGGATCGTAACCGGCGGATCGCACGCGAGCTATCAGCGGTGCTAGAGCAGGTCAAGCAGCTTGAGTTTGAGCTCGCAGCAGCAGAACGCGAGCGCATCAAGCGGCAGACCCGCATTGAGGTCCTCAAAGAGCTGCTAGCGCGCGCGCAGGAGCAGCAGCGGACAGCGCCGGCGCGCAGCAGCAGCCCCTCGCCCACACAGTCGGATTCCATAACCAGCGGGGCACGTGCGGGTTACATCAGCACACGGGAGGGCGTGACAACAGCCCGAGCGTGCAAGCACACAAGGGTCAGCTGAAGCTGCAGCAAACCTTATATGCTGCTGCGGGAGGGGTTGTGCTTGTGGGACCAGACAGGCAGACACACGGACGACGCACCAGTAGACCATCGGCTGCACCCTCACCCTCGCTTGCATGCGAAGGGACTCGGAATGTAGTTTCCTCCGTTCCCTGGATTGCTCGTGTTGATTGCGACTTTGCGAGAGCGAGCAACCTGCTGCTGCCAGATGCCCCTGCTGCCATTTGGCGGTGCACGCACAGAAGCCTGCCCAACTCCCAGGCGGTCCCTCAATACTCTGTTCATGATTACAAACACGGTAAGCATATCCCGGTCACGTGCATCTTCAGGCATGCTCTGCAGCAACGCTCAAGTGTTCTGCTCCCGATTCCACGCCGCGCTCCCAACCATGAACGCAGCACGCCGCACTGTAGCTGGTGCAAGCGCGTGTGGCCTGACGGACACACAACCCGCCAGCCCCAACCAGCAGCCCCCGTCATTCTGGTACCCCCTCGGCCTCCACTACCGACACTCCTCGCTCCTCCCTTTTCCTCCCCCCCCCCGCCCGTGACGTGTCCGTCTCCACCACAGCACTCACATCTTCCCCCCCCCCCTCCCGCCCCGCCCCGCCCCACCCCACCCCGCCTATCCCACTCCCACTCCTACGTCAGCCGCTAGCCAGCCCGCTGCCTGCTCACGCCGTGCCCAGCAGCACCGCCGGCAGGCCGTCGAACACGAGCTGGCTCACGTCCTGCCGCTCCGCCTTGACGCTCACGTCCACGCCACCCGCGCCAGCCACAAACTTGAGCTCCAGCAGCACCTGCGGAGCGGGCGGCGGCGCACCAAAGAGATAATGATGATGATGGGGAAAAGAGATAAAAAAAGAGGGAGAGAGAGAGAGAGGACTACTTGTGTGTGTGTGTGTGTGTGTGTGCTGACGCACGGCGCAGCGCAATGCGGGGCTTGCGGGACTCGCAAATCACGGAGACCGGCCAGCACGCAGGTCCGGAGCACCCACGTAGCGCACCTGCCCAATGCCGCCCGCGCTGATGCGGCATGTGGCGTAAATGGCGTCCTGGCCCGTGGCGGGTACCTGGGTGCATGTGTGTGTGTGTGTGTTAGCGATCACAAGGAAGAGTACTATGAAAGACCTGTGTGTGTGTGTGTGTGTGATAGAAAAGCACAAGGGAAAGGGTCGTGTATGTGTGTGTTAGAGATAACAAGGGAGAGTACTATGTGTGTGTGTGCATGTGATAGAGGTCACAAGGAGATAATAAACAAATGTGTGTGCATGTGTGTGTGTTTTAAGAACAGAACACGTCAGGGATCGACGTAAGAATATCAACTCTTTAAGAGGGCGTGTCAGCGGGCGGTGGTGTCAGAGGACGTGTCACACCGCGTGTGGGTCTGCAGGTGGTGTACACCTGGGTTCATGAGGCCAAACACAGCGCCAGCGCCCGTGTAGTCTTTCGCCACCCTTCCCGCACCTGCCGGTGCTGCTCCCCTCCCCTCCCCTCCCCTCCCCTCCCTTCAGCCCTCCCCCCTCAGCCCTCCCCGCATGTCGACGCTGCTCTGGATGCTCCTGCCGGGCTTATCGCGGACGCTGCCCGGCCTTCTCGCGTGTGGTCACAGGTGGGGTCTGTGTATTAGGCTGTGTATTACGTGTGGTCTGTGTATTAGGCTGGGTTGGGCTGGGTCTGTGCGTGCGGCGAGCCTGGGTGACGCGAGAACGTCCGAACAGAGTTACTCCTTCGGGACCGATGACCCAAGATGCCAACGACGACCAGATGAAAAGATTGAAGACTATCGCCAAGAACACGAGTATATCCCTCTCCTCTCCGCGCTCTCTGGTTCTGGGTTCTGGGTTTTCGGGTTGCAATGGTGCGCTTTGGTGTCTGGAGTGAACCACAACCCCTCCCTCCCCACCTGGTCGCTTTGGTTTCTGGAATGAACTGCCTCCCCACTCCCTCGTCGTTAATCAAACATGCATGGCCCCTCCCTCCCTCCCTCCCTCCCTGCCTCCCTGCCCACCTGCCGGTGCGCCAGCACGACCAGGTGCGCCGCCGCCAGCCGCTGCTTGGCCACCTCGGCGGAGGGCACCGCCAGCGGCAGCCGCGCGCTGGCCTCGGGCGGCAGCGCCTGGGGGTAGGTGGTGGTGGGGTGGTGGTGGTGGGGGTGTGTAGGTGGTGGTGGTGGTGGGGTGGCGGTGGTGATGGTGGGGGTGGGGTGAGGTGAGGTGGCGGTGGTGGTGGGGTGGCGGTGGTGGAGGTGGAGGTGAGGTGGCAGATTAGTGGGGCAGGGCAGCGGCAGCGGCAAGAGCGGAGACAGGTCGCGAGTGCAGTGAAGTGCCGTGAGCGCCGTGGCGCCGCTGCCGCGCTGCCCTCCCCCCCGCGCCCGCTGCGCGGCTGCCTTCCCGCCCTCCCTCCCTCCTCCCCCCTGCCATCCCTCCTCCCCTTGCCTACCCTCCTCCACCCTCCCTCCCTCCTGCCCCACCCACCTTCCAGGCGTTGAGGAAGTCGGCGGCCTCCATGGTGCCACCCTCCTCCGTCAGCGCCGCCAGCGGCACCGCGTCGTTGAAGTACAGCACGCCCACCTGCAGGCAGGCGGCAGTGGTGGTGAGTGGTGAGTGGTGAGTGCGTGGTGGCGGCGGTGGCGGTGGGATGGAGTGGTTATGGCGAGGAGCATTTGTTTGCTAGCTCGCGTCTTTCAACCGCTGTTGCACAAGGCTTTGCCGCCGCTTTGCCGCATCATCCCCGCACAAGACAAGTGCTGTGCGCCCCAAGCGCCGCACCTCCTTCCCGACGGCATGCGCAATACGGTACTCACGCAGGTACACCCCACGGGCCGCGGCCCCTACTTCGCCCCCACTGTGCACTTGACAAGAGATACGTGCATGCGGTACTCCCGCGTTGCGCACGCGACCGCACGCACCTGGTTTGTCCGCAGCGCCACCTGCAGCCCAGTGCCCAGCGGCGGCGGCGTCACCTTGCTGCCGTCCACCGTGAGCGGCACGCGCACGGGGACCACCACGCCGCCGGGCGGCAGGACGCCGGGGCCGGGGAGCGCCAGCACCTGAGAGCGAGCATCATGAAACAAATCGAAGTCAAAGCATGCACATATGTGTGTGGCGGTCTCCACTCCATTGAGCATGGAGCAGCCACAGCATGGCGATGCCTGCATCCCTCACAGCGCGCTAGCATCCAGCGCGCGGCGCCGCACTGCCCCCCTGCTGCTGCTGCTGCTGCTACTGCTGCTGCTACTGCGGCTGCTACTGCTGCTGCCCTGCTCCTGCCATCAACTCACCTGGCTGGTGGGGCTGAGTCCAAAGCTGTTGCGGTTGGTTTGGATCATGAGTCCGTCCACCGGGGCCGCCTGCGAGCGGGAGGGAGGGAGGGAGGGAGGGCACGCGTGACACGCAGCGCAACGTAAACACAAAACCCCACATCGACGAAGCACGCCCGGCCAGGTGTGGCCATCGGCTGTCTCCTGCAAACCGCCAGGAGCTGCTAAATAAACCCCCGACAGCAAGCCATGCACCCAACTACGCTCAATGGCGCCATTCCTTAGTCCCCTCAATGACGCCAAGTTCCCGCAAGCGCAGGCACCACTGCCACCCCAGCCCCGGCGCCCGCCACCCGGCGCCCTCGTCACCTTCAACCCAATGACAGTATTACATCGTATTGCCTATGTCACACTTGCTTGACATGTTTAGTTTTGGTTTGGCGTAGCTTGGGCCTGATGTTTACAACCCCCCTCACCCTCACCGTGTCGTTCTTGAGCGCCAGCAGGTACACCACCTGCCCGCCCTGCCGCACCAGCCGCCCGCTGACCGACACGCCGCCGGGTGTGGACAGCAGCACCGGCAGCTGCGACAGCGCGGCGGGCGAGATGCCGCCGGCGGCGGCGGCTGACGCGGCGGAGGCGGCGCCGCCGAAGGAGGCGAAGGGGTCGGAGGAGGCAGCGGAGGTGCTGGCAACGGGCGCTGCTGCGCCTGTAGGTGGATTGCGAGGGGTGCGGACGCGGGCCATCCGCCGACTAGACATGATTACAAAACGCATGGAAGATGTTGTTGTACTCCTTCTAAAGGCCCTGCCCTTGCTGACGCCCCAAAACCCACAGCCCCCTCGCTCACCGCTGCCGCCAATGTCTAGCCCGCCCAACAAGTCGTCCAGGCCACGTGCTGTCGGCGCCGCCACCGCCGGGGCCGCCGCAGCTGCCGGTGCGGGCGAGGGCTCGGAAAGGTCGAGCAGGTCGCCCACCGCCGCCGCCGCCGCGCCCGCCGCCGCCGCGGCGTTGTTGTCGGACACCAGGCTGCCGGCCACGGCGCCGTCCTCCTCCTGTCGGGACAGGGGCAGGGGTAGGGGCAGGGGCAGAGGCAGGGGAGGGGGCGGGTCACTGAGGAGCTCCTTAATAATCTTGCTATCTGAGTGTGCTGCTTCTCGAGCGTGCATGTGCACGTGCAGCAGGTCAGGATGGGGAACGGGTGGTGGGTGCTTGGTGCGGTGACTGGGGGTCGTTTCCCTTGGGACGGACGCAGGCGGCTTCAGGCCACCCGCTCAGCAGCCCACGCACGGCATCCCCACGCCCGTCTCGACATCGCCACCACCACGCACCTCGACCCTTTCCCTCCCTTCTGGCCAGTGTGGCCACACCCCGTCCCCTCTCCACCCCCCGCACACCCCCTGGCCAGCCCCTTCCCCGTACACTCACATCCAGACGCTTCACACATTCCACACCTCACACACGCTTCAAACACACGCAAACATGTTTCCTAACACCCACACCCCCCCACACACACGCACCCACCTTCCTATCCTTGTGAGTTTCTAACACACGCACCCACCTTCCTATCCCATGTAACTTTCTAACACACACACCCACAAGCACCCACCTCGAACTTGCGGCTGCCCAGCTCCTCCGCCCGGGTGACGGCCAGGCGCTGCCGGCTGACAAAGGTCTCGGGCGGGCGGTGGTACACGGCCGCCACCGTGGCCAGGTACCGCGTGACCAGCTGAGTGCGTGCGCGTGTGTGCGTGGGGGGTTACGCGCATTAGAGTCAGAAGGAGACGGCGGTGGGGGGTTTAATGTTTGTTTAAGGAGGAGGGGCAATGAGGGCGAGTGGGGTGCGGGGCGATGAGGAGGAGAGAGAGCAAGCGGATTGCGGATGGGTTCGGCCGTTCGGTTTAGGTTGGAATGCTGTCTACACCCCATCCAGCCCCCCCTCCCAGAGCTCCACCAGCAGCCTCCCCCCAATGGGAATTGGAATGAATATATACTGCCCCCCGCCCACACCTTCTTTAATCTTAATGCGTGTAACCCCCCTGATAAACACCATCCATGGATGGCCACCCCCCCCTGGGCAGCTTCCTCTCCCCGCTAACCCCTCCCTCCCTCCCCCTCCACCTGCTCGAGCAGGCTGCAGCGCAGTCACGTTCTTCGCAGTTTGTTTCTCACCGGGACTGTTTACCAGTAACTCCCCCCCCCCCGCCCTCCCCCCCCACACACACACACCTGCTCCAGCAGGCTGGGGTCCAGGCTGCTGCTGTCGTCTGCGATGACGGGCTTCTCCGCCAGCACCACGTCCTTGGCGGCCTGGCGGTTGGGCGGCGGTTGGGTGGCGGTTGGGAGGTAGGTAGTTGGGAGGCGGTTAGCGTTAGGAGGGCGGCTCGAGAGGGGCGCATGGGTGTGTGTCGGTGTCAGTGTGGAGGGCGCATGGGAGCGTGTGTATGTGTGGCGGGGCGGGGCGGCGCGGGAGGAGAGGGTGTGCTGGCTTGACAGTGCTGCCCGTGCCAGTGCCCCGCTCGCCAGTTTGGTGTCTTGGTTCAGGACGGGGTGCTATCACAAAGCCCCTCTCCATACAACCACTCCACCCCAACCAACCCGCCAACCGCCCGCCGCTCCGCCGACTCCCCATCACGGCTCACCCTATCCCATCTCCTCCCATCTCATCTTTACTACCATCCGCACGTCCCATTCACCCAGCAGACCGCCCGCCGTTCCACTCCGCATTCCCTCCCCATCCTTTGATCCCCCCTCTCTATCTGCACACGCGCACCTCGGGGTCGGTCGACAGCAGGCGCCAGTAGATGAAGGCCCGGTCGCGCAGGTCCGGGCTGTCGGTCTCGTTTGTGGCGCAGGACAGCACCGCGCTGATCATCTGGGGGGTGTGTGTGTGTTGGCAGGTGGGGTTGTGTGGGGCCAGGTGGTGTGTGTGTTGGCAGGTAGGGTGTGTGTGTTGGCGGGTGTGGCAGGTGGGGGCGAGCGCGGGGGCATGCGTGGGAGTGGGGTGCCATGGTGCCATAATTAAGGACGAGGGGTGGGGGCAGGAGGGAGGTTGAGGAGGAAACAGCGGAAGGTAGGCAGCGTGGTGGTGGGCAGCTGCTGCACGGCAAAGCAAACACGTGACGTGCGACAAGGCCTGGTACGTGCACATGAGCGCACATGCGCCCCCCCCCCCGCCCCCGCCGGTGGACGCCCACCGCCCTGCCCCGCGCCGTCCTGCTCCACGCCGTCCCCCCCATCGGCACTTCACAACCATTTGATAAACACCATCCTATGGATGGCTACCCCCCCCCCCTTTAGTTTGGGCTGGTAACCACAACCCCCCCGCCCCGTGCCCCACGCCGTCCCCGCCCCGTGCCCCACGCCGTCCTGGCCCCTGCCCCACGCCGTCCCCGCCCCCCCCCCCCGCCCCGTGCCGCCCACCTTCTGCGCCGACTCGGTGGGCTTCTTGAGGAACAGCTTCACGGTGGCAGTCAGCAGCTGCAGCTGGACCTGTGGGGGGTGCGGGAGTGGGCGCGTGTGAGGAGTGGGATGTCATGCATGGGTAATAAAGACGTAGAACAGACGTTGCAACACACGTTGGCATACCGTTGGCATAGGGGGTGGGGGTAGCGGAAGGAGGTGTGGCTGGCAGCCCAGGCGCAAGTACGGTAACCCCTCCTCCGCAGCGCCCTCCCCTCCTCCTCTTGTCCCTCTCGCCCTGCCCTGCCCCTGTGCCCCCCCCCTCTGCTCGTACCATGCTGCTCTCCTCGGGGAAGGTCTCCAGAAAGGCCGCCATCAGCTCGTCCGCGTTGTCGATGCGCTCCGCGTACTCGCCGATGATCCAGATCATGCTGCTCTTGGCCTCGGGCTCGTCCAGGCTGCCCGGGTGGAGTGGGAAAAGGGTGTGTATGTGTGTGTGTGTGTGGGGGGGGTGCCATGCATGAGATGTAGACAGACGTTGGGGTTCCATGCATGTTAAATTAGACAGACGTTGGGGGGGGGCATAGGCGGGGTTATAATGAGGGAGAGGGGGGGGGGTTCCATGCATTTAAATTAATGACGAGGTAGACGTAGAACAGACGTTGCGACACACGTTGCCATACCGATGACCAGAAGGCGTAGTCGGCTCCGCGTGAAGACGACGATCCCCGTTCCGAATAGTTTGATCTGCCTAATATGTCATTCACTAAGGTGATCCGTGTGTAGAGGTAAAGTCGTGTAGAAGCTCAGAAAAACGCGAAAGACTCAGCGCATGTACGTGCTTCGCGCGCGCGTCGCTAAACTTTCCTAGACTTAGCGCGTTACTCACCTGGCGCCGCATCGAGCAAGCGCCACACCACGCGCCGCGCCGGATCGCGGAGGGGTGGAGAGGGGGAGGGGAGGGATGGTGGACCACACCCAGCCATGCCTGCTTCAGGCCTTGGTCAAGCCTGTTTCGTGTCTTTTGCACACCCACACCCCTCTCTGCCCCGCCTCCCCGCCCCCGCCCCCGCACCTGTCCAGGTTGTCGCACAGGGTGGCGATGATGGACTCGTACTGGTTGGGGTAGCGGCGGAAGATGTCCTGTGGGGAGAAGTGGGAAGGAGGTGGAGAGAGAGTGTGTGTGTTAGAGATCACAAGGGAGAGAACAGCAGACATAGGACAATGCGTGCGGTGCGATGACGGACGGTCGAGAGTGTGTGTGTTAGAGATCACAAGGGAGTGTGTGTGTGTGTGTGTGTGTGTGTTAGAGGTCACAAGGGAGTGTATGTGTGTGAGTTGGACGTGAGGAGCGGGTTTCATTTTGGTTGCGCCAGAATATGCAGCGCTGCTCAGGCAGCCATCCTGTGTGTTGCCACGTGCCCCCTGCCTCCGTCCCACACAAGCCAGCCCAAGCGACCTTCACAGCACGCCTCCCCCTCTCCACCCCTCCGCCCCATCCAATCCCTCTCCCCTCCCCTTGGCGCCCCCCCCCCCCCCGTAGAAACCAGCTCCCCTAGTTCCCCGCGCCTCCCCCCCCCCTCCCCCGCCGCCCGCCAGCAGCCTCGGCGGTCAGCTCGCTGAAGCCAACGGTACGAACTCTGCCGCGTGTAACCCCCGCTGCACCTCTGGACATCGGCACTTCATTTTTTTATTAAACACCGTCCATGGATGGCTAACCCCGCCCCTCGCCCCGCCCCCCGCCCCGCCCCGCCCCCTCCTATCCCACAACCCACCTTGATGACGATGATGGCCTCCTGCACCACGTAGCTGACCTTGGTCTGGATCAGCTCCAGCAGCACGTTGATGCAGCGCTCCGTGGCCTTGTCCAGTGCCACCGCGCAGCGCCCGATGGCGCGGACCGACCTTTGTTTTTTTGGGGGGGAGGGGGGTTACATGCATTAGGGTTAGAAGGAGAAGGGGGGAGAGAAGCAGGGGGAGAGTACGGGGGGTTACATGCACGAGAAGGGGGGTTGTTAGGGGGGGAGTTAGGGGGGTTGGGGAGGGGCTCCGCGAGGGGGTAGGTCATTCCAATGCCCAGCCCAGCCCTTGAAGCCTTAGAAGTTAGGGGGTTGGAGGGTCACAGAGGGTCACGGGTTTGGGGCCGACGTGGAGGCCGCGCTGGAGGGTAACAGGCGTGTGCGGAGTCTCGTGAAGGGCGGGGCAGGCTGCGTGGTAGCAGGGCGATGTGATGGTGGGTTGCTTCTCCATTCGCGCCCCCGACTTGACAGTGTGATTCTGTGCGATCAGCACTCATATACCTAAGCCTATCGGACGGGAGTAATGGAACCCAAGGATCCCTTTCCCCTCACGCCGATAACGCTACAGTTCAACACTTCGACAGCCGCCCGCTTCACGCCCCTGCGCCGAACCCTGTCGCCGTGCAACGCCCTCGCCCGTGCCGCCGCGCCGCGCCCTCTGGCACCTCTGCCCTCCTCGTTCTTTTGCATCGGGTACGGTTTATTGGTCTAGGGACAACACCCGCCCCCCCTCCTGCTCTCACTCACTTGCGCACGAAGTCCACGTCCACCTCCTGCGCGTACTCCTTGAGCTCCAGCAGCACCTGCAAACCGCGGAGTGGACACGCGCGGCAGCAAGACAACAAAGTTTGGCTTACCATCGCTCGACACACCATCTTAGTCGCCGATCGAGCTCGAGGGCACCCGTAGGGCTGCTCCGCCACGTGCGCGGGTCTCCAGCCCCCTCCACCCCTCCACGCCGCCTCCTCACGCACGCACGGCCCCCCTCCATCCCCCACCCGCACCCACCCACCCGCACCCACCCACCCGCACCCACCCTCCCACCCACCCTCCCACCTGGTCGATGTTCTTGTCCGAGGCCAGCCGGATCATGATCTCCAGCTTCTCCATCTTGACGTACAGCGGGTCGTTGTACTTGCAGAAGAACACCTGGGGGGTGGGGGTGGGGTGGAGGGATGGTTGTGGGAGAGGTGTGTTGCAGCGGTGGCGGTGAGGGCTACGCAGGGTCGGAGGTTCCCACCGCGCATTGGCAAAACGCGCAGGCCTGGTCGCCAGCCGCCACGCCGCGAACATGCCAGGCTTCATGTCTCTTCCTCCCCGACGCACTTCCGCGCCGCTGCCCCCCCCCCCCCACTCGACTCCTCGTGCCTGCTGCCCTACCCTTCACCTTCTTCGCCTGGTGCCCCCACCCACCATGGTCGCTTTGGTTTCTGGAATGAACTACCCATCCAACCCAACCCAGCCAGCTTCCACGCCCCTTCCCCAGCCGCCGCCGCCCGTGGGCCCCTCCTCCTGCCCCTCCTCCAGCCCTCCTAGCAAACACCCACCCACCCAACGCAGCAAACCCAGCCCAGCCAGCCCAGCCCACCTTGACCTCGTTGGCCAGGATAGCGGGCCGGCGCTGCACGATGAGGTTGATGTTGCGCAGCGCCACGTACTGCACCTCCGGCTCCGCAGCCAGCAGCGTCACCAGCGGCGGAGCCATCTTCTTGCTCCACGCCTGTGGTGTTTACGTGTGTGTGTGTGTGTGTGTGTGTGTGTGTGTGTGTGTGTGTGTGTGTGTGTGTGTGTGTGTGTGTGTGTGTGTTTCACATCACGGAAACCGGTGAATCCCCGCCTCGGCGCGTGTGCGTGTGTGTATGTGTGTGTGAGTGCATATGTGTGTGCGTGCGTGCTGGTGAGCACAGAGAGTTTGGGGCCGCGTGCGTGCGCGCGTTTGAAGGGCGCGGCGCGGCTCGGCTTTCCCGCGACCTGGCCCCAAACTGCCTCTGCCCGTGTCATCGCGTGGGCCCATGACTATGGCCCATGACTACTGGTATGACCACAATGCCAACAACAACAAGCATCTGCACCCTTGCAGGCGTTGTCACATGAGCCATGAGCCCCGCCCCCGACCCTGCCCCCATGTCCCCGTGTCCCCGCACCACCGCCCACCGCAATCGAAGCCAGCCCCCCCCACCGGCCCCCACGACGCCCTCACCTTGATGGTGTCCTCTCCGCCGCCCGGCCCCAGCGCTACCACGTCCATGCAGCGCAGGATGACCTGCGGCGGCGATGCGGCGTGGTGTGGTGCGGCGGCTAGTGTCAGGAGCAGACGAACGGCCCGCAAGGTCCACAGGCATCAGGAGCACCGCAGTCGCCCCCCCCCCTCAGCACCTGCGCAGCACCCAGCCGACCCTTGCGCCGCCCTGGCACTTGTCGTGCCCCCTCGCCCCTCCCGCCCCTCCCACCCCCGTTCGGGTTCTCTTGGTCGTTTTGCTTCTGGTTTCTGGAATGAACTACCCGCCCCTCCCACCCCCGCCCCTCCCACCCCCGCCCTCGCCCCCGCCATTCCCCCTCCCTGTACCTTTCCTTATCTACCCCCAAACCCCCAAGCTCCCCTCCTCCAACCAACCAGCCAGCCAATCAACCAACCAACCAGCCAGTCAACCTACCAACCTACCTACCAACCAACCAACCAACCAACCGACCAACCACAACCAGCCCTCGCCCCCGCCCCCCCCCCCCCACCTTGACCGCGGACAGCACCACCGCGCTGTTGACGTGCTGCAGGCGCGGCAGCACGCGCTCCGCGATCTTCTCCGCGTCCTTGGGGTCGCGTGTGTCGTAGGCAGCCAGCGAGTCCAGGATGAACACCTGGTGGGGGCGGTGATGGCGGTTAGAAGGAGGAGGAGAACAAGGACAGGTTCAAGGTTATGAAGGGGTTGTGGAGGGGCGGCGCGCGGTGGTGTTGGTAATTGCTGTGAGCGGCGCAAGGCAGCACGGCGGCCATACCCTCTGCCAGCCCGGCCTCCATCCGCCTGGCCCCCCCCGCCTCTCCCCTACCTGGCCACGCCTGCTCTTTCTAACTCAAAATCCGTGTTGACCCCCTCCCCCGAGCCGACTACGCCTTCTGGTCATCGGTATGCCAACGTGTGTTGCAACGTCTGTTCTACGTCTACCTCGTCATTAATGAAACATGCATGGCACCCCCCATCCCCGCGCTGCGTTCCCCGCGCGCCTACCTGCCCCCACTCAGTGCACTCGTTCAGCGCCGCCAGCAGCTTGTTGAGCGTCTGGCTGTTCATCTGCAGCAGGTCCTTGCCGGGGCCCGCCAGCTCCTGGATCTCCTGCGTGTGTGCGCGCGTGTGTGTGTGGTAGTTCATTCCAGGAACCAGAAGCGAAGGGGGGAGTCACATGCATTAGAATTATAAGGAGGATAAAAGTAAAGGCCGATGTCCAGAGGTACAGCGGGGGCGGTGGATCAAGGGAGGGAGGGAAGGCGAGGATGGGTTCCAGGTGTGAGTTGGGACACAAAAGGCGGCATAGCTAATGGGTGGGCTGGAATTCACTCCCTGCAGCGAGGTCCCCTTCCAGCCACAATCACAGGCAGAACAAACCTCCCACGGCCAGCACCCATCAACCCCATCCCCGCCCCCCACTACCCGCCCGCACCTGCAGCGCCGCCAGCGCGTTCGCCACCACCATGGGGTTGGCGTCGCTCAGCATCTCCTGTGGGGTGGGGTGGGGTGCCATGCATGTTTTATTAATGACGAGGTAGACGTAGAACCGGCGTTGCGTTGGGGTGGGGTGGGGTTCCATGCATAGTATGACGAGAAGGCGAAAACGTATGATGCGGAACAGGCGGCCTTTGGGGCAGGTTTGACAAGAGAGCGGGCGGCGCGCCGGGCGGGCGCGGTGGTCAGTTGCTGTCAGTCCGTTGCGGCAGTCTAGACGCGCGCCGCCCTCCTTCCACCGCCACACCGGCCTTGCTCCTGGCTCCTCTCCCTGTTTCCCCCCTCTCCCTCCTCCGCCATCCCTGCAACCCGCGCTCCACCCACCTTCAGACCCGCCCCTGGAGTGAACCACCCCCAACCAGCCCCACCCATCCCTCCAACAATCCGCGCTCCTGACGAGCATAACAACACACACACACTCCAACACACACACACACACACACACACACGCCCCCTCCAACCCCCCACCCGCACCCCGGCCCCTCACCCTCAGCATGTCCAGGAAGCCCCGGTCCTCCACCAGCTCAGGGTTGATGTCGTACAGCTTGGCCACACACACCGCCGCCGTCTTGCGCACGTAGGGGTCGTCGTCCTGGTGAGCATTGGGAGGGAAGGTGGGGGAGGGCAGGGGGGGGAGGCGGGAGCAAATTGACGGGTGGGTTGGGGTGGAGGGGTGGAGAGAGGGTGAAGGGGAGTGAGTGAGCCGCGTGTGGTGGCATGCGGCATGCCGCATGCGGCGTGAGTGGTCGTGTTCTCGCCCCCGCACAAGGAAACGCTTCTGCCTTCGCTGTTTCGACCCACCCCCGGCTGTCTTGGCTACCCCAGCCTTCCTCCGGCCCTGCCAGCGCACTCATATGCCGCGGCCGCCAGCGCCCGTCTCGGCCTCTACAGCCCACCACCACCACCACCTCGCTCCTCCTCCAGCCCCCCCCTGCCATAGCCTCCAGCTGCCTCCCTCTTGCTGCCTCCTCTCCAGCCCTGCTGCTTCTTTACAGCTGCTGCTCCTTTGCTGCTGCTGCTGCTGCTGCCGCCGCTGCTGCCTCCTCGCCAAACGCCGCTGCCAGGACCACCGCCTCCCTGCTGCCAACCGCCTCCCTGCCGCCAGCACCCCAGCACCCCCCCCGGGGCGCCCAGCTACTGCCGCTATTACTGCCGTGCTACTGCCGCTGCTACTGCCGCTACTACCTTGAGGCAGCGCTGCAGCGGGTCGCACAGGTACTCGGTGATTTTGTCCACCCGGATGCAGCCCATGGTGCGGACCGCCAGCGCGCGGATGAGCGGGTTGGGGTCTTGCGAGTCCTGCGCGGACACAGGCATAAACAGTGGGTGCGTGGTAGGTTTGGTGGCGATGTGGATCATGTGGGTCGCGAGGGCATGGGAGCATGGGTGAAGGCAGGGCGGTGGATGCGGTCTGTGACCAGGAGCTGCCCGGCGCGGCTGGGAGGGGGGGGCCGGGGGCGGGAACGCCGGCGCCGCAGCGGCCGCGCCCAGTGCTGGATAACCGCTGAACTGCCGCAGCCTTGTGGCCATATCTCAACCATGGTTGCCGTGTTAATCTGCACGGCGAGACCGCCCTTGGGTGACGCGGCACGTCCACCCACGGCGTCGCGGCACGGCAGGGGCCTCTCCCGACCCGGCCCTGCTGTTCCCTCGATTCCCCACCCCCGCTCCGGCCGGCGCTCCGGCCCTATCGTGCGTTCATGAACCGCACGGGCAGCGTGAACGGTCCACCTCTGACAAATCCATCCAGTTCTCCAGAGTTAACGCAGATGGGAGTCCACCTGCGCCTCCTGGCGCGGCGCTCCCGAAGACCATCGTGCCACCGAAGCGTGCCTTCAGCCCCCGACCGCCACATAGTCGCATTACAGCCCTATTTCATGGTGCTGGAACATGTCCAGGCCCTCCTCGCCCCAACCCGCCCCGGCAGCGGCCCTGCTCCGCGCAAAGACGCTCCAGCTTCCGCGCATTCCGCACCTTGACGAACGTGTTGACGGCCATAATGGCCAGGTCCGGCTGGGTTTTGGCATAGTTGATAAGGTACAGATACACCAGCTTCTTAAGCTCCAGGTCGTCCGTTTGCATGCAGTTGACCACGTCGGGGAAGAGCATCGACACATCCTTCCCCACGGTCATAGCAGCGATGACCTTCTTCACCGCATCCTTCTTCTTTGGCCGGTCCAAGCTCCGCAGCTCCTCCTTGAGCTCGTGGATCTCACCTGCCAAAAGTTTGCGAGGTGATCGCGCGAATTGGCGCCTTTCGAACTGGTTCCCGGCGAGCGGAACATGTCCTCACCTCTCTTGGTGGTGGAAAAGTATTTGCCGTCAGACATGGCTGCAGCCTAGCCCTGAGGGCACCCGACCTGTTGTCTCAAGGCCCCGAAATGTTCACCTAAGCCCTCAAATGCAATGCAGTGGCCTTAACAACGTGTACTGGAGCCTTGGGGCACAAAAAATTAGTTATGGGGGCATGGGCGGAGAGTCGCGGATTTCCGCTGCAATTGCACATTGAGCTCTGCCTCCAGGCGCAGCCAGCGCAGCTGAAAACGAATTAAACGCAATTTTTAAATGGTTCCAGATACATTGCATGAGAGGGTGTGCTCGGGAAAGGGTTTTGCTTGACAAACAGACACATCTTCGCGGCTTTCGGGGGGACATCGCCGAGACGACCGTCCGGCACGCTGATAACTCACCCGCGCGCACGCACTTCGCTTTCCTTTGCAGTCTCTATGACAACTGTGTAGACGCCACGGTAGACAGCGCGTCGGCACGCCAACCGTCGCGGACCGTAAAAAGCCGAGGAACCACAGCAGGGCTGTGCGGATTTTCACGCACGGGTGGGCCCCAGCTCGCTGATACCGATGAACGGCCGGGCGCGAGATGACGACGCTCTGCCCCTGTGGGCCGCTCACGGTGCTAAGCCGCCTGAACGACAGGTGCAGCAGCCACGGCCACAGGAACAGCAGCCACAGCAACTCCCGATGCAGCATGGCATAGCGGCCCTGCCTGCTGCGGCCAGCGGGGGGGCTGGGGCACCACCCAGGGGCTCTCCGCAGGCCACGGGCGCTGTTGTGGCACCCCCCAGAGCTAGCGGCCTCAACAACCGCTGCACGCTTTTGCTGGTGGTTGTGGCAGCAGCAGCTGCGGCCGCCGCGGCCGTTGCCGTCTTGGCGCCAGCTGTGTTGCAGGACTCGAGCAGTGCCCCCGGCGGCAACGGCGCGGTGCATGTGTTGGGTCTGCTACTGCTTCCCGGCGGGAGGCTGCTGGCGAGCCACCGCCCGCCCTACTGGACACACAGGCCGCCGACAGCGCACCCGGCGGATACCGAGTCGCTGCTGCGCGGTGTTGATGACTCGCCAGCAGGCACCGCCCATGCGGCTTCCAGGTCAGCCACGCCCTCTGCTGGCGGCAGTAGCGGCGGCAGCACTGGTGGCAGTAGCGGCGGCAGCACTGGCGGCAGTAGCGGCAGCACTGGCGGCAGTAGCGGCAGTGGCGCGGTGCAGAAGCAGCGTCGTAGGAGCCGGGGGGCCAAAGCCCGCGGCCCGGCAGTGGCTGAGCTGCTGCTGACCGGCCCTGAGTTCGGCAGCCTGGACGGTGATGATGATGGCGGTGACGACGACTACTACTACTACCGGGCGGAGGAGGGGCGGTGGCAGCAGCAGCAGCAGCAGCAGCAGCAGCCCGCTGGCGCTACAGCTGCTACAGCCGGTGCCAGGCGGTCGTCTTCGGCGGTTGTTGTTGTTGCGGCAAACTGGACGCTGTCAAACGCCAACGGCAGCATTCGCGGCCTGCCCATACGGCTGCCGGGCTACCCCCTGCAGGTCGGGGCTAGGTGCTGGTCGGGTGCTGGCTGAGGGGTGGGGGGGGCTGGCTGAGGGGGGGGCTGCACGTGGGGGGGCTGCACGTGGGGGGGGGGGGGCTGGGGGCTGTGTTTTGATGCTCGATAGCGATAGTGTGGGCGGTTTGGGGGACGGGGTTGAGCAGGGGAGGCGGCAGCCGCGGTACACGGCACGGCATGGCGGGTCGTCACAATTCACCGAGGTCGCAGTTCCCGGCGGGGCAGCGGGTAGCGGCTGTCCACCGCTCTCCACAATGCATGACGTGTCAGTGGCCGGGAGGTGGCTGTCCATTCCTGCACCAGCACAATCACAATCACCACCACCACCACCACTACCACCACCACTACCACCACCGCCACTTCTATTCTTAACCTAATATGCATGGAACCTCGGCCTCTCCAGCCCACCGCCGCCACCACCACCACCACCACCACCACCACCACTCACCACCGCCACCACCACCACCACCGCCACCACCACTGCTGCGCAGGCGCTGCGGGAGGCGGGGCTGCTGGGGGCGCCGGCCGACGACCCCCGAAGCGACCCGCTGTACAGGTGGGGGTTTGTGGGGGCGGGGGTTTGTGGGAGTGCGGGGGTTTGTGGGTTTGTGCGGGGTTATTAAGCAGTTATGGTTATGATGCCGGTTTCAGTCGAAATTCGACTGGGGTGCGAGCGTGCACGCGGGCTGATGGGTGGGGGAGGCGGGGTGGAGGAGAAGGGGGCTGGCTGCATGCCCTGCGCCCTGCTCCAGGGCTGCGGGGTGATGCTTGAAGACACCGCCGACACTTGGTCATGGTCTGCTATGCATTTTAGGGGGGCCTGCTGGCCCCTGATAGCCCGTGTGCCTTGCTTTGCCCTGCGTGACCGTCGTCCCGACGTCGCCAGTCCTGCCTGCTGTACGCCGCGCATGACCGGTGCTGACGTCATAACTGCCGTACTGCAACGGCACTCACGCGACCCCGCCCCCGTCGTCGTCATTAACTAAACATGCATGGCACCCACCGCCCCTCGCTCGCTGATTTGGTTTTGGTTTAGAATGGGCTGGTTTGGACAACCCCCACCCCACCCCGACACACACGCCTTCCACCCGACAGGTTCAACGACCAGGCGTTTGAGTGGGTGGCGATGGACACGTGGACGCTCACCGGCCTGTTCGACGCCCCGCCGCCGCCGCCGCCTCAGCCGCCGCCGCCGCCGCGTCAGCAGCAGCAGCAACACCTCTCGCAGGGGGGTGCGGCGATGGGGGCAAGGCAGGACTGGGGCCGGGACCGGGGCCGGGGCCGGGACAGCCTGCAGCAGCAGCAGCAGCAGCAGCAGCAGGGCGGTGACCGCCGGGGCCCGCAGCTCGGGGGCCAGGAGGCGGACGAGGGGGCGAGGGAGACACAAGACACTAAGGAGCAGGCGGAGGAGGGGGCGGAGGAGGAGGAGCAGGAGTGGGCGGAGGAGGCGGAGGAGGAGGAGGAGCCGGAGCAGCAGGAGTGGGCGGAGGAGGCGGAGGAGGAGGAGGGCTGCGGTCTGGACCTCGTGTTGAGTGGTGTGGACACGGTGGCGGAGGTGTGGCTCAACGGCGTCCGGCTGGGCGGCGTGGCCAACTTCCACAGGTGTGGGTGGTGTGGGTGGTGTGGGTGGTGTGGGTGGGGGAGCGTGGTGGGGGAGGAGTCGGTAAGAGGTGGGGGTGGGGGAGCGAGGTGGGGGAGGAGTCGGTAAGAGGTGGTTGTGGGGGTGCGGGAGGTGTGTGACAACGCAACGAAGCATTTCCCTTTGTCTTTGCGTGTGCCCCTTCCCCATCCATCTCCATCTCCAACCCGTGCAGGACGCACCGCTTCTTCGTGCGTGACCTCATCCGACGGTCTACACGGCGGCCGCATGGCGGCAGTAGCAGCAGCAGCACCACCACCACCACCAGTGGCGGCAGTAGCAGCAGCAGCACCGCCGCGCCCCCGCCAGCTGCTGCTACTGCGCCCGCCAACAACCTGACGCTGGTACTGCACCCTGCCGTGCCGTACGTACGACAGGCGGCCGCCGCCTACCCCTACCCGCTGCCCTCCAACACGGTGGGGTTGGGGTGGGTGGGTTGTGGTTACCAGCCCAAACTAAACCAAACCCAATGCATAAGAGCGAGGTGGGGTTGCGGGGCTGTTGGACGGCGGGGAATCTCGTGGCATGGGGTGGCGGCACTGGGGTGGGGTGGGTTGTTCATTGCAGAACCCAAGCAAGGGGGTGGGGGTGGGTTGTGGTTACCAGCCCAAACTAAACCAATCTAAAGGAAGCGAAGTTAAGCAATGCAGGGGTGGGGTGGGGTGGGGTGGGGACGAGCCACGCAGCTGCCACGGGTACAGCCAAGGCGCGGGGTCGACGGAGCAGCAGCTGGTGGGGTGTAGCGCAGCACCCCACGTGCTTTGTTTACCATCCCTCGCCACCCCTGACCACCCCTCGCCACTCCTCTCCGCCCCTCTCCATTTCCCCGCTCAGTCTGCTCCACCCCTCTCCACTCCTGTCCCCCCCTCTCCTTCTCACCCAACCCCCATTGATACTGCTGCCGCTGCCGCCGCCGCCGCCGCCGCAGGCGCCGTACGCCTACGGGCAGTTCGCCTTCCTACGCAAACCCGCTTCCGACCTGGGCTGGGACTGGGGCCCCGCGCTGGCGGCCGCTGGCCTGCACGGCTCCGTACGGCTGGTGCGGTACTGCGCGCCGTACGCCGCGGGGGTGCACGTGCTGGAGCAGGTGCATGAGCGCGTGGGGGGCGGAGGAGGAGGGGGAGGAGGGAAAGGAGGGGGAGGAGGGAAAGGAGGGGGAGGAGGAGGGGGAGGAGGAGAGGGAGGCCCGGAGGTCGACCGGAGCAGCAGCAGCAGTGGCGGCGGCGGCAGTAGCAGCAGGATCCGCGGTGGCGGGCTGGAAGGGCAGGGGCAGGGGCGGCAGGAGGACGAGGGGGAGGTGGGGGTAGGGGACGTGGCGTCGGCGGTCACCCTCCGACTCGAGGTGGAGGTGTGGGTGCCGCCGCCGCCGCCACAGGCCGGTGATGACAGCGCCAAGAGCGGTGGCAGTAGCAGCAGTAGCACCACAAGCAGTAGCAGTAGCAGTAGCACCGCCGATGCCGCAGCCCCCACCCGCAGCCGGGACATGCTCTCTTCAGCTGCTGCTGCGGCTACAGCTACAGCGGCGGCGGCTGGCAGCTGTCCTAATTTGGACATGGTCGGCGATGAACCGCTGCCGTCAGCAACCGTGGTGGTTGAGCTGTACACCTTCAACGCCAACGTCACCAACGGCCGGAGAGCATCGGTTGGTAACTGCTCGGAATGCGGCGGCGGCGCCGTGGCCAGCGGTGGCAGTAGCAGCAGCGGCAGCAGCAAGGACCCGACCGGCAGCGGCAGTAGCACGAGCGGCTGTAGCTGCCCCATCGCGCGCGTGGAGAAGCCGCTGTGCCCCTGTGCGCTGCAGACGGGCGGTCGCTCCCATGCAGTGCTTGAGGTGCGGCATCCTGCGTTGTGGGGCGGGGCTTTCGGGCGCGTCGCGATTTGGTTATTAATATATGCCATCGTCGAGAGCTTGCGTTGGTGTGTGCCGTCCGTACGGTGCATGTATGGTGCGCGTGCCCGTTGCTTGGCGGTGGTGACAGCAGCCGCTCGCTCTTCCCGCGCGCCGCCCCCCTCTGGGTTGGGCTGGCTGGTTCGGGTTCTTTTGCTTGGTCGTTTCACTTCTGGTTTCTGGAATGAACTACCCCCGCCCCCCCCCACACACACACACACCCCTGCTGTAAGCCCCGCAGATGCACCTGCCGGCGGCGGCGGTGGCGCTTTGGTGGCCGGTGGGCTTCGGGCCCCAGCCCCTGTACCGGCTGGCCGTGAGTACGGTAGTAATGCACAGCTGTGCAGTATCGTAGTGACTTGGCTTCGTTCCTTTCTGTGTGTCCTGTCGCGCTATTAGTTGTGGCATGGTTTGTTATGGTTTGTGCTATGGTCCATTAGCTTCCTTCCGGCGCCAGTAATGCAAATTATGCAAATTGTGCAAATTATGCAAATTGTGCTGTGCCTGACCGCGCGCTGTCGCGCTAGCCATTGCTCGAATGCCTCGTCGCCCGTACGTCCTTATGACGAGCGACATGACGGCTGCACGGGGTGCTGCTGCCCTGCCCTGCTGTACGCTGCACTGCCCTCCACTGCAGGCATGGGTGGAGTCCAGTCCGGCAGCGCAGCAGCAGCAGCAGCAGCAGCAGCAGCAGCAAGGCGACGACAGCAGCCCTGCCTGGGACGCGGCTGCTGGCGGCCGGCAACCCGCCGGCGGCGCCCAGGGCAAGTCGGTCGCGGCGGCTGGCGGCGGCGCCGCAGTGGAGGCGGCGGAGCCGACTGCTGCTGCTGCTGCTGCTGCTGCTGATGGTGACGCGGAGGAGGGCGTGGCGGCGGCCGCTGCCTCCGCCGCCGCTGCCTCCGCCGCTGCCTCCGCCGCTGCCTCCGCCGCCGCTGCCTCCGCCGCTGCCTCCCCCGCTGCCCCCGCCGCCGCTGCCTCCGCCGCCGCTGCCTCCCCCGCTGCCCCCGCCGCCGCTGCCCCCGCCGCCGCTGCCTCCGCCGCTGCCTCCGCTGACGCTGTCGTCGTCGCTGCCTCCCCCGCTGCCCCCGCCGCCGCTGCCCCCGCCGCCGCTGCCTCCGCCGCCGCTGCCTCCCCCGCTGCCCCCGCCGCCGCTGCCTCCGCCGCCGCTGCCTCCCCCGCTGCCCCCGCCGCCGCTGCCCCCGCCGCCGCTGCCTCCGCCGCTGCCTCCGCTGACGCTGTCGTCGTCGCAGGCAGAGGCGGCGGCTGGCGGGTGGCGGCGGGCGCAGACCGGCAGCTGCCCGTGCAGCGGTGAGAGCGAGCGAGGAAGCTGTAGCTAGGAGCCGCCGAATGGATGAAGCCGCGGGCACCATGCGTGCTACAGCCGTATTGTAGTAAGCTGTGTCTCGTGATTGTGGCGGGCGTCGCAGCGAGCGAGGTTGAGGCGGACTGACTGGCAAAGCGGCAGCGAGGGACGGCGGAGCAGGACAGACCACGTACCACGACCTGCATGCCCCGCCCAGCCAACCCTCCCATTACTGGGCTGTGCTCCTCCGTCCTCCTGTGCTTTCCCGCCCTCCCTTCCCTTACCCCTTCACCTCTGCCCGACCTGCCCGACCTGTCCGACCTGCACGACCGGCATGCACGATCACACACACGACCACACACGCAGGCGTGTGGGCTTCCGCACACTGGAGCTGGTCACCCAGTCGCTGTCGGGCGGCGGCTCCCTGGCGACTTCCGGGGAACTGTGGGACCCGCCAGAGGAGCAGGAGGAGGAGGCGGACGAGGCGGAGGAGGAGGAGGAGGCGGTGCAGTCCGCCGGAGGTGGTGGTGCCCGAGGCGGAGGCAGCGGCGGCGGCCCTGGCGGCGCGCCGAGGGCGTTCCCCGACCGTGAGTGCGTGATGACTAGCGGAAACTGCCGCGCAGCAACTAGAGCGTGCCCATTGCTCTTTGCCCCGTACACACACATGCATACATACCGTACGCTACGCCGCCATGCTAGCCGTGCTGTGTTGCGGCCCGCAAACCAACTAACCCGAAGAACCGATTTCTCACACCGTGCTTACTTACCTGCGCGTATATATATCCTATCGCGATCAACACAGTGCGTGCCCACCCATCCTTCGCTGCATATCCTTGCAACCCGTCCCCTCCCCTCTTCCCCCCTCCCCCCCATTCAACCCAAACAGCCCCCGACGAGTCCTTCTTCCTCCGCGTCAACGGCCGCCCGCTGTTCGCACGCGGCGCCAACCTCGTCCCGTTGAGCCCGCTGCACACCGACGTGGTGGCGGCGGGCCCGGAGGCGCTGGCGCGGCTGGCGGCGGCGGCGCTGGGCGCGGGCATGAACATGCTGCGTGTGTGGTGAGTGAGTGTTCGTTCGGGGTCTCTCTAGCTATGAGCCGTGTGGCCCGAACCCGCCGCATGCCTCCGGTCCGCCCCCTCCACCCCAGCCCATCCACCCATCCATCCACCCCATCCCATTAGGGGCGGCGGGCGCTACGCGCTGGATGCGCTGTACGACATGGCGGATGGGGCGGGGCTGCTGCTGTGGCAGGTGTGTGCGTGGGGGGTTGTGGTTACCAGCCCAAACTAAGCCAAACCCAATGCATAAGAGCGCGGAGGTGAGCGTGGGGACGTGGGTGACACGTGGCCACACAGGCGCACGCTAGACCCAAGGTGACGGAAGTGAACGAACGCCAGACAGCGGTCCCAGCCAAGGCAGGCCTGAACGGTCACCGCCTTTGATTGGCCAGGGAAACCGAGGCCAGGGGGTCATAAGCCTGGGAAGGGGTTGGCAGGCGCACTCGGGGTCTCTTGCGCAGCCCCCAATCGCAGCCGACGGACATGTGTGTGTGTGTGTAGTCACAAGGTGGTGCGCACTTCTCCTGCCTTCCTGCCTCGCGAAAACCGAAGGACATGACCGACCGCCAGCCCGCGGCGGCCGAGCGCGGCCAAGCCCCTGTGCAAGCAAAGCCGCCTGTGAAGTCGTCACGTGGCCCTCGCGCCGTGATGAACGAAAAAGAGCCTCTTGTCAACATGGATTTGCGCGCGTGCGCCACGCAGGAGTTCATGTTTGCGTGCAACCCCTACCCCAACACACGTGATTTCAATGAAGAGGTGGGTGAATAATGGAGAAGCAAGAGCTAGAGAATTATTAGGTGGCTGGTGATACCGTATCGGTCTTGCGAAAGCGCGTGGGGTCGGTGAGCGCCCACGGCAATCCCGGACTGCTGGCGCCATCTATCTGCAGCTCTTGCGTACTCCAATCTGTGCCTCCTGACCACGCGGCCTCCAGTTCAGCCCGCCAACCACCTCCTCCCCCGCATGTCCTTCCCGCATGTCTCTACCGCGCGTATCACATACCGGTATTACAGGTGCGGCTGGAGGCGGAGGAGCAGGTGCGTCGGCTGGCCGGCCACCCCTCCGTCGCCGTGTGGGGCGGCAACAACGAGGTAGGCGGGGCAGGGCCCAGCAGATAGCTTGCCGCGTGCTGGCAGCACGTTTCGCCGTGATCGTTTTGATCGCAACCAACCAGCCGTTTCTACTTGCTATGACTATGACATGCATCATTCGCACCTGGGTTTGGCTGGTTTAGGTGTGCTGGCCTCCTTTCTAACACTTTACGAGCCGCTCCTACCAAGTGCGACACGTGTGCACGCTCCCCCAAGCAAACACGCACCACCACCACCACCACCAAACGCACCACCACCACAACACGCACCAACCCCGCAACAACGCACCACCACCACAACAACGCCCATCCCCACAACAACGCACCACCCCCACGACAACGCCCACCCCCACAACAACGCACCACCGCCACCACAACAACGCCCACCCACCCACCTGCTGCTGGGTTCGTGTGTCCCCGCCGTCAGGTGGAGGCCAGCTTCTCCTGGTACCCCGAGACCGCCGCCAACCCGCGCCTGTTCGCGGCGGACTTTGTGGAGCTGTTCGTCAAGACGATCAAGGAGGGCGTGACCGACCGGGTGGGTTAGAGCAGTTAGAGCAGTTAGAGCAGTTAGTTGGTTGCAGGTGGAAGCATCAGTGGGCTGGTAACCACAACCGTCTCCCTCCCCCCCCTGGGCCCCCCCCGGGGTTCTGGGGTTTTGGGGTGCGATGGCCGCTTTGGTTTCTGGAATGAACTCCGCCCCCCCCCCCACACACGCACACACACTTGCAGCTGGACCCTGGCCGCCCCTACCTGGACTCCTCGCCCTCCTCCGGCCTGTACGACACCTCCTCCTCCCCTCCCACACCTGGCGGCGGCGGACGTGGAGGCGGCGGACGTGGCGGAGGCGGCGGGCCGCACGTGAAACGGTGGGGCGACCCGCAAGACCCACGTGCCGGCGACATCCACTTCTACAACTACCGGGTGCGTGCGTGTGTGTTTTGTCGTGCTGTTGAGGACACAACGGCCGAGCACAGCAGCGGCCGTGCCGTAATGCTTTGCAGACACAGAATCATACGGCACATACACTTGCTATGCCCTTTTTCCCGGCTAGCTGGTTGCCGGAGTTGAGCGAGAGTGAGTGACGTGTCCAGCTGGTCTCCAGTCTCCCTCCCAGCCCTTTCATGCCCCAGCCACATTCCCATCTCCAGCACGTAACAATACACACCTTAGAATGAACAGCAGCCCGCCTCCCGGGGGTAACGGCACGACTACTGTTCCTGTGTACCCGGCTACGCCTTCTCCTTCTAACTCTAATGCGTGTACACCCCCCCCCCCCCCCCGCCACTGCTTGTGCCTCGCTCGCTAGTTTGGTTTAAGTTCAGAATGAGCTGCTGGTATTTATTACAACCCCCCCTAGTATTTTGTTGTATCGCCTTAACTGCATTGCCCAACTCCGCTTCCATTAGATTGGTTCAGAATTGGCTACTGGTAATTACAACCCCACCCCACCCCTCCCCCCGCACCAAGCAGGACGACTGCTTGGACCCCGCCACCTACCCGCGCGCCCGCTTCGTCTCCGAGTACGGCTACCAGTCCTTCGCCTCGGCGTCCGCCGTACGGCCGTACGGCAATGGGTCCGCCGGGGACTGGGCGCCCACGTCGCCCTTCATGCGGCACCGGTGTGTGTGCCTTGGTGCTGCGGGGCTGGGGGCCTGGGGCGTGTGTGATTACCAGCCCGAACTAAACGCAGGGCTCGGCCCCCGGGCTTGCCCCTACCTGCCCCATGCCGCCGCACCCCACTCCCCTGCATCTCCCAACTTGCATTTGTCACCTTGGCCTCTACTTCGCTAGTTTGGGGGGGGGGGGGTTCGGGATGCGGCAAGGAGGTGGAAGGGGTGGGTATCTTTTCGTCCACGGCGGCAGCATGGCTGTGGGGCTCGGCAGGAATGCGATTGGATGGGGTGCCGGCGGACTCACACAACATTTCACAGCGATCTCGCATCGCAACAAAAGAATGCATCCTCCGCCCTTGCGCCGCCGCCGCCCCATCACACACAGCCAGCGCCACCCCAACGGCGAGTGGGAGCTGTTCGCCTCCCTGGCCTCACACTTCCGGCAGCCGCCCGGCGGTTGGACGGCGGCGCCGCCAACCGCCTTCAAACTGTTCGAGCCGTGGATCTACCAACTGCAGGTCCGTTGGCTGGGTGCGGCTTGTCCGTTATTAGTTGTTGGTTGCAGAACGGGTGTGCGATTGGTTTTGAGTAGATGGACGCCTGATGCACGCCGGTAGCTGTAGCTGTGCCTGGCCTGCTTGCCTGCTCACGCGCGGTTGGTAACCACGACACACACACGCACACACACACACACACACACACACACACACACACACACACACACACACACACACACACACACACACACACACAAACACAAACACAAACACACGCAGGTGCAACAGGCGCTGTGCTACTCTACTGCGCTGGGCGTGTGGCGCAGCGGGCGCAGCGACCCCCAGGTTGGTGTGGGGTGGGGTGTGGTGATGTGTGTGTGTGGGGGGGGGGTGCGCGGACACTTGTACGGCAGAGAGGCGGCTGTGGCCGCTGTGGCCGCTTTGCATGCGGGCGGGTGGGCGGGCGGGCGGGCGGACGGGCGTGGCTCTGCGCGGTTTCATCTCCTCCTTCTATTCACCCCGTGTGCCCGTATGTTGCCTCATCGTCAACAAAGTATCCACCAACAACCTCGACGTCAACCCCCCACCGCACCTAGGCCTCCCTCCACCCGCCGTTTCTGCCTCCCCACCACCACCTAGCACCACCACTTCCACCACCCCCGCCCGCCCTTTCCTTCCCTCTCCCACCATCCCCTACCCCCATCCACCACAACCCCACCCCACCCAACAGGCCGCCACCATGGGTATTCTGTACTGGCAGCTGAACGACATCTGGCCGGGCTACAGCTGGAGCAGCCTGGACCACGGCGGCGGCAGGAAGCCCCTGCACTCGGCGGTGGGTGGTGGGTGGTGGAGAGGTGGGTGAGGTGGGTGAGGGAGGTGGAGGAGCGGGGCGGGGGCGGGGGCGGGGGCGGGGGCGGGGGCGGGGGGCGGGGGCGGGGTGCTTGAGCCTCTCTGCTTGGGCATGGACTGTACATCTGCTCATTTGCGGCATGCAGTGTATGTGTGTGTGTGTGTGTGTGTGTGTGTGTGTGTGTGTGTGTGTGTGTGTGTGTGTGTGTGTGTTAGAGATCACAAGGGAGAGAACTATGAAAGGCTTGTGCATGCGGAGACTTGTGCGTGCGTGTTTGTGTGCGCGCGCGCAGGTGCGGCGTCTGTTCCGGCCGGTGACGGTGGTGGCGTTTGGCCGCGAGGGCGGCAACTTCACGGTGAGTGGTTGCCAGAGGTGGGTGGGCCATGGGCGGCCATGGGCGTGCAGTTGCCTTTTGCCTGTTGCTGTTGCCGTTGCCTGTTGCCGTTGCAGTTGCCGTTGCCCCTTTTCCCTCTTCGTGCCCCCGTCAGCCTCCCGCCGGCCCGCCCGGCCCGCCGGCCAGCAGCACGATGGGTATGAACACCCACACCCACACCCACACCCACACCCACACCCACACCCACACCCACACCCACACCCACACCCACACCCACACCCACACCCACACCCACACCCACACCCACACCCACACCCACACCCACACCCACACCCACACCCAGTCAAACGCACTGTGCGCTGCAGCACAGCTAGGGATGCGGATGCGCCCAATGCCCAACGCCCAATGCCTTAGGCCGCCTTGCCTTCAAGCGGGGGTATATGCCCATGACTGCAAGGAAATCCCCACCCCTTGCACCCCGTGCACCCCCCCAGGTTTTCGTGGTGAACGACGGCGACGTGGCTGTGCCCGTGTGGCTGTCCGTGGACGTTGTCGCGCTTGCCGCCGCGCCGCCTGGTGAAGCTCCTGGGAGTCCAAAGGCGGCGGCGGCAGCGGCGGCAGCGGCCTCAGGGGCCTCAGGGGCCTCAGGGGACACAAGCAGCAGCCAGGAAGAGGAGGGGGAGGTGGACCCCTCTGGCGCACGTGGGGAGGTGCCGCCAGCCAACGCGGGCGGTGCCATAGTGCAGGTGCGCACGGCGCCGTGCGTGTGAGTCACGAACTCACTTGGGGCCCACGCACGGGCCTCAAGTGGGTTCGTGACCTCGCGCCTCACGCCTCGCATCCGCCTCGCCTTTTCACGCGCACTCCTCCTAGTGCCGTGCCATGCCGTGCCCCGTCACGCGTGCCCCGTGTATCTAACCTTAACGGCGCCTCTTTTCCCCTCCCCCGCTTGCGCCTGTCTTTCTCTTTCAACCCCGCGGCCCCCCTACGCCTTTTTTTGCAACTCATAATGCGTGTAACCCGCCTCGTTTCCGTGCCGGGCCTGCGTCTGTCTGTCTCCTTTCAACTAACCCCGCCGCCCCCTTACGGCATGCAGTTCGCGGTGCTCAGCCTCACCGCGCCCGCGCAGCGCTCCCTCCGGGTGCTGCAGCTGCCCGCCGCTCACGTGCTGTCGGCGCTGCCGGGCTGCGGGCCGCGGACCTGCGTCGTGTCGGTTCGTCTCCGGGAGGAGCTGAAGCAGCCAGGGGAGGCAGCGGAGGCAGCGGGAGGGGCCGGGGCGGCTGGGGTGACGGGAGATGAAACGTCCACGGACCCTGAGGCGGCAGCGGCGGCGGCGAGGCGTGATGGCGTGAACGACGGAGCGGCGAGGCGCGAGGCAGAGGAAGACCAATCGGCACGACCTGGGCACTCGCCGCCCCGGGGTCAGCAGCAGCGGCGGCGCCAGCGGCTGCGCCTGCAGCAGTCGCACTGGCGGCGGCCCAGCTGGCCCTGGGGTGGCGGCGACCCCGCCGCCGATGAGGCGCGGCTCCTGCGCATGGCGGCGTGGCGTGTGGGCCGGCGGGCGCCGCCGCCGCAGCTGCTACAGCCGCCGCAGCTGCTACAGCCATCGCAGCTGCTACAGCCATCGCAGGCTGCTGGAGCCCCGAGCATTAAGGGCAGTAGCAGCAGTAATAACGGCAGCGACATCGGTGGCAGTAGCGACAGTAACAGCGGTGGCAACGGCGGCAGTAGCAGCGGCGTGGGTCAGCTGGACGAGGCCGAGGTGGATGCGCTGGTCATGTTGGTGCCCCCCAAGGTGCGTGCGTGCGTGCGTGCGTGAAGGCGGCTGTGAAGGCGGCTGTGCGTGCGCGTGTGGGATTGCGTCTCAGTACACCAGTCCTATCCTCAAAGGCATGCATTTGTGCAAGATCTGCGTTGCGACCAGCAACCTTCATCAGGCAGGCCGCGTGTCGAGCTGATGTCATCCTGGCCGTGGTGGGATGCTTGCACCCGTATGTACCTCTCTGCGGCCCCGTGCTGCCCCAACGAATGTAATGTCCGGCTGCCCCCCGGCTTTCCCCCGGCTGCCGCTGACCCCACGTGCTGACCCCCACGGCCCCACCCGCAGGAGCTGCTCCTCCACCCGCCCGACCTCGAGCTGTACGATATCACCCACTGCACCTACGGCGGCAGTAGCCGCAGCAGCAGCAGCAGCAGCGGCAGTAGCAGTAACAGCAGCAGCAGCTGCGGCAGCGATGTCACTGGCAGTAGCAGCAGCAGTAGCAGCAGCAGCCGTGAGCAGGGCGCGCTACAGCCGCCGCCGCCGCCGCAGCAGCAGCCGAGGCACGCCTGGTGCTTCCGGCTGCGGCCGCGGCGCGCGGCGGCGCTGATGGTGGTGCTGGAGGCGGACGCCCGAGGCGACTTCAGTGAAGCCTTCCACCTGCTACTGCCGCTACAGCCGCCGGGGCGGGCGGCGGCGCCGCCGCCGCCTGATGAAGCGCCTGGTGCTGCAGCGGGTCGGGGGCGCGGCGGATCTGAGCAGCTGGGGATGGGGCGGGCTGGGAGAGGGGGCGTGTGGGATGGCGGCGTGGGCGTGGGCGGGCTGGAGGGGGCGGCGGCGCCAGGTCTTGGTGGGGAGCAGGGCCCAGAAAGGGAGGATGATGACCCAGGGTTCGTGCCAGCACGGCCTACGCCAGGGCGGAGCGGTGGCCGGGAGGGGCTGGCTGGCCCCGCGCCGCCCCCGCGTGTGTGTTTCTACACGGACACTGAGTTCGAGAGCGCGGACGCGTTTGAGCGGGCGGTGCGGGTGAGAGAGCTCCACGGCATGCAGGCGTATTGATTCATCCGGAGATTAGGATGGGCTGATACGGGTCAGAAGAAGTGTTCCGCTTCTCAAACAAAAAACGCGAAAATAGGCAGGCAACGTCTGGGGGCGGGGGCTGGGAGCGGCTGCAAGTGGGGGCGTGCGCTGGTCTGGTGCGATGGGGCACGGCGCGGGGGCGGACATAAACAATCAGTACTTGCATGCTGCATATACTGATTTCGCAGACGATGTAGTGCCCGACAGGGTTGCGACTTGCGAGCTTGAAAGCTGAAGATGCCGCCACGGCGCAAGAAGGCTGCGCAGGCGGCGACTAGCGCACGGGCAACATTTGCAAATGTTAAAACCGGTCACGATATCCTGAAGCGCCTCCTCGCATGTCCGCTCGCGAAAAACGCCGATGCCGCCCTCTCGCACGCCGAGGCCAGCTCGCTCTGCAGCCTGCTAGACGAGATACTCAATGAGGCAGTGATGGAGCATCTAGCTGACAAGGAGGGCTTCGTCCAGGCCCTGGCGTGTGTCTGGGTTGGCGTTGCGCGCGGGAGCGCCGTGGAACAGGTGCGGGTCGACTAGATGCTCTTAAGGCGCGGGCCCCCCTGCCGCCCTGCCCCCCTGCCAGGGTTCATTCACCCATGTGGCTGGCAGGCTGCGGATACATGAGGGGCGCTCCCGGGAGTTCCCGGAAGCGCGGGGCTTTGGATTTGGAGGCGCGTGCGTGGCTTGCAGGCCACGCCCACCCCACCCATCCGCACCTGCACCCGCATGCCGCGCGTCCATGAGCCGCACGAACCCCGGGCTGCCCTCCCTCCCTCCCTGCCTCCCTCCCTCCCTCCCTCCTTACCTCCCTCCCTCCCTCCCTCCCTCCCTCCCTCCCTCCCTCAGGTTGCGCCGGACGGCGGCGTGCGTGCGCGGGATGCAGTGACGGGCGCCACGCAGGCCGCGGCCCTGGTGCAGTTGCATGACAGACTGTGGGAACAAGCGACGATGGCCGTCCACCGCATGCGCGTGCGCCAGTATCGTGCGGGTGGCGGGTCGCCGCCAGACGCCCAGATGCCCGACATGCTCGAGTTCCTGATCCGCACGGGCACACTGGCGGTCCTGGCGCGGCGCTGCACGCAGGCGACGCCGCGGCTGCGTTGGATGGTGCAGAAGAACGGAACCTTGTGCGAAACGCTGTCCATGGCGCTCATCGGCCTTGAGCAGACCCACGCGTACGCCAAGTTGGCTCAGTTTGAGCTCGAGGTTAGCGAGCTGCATTTGCGAAACGTGCTGTGGGACGGCACGCGAAGCGCAGTGCTCAGTCAGGCGCCGGATGCGCCGATCGATGACATGATTGAGGCGTACCACGCAGACGCCGCCGCAGACCTGCACCCCGCGCGCTTCATATCGCCGCACGGCTTGCTGCACGGCCTGCGTGATGTGGTTGAATGCATGACAACGGGGATTCCCCTACCCGGTGATTCACGGCCCGCCGCGGCCGCCCAGCTAGAGCGCGCGGTGCGCGGCGTACGGCTAGGTGCGGCTGAGCTGCGGCGGACGGGGGCGCTGGAGCATGCGGCGGCGTTTGCGGAGGCCCTGGATGTCGCTTTGGCAGGGTTCCTCGAGGTCAGCCGTGAGCGGCGAACGGACGAGGTGCTGCGGTGCGCAGATATGCTGCTGCGGGCCGTGCGCGTGCTGCAGGTGCATGCAGGCAGCAGCAGCAGCAGCAGCAGCAGCATGGGGGTGATGACCAACAGCAGCGGCGGCGTGGGAGGCGGGGCCGGCGAAAAGGGCGCGCCAGCAGAGGTTGGTGCGGCGGCAGCAGCAGCAGCCGCAGCAGCAGACCTGGCAGCCGCCGCCATCAACGATCTGCGCGTCGTGTGCTGCGGCCCCGCCCTGTCGTACCTCGTACTATCGGCGGGCGTTACGGCGCTCTGGCACCTGGATGGGGGCCGATGGTATCGGATATCCTGCAGGCAATTCAGTCACATAGCGCTTGGGACGAAACGATACATCGCCGCTGCAAAGGGCGTCGCGGCTGCTGAGATGCGAGCCGATTCAAGGCCCTGCATCGGCATTCCCGACAACCTGGAGATGCTGCTCATGTGGCTGGAGGCGGCGCCAGGCGGCGCGGCGGCGGCGGCGAGCCCGGTGCGGCGGGTGGCAGCAGCAGCAGCAGGCGGCGATGCGGGGAGCAGCAACAGCAGCGGCGGGCGTGGCAGCGCATGCGCCGGTGCCGCTACGGGCAGTGCACCGCAGGCGGGCGCTGCCTGCAGGGTGGGCGGCCTGGGGGCCGCAGCTGCGGTGGCAGGAGCTGGAGGTGGCGGCGCTGTGATTCTGGACACGGCGGGCGGGAACACGGAAGCTGCGCCGCCAGCTGCTGCCGGTGCAGCAGTACCTGCTGCTGCTGCTGCTGCTGCTGCTGCTGTTGCTGCTGCTGCTGCTGCTGCTGCTGTCGTCGTCAGCACGTGCTCCAGATCGGCTGTGGGCGGAACCCCCTTTGCCTCCTCCTCGTGCGCCGCCGCATCGGGCAGCCAAGCTGGCAGCAGCACCAGCACCAGCACCAGCAGCACGAACGACAACCAGCTTCCGCTGCCGCCGCTGGGCCCCGTGCCCGGGCGGCGCCTGGCTCGGGAGCTGGTGCTCCGGGTGGCGGGCGCGGCGCTGACGTCAGCACGCGCGTGGCTCGATCAGGCAGCTGCTGTCGCAGCCTCTGGCGCGGCAGCTGCTGTCGCAGCCTCTGGCGCGGCAGCTGCTACAGCCTCTGGCGCGGCAGTATCGGCCACGGGTGGCGCTGACGCCGCGGCGGCGCGAGCGGCCGCCATGTCAGCCGATGCGCCTAACGGTGAGCCTGTCCTGCGCTGCGGCCTGCCCAGGCGCCAGGCGCTGATTCTTGCACTGGAAGCTCTGCGCCAATCGCAGCAGCTGTCGCTGTGGGCCAGGCGGCGGCGGGGTGAGGCTGCCGCCGCCGCCGCCGCCGCCGCCGCCACCGGCATCACCTGTGGCGGCGCAGCCGTTCCGGAAAACCCGCGCGTGGCTGCGGAGGAGCTGGCGCACTGGCGGCATGTGGCGGCGGCGTGCGGCGTGCTGCCGGACTTGGTGCAGCGCATGCCGGGCGCCGCCGCAGCGGCAGCGGCAGCGGGCGGCGGCAGCGGCAGCGGCAGCGGCGCTGCTGCCGGGGGCCCCTCGACCTTTACACACACGGCACATGGAGCTGCGGCGGCTCAGGGAGTTGCTGCTGCCGGAATCGCCGCAGCTGCAACCGCAACGGGCGACGTGCAGGCGCCAGATGAGCGTGCCGAGGCGCTCCGGCGACTGCGGGTGTCTGACTTGCTTGGCATCCCTGGTTCCGGCTGGCACCCTGGACTGCCGCCTGCGCTGGTGGTGGGCCCAGGCGACCGCATCGGGCCAGGCCACAGTAAGCATGGTTAGCATGCGTTTGTGGCGGTCAACGCACGCTTACCGTCAGCCCGCGTGAATCTGCGTTCGTGCCGGTGACGTCGTTGTGCCCTTGTGAGGTCGTGGGAAGCCCTAGGCGTGCGCGGTTGCGATCGCACTCGCCCCATTGTGCGACGCTTTGCGGCTGCTTCACCCGTGCCTTGTCCGTTGCTTTCCGTCCGCGCTGCGCCGCCTCCCAACCCACAGTGGGGCGCCCGCTGCAGCTGCCGCTGCCGCTGCCGCTGCGCTGCGCGCTCGAGGGCGGGATGCTGCCAGCGCTGGAGCAGCTGCTGCGGCGCGTGGGAGAGGACGTTGCCGGGCCCCACGCGGCGCTGTGCTTTGGGGCCGCATACGTCCACATGCAAGCCTGGCTTGGGCTGGCGCTCAGTGGCTGCAGCAGCCGCAGCAGTAGCAGCAGGGCCGAGGAGGCGGCGACGGCGGCGGCGGGCTGTGCGGGGGACGGCGGCGGTGTCCGGGATCAGGGCCTGCGGGAGGCGGCGGCGCTGGTGGTGACGTATGGCAAGCTGCTGCGCCGCGCGGCCGCGCCGCTGTTGGCGTTTGCGGACAAGTGCTGCGGCGTGGGCTGCGCGGGCGCGGAGGTGGCAAGGAGCGCGGCAGCAGCAGCGGCCGGTGGCGATTTCAGCCTGCTGGTAAAGCAGGCGCAGCACTTGGCGCGCGATGCGGCGCTGCTGCTGCGCAGCTGGGTGGATTGCTTGCTTCCACAGCGCGGTATAGGCGGCGGCGCGCTGAGCTGGCAGCCGCAGGCAAACGGCGGAGTCGTGCCCGAACGGGAGCCGCACCAGCAGCAGCAGCAGCAGCAGCAGCAGCAGCAGCCGCACCACCAGCAGCAGCAGCAGCAGGTGGCGGCGGCGGCGTTGGCGGCGCTGGCGGCGCGGCAGTGGTACCCAACCATAGCCAGCCTGGCGCGGCGATGCTGGTTTGTGAGCACCAGCATCTTCCTCGACGACACACCCCTCCCGCTGGGCGATGAGGAGCTGCGAGCGGGCGTGGAGGGAGCGGCCGCCAGCGTGCGCGTCACGCGCAGTATGCTGGGGCCGGTAGTGGTGGCGGCTGCTCGGGAGTTCCGTGACGCCTTCGCCGGCAGTCGTGAGTTCCACCTCATGTACGGCCCAGCGCTCGAGCGGCTGCTGCCGCCGGCGCAGCGTGTGGCGGCAGCCGAGCGGACAGCCGCCAAGCCGCTGCAGTCCCTCAAGGGCTCCGCCGCCTCCCACCAGGCGGCCACGCTGGCCGCAGCGCCGCCGCCGTCGCGCTGCGCCGCCTCTCTGGTCCGGCACCTGCAGTCCTGCGACGTGTTTGCCTCGCTGCACGGCCAACTGTCCATGGCCGATGTGGGGGGTCGGCACACCCGGGTCCTAGCCACGGCGCAGTCGCTGTACGCCGCGCCGGTGACGGGCCGGGTGGTGGAAGGCTGGTGGCGTCGGGGTGGCTGGGAGGGCGGCGGCTGGCTTGCTCTGTACCAGCCGGCAGACGTTGTGGACGTCCTGGGGGTGTACGTGGCCCAGGCCACCACAACGATGGTGAGGAGGTGTCGCACGGGTCTATGGCAACAAGCATGGATGTCCGCAGGACGTGCGCGTGTTGCTTTCGCTTCCCGCCGCGGGCTTAGTAGCCCCAAGTTCGTAGTTGGACTGCCTATGATACTTAGTCGGGTTCAAAGGAGACTTTCTCACTTGCGCTTGAGTCAAGGCTCCATGGCGCATGGCAGCTCAGCTATCTCCTGGCCGCCCCCCCCCGACACACACACACACACACACACACACACACATCCTATGTCTGCTGTTCTCTCCCTTGTGATCTCTAACACACACACTCGACTCCGCGCCGCGCCCCACCTCACTCTAATGCGTGTGGCCCCTCCGCCCACCACACACACACACGTGGCCCCCCCGCAGGCCTGCTCGGACGCGCCCACCCTCGCGCTGGTGCGCCTCCTGCCCGCGGCCATCCAGCTGCACCCGCGCGCCGCCGCCGTCAACATCGCTACCACGGCCGCCGCCCTGGCGGCCGCCGCCGCGCCGCTGCCTCCCGCCGGCGAGCTCCACGCGCGCGGCCCGCTTGCCGACGGCGACGCCGACTGGCACGTCAGCGCCTGCTGGCGGCCGGAGTGGCTGCGTGCGCGGGCGGATGCGCTGGAGGCGATGGCGGCAACGTCTGGAGCTGCGGCGAAGGCGGAAGTGGGAAAGCAGGCGCAACGGCCGCAGCAGCAGCAGCAGCCGCAGCAGCAGCCGCAGCCGCAGCAGCAGCAGGGCAGGGGCCGGCGGAGGCAGGGCGCACCCCCATCAGGGCAGGGCGCCGCCGACGCCGACGCCCCGGGGGTGGCGGACCAGGCCAGTGGCAGCGGCGGCGGCGGCGGCGGCGGCGGCGCGGCGGCGTGGTCAGCGGCGGCTGATGCGGCGGCGGCGGCGGCGGACAGGGCGGAGCGGCTGCAGGCGACGCTGGCCAGTCTGCGCCAGGCGGCGGACATGGTCGAGCGGCTGCTGCAGCAGCTGCCGCCCGCGGGCAGCTTGGCGCGTGTACGGCTGCTCATGGAGGCTGACGAGGACGAGGAGGAGTGGTGGCGGGCGGAGCGGGAGAGGCTGCAGGAGGAGGAAGAGGAGCAGGCCCGCAAGCGACGCAGGTGCGGGCAGCCGGCCGGCGCTGGCGGCGACAGCAGCAGCAGCGGCAGTAGCAGCGGCAGCAGCAGCAGCGGGGGTGGTTCTGTCGCGGATGCGGGTGTGGGCGCAGGCGCGGGCGTGTCAGCTGCGGTCGGCAGTAGCACCGCGGCAGGTGTAGTCGGTGGCGGTGAGGGAGAGGCGCCGGCGCCGCTCCTGGGTGCGGTGGTGTGGCGGCGCGTGTGTGCGGCCGCACAGGACGCCACATGGGCACTGCAGCAGCTGGAATTCACCTGCGGTGACGGCAGTAGCAGCAGCAACAGCAGCAGCAGCAGCAGTAGCAGCTGGCTCAAGACGTGCTCCTACGCCGGCTGTGTGAACCTGGCGGGGGACAGTGAGCTGGGGTTGCGGCTGCGGGGCTGCGGCGGCGGCTGTGGCGCGGTGCTGTACTGCTGCCGGGAGTGCCAGGTGGCGGATTGGAAGGCGGGGCACAAGGAGGCGTGCGGCGGCCGGGCGGCGGCTGCAGCTCCTCCCGCGGCGGCCGCAGGCAGAGGCGCAGGCGGCGGCGGCGCGGCGGCGGGTGCAGGCCCAGGCGCAGGCGGTGCGGGGCCGGCAGCTGCTGGTGCCAGTACTGGTACTGGTACTGGTACTGCTGCTGCTGCTGTGGCGACGGCGGGTGCAGGCGCAGGCGCAGGCACAGCGGCGGCGGCGGCCCGAGGGAAGTAAGCTGGTGTGGCGCTGATGGAACAGGCATGGGGCAAAAATGCGAGGTCCAGGTCGTGTTCGAAGCCCCCCACATATCCACATGTACAAGCAAGCAGGTGTGGCGCAGCAGGGAGCGGGCAGCGGAAACACGTGTTGGTGCGAGCGATACTGGGCATGTCTGAATTCTTGATCGAGCACGTGTCTGTCGCGCCTCCGGACTCCTGATGAGTTAGTGGGGCCTACATGGACCCGAATCCATGTAACAATGTTGTTGTTGTTGATCGAGCACGACACTCAATGCGGATGACTGCATGTTGTAGAAATAACGAGCAGTTGTTGTTCTGTTGGCAACCACCGCATGTTTGCAAACGGCGGACTGTTAGAAAAGAAGTAGGCATTAAAGGTACACTGGCTGTTCATATGGGTTTGTAGATGATGCCGGTTGACAAGATGTGTGCCGTACGGTACTGCAGGTTGGCGGGAACGGCGTCATGCACGGGCACCGGCCCGGCTGCCCGGCTGCCCCTGCATCCACATTTTGAGTGAGGCCATTCATTGATTGTTAGCAGCCAGCCTTACAAACTGTTTTAACAACTGTTATAAAAACGGTTTTAGCCCCAGCGGCACTGATGGCACTGCCTTACAAGGGGGCGGCCCCATGCAGGAAAAGTAAGGGCCTTATGAGCACCCCTGCTTATGAGTGGGGGCACCGATATGCCGACCACTATGTATGGTGCCGCCCCCATTGTGGTGCTGCCCCCTGTGCTGGATATGTTACCGAGTTATATCTTCCATTGTTACCGGGCTATATGCCAGGCGACTACCCACTGCCTTGCTTTCGCATCTCGCATTCGCATGCTAGCGCACGTCGGTAACCGTACCCATGCGAGGCGCCTGGAGTAACCGACAGCACAAGCGGCGCAATTCATTGCCGTACAGTGTACCCCATGCATTGCCGTACAGCGTACTTCTACATATATCGCTGCGGGCTTCTCTCATCAGTCTCGTGTATGAAAGAATGCAGATGCTGGGGCCTGCAAACAGCCACTCGCAGCCTCGCTGCTCCTAGCCACCACCGCATGGACCTGCTAACCACCACTCTCATGTCCGGCATCGCCATCATTAACGGAACACCCATGCGCCAACTCATGTGCAGCTGTGTCACTTGCAACGCCGCTTCACGAAATGCTTCTGTGTGCCGCGCGATGCCTGCACAGCTCAAACCCTGCTGAACATGAGCATGCCGCCGGGAGCATGCATTCACTTGTTGGAATATGACCACAAATACAACCTGTGGAATCGCGCCGTGCACCCGTGCCGAAATAACTATTTGGGGACTCGACGCAAAAAGGGTCGAGTAGTGGCCCATGCACCAGGGCCTTGCCCCTCGCCCGCCCCCGCCGCTCGCCAAGCCGCTAGCCACCGTCGGCCCCCGAAACCAAACCAGCTGTCAGTGCTCCAGTGCTCCCCGTGCGCCAACCTATGCCACCTCGCAAAGTCAGTCATCTTCAGTCAGGTCGATGGCGTCCTCCGCGCCGACAACCGCGACAGCGGCCCCCGCGGCCTCGGCCACATCCGCGGCCCCGGCCTGCCCAGCTCCCCCACCCGCGTCCCCTGCACTCGCACCCGCACTCGCCGCCTTGCCCGCAGCAGCCGTTGCGCCTCGGACGCGCTGCCAGCCCTGCTCCGGTGCCTTGTCGGCGCCTGAACGCCCCCGCTTGCCCCGCTGCTGCTGCTGCTGCTCCTGCTGCGCCCCCGGTGCCCCGGCAGGCGCCGTGTCCGACCCAGCAGCAGCCGCCGACACGCCGCAGCTGCTAGACGGCCCTGCGCCTGCCCCTGTTGCGCCGCCGGTGCCCGCCTGTAACCCCCGCCCTGGCCGGGCTGCTGTCGGCGCTGCAGCAGCCGCTGCGCCAGCCGCAGCCGGTGTCATGTCGGGAGAGCCTAAGGTCCCCGGGGCAGAGGCGCCGCCGGGCTCCGCCTGCTGCAGCAGCAGATGCGGCTGTAGCTGCTGCGGCTGCTGCCACTGCTGCGCCGTTGCCGGCTGCGGCCCCGCTCCCTGCGGCTCGGAGCCGGCCGCCCCAGGGCCCAACAGCCCCCGCAGCTGCGCCAATGCTGTCGCACGCGCCTGGGCCTCACGCAGCACCGCCTCAGCTTCACGCAGCCGCTCCGCCGCCTCCGCCGCGTCCCGCTGCAGGTCCGCTCGCATTCGGTCGGCCTCCTCTGCCTTGACCGCGGTCGCCGCGGCCATCGCCGCCGCGGCGCTGTCGGGCGGCCCGCCGATCCGACCAAACGCCTCCGCCGCACTCCGCAGCTGGTCGGCAGCCTGCCGCGCCTCCTCCGCCGCGCGCCGAGCAGTCCCTGCCGCGGCTGCCGCTCCATCCGCCGCCGCTTGCGCCGCCTGCAGGGCCGCCGCAACGGCCTGCATCTCCGCTGCGGCGCCCAGCAGCTGAGCCGCCGTGTCACTGGGGCCTGGCGCGGGAGTGACGGCCCTTCCGGCCGCTGGCAGTTGCGGCAGTTGTTGCTGCAACTGCAGCTGCACGCTGCTGCCCGGTTCTGCTGCCAGTTCGCCCTGCGCTGCAAGCCCCGTCTTGCGGCGTTTGCGTTGCAGCTGGCCCTGCTGCTGCGGCCCCGGCTCCCGGCCGTGCTCTGGCTCCTGCTTCACAGCGGGCGCCCTGTCACAGGCTCCAGCTGACCCCGCGGCACCAGCTGCTACTGCGGCTACAGCTGTTACTGCGGCACCGGTCTCTGAAGTCTGACCTGCCAGTGTCACCTGGGACGCCCCCACCTCGCCTACCGCCACCGCCGCTGCCGTCGCCGTCCCTGCGGCTGCGGCCGCCGCCGGCTCAGACCGAGCCGCCTTCCGCCGCCGCTTCGGCGCCGGCCGCGGTGGTTCTGGTGCGTCACGGCCACCGTCAATATCACCACCGCCATCACCACTATCAACGCCACCCCCAGCAGCGGCACCGACCTCGGCTGCGACCTGCGTCGCCGCTCCAGCTGTTGCTGCTGCTGCCGCTGAATCCGCTACAGCTACCACGGCCCCCACGGCCGCCCTGGGCGCGCCGCGCTGCCTTGCGCGGGCGGCTTGACGCCCGCGCCTGTTGCCCGCCCGAGCAGGGGCGCCCTCGCCACCACCGCCGCCTCCACTATCACTGCTGGGCAGGTCGCCCGTGCCGCCTGCCGAGCCGCCACCGCCCCCTCCATCTGCTGCCGCGCCTGCTCCTGCTCCGGCTGCTGGGCTGCTGCCCCCGCCTGCGGGCGGCCCCGCTGCAGACGCGGCTGCGGGCCCTGCTGCGCCGTCAACGGCGCGGCCGTTTGGGCCCTGCCCCATGCCGTTGCCACCAGGAGCCGCACCAGTAGTGCCCGCGCCTACTCCCGCACTGCCGGCCCCTGCGCCTGCAGGCGCAGCGGGACAGGGCCCCGGCGGTCGGGGACAGGGCAGTGCCCGCGCCCGCTCCGCCAGCTGCTCCCAGACCGCGTAGCGGTCCGCGTCGCTCAGCCGGCTGCGCGCAGACGTGTGCGGCATGACCCAAACCTGCGGCAGCAGCAGCGAGTTGGTTGGAAAGCTGCAGTATAGGACTCTGCGCAGCTGACTCAGCCAGGAAGCCCAAACATTGCCACCTCGGTACGTTTCCGTGACCCCATGGAGGCCCTTGCGGGGCAACGTGTGCTCCCCATGAATGTGTGGGTACGATTGGAGCGCATGTCCGTGATGCAGTGCTTGCACCCGTCAGGCAATACCGTAAGGCAGGAACACCGTGGGACACGGCAGGGCATGCCAGCAGGGGATTGCAATTTTGCAAGCGCACCCACCCACCCACCCACCCACCTCCGTGCTGGGCGGCAGGATGTCTCGCAGCTCCGGCGGCAGCTGCTCCCGTGGCCACTGCCCGTACTGCAGGGGAGGGTGTGCGTGGTGCGTGAAAGGAGGTTGGCAGCAGCAACCACTGTGCAGGATTGACCTCCATTACGCCTGCCCCGGGGTGACAACACGCTGGCCCTTTCCACCCCACTGCTGCTCGCATCCACCGCACCTTCACACCGACGCCGCGGCCGAGCCAGGCCTTGCGCAGGGCTCCGGAGAGCGTCTTGCCGTCGAAACAGATGAACGCCGGCGCGCCGCACTTGCCGCAGGTGCAGCCTGGCATATTGTTTGTACGGGACATCACGTGGCGTGGTTGGGTGAACAGAACAGTCACTGCACAATTACCGCGCACACGTAGCACAGGTCAGTTCTGCTAGTTCTGCTAGCCCTGCATGTGCAAGTCATGAACAAAGGTGAACAATTCTTCTTACCCCAGGCGGCGGACTGGCGCTCGATGTCGAGCTGCATGGCCGTGAGGAAATCCTGCGCCGCCTCAGCAATGTCGGCGGGCTTGGCCTTCTCGCTGCACGGGCATGGAAAACGGATGGGAAAAGCTTGCATGAGTCATTCTTGCATGAGTCATTCTTGCATGAGTCATTCTTGCATGGGTAATTCTTGCGTGGATGCATGCACAGGCGCTGCAATGGGGGCGCCGAAGCGAAGCCATTACCAGCATCACTAGCAGACAAGCATAGCATAGAACACACACACACACACACACACACACACACACACACACACACACACACACACACACACACACACACACACACACACACACACACACACATACACACACACACGCACAGCGCATACACAGCGCACGCGGCGGTCACAAACAAATTGCGACCAGCCGACCAGGACTTCTCACTTCATGACGCCGCACACCTCGATGAAGCCCACGACCAACGCCTCCGTCAGCTGCTGCGAGCTGCGAGCTTCCACGGCCTGGGTGACATTTCCAAATGTGTTTGATCGCGGTGCGCTTACATGTGATCAAAAACATCTGTCTGGCTCCGCACCGACAATGACCCACATACGGTACAAATCAGCAAGCATGGGGCACTGTGCTGCGCATCCTCTATGCTATGCCTCCGCCGTGCTCTCATGTTCTTGCCCTTGGAAAGTGCTAATGCTCCTTTCGCTCTTTTGTTCACCCATCCTGCCTATGCAGTTGGTGCGAGCACACCTTGTCGTATGGCTCGCAGCCGGGCGGGCGGAGGCGGCTGCGTGGCGCCCCCAGGATGCGAAAGAAGTGGTTGCTAAAGTGCGAGTAGCGCCGACCCCAGCCCTTCCTCCTGCGAAGACAAGACAGGTACCGGTACGGGCACAAACCAAAGTGCGTGGGTAACAAAGAGTGGGCCTTCACAGTCAATCACTTGGAAGGGATGACTGGCACATGCCGGCAGCTGCCAAACCCTGAGAAAGCGTGAAGCGCTCCTCACAGCATCCCTCCACAGAAGCCTTTTTGCCCCTCGCCTCGCAAACACATGGAAACCGCGTGACCTGCCAAACATACTTTATGATGGTGGGCTCGTGCAGGTACGTGCCGACCATCAGCACCAGCAGCGGCGCCGCCCCCAGCTGCGGGTGCATCACGTACTGCTCGCCCACGCGGTACGGACCAAGGTCCCGCCGCACGCCGTCGGGCACCACAACGTCCGGACCCGCCAGCTTGAGGCGGCCACCGAAAGGTGTGCCGCCGCCGCCGCCGCCGGCGCCCGCTGCGGCGGCGCCGGCGCCCGCTGCGGCGGCAGCGGCGTCGCCGTCAGCATCACCATCATCGGTCGGATTGCCGTCAGAGCTTTCGGCAGCCTCCGCTTCAGCAGCCTTCTCGGATCCGGATCCGGGCTCCACCGGCGCTGCAGCCGCAGACCGAGTGCTCGCACCTCCAGCTGACGACCCGTCAGCTGCGGCGGCTGATGGCTGCTGCTGCTGCGTCTCACCGTCCTCTGGCGCCACCTCCGCCACATCCCCTGCTCCCAAACCGGCCGCCTCCCCATCTGCAGCTGCAGCCGCAGCCGCCTTATCATCGCCCTCGACACCATCTGCCCCGCAGGTTGCTGACGCCGCCGGCGTTGCGCCTGCCCCGTCCTGGGCTTGGTCGGATGTGCGGGGGGCGGCCGCATCCGCATCCCAAGCAGCAGCGGGATGCCGGAGACTACCGGTACTGCGCTGCTGACGTGACTGCACACCCGTGCCCCCCTTGGATGGCATTGAGGCCCCCGCCTCTGGCCCTGGGCTGTCTGCTTCGGCCGCTAGATGGCGCGCTGCAGGCGGCTCCGAGCCAGGCCTGTCAGTGGCCGCCACATCGCCGGAAGACGGCGGCGCAACCAGCGAGCAACCACGGCGCGCCAGGACTGTGCCCCCGTGCTCGGGTGTTGCGCTGCTGACGTCGCAAGAAGCTCCGGGCACGGTTGCCGCTGTCCCAGCATCAGCTCTCTTGTTGACGGTCCCGTGCCGCTGATAGGAGCTGGAAGCCGCAGGCTTCTTCTGAGGCTGTTTCGCGCCAAGCATGTCGATGTTGGCCTCGCTGCTGCTCGCCGCGCCAGCAATAGTTGGACCGACGGGCCGCATTCATGACATGAAATACATCACTGCAAAATGACTCAACTTGCCAAAAGAAGCTGATGCCGGGATATCTTGTGCTGAAGTCACTGAGATGCAAGCAAACGTAGCGAGGTATGGCGTAATGCGTGAATGCGAGTTTCTGCTGCGGCAAACATATACATGAGCAGTGACTGAAGTCGTTTATGGCTGAAAACCCCAGTGGGATCAGCTTGTTGCCGCTTCCCGCCAAAAAGGCCTTCATCGCCCGTTCTAGTCGCACACCGGGTATTTTTACTTTAAACATACACCACTAGATGTGATGAAACTCTTCGAAACCCCTGCAGTGTGGAGCCTCCACACGAGGAGCGGGGCGGACGTGGACATCGCATGCGCCGCGTCGCAACGAGCGCAGCACCAAGTCCAATCCCGCCATCACGAACGGCATCAACCTATTCAGGAACTAGCTGATGGTGGGACAGGGTCATGCGTGTCGGAAGCTTGCCGCGCGGGTGCACCCGAGCACCGGGCGGAGGCACACGGGGGTCAGACCCCCCCATCGAGACCCCCCAACTTCAAAGGCTTATAACTTTTGCTCTGCACGGTGTTACCACAAACTAAGTAGATAGGCGGCTGGATCCCACCAGGTTCAGAGGTGGTAACACCGTGCGGGCTAGGGTGCGCCTAGGGCCTTCAGTGAACACATGTTGGGCAGGTAGGAAGGGCGGGTTCTTCGCATGCAGGCCGTACCGTACCCCTCATTCGATGTTACCAACACACTTATTGTACCCTTACTACGCAATAACATTGCTGGGCAGGGGGAAAAGGATGGGGAAACGGCCATTTGGAGGGTCTTTGATGACCCGCGTAACGGGCTGGCGCCGACAGCTAGGTGACTAGGGGCCCCAGAGCCCCTCCCGACGGCATGCCACATAACCGTTTCAACTTGTCCAGTACATGCCATAAGCGACTCCTGAGTGGGCCCTGGGATCAAATTAGCGAAGAATACCAGGCCGACATGCCGAGCATTTAGAGCTCGCTTCAGTCGCGAGCGCCGTGCTCGGTGGCTGCAGACTGTCGTAATTGCATCCCTATTATGTAAATGATTGACGACAAGGGTATTGGATATGATTTACGGTGTTGCCGTGTCAATCAAGTCGGGACATTTTGCGCCAACGAGCAAAGTAAAATATCAGTAAACCCTCGTCTATTTATGGACTGAAAACAAGGATGGTCTATTTAGATTGAGCGCTCGCGCGGCGATCAGGAAGTTCTACCTGGTCCGGATTTCAGGCCCCCTCCCGACCGGCCGTGGGGCGGAGGCCTCCCCGCCACGCCGTGTTTGTTTACATGCGCCGGCGTCGTCTGCCGGCAATGCCGCGGACACGGGGGGGGCCTGGCTCGGAGCCTCCCACATGTCGCCCGCCGCCGGTCGACGCAGGTAACAGCCCCACCCCTACGGCAGGGATGTCGCCAGCCGCACACGGTGCACTTCGCCGCGGGGGCAGCGGGTTGGACTCGACGCACACAACACAGACGCGTGGAGGTACGGGCGAAACGCATGGCACGCGGCCCGCTGCATGGGAGTCAAGGAAGCAGGCCTCCGCGAACATGAAGATTGCAGAGGCGACACCGCCCGCAGCCCAGGCGCCCAGCCAGGCGGGTCCTCTGACGCAGGAGGCGGCGCGGGGGCACACACAGGCCAGGACCTCAGCTGCTGCTGCGGTCACAGCAGGGCCCGACCGCACACGCGAGGCATCGAACTTAGCGGCGGGCGCGGCTTCAGGCCCCATGACTGCCGCCACACACAAGCGCTCGCGGGCGGCAGACTTGGCGGCGGCGGCGCTGCCCCCTCCGGAGGCGCAGGCGCAGGCGCCGGGGCGTGGCAGCGGCGGCGCGGCCGCTGCAGCGCTGGGCGAAGCCGCATGTGATGGCGGGCGAGAAAGCAAGCGCCGCCGTGTCGCCGCCTTTGCAGGCAGCTGCCCAGGCAGCAGCGACACACGTGGTGGTGCGGCTGCGACTCGGGCCGTTTCAGGTCCCGATGGGGAACCGGCGGCAGCGGGTGGCGGCGGAGCTGCTAGGGGAGGGGCAGCGTGGGGTCCGAGGGAAGCAGCGCGGCGGCCGGCCGGCCGGCTGGAAGCGCGCCCAGGAGGGTGGCGGCGCATTGTCTCCTCCTCCTCCTTCTCCGCGGCAGCACAGCAGCCAGCACCAGCACCAGCACCAGCACCAGCCGCTGTTGCTGTCGCCGGGACAGCCGCGGTGTCGGCGGCGGGCGTCATCGCTGGCGCCGCAGCGGTGCCCCTGCTGGAAGCAGCCGCAGCGGCGGCAGGGGCAGGGGCCGCAGCGGCGGCAGGGGCAGGGGCAGGGGCAGGGGCAGGGGCAGGGGCAGGGGCAGGGGCAGGGGCAGGGGCAGGGGCAGGGGCAGGGCAGGGGCAGGGGCAGGGGTGGGCAGGGCAGGGGCAGGGGCAGGGCAGGGCAGGGGCAGGGGCAGGGGCAGGGGCAGGGGCAGGGGCAGGGGCAGGGGCAGGGGCAGGGGCAGGGGCAGGGGCAGGGGCAGGGGCAGGGGCAGGGGCAGGGGCAGGGGCAGGGGCAGGGGCAGGGGCAGGGGCAGGGGCAGGGGCAGGGGCAGGGGCAGGGGCAGGGGCAGGGGCAGGGGCAGGGGCAGGGGCAGGGGCAGGGGCAGGGGCAGGGGCAGGGGCAGGGGCAGGGGCAGGGGCAGGGGCAGGGGCAGGGGCAGGGCAGGGGCAGGGGCAGGGGCAGGGGCAGGGGCAGGGGCAGGGGCAGGGGCAGGGGCAGGGGCAGAAGCAGGGGCCGGGGCAGGGGCAGGGGCAGGGGCAGGGGCGGGTGTCAGTGCGGCCGCGGGTGAGGCGCCCGCTGCAACCGCAGCAGCCGCAGCCGGTGACGGCGGCGACGGCAGCAGCGCCCCAGGGGGGGCTGCTGTGCAGAACGCCTCAGGACCCACCGCCTGCACGGCGGCCGGCGGCGCGGAGCCGGTCGCTGCCGCCGCGACTGCGCGCGCTGCAAGGGCACAGCCGCGGACGGCTAATGGCCAGCCGCCGGCGCCGAGGGGCGGTGGACGCGGACGGGGCGGCGGCGGGCGTGGGCGTGGCGGGCGAGGGTGCGGCAGCCGTGGCCCCCCCACGTCTCCGTTGGCCGCTGGTGCTGCGCCTGCTGCGGCCGCCGGTGTGGGCCCTGCAGCGGCGGCCGCATAAGTTACTTACGAGTGCACTTGGGCGCGCGAGTACTCCTCGGTGTGGCTGTTCGGGGGGGCAACGTTCCATCGTCACTGTCCACCACTGCCGCGAGAGGCATGTAGCGATTGGGCCCGATGGGCAGGGTCGAGGGGGACCCCTTTGCCACGCCCGCCAGCACCGCAAGCAGCGCTCGCGGACTCCACTCCCTTCCATCAACTCGCTGTTATAGTAATGACATAAGAGCCAGGAACCTGGCGTACATTGGCTGCCTGGCGCTAGCTAGTCAAACACAGACTGTAATTTTCGCGCAACTTGCTCTCAGCGCTCGCGCTGCTCCCCCACTATTTGCCCACCACAACTATGTGACCACCGTACAAGCATTTGATAGATGCAAGCGGCCCCGACGAGGCAAGGGCGGACGTGCCGATGCAAGTTCGCCGTAGATTTGTTTCGCCTGTCGACCTCGGTTTGCAATGGCGCCCCAACAAAAGAACATGCTATGTGGAATACGCTTCTCCAACGTTTGGGTTGCGGCGAGGATTGCTTCGGCAGTGCCCCCCCCCACGACACCCTCGTGCTCTGCGGCACGAATCGCCTGGACGTTGGCTGGCCGCTCAACCACGCCTGCATGCAGCGCCTGAAGAAGGCGTTCACTTCGCATGGCAGCGACTACTTCGAGAATAAGATAAATGGCCACGCCAAGAAAGGTGCGCTAAAGGGGTGTGAGCTGCAGGGTGGGGGTGTGGGGGGTCCCTTGCCTGCTGCATGCCTGCCCACCCCTCCCTCCCTCCCTCCCTCGCCCGCGCCCCGCCCCCCTGCCCCGACCTTACATCTCACATCTCTCTCTCTCTCTCTCTCTCTCTCTCTCATCTTTCCCCCGTGTTTTTGCGTGGCCACCCCCCTACAGCTGATGCCTGGGCGGACGACAAGAAGACGCCCAAAGTGCCTCCAGCCCTGACTGAGGCCAACCGGCAGGAGCTGATGCAGCTCCATGCCGCTGAGGCTGCAGCCGTGCAGCAGCAGCAGCAGCAGCAGCAGCAGCAGCAGCAGCAGCAGCAGCTCGCAGCTCAACAGCCGCCGCTGCCGCCGCTGGTGCACGCGCAGCAGCACCCGCAGGTGCAGCAGGGGGTTGACGAGGGTACAACAGCCGAGGCCATCGCAGCCGCTGCCCGGGCGGGGGCTGCAGCGGCAGCAGCGGCTGCGGCGGTGCAGGACGCAGCGGCGGCGGGGGCGGTGATCGAGTTGAACGGCAGTTACATTACCGCGGTAGTGCTGGGCAAGAAGCGCAACAGTGACAAGCAAAAGGACAAGCGTGAGGTGTGTGGAATGCGGCGCGTGTTGTGCGTCACGTGTGAACGCGGCACCCGGCGGACTTGGCGCGCACCAGCTTCCCGCTTCCCTGACCTGGCGTTTGCGCATGTGATGCAGTTTGGGGAGCAGCTTCGGGAGGACCTGCCGGAGGTGCTGCGGGCGATGCTGCCGGCGAGCACAAAGGTTAGTCGGCCTGACCTGCGGCCCCCAATTGAAATGACGCGGCTGTTGTGAGGCTCATTGCCTCTCATCGTGCATGCCTGGGTTGCAAAGCCGCAGCCTTGGTTGGACACCGCCTAGCCAAAACTGACAAAACTGACAAAACTGACGCAGTGCCGCAGTGCCCCCTGCTGCTACTGCTGCTGGGCGCTGCGGGCGGCGGGCCCGGTGGCAGTGGCGCAGGTGGCAGTGGCGCAGGTGGCGCTGGCGGCAGCGCTGGCGGCGCTGGAACGGGCGCCACCGCACCTGTCCAGGGGGAGGCAGGCCCAGCTGGAGCTGGAGTGGCCGGACCGTTCGCCGCGCGTGCTGCGGATGAAGCTGCGGATGAAGCTGCAGCCGCAGGCGCGAACGCTGCAGCAGAGGCGGATGGCGCCGCAGGCGCAGCAGGGACACCGGCCGGCGACGACGACGACGGATGCGCGGCTGCCGCCGCCACGGCGGATGCTTTGCCTGGCGGTGGTGGCGGCGGCTCCGGCGCTGCGGGCGGCGGCGGCGGTGAGGAGGAGCAGGATGCCCACGTCCAGGCGGCTGTGCGCAGGTGGCGTGCCAGTATCGCCAGGCGCAGGGCCGAGGCCACCGCCGCCGCTGCCCGGGCGGGGGCTGCAGCGGCAGCTGCGGTTTCGGCGCCACAGCCTGCAGCCGCGACGACCGCACAAGCCGCAGGGGCGGCCGCTGCGGGGGCGGTTCCAGCTGCTGGCACCAGCGATGATGACACGTGTGACACGCAAGGACAGGAGGGGCAGCAGGAGCAACAAGAGCAGCAGGAGCAGGAGAAGCAGGAGCAGCAAGAGCCGCAGGAGCGGCATCATGCAACCGCCGCGGACTCGGGCAATCCACATGTGGCTGTGGCCGCGGCCGCGGTGCCAGTCGCCGCTTCCGCCGCCGCTGCTGCCGCCGCCACCGCCACTGCAGCGGCAATTGCACAGCCTCCGGGCGCTCGGGTTCAGCCTTGCCAGCTGGAGGGTGCAACAAGCGGCGGGGATGCGCGGCAGGCTTGCGTAGTAGCGGCCCCTCAAGGTGGGGCGTGGGCTGCGACGGACGTCAAGGGGGCTAGGCTGCTGGCGGCTATGGATAGGGTAAAGGCCATTGCAACGGAGCTGGAGGCGGCGGAGGCGCGGGTGGCCGCGGCGGCCGCGGCGGCGGCAACGGCCGAGGGCGAGGCGGAGAAGGCGCGGCAGGATGAAAAAGAGTTGCAGAGGTTGTCGGAGGCGGCGGGTCGCAAGCAATGGGCGCGTCAGAGCGCGGCGGCGGCGGCAATGGCGGTGGCGCACGCAGTGCGGGATGCCGCAGAGCACCGAGTCGTCAAGGAGCAGGACGCCGCAAAGGCGGCGGAGGAGCTGCGTGTGGTGCAGGCGGCGTTGGCAAAGGCGCAGGCGCAGGCGGCGCCGCTGGCACCGCTGCTGATGCAGCTGTGTGAGCGGGTAGGCTCAGGCCCCGAGCAGGCGGGAGCAGCTGCCTTGCCGCCGGCAGCGGAGCTGCAGCAGCAACAACAGGAACGGCCAGAGCCACAGCCACAATCGCTGTCACAGCAAGCGGAGCCCGGCGGCGCCTCTGCCCCCGAGGCCTTGGGCTCTCCCCACGTGACACCGGCTGCGTTTGGCGCAGCGGCTGCTGCAGCCGCTGCAGCGCCAGCGGCCCGGCCTGGGTGGGGGTCACAGGCGGGCATCGGCGGTGCAACAGGGGCAGGCGCAGGGCCGTCTAGCAGCTGCGGACTGTCGGCGGCTGCTGGGTCAGACACGGTGCCTGCCGGGGCACCGGGGGCGCAGTGGCGGCCGCCGTGCAAGCGTGAGCGGGCTGACGGCGGAGCGGCCGCGAGCCGGGATCGGAAGCGTGGCGCCAAGGGCACAGGTTGTGGCGGCGGGGCAGCGCGTGCGGTTGCAGTTGTGGGCGGTGAGGACGAGGCCGCAGCAGAGGCTGACCCGGGGACTGGGGAGGCGGATGCGGCTGGGGCGGTGGCGGGCGCTGGAGGCGCGGAGGGCACCATCGACCTGACTGACGATGACTGACTCGGCGAGCTGACATACGGTACCCTTTAGTAAGCGCGTACGTGACGCGTTGCAAGAACACGGAAAGATTTCAGTAAAAAGGAATGTGTTAACAAACGCAGGTGTACTGCTGTACTAGGCTGCGTCTGTGTCTGACTGCTGACATTGTGAAGGCTCAATCGCTGGCAATGGCCTAAGCTCGGGGCCGTCTGGCACTGGCAGGGGTGCTGTTTGGGACTATGTGGGGGCGTTCAGGATGAGGACGTGCGTATAGTTGCGTCAGTTGCAAGGGTCTGTGACTGTGTGAGCACCGTCGTGTTTTGTAATGGGAAGACATGGAAAGTTATCTCCGTCTGCGTCAGCTGCAGCCGCGGGGTGAATGTTCGCCGGCGTCAGCAGGCGTCAGCTGCTGTTGCCCGATGCGTTGATGCCCAACTCCCCTGGGGCCCACTCTGCCGACCCCTCCTCAGGGCCATCCTTTCTGTCTGCATGTCAGCCCCAAACCTCCTCCTGAACTGCTTCCGCACCCTCAGCCCCCAGCTGCGCCGGCCCCAGCCTCTGGCTCTCGGCCCGGCAGCATTCTGCCAAGCGCTGCAACCGCATGCGTCTTCCTACAGCGGGCGGGGCCCGATGGGCTTCATCGGCAGGGGGCGGTGATCCAGTCGACCAGTCCTCACCGCGGGCGACCGTTGGGCTGGGAGGGATGTTGCATGGCTGTCGTGAGCTCGAGAACCCGGCGCGCATGTCGCTGTCCCAGCGTTATAATAAACGTTATACATAAAAATGCGCAATAAGTCTTTCTTTTTGTAAAGCCCTAGCGGGATCAGCTCGTCAGGGTCGCTTCCCGCCAAACAGCGTTCATCGCCCTTTCTGGTCGTACACCGCGTTTGTCAACTGTAATATGCAACCATTGATGTGATGGATCGGGCCAAACTCCCCGCAGCAGGCAGCCTGCACGCGAGGAGCGGGGCGGACGTGGACATCACATGCGCCGCGTCGCAACGGGCGCAGCACCAAGCCCAGTCCCTTTGCAACGAACGGCATCAACCTGCTCAGGAGCTAGCTGCTGCTGGGACAGTGACATGCATGCCGGAAGCTTGCCGCGCGGGTGCACCCGAGCACCGGGCGGAGGCCTCCTCGCCACGCCGCGTTTGTTTACATGCGCCGGCGTCGTCTTCCGGCAATGCCGCGGACACCGGGGGGCCTGGCTCGGAGCCTCCCACATGTCGCCCGCCGCCGGCCGACGCAGGTAACAGCCCCACCCCTCCGGCAGGGATGTCGCCAGCCGCACACGGTGCACTCCGCCGCGGGGGCGGGGGGTTGGACACGACGCACACAGCACAGACGCGTGGGGGTACGGGCGAAACACATGGCACGCGGCCCGCTGCATGGGAGTCAAGGAAGCAGGCCTCTGCGAACATGAAGATCGCAGAGGCGACACCGCTCGCAGCCAAGGCGCCCAGCCAGGCGGGTCCTCTGACGCAGGCGGCGGCGCGGGGGCACACACAGGCCAGGACATCAGCTGCTGCTGCGGTCACAGCAGGGCCAGGCCGCACACGCGACGCATCGAACTTGTCGGCGGGCGCGGCTTCAGGCCCCATGACTGCCGCCACACACAAGCGCTCGCGGGCGGCAGACTTGGCGGCGGCGGCGCTGTCGCCGCCGGAGGCGCAGGCGCAGGCGCCGGGGCGTGGCAGCGGCGGCGCGGCCGCTGCAGCGCAGGTCGAAGCCGCATGTGCAGGCGGGCGAGAAAGCAAGCGCCGCCGTGTCGCCGCCGTTGCAGGCAGCTTCCCAGGCGGCAGCGACACACGTGGTGGTGCGGCTGCGACTCGGGCCGTTTCAGGTCCCGCTGGGGAACCGGCGGCAGTGGGTGGCGGCGGAGCTGCTAGGGGAGGGGCAGCGCGGGGTCCGAGGGAAGCAGCGCGGCGGCCGGCCGGCCGGCCGGAAGCGCGCCCAGGAGGGTGGCGGCGCATTGTCTCCTCCTCCTCCTCCGCGGCAGCACAGCAGCCAGCACCAGCACCAGTACCAGCACCAGCACCAGCAGCAGCACCAGCCGCTGTTGCTGTCGCCGGGACAGCCGCGGTGTCGGCGGCGGACGTCATCGCAGGCACCGCAGCGGTGCCCCTGATTGCAGCGGCCGCAGCGGCGGCAGGGGCAGGGGCAGCGGCGGCAGGGGCAGGGGCAGCGGCGGCAGGGGCAGGGGCAGCGGCGGCAGGGGCAGGGGCAGGGGCAGGGGCAGGGGCAGGGGCAGGGGCAGGGGCAGGGGCAGGGGCAGGGGCAGGGGCAGGGCAGGGGCAGGGGCAGGGGCAGGGGCAGGGGCAGGGGCAGGGGCAGGGGCAGGGGCAGGGGCAGGGCAGGGGCAGGGGCAGGGGCAGGGGCAGGGGCAGGCAGGGCAGGGGCAGGTGCCAGTGCGGCCGCAGGTGAGGCGCCCGCTGCAACCGCAGCAGCCGCAGCAGGTGACGGCGGCGACGGCAGCAGCGCCATGGGGGCTGCTGTGCAGGACGCCTCAGGACCCACCGCCTGCGCGGCGGCCGGCGGCGCGGAGCCGGTCGCTGCCGCCGCGACTGCGCGCGCTGCAAGGGCACAGCCGCGGACGGCTAACGGCCAGCCGCCGGCGCCGAGGGGCGGTGGACGCGGACGGGGCGGTGGACGGCGTGCGCGTGGCGGGCGAGGGCGCGGCGGCCGTGGCCCCCCACCGTCTGCGTTAGCCGCTGGTGCTGCGGCTGCTGCGGCCGCCGGTGTGGGCCCTGCAGCGGCGGCCGCAGCTGTCGTGGCCCCGCCGGTTCCGTACGGCGGTCGATCGGATCTGGGTCCGTACCGCCGTACGGAGACGTACCGGCCAGGCGGCGGTCCTGGACTGCAGCTGCCCGCAGCAGCAGCAGCAGCACCGCAGCCCCTCATCATGGACCCACAGCTAGGGGAGGCCTATGGGCCGCTGCGGGTGCTGCACGTGGGGGGCGTCCTGCGGGCGGACGAGGTGGTCGCGTGAGTGGCTAGCTACTGTAGGGGGCCTGCTGCTGCTGCTGCTGCTGCTGCTGCTGCTGGGTTGGTGTGTTTGGCGTGTGCATCTAAGCTGGGCGTTACTCGACGGCAACTGAGTGCCTTTGCCGTTAATTTACGGTATGTAGACCTGTGTCTGGCTCGCCGGAACAAATGCACGCAGGTGCGGCATCGACATGCGCTGGCGCCACCCTTCAGGTCGCATGTTCAGCGGCACGTATCGGCTGCTACTGGACGACTGTAGCCTGATGCCGGAGGGCAGTAGCATTGCAGCGGAGGCCGCCTATGAGCAGGTGTGGGCGGGTGCCCTGGGTGCGTGCAGTTGGCCGTGCTGGGTTTGGGTTGAGGCCGCCTGGCAGTTGAGTTTATACATTATTATACACGTTTATTTGTGCGTGACACGGGCCAAGCGATGCGGTATCTAACGCGTTTCATGCTTCCCACTCGTCCGCATCCTTGTTTGCCCCACTGGACGCCCCGCTGTGTGCTTCAGGCCGTCCTCGAGGCGCGGGACTCGCGGCTGCTCACGCCCCTGGCCGGCATGGGCTTCATCGAGGTCTGCGGCGTGGTGCCGTGAGTCCTGTACATTGATGCCGGCGCAGGCTTGCAGGGCGTTGTTCCTGCTGCTTTAGGGCTTCGTGGGCAGTAACAAGCCCCGAGGTCACACAATCAACGCGGTTCGCCTGCGTTGTGGAGGCACGCATTATGAATGTGGCACGCATGCCCCATACGGTACCCGCGGTGCCCTTCGCTAACCTGATCAGGGCATTGATGTCTTGCTTGCGACGTGCAGGCCTGACATGAGCGATCAGAGGGACCGGAACAGCGCAGGGGAGGACCAGAACAGCGCGGGTGACACGAAGCAGCGGAAAGACAAGGCGGCGATGCAGGCGAAGAAGGAGAAGAAGGCAGAACTCCTGCGCCGGTCGTTGCCGGCATTCTTTGCCGTGCTAGGGGACTACATGGAGGCTATGGCGCGCAGCATTGGTGGGTTGATAGCTGTTGACCTCACTTGTTTTTAGATCGGATTGGGAGCGTGGGTTTGGGCGCTGGACTCGCATAAGCCAGTGGTGTGCGCGTTGCCACGCACGACCCGATGGGGGGTTGTGTGCGCCGCGCATTCGACGACACGGCATGTGGCGTGCATGTCGTGCAGGCTGCCTCTGCGGCAAGTGCGGTGCGCCGACGGCGATCGAGTTCAACGGCAAGGACATCGCCGCGGTCGTGCTGGGTGTGAACAAGGGCGACCTCCAGGTGTGTGCGTGGGGAATGCGGAGCGTGCCGTGAGTTGTGAATTGCATCGGGCCGCTGCGCCAGTGCTTGCTTGGCACGCGAACGCACATGCGACACGTGCGTAAGGCGGCGTCCACCAGCAGCTTCCCGCCTCCCTGACCTGGCGTTTGCGCACGTGACGCAGTTTGGGGAGCAGCTCTGGGAGGACCTGCCGGACGCGCTGCGGGCGATACTGCCGGCGAGCACAAAGGTTAGTCGGCCTGACCTGCGGCCCCCAATTGAAATGGCGCAGCTGTTGTGAGGCCCATTGCCCCTCCCCATTTTGCATGCCTGCGTTGCAAAGCCGCAGCCTTGGTTGGACACCGCCCCCGCAAACACTGACACACCTTGATTGACGCTGTGCAGCTTCCATGATTCCGGTGAAACGATGGCACCCGCACCCACAACCGCGCCTGCGCCCATGATTGTTTTGTCTTTGGCACAGGTCTATATCCTCCCCTCCAGCTCTGGCTGCGTGGCGGTGTCCGAAAAGCCAGGCAAGGGCCTGACGCCGGAAGCCTACCGGCGGCCCTGGCGGCTGCGGGCCGAGGCGCTGAGGGCCGTGCCCTGGCCGCGACCCGCAGTGCCGCAGTGCCCCCTGCTCCTGGGTGCTCATGGAGTTGGCAAGGGGCAAGAAGGCAAGTTCCCGGTAGTGTCCGAAGCCCCCCATATATCCAAAAATACGAGCAGGCAAAACATTGGGATCAGAGACAAAAGAAACGCGCTGCTGTTACTGTACCGACGTCGGTAGCTGGTTGGAGGTTGCTGGAGCGTTTTGCTGGCGCGCATTTCTCACTCTCCGGGCGCCCGGCCAGGCGACAGCACGACCACACAGACAATGCGACGCCACGCAGCGGGAGAGCCGGAGTCTCAGCGCACCTGCGGGCAGGCGTCCAGCGTCCACGGATGAGCGCCGAAGCTGACAACGAGCGTAATGCAAAAAACAGCGTGCAGCAAGCAGTGGCCGGGCGACAGAGTGACAAGCAAGGGCAAAAACAGGGCGCGGCAGGGCAGAAGGGGAAGCCCGACTGTACGGAATGGCGGGCGAGTCGAATGCAGTGCAACACACGAACAACACAGCCGGAGGTGAGGAAGCGTAGCTGATGGAGAGGGGTATGGCTGTGACTTCGGAAGGGGCCTAAAGACGCGCACTATGCGGCAAAAGTTTTCGGCTTGAGGCGTTTTGTGAGGCGTTTGTTCTGGAGCTGCGTGCGGCATTGAATGCCGGAAAGCTGTTAAATATGATGTAAGGCTGACGGCTGGACTGCGGAAGAGGTGTTTCAGGACGAGCGGGGTAGCTGCTACTGACAGGGGAGAGTGGTGCTGCTACTGACAGGGGAGAGCGGAGAGACAGAGGCACAGGGCTCAGAGGCCAGGGACAGGGGGCGCTGGAGGCTGTATGGGCTGGCGGCTGTGCGTGTGATACTGGCGTTGGGCTGGATGGACAGAGGCACAGGGCTCAGAGGCCAGGGACAGGGGGCGCTGGTGGCTGTATGGGCCGGCGGCTGGGCGTGCGGGACTGGGTGCTTAGGTAGGGTCGGGCTGGAGGGACCCGGGCTCACGAAGAGCTCCCCGGTGGCACAGGGCGCGTGGGTCTTAAAAACTGGCACCCCCCCACCCCGGGCGCGACGCCCCCTACACACTTGCCGTCACTCGCGGCGTCGAAACACACACAAAACCCTGCAGGCTCCCGGCCGAGAGGCCGACCACCGAACATCGCGCAGTCCTACGACGGACTCGCGGCGAGCGCAACCATGAACCCGCGGCACGCGCAAAGCCCATCTAGTCGCAGGCGTCCCTGTCGCCGAACCCCCTCCCCCCATCCCTCAGTTGTCACCGCCGGCGAGGCCGGGGGAACCGTGTCTTTACCGCAGTAGTCCAGCAACGGAACACCGGTGCTCCTGGGTGCTGATAGTGCTGCGGGCGGCGGGCCCGGTGGCAGTGGCGCAGGTGGCAGTGGCGGTGCTGAAACGGGCGCCACCGCATCTGTCCAGGGGGAGGCAGGCCCAGCTGGAGCTGGAGTGGCCGGACCGTCTGCCGCACGTGCCGCGGATGAAGCTGCAGCCGCAGGCGCGAACGCTGCAGCAGAGGCGGATGGCGCCGCAGGCGCAGCAAGGACGCCGGCTGGCGACGACGACGGATGCGCGGCTGCCGCCGACACGGCGGATGCTTTGCCTGGCGGTGGTGGCGGCGGCTCCGGCGCTGCGGGCGGCGGCGGCGGTGAGGAGGAGCAGGATCCCCAAGTCCAGGTGGCTGTGCGCAGGTGGCGTGCCAGTATCGCCAGGCGCAGGGCTGAGGCCGCCGCCGCCGCTGCCCGGGCGGGGGCTGCAGCGGCAGCTGCGGTTACGGCGCCACAGCCTGTAGCCGCGGCGACCGCCATCTCCACCTTCCTAACCAAACTGCAAGACTCTCACGCCGCTATCACCCAAGCTCTCGCCAGCTCAGAGCGCGCAACCACTGACGACGAAGCCTCAACCATACGCCAAGCACTACGCACATCCCCAGCCATCGCACACACCGATGTACAAGCCCTGAGCCTGGAACTCGACCAACTCCTACAGAACTGTCTCTCCTGCCTCACACGACAATGCGACCGCAAACCACCGCGCGCGACCCGCCCATACGCCAAACGGGCAGACAGCCGACGCATCCGGTCGCTACTGCAACAGACCAAACGGCTGCGGCGCGCACTGAACCAACCCACGCCACCGGCCGCTGCGCCGCCCCCACACCCCCCACACACCCCAACTACTCAGCAACCCGCCCCCCAAACCCACCCTACCCCGCCTCCCGCCCCAGTCGCCACCCCACCACCCACGCCCACGCACGTAGAGCCCGCCGCCCCCGCATCCACACGCGCACACCTCAGCTCCCTACTGGAGAAAACAAAAACTGACTTACGCACTGCCACCGCCGCCCTACGCAAACGCCATGCACAGAAGGCAATTAAGACAATCCGCACCCTCCTCGCCACAAACCCCAAGCAAGGACACCAACGCATCCTCAACAGCTCCGAGGCACCGCGTGGCACCCCCGCCATACGGGACCCCGACCTACCCAACACCGTCCACACCACACCGACAGGCATACTGGACGCCCTGCACCGCCACTTCTCAAACCTTGCACGCCCTATAGGGGGCCGCCGCCTTAATCACTTTAACCCGCATACGCCGAGAAACTACCCCTTTACCGCGCCAGGCGCCCCAGACCCCATGCCCACACTCGCCAAGGCCAACGGCTCGCCCACTACTCTCCTACCGGGCATGGCCGACCCCACAAACTTCCGCTGCTGCCTCAACCACCTCAGCCGCAACAAAGCACCCGGTCCCGATGGCATCCCCAATGAACTACTCCAATGCCTACCGCCCTCCCTTCAAGACGCCATCCACCAACTCATGCTACTCATGTGGGTGAAAGCCGAAACGCCCAAACAATGGACACTCTCCGACACCGTACTCATCCCAAAGCCAGCGGGTGACCCCACGATCTTACACACGATTGAAGACGCCGCCATAACAGGCCGCAACCTCTTCCTCCTTTACGTGGATTTCTCCTCTGCCTTTAACACCATAGACCAAGATAAACTATTGCTCATCATGCATGATCTGGGCTACCCACGCGACCTCATCGACGCGGTACAGAGCCTATACAACACAGCCCGTACACGCATCCGCACCGAACACGGCTCCACAGCCGACATTCTTATTGAACGCGGCACCGTCCAGGGAGACGTACTCAGTCCCATTCTCTTCATCATCTTCATGGAGCCACTGCTACGGTGGCTACACAACGGCGGACGCGGCTACCGCTTCGGCTGCCTCACACACGAAGAAAACGACAAGCACAACTTCAGCTCCGGAGCCTTTGCCGACGACCTCGCAGCCGCCACATCCTGTATCTCGGACATGCGGATCCAAGTCGAGAAAATCGAACGCTACGCCGCATGGGGTGGCCTCAAACTGAATGTCGACAAATGTCAGCTCCAAGGCGTGCTGTACGGGCAGGCGCGCACGGATCCCACGCTCGGGGGCCCGCGCACTACCTCACATCAGCGAGCCCTGGAACGCGTGCTACTAAACAAGATCCGTGTCAGCGGCACCGCCATACCGTACAAGCCACCCACAGCCCCCTACAAATATCTGGGCCTCCAAATCACACCCACACTTGACTGGGGACCACAGGTGCAACACATGCTAGATAAAATTGAGGAACGAGGCATCAGCATCACCTCCTCCCTCGCATCACCCGACCAGAAAATCCGCATGCTCCAGCACACCGTCCACCCAGCCGTGGCATACAGCCTCCCCTTCATGCCCTACACCAAGCATGACATTGCGCGCATTGATGCCATGATTGCGCGCTACGCCAAACGCTCTTATGGCCTCAAAACCAGCTTTCCTACCCGCGCAATACTCCAACCCGTGGAGCAACTTGGCCTCGGGCTAGGCAGCGTACGTGTCCTATATGTGCGCCGCGCCGCCAAGGCCCTGGTCCAGGCCCTGAATGACGACGGCCGCCTCGGCACAGTGACGCGAGCCATGCTGCACCTGCAAAGCGGTATGGTAGGTAGAGCGGCTGGTCAGACCCTCACACGCGAGTTCCGCTACTACACCAACCTGCGACAGCTGGCCCTAAGTGAAAGAAGCCGGCCTAGAGCTCACAGATAAGGGGCGGCCGTTCACTGCCGCCGCCACGAACCTTACCTCTCTGTGGGACCGGATCCAACCCCTCTCCACCGATGCGGAGCAGGCCCTGCCCTTTCGCCTCATTCAGCCGCTCCTCGAACTCGGGCACCACCTGCCCGCATTGGCGCCCAACGGCACACACTTGATCAGCACCACGGATCTCAAAGCGATGGGCAAGCGGCATGTGAGGCGCCGGCACCTGCTTGCCCTCAACCGCCTCACCAAGGCACTAAACCCCGCCACTCGAGACACAGCCAAACACTGGCGCTGCACGGCACCGCTGCCCCTCAGCGAGCGCCAGCTCCCCAACGAACACGCCATCACCGGACTGCTCGGACCCCACGCCGCCCCCGCTCCCACCCGCTTCCACGACATCCGGCGCCTGTTGGCACAACGAGCCCCGGATGAACACGACGCTAACGATGACGGGCCAGCCGAGCCCGCCCCCGCCGCCGCCCCCGCCGCCGCGCATCCGGCTACCCCTCCACACAAGAAAACCCGACACCAACATCACCCCTGGGCACCGCGTGGTGAGCCCCTCAACGATGAACAACACAACCTCGAATGGAACGCGGAAACTGATGAGTTCACCCTAGCACACTGCCACAACCTCCTGGCAACACACAACTCACTGGCGAAGGGGAGGGGGATTCACGCACGCAGCTCCTTCCTCCACGCCCTGCTGCTGAAGCCGGACGCCACCGACGACGACTGGAAACACGGCACAAAACGGGCGTGCCTCGATCTCGCCAACGTCCTGTTTGGACCGCAGGAAGAGGTGCAGCGAATTGTGACACGCGTCACTAAACAGGGAAAGCCGTACTACCGTGTAGAATGGAAACCCACCATTCTTCTACCGGGTGCGCTACCCCTATACACCCGCCACAACTACATGCCCCGCGCCATCACTCCTATTGCACTCCCCAACAACCCCCAAACCCGCATTCGGGTGGACTGGGAGCCCACAGACGAACCCGCCTACGTCATCAACCACCAAGAAAACCGCCAAGCCCTCCTAGATGACCTGGCCGAGCGCCTCGCCCAGCCCCCAACTGGCCCGGACCCACCACCAGCCGCAGACAGCCATCTTACCACCGCCCAACGACAGGGCTGCTGGCAGGAGGAGTGCTCACTGAGCACACGCGGCCAGCGCATCCTACGCAGCCAGGTACACATTGATGTAACCCCCTGCAACCCCGACCGTGACATCGCCCCCACAGGCCGGTACCTCATCCAAATCGGTCTATTCGACCCAGCGGGCCCACCGCCTACCCCCTGGGTGCCAGGGGCATACCCCCCGGGTGTCCGGGGGCCCCACACCGCATACGTCTACGACCCCCAAGGCCGCTGCGTCGGTTCGCTACAGGCAGACCTCCTCGCGTCCCTCTCCCATCGCTATGAGCACGCAACACGCACCTTGCCTGCCGCCCAGCAGCTCGCCTCCCCAGGCGGCTTCCCAGAGGACGTCGCTCGCCTGCTTCTGCGGTATCGGCCAGGGAGCGGAAACAAAGAACACCAGATCACTGAAGCTGGCGAGCGTGCATACCCAGCCCGCCTGACAAAAGAGCTCCACAGAGCAATCGGCAGCACAACCGAGCTCTTCGCATCCCCCCTCAATGTGGCCGACCACACCACCATCTACTTCTCCCCCCACCCCCAGGACGTCCTATTCGGCGCCAACCACGACGCATACACACACCCATGGACCGGGATCGCGATCGCACACCCCGAACCCGACGAAGCACAGCAGCTGCGCGCCCTGCGATGGGCCACAGCCTGGGCCGCTGCCCGCCAGGACCACCGTGAACCCACAGCCACCCTGCTGCTTTTCCCCCGCGACCCACTAGCCCCCTACGCCCAATATCTGACCCATCCGAACGTCACTCACCTCGGCACCTTAAGCCGCTCTCACCTCCCAGTGGGCCTCGGCGGTCACTCCCACTCCGCCACCTACGCCCTTGGCACCGACATACTACTGGTGGGCAATGCAGCAGCAGCCCGTCGCGCGCCTGCCTGGGCAGCCCGCATGACCTCCGTAGAGCCACCCCGCACAGCCGCTGGCCGTGTACACGATGCACCTGACCACACGCAATGGGTCCGGAAGCGCGTGCGCAGCATGGCGAAGCAACAAGAGCAGGGCACGGCCACGCCCGTACATGCCTCCTCTGCTCCCAAGCCCCTAGGCGCCCAGGGGCCCACCCCACACCCGACCACAGACGCGGTCTACCGCACCTATTGCGCGACACACCCGCTACGATATAACCCCCAGGACGGCATGTACACCGACGGCTCAGTACGCAAGGACAAAGCCGGCCGCTCCTGCGCCTGGGGCGCCGGCGTGTTCGACGCGCGTGCCAACCAGGGTTACCACATCGATGTCAACCCAGGCACCGCCGGGTGCAACACTATCACACGCTGCGAACTATCTGCTATCCACCAAGCCCTCCACCTCGCGGCCGAAGAAACCCCAACGCGACCGGACTTGGCCATCTACACCGGCTCGGCCGCTTCCCTCTTCCTGATTCGGAAAATTATCAACCAGCCACATATGCTCACCTATAGCAAACACAAAGCGCTCCTCGAAGCCATCAAGCTGAAGCTGAAGTTTCGCGCGGTGAACGGGCTCACCACCCGACTGCTCAAGGTCAAGGCTCACGTAGGTGTCACACATAACGAAACAGTTGATAAAATAGCCGGGCAAGCGGCCGATAAGAAGGCGCCGAAAGACGCCGTGTGGCTCCAGGAAACTGCTGACAACGACCCGCGAGCACAGTATTTCTGGCTTCGGAAACCCCTTAAACTACCGCTCGATGGCCCCCAAGACCCCGACGCGGGCCACTACGTGAATGACCTCAACCGTGGGATCCAAACCCGCATGGCATATCTCCCCAAACATAAGACATAAGACTACGATAAGGTTCAGCGCTGGTTCAGACATTTCGCACTTTAACTAAGTTTGGTCAATGCGCCGAGCGGCGCGCGCCGGGCCTCGCGCCGGCCCGCCAGTGAAAAGCATACAGGTCAAATCAGAATACAACGAATGGACGCGCTCGGGGCGGCGGCCCCTCTGCTTCCTCCAGGCCACCACGGTCATCCCGCTGGAAATGCCGGACGCAGCAGCAGCGGAACACGCAGCGCAACGGCAGCTGTGGGCAGAAAAGAAGATTGAAGTCGCTGACAAATTCGTCAGCGCCGTTTGGGGGCCACTCGTGGCGGCGGCTGACGCGATGGGTGTGGCACGTCCATCGCGTCTCCGTGGCCTCCCGGTCACCAACGACCCCGGCGGTGTTCGTGTGCGCATGGACTTCGCCATCGACCGCGACACGCGTGAGGCGCTCGTGGCACTGTTGGACTCCGACAGCCGCCTGCGGTCGGCGGCATCTGGCGGTGTGCCTGGGCTGCAGTGGGAGGTGCGGGACGCGTTTACCGCTGCCCCCGCTGCGGGTGGCGCGTACGCCCGGTGGCTACGGATCAGCGGCTTGTATGCTGGCATGGGCCGCGCGCCCGAGCTGGTGATCAAGCTGCTGGCGGAGTATGGGATGCAGGTGGTGCGGGTTGAGGCGGATGTGGACTACCGCTTCAGTGTGGCAGTCGAGCAGGGTGACTGTGTGTGCGTCGAGCTGGCGCCTGAGTCACCCGTGCCCACGGACCACCCAACGTTCTGCCTGGGGTGGGGGTCCAAAATACTGTACTGCAGCCTGGTGGACCGCCTAGCGGTCCTCGCGCGTGCGGCTAAGGGCCCCCGTGGCGGCAACACGGCTGCCGGCGGCAGCCAGCGTCAGGGCGCTGGCGGCCGGGCCGTGGGTGACCAACTGGCGGCCACAGCGCTGGCGGCCGGTGGCGCCCGCGGCCTCGCCGCAGGGGCTGTCGTCGGCGGCGGGGTTGCTGCACCCGCTGGCGCTGGTGGCCCCGTGCTGGAGCCTGCGGACACGGCAACTGGTGACGGCGGCGGTGGCTTGGCGGTGACGCCCGCGGCCGCTGCTGCCACGGCGGCGGCTGCGGCGGCCGCGGCCGCGGCTGCGGCCAAGGCGGCGGCCGAGGCAGATGCGCAAGTGGTGGAGGCGCTCACTGCTGCCACTGCGGCCGCGGGTGGGCCGGGACCGGCAGCCCTGTCGCTACGCGCGCCCGCAGTGGAGGTACACAACTCCTTCGAGGCCCTGGCGCACCTTGGGCCAGCAGAGGGGGTTAGCGCAGATGCGGATGACGACATGGCCTCCGGCTGCAACTCGGATGCTGACATGGTGGAGGACACGGACCAGGCGGCTGCGTCTTCTGCCGCCGCGGCCATACCGCCGCAGCAGCAGAAGCCAAAGCTGAAGCAGAAGCAGCACTCCAAAACGGCCAAGAAGCCGGCGGCGGCTGGCTCGGTGACCAAGGCCAAGGGCAAGGCCAAGGCGGCCACGGGTGCCAGCGCGGCCGCGGCCCTAGAGGCGGCGCAGGCGGTAGCGGCCGGTGCCGCGGCCCTGCCCCCCTCTATGCCTGGCGTACCTGGTTTGGCGCCTGGTGTAGTGCGCCGCGCTTTGTGCGCAGATGGGGTTGCTTCATGATGTGGGGCGTAGGCGAGCTTCGGCTTAGCTTTGACTCATGGTGTTGCGCCCGAGACACGCTTTGTGCGCAGAACCAATGCACGGTTGTATAAGGTCGGCTGCCAACTGGGGGGCGGGCGGTTTCCCTTCGGGCCGGAGATGGTCCCTCTTGACCTGGGTGCGGGGCGCCCTTGCTTGGTCGGGTTGTCCCTTTATGTAATGTCGCATTCATGGCACCGGCTGTCAACCTAGGGTACAGCAACCCAACTCTCTACGCTGAATTCGTCGCCCAGGCTATCCCCGACCTGGACATCAAATCCAGCACTCGCACCCTCAGGAGCGCCACCGGGCGCCACCACAAGGCGAAGCGCTGCCTGGACTACCTGTACGGCAACCTATGGAACGCCAAGCTGGCCGCGCGGTATGGGCGCACGCTCACCGGACGCAGACGAGCACCCGCTACAGGGGACGCCACCATGGCCCCATGCCCCCTCTGCACGTGCCCTGACTCCGGGGGCCATATTCTCGGCGGCTGCCGGCACGCCCACATGCGCAAACTTTACATCAGCAGACACAACAAGGCGGTGCGAACCCTGATGCACCACATCGCACGTGGGACCAACGGAGGCTGCTTCAAAATCATGGACGCAACAGCCGAGGCTGACCTCCCTGAATACGTCTCCGGCACCCGGCTTCCTAAGTGGCTCCTACCCAACTGCCCTGACCACATCAGCAGCAGGGGAGCACTGTGTACGCCGGCAGCGTGGCGGCAACCGCCCCAACTCCCAATGAACTCTAAAAATGATCGGATCCACAACGGTACTGCACCCAACTGCTAACGGATGACAGGGGAGCTGCGCTGGCGGTTGGCACGGCACGCGACTGGGAGCAGGGTAGCTGCGCAGGGGCTCGGGGGTGAACTGACGGTTGGCACGGCACACGACTGGGAGCGGGTAGTTGCGCGGGCGGCCGACTGGAAGCACGATTTATATTCAAGGGCGGTTTTATAAATGGGGTAGCTGCGAAGCTGGCTGTTGGCGCGCGGCACGGCTGGGAGCTCATGGTTGCGCGTGGTGCTGTTTGGGAAGCCTCGTGTGAGCTGCGTGTAAACTCAGACGGGATGCATGGGGCTGCGCTTTTTCCATCAGCTGCATCTGGGCTGCGCACGGGTTTCACACGCGACTGCGGCTGACCGGCGCGGCCGGGGTCGGCTGGCGCCGCCCCCGGCCGCGCCGTACAGAACTGGCGATGCGACGATGCACTGGACTGTTGCGTTGTGCATCGATGCACGGCGGTGGTGTGGGGTGACGGCGGTGCGACGACGACGACGACGACGACGACGACGACGGTCGTGCCAATGTATGGTTTGCTACGGTGATGTAAGACGACGACGAGCGAGTGCGCGCACGACGCGCGGTGACTGACTGCCAGGGACATAAAGGAAGCGAAAACGCACAATATGAAGCGTAGGACTTCATACACGACGTGCGCCATCGACAAACAAATAGACGACATAGATAGCATTCTATAGAACACAACAATTTGCCACAACAGCGAGCGTGCACACGGGACCGGTGAGGCCGTCGAGGCCCGACACAGTAGCACCCAGCGAGTCGCTCGCTCGCGCTGCTGTGATCCGCCTGTGCGCGTGGGCGCTGCGGCCTGGAGACCGACCCTGTCTAGGTTGGGACCGAAGTGTGTTCGAGGTTTAAAGAGCGCCATTGGCGGACCTACGGCACTTCGGGAGCTACCTGGGGGAGAGTCGAAGGGCGGCAGTTTCACTGTTGTGGCCAACCACCTAGCGACCAGAAGGTGCACGGGGAAAATCGGCCTCCGTCGGAGGTGACCTCCGCGGGTGTGCACAGCGCACCCGTAGTTACCCGTTGCATCAGCCTCAGCACACAAAAGTCGATGGAGGGGCCATTGACGTGTGCGTGAGCAGACGGTCGTTATGGGGGGATGTGCAGCAGCGCCGCGGCAGCACACAGCTGCTGCCGATGACGCTGGGGCCGCAGCACCACAAGCCAGCGCGCCAGCCGCGCCACCTCCAGTGCAATCAGGACACCTCTGGACACCGTGCGAATCGTATCAGCGCTCACCATCATCGCCCTACAGCTTGGCGCATAAAAGAAGTCACGGTGCGCGCGTGCAGTGGCGCGTCACACCACAGTGCGTACTCCCAGCCCCGCAGCAGCTGGTCTCCAGGCAGGATGCGCGTCACCGGCACGGCGCCCATGCACCTGTACATACGGCCGTCAAGGCGGTAGGTCTTGCCTGGGACGTAGCGTCGTCTGGGGAGTGGCAGGTCGTAGCACGGCATTGTGGGTTCGTCTCCTGGCCTTGGCCCAGAAAATATTTGGCCTTAGCCCCCGCCACCCGCGCCCATGAGTGAGCTGCCCGCCCCTTGCAAGCGCGCGCCGATAGCACTGGCCTTGCCTAGCACGGCCTCCGCTTTTGGTGCGGCGCCAGACACCCAGTCTGCGGCCTTGCTCACGCCCTTGGCAAGCAGCGCAATTTCAGGCTGGCCTGCGGCCAGGGCGATGCCGCTCACGGCATTTGCGACAGGCCGCGCAAACTGCGCAACCTTGCGCACCACGGGCGCTGAGAACTCAGCCACCTTGCGAATGGCACCGCCAACGCCACCAAGTGCGCGGCCAGCGAATGAGCGTGCCTTGCCAAGCAGCGCGCCGAGTCCCATGGTGTGTTTTGTCTAGGCGCGAGATATTTTGGGGTCGGAGAGCACCATCAGCCTGATGTCGTCTCGTATGCGCGCCACGCTGCCGCTCAGGGTGTCAAGCGCATCATCTCCCTCGGTGTAAATGACACGCAGCGTCATGCACCAATCGTACTGCGGCTCCAGGGCGCGGCCGGTGTCATCAGTCACCCAGAAGCGCATCTCATCGAGGTGCTGTGCGGTAAGTGCGTAGGTATACATGTCGCTTTCATTGGCAGCAAAGGTAATGTTATCAAAGGGCGCTGCATCAATAGGTATGGACACGAGCACATGGCTCTCAACGAACCCAGAGGTAGCTAGGTTGTCCACCACGGCGCCCCGCTCCTTTGGAAGGGATGCGTGCACACACACGGTGTTTTCTCGGTTCAGCTTGACAGGGCGCTGGCTTGTGAGGGGGCTGGCGCTGGTGGCAGTGGGCTGCGCACCGCGCTGGAAGCCCAGCAGCTCGTACGCGTATCCAGGGAAGCTGAAGCGGTAGGTCTTGCCGTCAGCGGGCGGCTGGAACCGAAACTTGTTTGTGAGGCGCTGGTAGGTCACCCCCCAGCCGGGCAGCAGGGAAGCCAGGGCCGTGCGCAGGCTGTTCACGTCGTAGTACCCCTCGGGCAGCGTCAGGTTGGTGGTGGAAGAGCCGTCAAAGACCGCAAAAGCGCTGTTTGCCGCAGTGACCGAGTACCAGCTGCGGTTCACCACCGCAGACACGACTGACACCTTGATACGGCCACGGGTGCGGTCCAGCTTGATTGCCGCGTGTGGGAGCGTCACCCAAAAATCACCTGGCGTGCCGCTGCGCCGGTTGGCTGAGCTGATATGAATCAGCTGCGTGCGCTGCATGGTTGCTGCTGGCTACTGCCGTTGGGGGGTTATTTTTCGTCCGTGGAGGGGACGGGGTATGCCACAAGGGTCATCATCCAGATGGGGGTCACACCGGCGCCAAAGGCATCCGCGGGCACCAGGTTGCCGTCAATACCCACCAGCCGAAAGTTGTGCAGGCTTCCGCGCAGGACGGAGGCGCTGCCGACGCGAATGCCAAGCAGGTTGCTGGGGACAATACGCGTGAACACGGACCCCACCATGGGCATGAGCTGGTACCCCGCGCTCTTGGTGAGTGTCGAGTAGGAGTTGCCCTGGGTCAGGGTATTGCTCTCGATGAAGTACGGCGCGTTTGCGGGAACGGTGTTGACGCTCACGATGAAGGACTCGATGGCTATCTGCCATTCGAAGGTGTCCCCTGCAAGCCACTCTGGCAAATCGAGAAAATGCAAACCGTCCCGCCAGTCCCCCTGCACGACGTTGGCGGAGCTGATCTGGATGCGGAAGAAGCGCATGGTCGGATTTGCTATGTGGCAAGGTTTTTCTCAGGCGTCTGCTAGCTTGACCATGGGGGTCTCGGGCAGCTGGTCCGGGTCTAGCACGCGCACTGCGTCCTCTACTGTGGTGCTGGTGGGGGTGGCCGCGGCACTGGGTGCCTTGCCTGCTGCGCGCTCCTCCTTCTTGGCTTGTCGCACCAGCTCCTTAATCCACTTGGGGTCAGCGGAGCGGTAGGTAGCGATGGCAATGTCAATCAGGTAGTCAGGCAGCTGGGGGTGCTCACTTTTAATGGCCGAGTGCCACGCCTTGTACTCCTCGGAGCGCTTGAAGTCAAGGGTAACACCAGGCTGTGCCATGCTGCTGCTGTCCTGACTCTAGGGCTAGAAAATGCGCGGCCCCCTACTCAACGTGAGCAGCAGAGGAGCGCTGTGTAAGCCAGCAGCGTGGCGGCAACCGCCCCAACTCCCAACGAACTCTAAAAATGATCGGATCCACAACGGTACTGCACCCAACTGCTAACGGATGACAGGGGGGCTGCGCTGGCGGTTGGCACGGCACGCGACTGGGAGCAGGGTAGCTGCGCAGGGGCTCGGGGGGTGAGCTGACGGTTGGCACGGCACGCGACTGGGAGCGGGTAGTTGCGCGGGCGGCCAACTGGAAGCACGATTAATATTCAGGGGCGGTTTTATAAATGGGGTAGCTGCGAAGCTGGCTGTTGGCGCGCGGCACGGCTGGGAGCTCATGGTTGCGCGCGGTGCTGTTTGGGAAGCCTCGTGTGAGCTGCGTGTAAACTCAGATGGGATGCATGGGGCTGCGCTTTTTCCATCAGCTGCATCTGGGCTGCACACGGGTTTCACACGCGACTGCTACTGGCCGGCGCGGCGGGGGCGGCGCCAGCCGACCCGTGCCGCGCCGAAGTGGGTAAGGGGAGGCTGCATCTGGGCTGCGCACGGGACACACGCGACTGCTGCGGAACAGCCGACCCCCGCCGCGTGGGGGACTCAAAACGGGGCTGCACTGAAGCTGGCGCGGCGGGGGCGGCGGCGCGCTGTGTGGCGAAAGGAGCGAGGCACAGAAACTCAACGGAAACTCAGCAGAAACTCGAAGGAAACTCAACAGAAACTCAGCAGAAACCTCCTCAGTTCATGGTGTCATGAATAGAAGAAATACCGTCAATGGAGCGATCCGTAAAATAATTTACAATTGATTCCTTTTCGCTAAGAGTGAAGTTCGGGCCCCATCGCACGCTGTACTGGTCGGTCGCGCCTTGCTGCACCGTCCCCGCGCGCGTCTTCAAGTGCGGGTACAGCTGGCGGTCGATGAGGTCTGGATCCGCGAGTTCCAGCGTCACGGTAAGGCCGCTGTTGCCAATGTGCTGGCAGAAGGGAAAGTTATTCAAGTAGGAGAGGGGAATGGCAGTGGAGAACCGTGCTCTGGTTGTCAGGTGTCACGAAACAAGCCCGGCAGGCCGGCACTCAAGCATATACTGGTTGGTTGCGTATCCTTTCTGTAGGGCAACGGACTGCACGTGCTTGGGATAGCTACCCCTGTCGGGGTAGTAGGAGCTCTGCGGCAGCGCGTCCATGCACGCCCTGAGTGCTTTGCTCGTGGTGTTGGGCGTGTCGGTCAGGTTGCGCCCAACCCGGGTTGCGACAGTCGGAGGCGTGAGGATCACCTGGCGCAGGTACAAGTTGCCAAGCCCAAAGTTGAAGGCCTCGTCGGCTGACATAGTGATGCGGATCCTGGCAGGAAGGGTCAGCGACTGCGAGGCAGCAACCAGCTGGTTCGTGTGATACAGTAATCGAGCCGATCCAGATCCAGCTGCACGCCCGTTGTGTCGGCCCCTCGCACAAAGCAGCTGAGCACTGCAATATTCTGACCTGTCACTATGCTTTCACATCGCTAATGCTTGCGTGCATGCGTGCCCAGTGTTTAGAAGATGCATTACACCCTTCCTATATTCACTTACGGTAGGCATCAGGGCTCAGGTCCTCCTGCAGCTGCTTCGCAAGCAGCCAGAGCTAGAAAGTGGCTTCCTGCTGCGTCGAGGGTGGTCTGGCATTCCTGACACAAGCTGTTTCAGAGCCGCTCAGCCTATGGAGGGATCTGCACAGGCCTCTGAAGGGCCCTGAAGGGCTCTGAAGGTCTCTGGAGGGCGCTGGAGGGATCTGATGGCTCTGGAGGGGTCTGAGGGCTCTGGAGGGCTCTGGAGGGCCCTGGAGGTTGGTAACGGGCATGCTTGGCGATCCAGTACCCAGTTGGCCCACTATGCAAAGGCCGTGGCAACCCACGCCATGCCGAAAGCCAGTAAAGGTGGGTATTACGGATTTAATGGATTCATGATGTTGCATGTTTGGCATGCCGGCAGGCCCGTGGTGACTGCTTGCGGTTGTAGCCTCTAGCAGTACATGCACTTCCGGACCACCTCAACGGCCACCTCAGCCGCCGCCCCTCCCACCTCAGCCCCTCCCCAGTACCCACCCGATCCCCCCTCCCCCCCCCCCGCCTCACCAGCCGCACCAGCAGGAACAGCAGCAGCACGCTCACCAGCAACACGACCTTGCCGGGGTAGGAGGCCTGGGGTTGGAGGGGCGTGGGCGTGGCAGGCAGGGGTTAACAGGAAGGGGTGACACGGGCGAGTTTCGGCTAGTCTGTCAACAGTTACTGGCACCATGGCACGCCTGCCAGACACCAACAAGGTCGCCTTATTGTCCCCTTCCCTCCATTCGTTCACGCGCACACCTGAAGTCACCACATCGGCTCAACTGCCTCACTCCCCTCCCCCCCGTTTCACTTTCTGGTTTCTGGAATGAACTCCCCCCCTTTCCAGCCCCTCCTCTCCGCCAGCTCACCGCCCAACGCAGTGGGTCCAGCGAGTCCATGCTCACGTAGATGAAGATGAGCCCCTCCGCCACGAAGCCAGCGAGTGGAACGCCGCCAGTGTGGCAGCAGCACCGGGATGACTCATGGTGGCTCCGCTGCCAGCTGCGCCACCTAAGGCGCGCGCCGCCAGCCGCTGCGCGGGCGCCGCCAGGGCCTGCAGGAGGGCGCTGCGCTCGCCGTCGGCCCCCCCGTCACTGGCGCCTTCATGGTATTGATCAGGGTCAAGGTGGTGATGGTGGTGGTCGCCTGGGCGAGTGCTCGTATCTTGTGGATGCTTTTGGGCCCCCGGTGCCTACTCCGCGTTGACGCCCCTTTCCAGTTCTTCTAGGGCAAGCGCCAAAACCCCCCAAAAGCCGGTGCCACCGTGGCTGCCGTGAGGCGGACCCAGTCGCTGTCGATGGACGGCAACGTGTCAAAACCGGTGGCCTCCTGCTCCTGCTACAGCCGCTGACCCGGCGCCACCGACTGCGACTGCCAGCTTGGCAGCGCTGCTGCAGCTGCTATCTGCGCCGGCCATGCCTCCCCGCAGCGACACATTCAAGCCGCTGTCACCACCGCCCGGATCGTGGTGGTCACGGCCCCGCCTTGCCGTCACCGTCGTGGCACCGCCTCATGTGAGTGCGTGTGGCCGTGGACGCGCTGAACTCCACCGACCCCCGATCCGCCCCGATCCGGCAACCTCCACAGCGACATTTGATGCAACAACTCCTTACAGCTGCGGTCAGTGCGGTATCCCTGTCGACCTGCTTACGACACCCAGCAGCAGCTGGTGCCATTGAGTCAGGTCACGTTAATATAATAACGACCACCAGCAGAGGCCCCGAAGCCAGTGTTCCCAGCCCACCACCCTTGACACAATCCCGATTCAGACATGCAGCAAAACATCCCACGCGATGCGCATCTACCGGCATACCATTCTGCTCCCTGGCCTCCCCACACGCGCACACAAACCACACGTAGTTTTACATAATCCACATAGGGTGCAATTTGTGCCTACGTCACAGAGATAAGGTAGGAAGGCCTGACGCGCCCCCAATGCAGGGGCACGGTGACAGATCCACCCATCCTTGCGTGGCAATATCTGTGTGCCTTGGCGTCATGCGTGCACCACCGTCATCCCATGCATTTGGCACTTCATGCATTATCCTCATTTCGTACACCGTTATCCGCGCAGCAGCAGCAGCATAGCGTCTCTTTCCCTTGCACCATTGTCGGTACGTAAACATAACTCTACCCTGGCGTCACATATGTTGTGACTGTAAGCCAGCTATTAGTACACAGTGCGCACTGCGCATCCGCACACACAACTTCCTCGAGTCCATCAAATACACCCGCATGACTTGACTACTTAAACCTCGGCGTCGACGTCAACCTTGCGCCTTCCTCACACGCCCTTCCTCGCGCACAGTACGAGACGCGACTCCTGTTCATGCCCGGGATGCTAGATTGTCGTTATTCAAGTGCCGCTGTCAAGGGCACCGACTGCAGCCCGCCCGGCGTCCCTTCCATGGGCAGTTGATGCACAATGCACGCCGGCGCCATGCCGACAGCTGCCGCGCGCACACACACTTGGCCAACGGCCGGCCGGATACCTTGTTCAATGTCCCGCCCTCATGCTCGTATCAGCTACAGCCCAGATCAATGCCGCCCGTGGCTCTTCAGGGGAGCAGCTGGGCAGCCGCGAACAATAACCACATGATCAGATACTCCACAGCACCCGTCGCAAGGAAGACCGCGACCTGCAGGGCAATGCCGCCCAGCCAGTTGCGCACCACGACGGGCAGCGCCTGCTGCAGCCAGGCGGGGCAGTAGCGCGCGGCAAAGCTCTGCAGCCATCCGGCCACGCTGTCCACCAGCAGCTGCGCGCTGCCATTGACAAGCCCACCAGCCAGGTGCATTAGCAGCAGGAGCGGCGATGCGCCCAGCTGTGCGCTACACGCGTCCAGCCGCGACCACGCCGGCAGCTCCACGAACTCCTTGCATGTCGAGCTGGCCTGGAACGCGCGCAGCAGCCGGAGCAGCAGCCCTACGGAGTACCCTCCGAAGCCGCCTGTTGGGGATCAGCACGACGTGAACGGCGCTGCCGACAGGTAGACACATACTGGGATGGGGGAGCCGAGCTGTTGGGCACGCTGTTGGTTATGGCGCTTGTGTGCGGGTCGCTTGCTGACAGAGGGCCCGCACTTGCAAGCATGGTGGGCGCCGCGGCGGTTGGGTCCTCCTGCTGCTGCCGTAAGCTGCCCTCCGCATCTCCTCGCACTTGCCATAGCGGTGCCACGGACTGCCACCACGAGGCAGGCCACCACACGGCCGACTTACGCAGAGGGGCGGGCGACGAATGCGCTGCCGCTGCGGAGGCAGCGGGTGCGGGGAGGGTCAGATAACAACGCGTGCCACAAAGCACAATCCGCCGCGCCATACGCTCCGTCCTGGCCCGAAGGCGTTTTCCCAATCCAGCAGCGCTTGGACCAATCTACTAGTCAAGTCCCATTTCTCAACACTCCATCATCAAAGCCCACGCAAGCTCACCCTGCTGGTCGCGCCGGCGGTCCGCGTCCGGCACCACGACGGTGCTCGGCGCGCCTGCGGCATCGCGCGCAAGGCAAGCGACCTGAATATAATCTTACTTATGTGCTTAAAATAGGAAAGGAAGTTTGCGCTGCTCTTTTGGAAGCACTCGGCGGTCAACTCATCGTGGAACCACCTCCATTGCGCCCTGCGCCACGTTTTCACCAGGCGCAGCCTTTCGTCTGGCAGATAGATATCATGGAACATACTGGCATACAGTATTGTAAAGAGCCAGTCAGGGGGCGACAAACGAGTTGCAGGCGAGAGAACGCGTTTTACTAGGCACCGCGACTTGGGGTCTTCATCCTTGACCCGAACTAGCTGAAACCAACACAATGGCTACAAATGCCGAGAAACTGCAGCTTGTCCAGAGCGACCTGCGCAAGAATGCTGAGGATCGGCGGCAGCTTCGGGACGTAATTCTCGGGTGCGTGTTCTTCAGGGATCCGTTCGAGGAGCTGCAGCATTTCTTGCATTGGATCTTGGATCGACTTGTCGCTCTAACACACACGCATATGGCTCTGCTATGGCTCGACATATGGCTCTGCAGGATGGAGAAGGAGAAAGTGAACTGCAAGCACCTGTGGGAAGAGATGACGTCGCTCAATGTCGACAGGGACAATCTTCTGGAGGAGAAGAAGAAGCTGGAGGCGGAGGCGAAGGCGGAGGCGGCAGGCGGTCAGTTTTGCCTTCGCACCTTGCCCTCGCTAAGGCTGCTTGGGAATTATCTTTTTTCTGCACCCAGGCTATACTGTGCTTGCTCTTCTGCAATTTCGTTTCGCGCGTACATACTCACACACGCCTTGCGCGCGATGCCGCAGGCGCGCCGAGCACCGTCGTGGTGCCGGACGCGGACCGCCGGCGCGACCAGCAGGGTGAGCTTGCGTGGGCTTTGATGATGGAGTGTTGAGAAATGGGACTTGACTAGTAGATTGGTCCAAGCGCTGCTGGATTGGGAAAACGCCTTCGGGCCAGGACGGAGCGTATGGCGCGGCGGATTGTGCTTTGTGGCACGCGTTGTTATCTGACCCTCCCCGCACCCGCTGCCTCCGCAGCGGCAGCGCATTCGTCGCCCGCCCCTCTGCGTAAGTCGGCCGTGTGGTGGCCTGCCTCGTGGTGGCAGTCCGTGGCACCGCTATGGCAAGTGCGAGGAGATGCGGAGGGCAGCTTACGGCAGCAGCAGGAGGACCCAACCGCCGCGGCGCCCACCATGCTTGCAAGTGCGGGCCCTCTGTCAGCAAGCGACCCGCACACAAGCGCCATAACCAACAGCGTGCCCAACAGCTCGGCTCCCCCATCCCAGTATGTGTCTACCTGTCGGCAGCGCCGTTCACGTCGTGCTGATCCCCAACAGGCGGCTTCGGAGGGTACTCCGTAGGGCTGCTGCTCCGGCTGCTGCGCGCGTTCCAGGCCAGCTCGACATGCAAGGAGTTCGTGGAGCTGCCGGCGTGGTCGCGGCTGGACGCGTGTAGCGCACAGCTGGGCGCATCGCCGCTCCTGCTGCTAATGCACCTGGCTGGTGGGCTTGTCAATGGCAGCGCGCAGCTGCTGGTGGACAGCGTGGCCGGATGGCTGCAGAGCTTTGCCGCGCGCTACTGCCCCGCCTGGCTGCAGCAGGCGCTGCCCGTCGTGGTGCGCAACTGGCTGGGCGGCATTGCCCTGCAGGTCGCGGTCTTCCTTGCGACGGGTGCTGTGGAGTATCTGATCATGTGGTTATTGTTCGCGGCTGCCCAGCTGCTCCCCTGAAGAGCCACGGGCGGCATTGATCTGGGCTGTAGCTGATACGAGCATGAGGGCGGGACATTGAACAAGGTATCCGGCCGGCCGTTGGCCAAGTGTGTGTGCGCGCGGCAGCTGTCGGCATGGCGCCGGCGTGCATTGTGCATCAACTGCCCATGGAAGGGACGCCGGGCGGGCTGCAGTCGGTGCCCTTGACAGCGGCACTTGAATAACGACAATCTAGCATCCCGGGCATGAACAGGAGTCGCGTCTCGTACTGTGCGCGAGGAAGGGCGTGTGAGGAAGGCGCAAGGTTGACGTCGACGCCGAGGTTTAAGTAGTCAAGTCATGCGGGTGTATTTGATGGACTCGAGGAAGTTGTGTGTGCGGATGCGCAGTGCGCACTGTGTACTAATAGCTGGCTTACAGTCACAACATATGTGACGCCAGGGTAGAGTTATGTTTACGTACCGACAATGGTGCAAGGGAAAGAGACGCTATGCTGCTGCTGCTGCGCGGATAACGGTGTACGAAATGAGGATAATGCATGAAGTGCCAAATGCATGGGATGACGGCGGTGCACGCATGACGCCAAGGCACACAGATATTGCCACGCAAGGATGGGTGGATCTGTCACCGTGCCCCTGCATTGGGGGCGCGTCAGGCCTTCCTACCTTATCTCTGTGACGTAGGCACAAATTGCACCCTATGTGGATTATGTAAAACTACGTGTGGTTTGTGTGCGCGTGTGGGGAGGCCAGGGAGCAGAATGGTATGCCGGTAGATGCGCATCGCGTGGGATGTTTTGCTGCATGTCTGAATCGGGATTGTGTCAAGGGTGGTGGGCTGGGAACACTGGCTTCGGGGCCTCTGCTGGTGGTCGTTATTATATTAACGTGACCTGACTCAATGGCACCAGCTGCTGCTGGGTGTCGTAAGCAGGTCGACAGGGATACCGCACTGACCGCAGCTGTAAGGAGTTGTTGCATCAAATGTCGCTGTGGAGGTTGCCGGATCGGGGCGGATCGGGGGTCGGTGGAGTTCAGCGCGTCCACGGCCACACGCACTCACATGAGGCGGTGCCACGACGGTGACGGCAAGGCGGGGCCGTGACCACCACGATCCGGGCGGTGGTGACAGCGGCTTGAATGTGTCGCTGCGGGGAGGCATGGCCGGCGCAGATAGCAGCTGCAGCAGCGCTGCCAAGCTGGCAGTCGCAGTCGGTGGCGCCGGGTCAGCGGCTGTAGCAGGAGCAGGAGGCCACCGGTTTTGACACGTTGCCGTCCATCGACAGCGACTGGGTCCGCCTCACGGCAGCCACGGTGGCACCGGCTTTTGGGGGGTTTTGGCGCTTGCCCTAGAAGAACTGGAAAGGGGCGTCAACGCGGAGTAGGCACCGGGGGCCCAAAAGCATCCACAAGATACGAGCACTCGCCCAGGCGACCACCACCATCACCACCTTGACCCTGATCAATACCATGAAGGCGCCAGTGACGGGGGGGCCGACGGCGAGCGCAGCGCCCTCCTGCAGGCCCTGGCGGCGCCCGCGCAGCGGCTGGCGGCGCGCGCCTTAGGTGGCGCAGCTGGCAGCGGAGCCACCATGAGTCATCCCGGTGCTGCTGCCACACTGGCGGCGTTCCACTCGCTGGCTTCGTGGCGGAGGGGCTCATCTTCATCTACGTGAGCATGGACTCGCTGGACCCACTGCGTTGGGCGGTGAGCTGGCGGAGAGGAGGGGCTGGAAAGGGGGGGAGTTCATTCCAGAAACCAGAAAGTGAAACGGGGGGGAGGGGAGTGAGGCAGTTGAGCCGATGTGGTGACTTCAGGTGTGCGCGTGAACGAATGGAGGGAAGGGGACAATAAGGCGACCTTGTTGGTGTCTGGCAGGCGTGCCATGGTGCCAGTAACTGTTGACAGACTAGCCGAAACTCGCCCGTGTCACCCCTTCCTGTTAACCCCTGCCTGCCACGCCCACGCCCCTCCAACCCCAGGCCTCCTACCCCGGCAAGGTCGTGTTGCTGGTGAGCGTGCTGCTGCTGTTCCTGCTGGTGCGGCTGGTGAGGCGGGGGGGGGGAGAGGGGGGATCGGGTGGGTACTGGGGAGGGGCTGAGGTGGGAGGGGCGGCGGCTGAGGTGGCCGTTGAGGTGGTCCGGAAGTGCATGTACTGCTAGAGGCTACAACCGCAAGCAGTCACCACGGGCCTGCCGGCATGCCAAACATGCAACATCATGAATCCATTAAATCCGTAATACCCACCTTTACTGGCTTTCGGCATGGCGTGGGTTGCCACGGCCTTTGCATAGTGGGCCAACTGGGTACTGGATCGCCAAGCATGCCCGTTACCAACCTCCAGGGCCCTCCAGAGCCCTCCAGAGCCCTCAGACCCCTCCAGAGCCATCAGATCCCTCCAGCGCCCTCCAGAGACCTTCAGAGCCCTTCAGGGCCCTTCAGAGGCCTGTGCAGATCCCTCCATAGGCTGAGCGGCTCTGAAACAGCTTGTGTCAGGAATGCCAGACCACCCTCGACGCAGCAGGAAGCCACTTTCTAGCTCTGGCTGCTTGCGAAGCAGCTGCAGGAGGACCTGAGCCCTGATGCCTACCGTAAGTGAATATAGGAAGGGTGTAATGCATCTTCTAAACACTGGGCACGCATGCACGCAAGCATTAGCGATGTGAAAGCATAGTGACAGGTCAGAATATTGCAGTGCTCAGCTGCTTTGTGCGAGGGGCCGACACAACGGGCGTGCAGCTGGATCTGGATCGGCTCGATTACTGTATCACACGAACCAGCTGGTTGCTGCCTCGCAGTCGCTGACCCTTCCTGCCAGGATCCGCATCACTATGTCAGCCGACGAGGCCTTCAACTTTGGGCTTGGCAACTTGTACCTGCGCCAGGTGATCCTCACGCCTCCGACTGTCGCAACCCGGGTTGGGCGCAACCTGACCGACACGCCCAACACCACGAGCAAAGCACTCAGGGCGTGCATGGACGCGCTGCCGCAGAGCTCCTACTACCCCGACAGGGGTAGCTATCCCAAGCACGTGCAGTCCGTTGCCCTACAGAAAGGATACGCAACCAACCAGTATATGCTTGAGTGCCGGCCTGCCGGGCTTGTTTCGTGACACCTGACAACCAGAGCGCGGTTCTCCACTGCCATTCCCCTCTCCTACTTGAATAACTTTCCCTTCTGCCAGCACATTGGCAACAGCGGCCTTACCGTGACGCTGGAACTCGCGGATCCAGACCTCATCGACCGCCAGCTGTACCCGCACTTGAAGACGCGCGCGGGGACGGTGCAGCAAGGCGCGACCGACCAGTACAGCGTGCGATGGGGCCCGAACTTCACTCTTAGCGAAAAGGAATCAATTGAAAATTATTTTACGGATCGCTCCATTGACGGTATTTCTTCTATTCATGACACCATGAACTGAGGAGGTTTCTGCTGAGTTTCTGTTGAGTTTCCTTCGAGTTTCTGCTGAGTTTCCGTTGAGTTTCTGTGCCTCGCTCCTTTCGCCACACAGCGCGCCGCCGCCCCCGCCGCGCCAGCTTCAGTGCAGCCCCGTTTTGAGTCCCCCACGCGGCGGGGGTCGGCTGTTCCGCAGCAGTCGCGTGTGTCCCGTGCGCAGCCCAGATGCAGCCTCCCCTTACCCACTTCGGCGCGGCACGGGTCGGCTGGCGCCGCCCCCGCCGCGCCGGCCAGTAGCAGTCGCGTGTGAAACCCGTGTGCAGCCCAGATGCAGCTGATGGAAAAAGCGCAGCCCCATGCATCCCATCTGAGTTTACACGCAGCTCACACGAGGTTTCCCAAACAGCACCGCGCGCAACCATGAGCTCCCAGCCGTGCCGCGCGCCAACAGCCAGCTTCGCAGCTACCCCATTTATAAAACCGCCCCTGAATATTAATCGTGCTTCCAGTTGGCCGCCCGCGCAACTACCCGCTCCCAGTCGCGTGCCGTGCCAACCGTCAGCTCACCCCCCGAGCCCCTGCGCAGCTACCCTGCTCCCAGTCGCGTGCCGTGCCAACCGCCAGCGCAGCCCCCCTGTCATCCGTTAGCAGTTGGGTGCAGTACCGTTGTGGACCCGATCATTTTTAGAGTTCGTTGGGAGTTGGGGCGGTTGCCGCCACGCTGCTGGCTTACACAGCGCTCCTCTGCTGCTCACATCCGTCGGAAGATGCGACCGGACATACTACTCATCCCCAGCCTTCCACTTGAACCGACGCACACGCCCCTCCCCGACCGCAACCGCACCGTGTACATCATTGAAGTGGGGTACTGCGCGGACACCAACCACGCAGCCAAAACGCACGAGAAGGCCAAACAACACGAGAAGCTCGCCAAGTACCTACGGAGGGCCGGCTGGAAAGTTAAATACACAACTCAACATGCGATCAGCCTGGGCTTCGCAGGCACCATACGCGCCTCCCTACCCAAGCTACTTCGTCAGCTTGGGGTGACCACGGCCGCAGCCACCCGCTGCTGCAACACGCTCCACGACCACGCAGTAACCACCCTAAATGACATCGTACGCACCCGAAGGCGCGCCGAAAGAGGGCTCCCCCTCACACCCATGGAAGTCGGATAGCCGGCCTCCATACGGGCGCCATGCGCCCGTTACCCCTGCTCCGGCATGGTAGCAGACGCTTGTACAGGGGGGCTTGCCCTCCTCACCGCGTCGGCTCCCTTAATCCACGCCATGACCTATGGAAAGGCGTATACATTTATTTATTTATTTTCGTGCATGTCGTGCAGGCTGCCTCTGCGGCAAGTGCGGTGCGCCGGTGGCGATTGAGTTCAACGGCAAGGACATCGCCGCGGTTGTCCTGGGTGTGAACAAAGGCGACCTCCAGGTGTGTGCGCGGGGAATGCGGAGCGTGCCGTGAGTTGCACGGGGCCGCTGCGCCAGTACTTGCTTGGCACGCGAACGCACATGCGACACGTGCGTAAGGCGGCGTCCACCAGCAGCTTCCCGCCTCCCTGACCTGGCGTTTGCGCACGTGACGCAGTTTGGGGAGCAGCTCTGGGAGGACCTGCCGGAGGCGCTGCGGGCGATACTGCCGGCGAGCACAAAGGTTAGTCGGCCTGACCTGCGGCCCCCAATTGAAATGGCGCAGCTGTTGTGAGGCCCATTGCCCCTCCCCATTTTGCATGCCTGGGTTGCAAAGCCGCAGCCTTGGTTGGACACCGCCAGAGCCAAAACTGACAAAACTGACAAAACTGACGCAGTGCCGCAGTGCCCCCTGCTACTGCTGCTGCTGGGCGCTGCGGGCGGCGGGCCCGGTGGCAGTGGTGCCGGTGGCGGTGGTGCCGGTGGCGGTGGTGCCGGTGGCGGTGGTGCAGGTGGCGGTGGTGCCGGTGGCGGTGGTGCAGGTGGCGGTGGCGCAGGTGGCAGTGGCGGCAGCACTGGCGGCGCTGGAACGGGCGCCACCGCATCTGTCCAGGGGGAGGCAGGCCCAGCTGGAGCTGGAGTGGCCGGACCGTCTGCCGCGCGTGCTGCGGATGAAGCTGCAGCCGCAGGCGCGAACGCTGCAGCAGAGGCGGATGGCGCCGCAGGCGCAGCAGGGGCACCGGCCGGCGACGACGGCGGATGCGCGGCTGCCGCCGCCATGGCGGATGCTTTGCCTGGCGGTGGTGGCGCCGGCTCCGGCGCTGCGGGCGGCGGCGGCGGTGAGGAGGAGCAGGATGCCCAAGTCCAGGCGGCTGTGCGCAGGTGGCGTGCCAGTATCGCCAGGCGCAGGGCTGAGGCCACCGCCGCCGCTGCCCGGGCGGGGGGTGCAGCGGCAGCTGCGGTTTCGGCGCCACAGCCTGCAGCCGCGGCGACCGCACAAGCCGCAGGGGCGGCCGCTGCGGGGGCGGCCCCAGCTGCTGGCACCAGCGATGATGACACGTGTGACATGCAAGAACAGGAGGGGCAGCAGGAGCAACAAGAGCACCAGGAGCAGGAGAAGCAGGAGCAGCAAGAGCCGCAGGAGCGGCATCATGCAACCGCTGCGGACTCGGGCAATCCACATGTGGCTGTGGCCGCGGCCGCGGTGCCAGTCGCCGCTTCCGCCGCCGCTGCTGCCGCCGCCACCGCCACTGCAGCGGCAATTGCACAGCCTCCGGGCGCTCGGGTTCAGCCTTGCCAGCTGGAGGGTGCAACAAGCGGCGGGGATGCGCGGCAGGCTTGCGTTGTAGCGGCCCCTCAAGGTGGGGCGTGGGCTGCGACGGACATCAAGGGGGCTAGGCTGCTGGCGGCTATGGATAGGGTAAAGGCCATTGCAACGGAGCTGGAGGCGGCGGAGGTGCGGGTGGCCGCGGCGGCCGCGGCGGCGGCAACGGCCGAGGGCGAGGCGGAGAAGGCGCGGCAGGATGAAAGAGAGTTGCAGAGGTTGTCGGAGGCGGCGGCGCGCAAGCAATGGGCGCGTCAGAGCGCGGCAGCGGCGGCAACGGCGGTGGCGCACGCAGCGCGGGATGCCGCAGAGCACCGGTTTGTCAAGGAGCAGGACGCCGCAAAGGCGGCGGAGGAGCTGCGTGTGGCGCAGGCGGCGTTGGCAAAGGCGCAGGCGCAGGCGGCGCCGCTGATGCAGCTGTGTGAGTGGGTAGGCTCAGGCCCCGAGCAGGCGGGAGCAGCCTTGCCGCCGGCAGCGGAGCTGCAGCAGCAGCAACAGGAGCGGCCAGAGCCACAGCCACAACCGTTATCACAGCAAGCGGAGCCCGGCGGCGCCTGTGCCCCCGGGACCTTGGGCTCTCCCGACATGACACCGGCTGCGTTTGGCGCAGCGGGTGCTGCAGCCGCTGCAGCGCCAGCGGCCCGGCCTGGGTGGGGGTCACAGGCGGGCATCGGCGGCGCAACAGGGGCAGGCGCAGGGCCGTCTAGCAGCTGCGGCGTGTCAGCGGCTGCTGCTGGGTCGGACACGGCGCCTGCCGGGGCACCGGGGGCGCAGTGGCGGCCGCCGTGCAAGCGCGAGCGGGCTGACGGCGGCGCGGCCGCGAGCCGGGATCGGAAGCGTGGCGCCAAGGGCACAGGTTCTGGTGGCGGCGGGGCAGCTCGCGCGGATGCAGGTGCGGGCGATGAGGACGAGGCCGCAGCAGAGGCTGACCCAAGGACTGGGGAGGCGGATGCGGCTGAGGCGGTGGCGGGCGCTGGAGGCGCGGAGGGCACCATCGACCTGACTGACGATGACTGACTCGGCGAGCTGACATACGGTACTCTTTAGTAAGCGCGTACGTGACGCGTTGCAAGAACACGGAAAGATTTCAGTAAAGAGGAATGTGTTAACAAACGCAGGTGTACTGCTGTACTAGGCTGCGTCTGTGTCTGACTGCTGACATTGTGAAGGCTCAATCGCTGGCAATGGCCTAAGCTCGGGGCCGTCTGGCACTGGCAGGGGTGCTGTTTTGGACTATGTGGGGGCGTTCAGGATGAGGACGTGCGTATAGTTGCGTCAGTTGCAAGGGTCTGTGACTGTGTGAGCACCGTCGTGTGTTGTGATGGGAAGACATGGAAAATTATCTCCGTCTGCGTCAGCTGCAGCCGCGGGGTGAATGTTCGCCGGCGTCAGCTGCTGATGCCCGATGCGTTGATGCCCAACTCCCCTGGGGCCCACTCTGCCGACCCCTCCTCAGGGCCATCCTTTCTGTCTGCATGTCAGCCCCCAACCTCCTCCTGAACTGCTTCCGCACCCTCAGCCCCCAGCTGCGCCGGCCCCAGCCTCTGGCTCTCGGCCCGGCAGCATTCTGCCAAGCGCTGCAACCGCATGCGTCTTCCTACAGCGGGCGGGGCCCGATGGGCTTCATCGGCAGGGGCCGGTGATCCAGTCCTCACCGCGGGCGACCGTTGGGCTGGGAGGGATGTTGCATGGCTGTCGTGAGCTCGAGGACCCGGCGCGCATGTCGCTGTCCCAGCATTATAAAAAACGTTATACATATACTTGCGCAGTAAGTCTTTCTTTTTGTAAGCCCTAGCGGGATCAGCTCGTCAGGGTCGCTTCCCGCCAAACAGCGTTCATCGCCCTTTCTGGTCGTACACCGCGTTTATCAACTGCAATATGCCACCATTGATGTGATGGATCGAGCCAAACTCCCCGCAGCAGGCAGCCTGCACGCGAGGAGCGGGGCGGACGTGGACATCACATGCGCCGCGTCGCAACGGGCGCAGCACCAAGCCCAGTCCCTTTGCAACGAACGGCATCAACCTGCTCAGGAGCTAGATGCTGCTGGGACAGTGACATGCATGCCGGAAGCTTGCCGCGCGGGTGCACCCGAGCACCGGGCGGAGGCCTCCCCGCCACGCCGCGTTTGTTTACATGCGCCGGCGTCGTCTGCCGGCAATGCCGCGGACACGGGGGGGCCTGGCTCGGAGCCTCCCACATTTCGCCCTCCGCCGGCCGACGCAGGCATCAGCCCCACCCCTACGGCAGGGACGTTGCCAGTCGCACACGGTGCACTTCGCCGCGGGGGCGGGGGGTTGGACACGACGCACACAGCACAGACGCATGGGGGCACGGGCGAAACACATGGCACGCGGCCCGCTGCATGGGAGTCAAGGAAGCAGGCCTCTGCGAACATGAAGATCGCAGAGGCGACACCGCTCGCAGGCAAGGCGCCCAGCCAGGCGGGTCCTCTGACGCAGGGGGCGGCGCGGGGGCACACACAGGCCAGGACATCAGCTGCTGCTGCGGTCACAGCAGGGCCAGGCCGCACACGCGAGGCATCGAACTTGTCGGCGGGCGCGGCTTCAGGCCCCATGACTGCCGCCACACACAAGCGCTCGCGGGCGGCAAAGTTGGCGGCGGCGGCGGCGCTGTCGCCGCCGGAGGCGCAGGCGCAGGCGCCGGGGCGTGGCAGCGGCGGTGCGGCCGCTGCAGCGCAGGTCGAAGCCGCATGTGCTGGCGGGCGAGAAAGCAAGCGCCGCCGTGTCGCCGCCGTTGCAGGCAGCTTCCTAGACAGCAGCGACACACGCGGTGGTGCGGCTGCGACTCGGGCCGTTTCAGGTCCCGCTGGGGAACCGGCGGCAGCGGGTGGCGGTGGAGCTGCTAGGGGAGGGGCAGCGCGGGGTCCGAGGGAAGCAGCGCGGCGGCCGGCCGGCCGGCCGGAAGCGCGCCCAGGAGGGTGGCGGCGCATTGGCTTCGCAGCAACACAGCCAGCATCAGCACCAGCACCAGCACCAGCCGCCGTTGCTGTCGCCGGGACAGCCGCGGTGTCGGCGGCGGACGTCATCGCAGGCACCGCAGCGGTGCCCCTGCTTGCAGCGGCCGCAGCGGCGGCAGGGGCAGGGGCAGCGGCGGCAGGGGCAGGGGCAGGGGCAGGGGCAGGGGCAGAAGCAGGGGCAGGGGCGGGTGTCAGTGCGGCCCCGGTTGAGGCGTCCGCTGCAACCGCAGCAGCCGCAGCAGGTGACGGCGGCGACGGCAGCAGCGCCCCAGGGGGGGCTGCTGTGCAAAACGCCTCGGGACCCACCGCCTGCGCGGCGGCCGGCGGCGCGGAGCCGGTCGCTGCCGCCGCGACTGCGCGCGCTGCAAGGGCACAGCCGCGGACGGCTAATGGCCAGCCGCCGGCGCCGAGGGGCGGTGGACGCGGACGGGGCGGCGGCGGGCGTGGGCGTGGCGGGCGAGGGCGTGGCGGACGTGGCCCCCCATCGTCTCCGTTGGCCGCTGGTGCTGCGGCTGCTGCGGCCGCTGGTGTGGGCCTTGCAGCGGCGGCCGCAGCTATCGTGGCCCCGCCGGTTCCGTACGGCGGGCGATCGGATCTGGGTCCGTACCGCCGTACGGAGACGTACCGGCCAGGCGGCGGTCCTGAACTGCAGCTGCCCGCAGCAGCAGCAGCAGCAGCACCGCAGCCCCTCATCATGGACCCACAGCTTGGGGAGGCCTATGGGCCGCTGCGGGTGCTGCACGTGGGGGGTGTCCTGCGGGCGGACGAGGTGGTCGCGTGAGTGGCTAGCTACTGTAGGGGGCCTGCTGCTGCTGCTGCTGCTGCTGCTGCTGCTGCTGCTGCTGCTGCTGCTGCTGCTGCTGCTGCTGCTGCTGCTGCTGCTGCTGCTGCTGCTGCTGCTGGGTTGGTGTGTTTGGCGCGTGCATCTAAGCTGGGCGTTACTCGACGGCAACTAAGTGCCTTTGCCGTTGATTTGTGAGACCTGTGTCTGGCTCGCCGGAACAAATGCACGCAGGTGCGGCATCGACATGCGCTGGCGCCACCCTTCAGGTCGCATGTTCAGCGGCACGTATCGGCTGCTTCTGGACGACTGTAGCCTGATGCCGGAGGGCAGTAGCATTGCAGCGGAGGCCGCCTATGAGCAGGTGTGGGCGGGTGCCCTGGGTGCGTGCAGTTGGCCGTGCTGGGTTTGGGTTGACGCCGCCTGGCAGTTGAGTTTACATATAATTACACACGTTTGTTTGTGCGTGACACGGGCCAAGCGATGCGGTATCTAACGCGTTTCATGCTTCGCACTCGTCCGCATCTTTGTTTGCCCCACTGGATGCGCCGCTGTGTGCCCCAGGCCGTCCTCGAGGCGCGGGACTCGCGGCTGCTCACGCCCCTGGCCGGCATGGGCTTCATCGAGGTCTGCGGCGTGGTGCCGTGAGTCCTGTACATGGATGCCGGCGCAGGCTTGCAGGGCGTTGTTCCTGCTGCTTTAGGGCTTCGTGGGCAGTAACAAGCCCCGAGGTCACACAATCAACGCGGTTCGCCTGCGTTGTGGAGGCACGCATTATGAATGTGGCACGCATGCCCCGTACGGTACCCGCGGTGCCCTTCGCTAACCTGATCAGGACATTGATGTCTTGCTCGCGACGTGCAGGCCTGACATGAGCGATCAGAGGGACCGGAACAGCGCAGGGGAGGACCAGAACAGCGCGGGTGACACGAAGCAGCGGAAAGACAAGGCGGCGATGCAGGCGAAGAAGGAGAAGAAGGCAGAACTCCTGCGCCGGTCGTTGCCGGCATTCTTTGCCGTGCTAGGGGACTACATGGAGGCTATGGCGCGCAGCATTGGTGGGTTGATAGCTGTTGAGCTCACTTGTTTTTAGATCCGATTGGGAGCGTGGGTTTGGGCGCTGGACTCGCATAAGCCAGTGGTGTGCGCGTTGCCACGCACGACCCGATGGGGTTTGTGTGCGCCGCGCATTCGACGACACGGCATGGCGTGCATGTCGTGCAGGCTGCCTCTGCGGCAAGTGCGGTGCGCCGACGGCGATCGAGTTCAACGGCAAGGACATCGCCGCGATTGTGCTGGGTGTGAACAAGGGCGACCTCCAGGTGTGTGCGTGGGGAATGCGGAGCGTGCCGTGAGTTGCATCGGGCCGCTGCGCCAGTGCTTGCTTGGCACGCGAACGCACATGCGACACGTGCGTAAGGCGGCGTCCACCAGCAGCTTCCCGCCTCCCTGACCTGGCGTTTGCGCATGTGACGCAGTTTGGGGAGCAGCTTCGGGAGGACCTGCCGGAGGCGCTGCGGGCGATACTGCCGGCGAGCACAAAGGTTAGTCGGCCAGACCTGCAGCCCCCAATTGAAATGGCGCGGCTGTTGTGAGGCCCATTGCCCCCCATTGTTGTTTGGGTTCTCTTGGTCGTTTCGCTTTTGGTTTCTGGAATGAACTACCCCCCCCCCATCTTGCATGCCTGCGCTGCAAAGCCGCAGCCTTGGTTGGACACCGCCAGAGCCAAAACTGACACACCTGGATTGACGCTGTGCAGCTTCCATGATTCCGGTGAAACGATAGCACCCGCACCCACAACCGCGCCTGCGCCCACGATTGTTTTGTCTTTGGCACAGGTCTATATCCTCCCCTCCAGCTCTGGCTGCGTGGCGGTGTCCGAAAAGCCAGGCAAGGGCCTGACGCCGGAAGCCTACCGGCGGCCCTGGCGGCTGCGGGCCGAGGTGCTGAGGGCCGTGCCCTGGCCGCGACCCGCAGTGCCGCAGTGCCCCCTGCTGCTGCCGGGTGCTGGTAGTGCTGCGGGCGGCAGTGGCGCAGGTGGCAGTGGCGCAGGTGGCACTGGCGGCGCTGGAACGGGCGCCACCACATCTGTCCAAGGGGAGGCAGGCCCAGCTGGAGCTGGAGTGGCCGGACCGTCTGCCGCGCATGCCGCGGATGAAGCTGCGGATGAAGCTGCAGCCGCAGGCGCGAACACTGCAGCAGAGGCGGATGGCGCCGCAGGCGCAGCAGGGACGCCGGCCGGCGACGACGACGGATGCGCGGCTGCCGCCGCCACGGCGGATGCTTTGCCTGGCGGTGGTGGCGGCGGCTCCGGCGCTGCGGGTGGTGGCGGCGGTGAGGAGGAGCAGGATGCCCACGTCCAGGCGGCTATGCGCAGGTGGCGTGCCAGTATCGCCAGGCGCAGGGCCGAGGCCGCCGCCGCCGCTGCCCGGGCGGGGGCTGCAGCGGCAGTTGCGGTTTCGGCGCCACAGCCTGCAGCCGCGACGACCGAACGACCAGCAGGGGCGGCCGCTGCGGGGGCGGTTCCAGCTGCTGGCACCAGCGATGATGACACGTGTGACATGCAAGAACGGGAGGGCCAACAGGAGCAACAAGTGCAGCAGGAGCAGGAGCTTTGCCAGGCGGCCGCCACAGACTCCATGGCTGCATCTGGGACCGCGCCGCCGCCTCCGCCGCAACCTGCTGCTTTGCCTTGGGCTGGAGGGACCGCCCTGGCTACCACCGCAGCAGCTGCCGCGCAGGCACTCGGCTCGCAGGCACACCCTCGCCAGTCGCAGTTGCAGCGTCGGTCGCAGCCAGCGGCCCTAACACGGGCCGCTGCGGACGGGCAGGGCACGGCCGCCGCTGCCGTGCACGATGACGATGACGACGACGGCGCTGTGTCTCGGGTGCTGGTGGCTGCGGCTGCGATGCAGGCCGCTGTGGGGGACCTGCAGAAAGCGCGGGCGGAGGAGGCGGAGGCATCGGACGAAGCATCCACCACATGGCGTGAGGCGGACAGGGCGCGGCAGGCTGCTGACCAGCTCCGCAGCGTGGCGGAGGCAGCTGGGCGCATCCAGGGAGCGCCTGAGAGCGCTGCGGTGGTGGCAGCAGCAGTGCATGCGGTGCGGGAGGCCGAAGCAAGGCTGGCCGCCCGGCAGCAGGCAGCAGCAGAGGCGGCGGAGCGGCTGTGTGCAGCTCAGGCGGTGCTGCGAGCGGCCCGGGCGCGTGTGGCCGCGTTAGACGCCGCGCTGGGGCCGCTGCGGGGGCTGTTGGGCCCCGAGGCGGCAGCCGGCTCCGAGCCGCAGGGAGCAGGGCCGCAGCCGGCCATGGAGCAGCAGCTACAGCCGCAGCCGCAGCTACAGCCGCATCTGCTGCTGCAGCAGGCGGAGCCCGGCGGCGCCTCTGCCCACGGGGCTGTAGCTGGCGCGGCGGGTGACGTGGGCAACACGGCCGCGGCTGCGGGTGCTTGGGCGGGAGCGAGCACGGAGCCCAGCCGGCAATCGCAGCCGCCCGGGGCCGGCACATCGGGAGCGGGGACGTCTGGCGGGCGCGGTTTGGCGGCGGCAGGGCGTTCGAAGGCACAGAGGGCACAGCAACAGCAACAGCAGCAGCAGCAGCAGCAGCAGCAGCGCAAGCGGGGCCGGGCTGACAGCAGTGACAAGGACCCTGGTCGGGGCTGGAGGCGCGTCGGGGGCGGCGCAGCTGCCGCAGTTGGCGGGGCGGCGACCGAGGAAGCGGCGGCCGGCTGCGCACATGCCGAGGCAGATGCGAGCGGCTTGGTCGGTGCGGAGGCCGTTGACCTGACTGACGCTTGAGCGGTGGTTGGTGCGGGCGATCAGAAAGCAGGATGTTGGGTGCATGTTGGGTGCATGCATGAGTCTGCGAGTAGCGGCTGACGACAGTGATGTGGCAGGCTGGAGGTGGGGGCGTAAGGCCGCGGGGAGGCGTGTTCGGCATAGCAGGCCGTGATCAGTCACTCCACTGCGGCATGTGATGATGGCCGGTGATCGGTTGATTGATGCAGCTGGCACGTCTGTACGACAGTGGGGGCCCGGGAACCGCCTTCAAGCTGCCTGCTGCCGTAGCTACAGCAAAACCTGTGAAGAGCCCGCGGCGGTCAAAGGTGATGGGTACAGCAGTAGTGGCCTTGCGCGGTTTCGCTGTCGTGCAGGATTGGCGACATGGAGGGGGGCCATGGACGGCAAGCGGCAACTCCGTCCTTGCAATGCCCGCTGCGCTCCGTACTACCGCGTCATCGCCGCTATACAGCCGTAAAGATATGTTAGTAATGCGTTCAAGGTCACTGCAAGTTACGGACATGCGCTAAAATGCGCATGCGAAATGCGAAACCGAAGTTGACGTCGTTTCTAGCAAGCAGCACGAGAGGAGGGTGAGCGGTAAGGAGGCAAGTGCAGTCTGCTTTCCTTCCAGAATAAAAGGCAATCGTCTGTTCGCCTTGTCATGCACGTCCGCTTGCGTCCGGTCTGCTTGTTGTTCCCCTGTACGTGCGCGCATCCCGTCGACCGCTGCAAACACACGCCGTCAACGCCCCACTCCAGCCAGACACATCGGATATTGGAAGTTCGCTCGTACCTGCGCGCTGTGCCGCACTGCCGCTGTCTATGTTCGGTTGACTGCACAAGCCGCGTCCGCGCGTCGTGACCCCGCCCGTACCCCCAGGCCAGGCCGTTCCAAATCCATTCCTACGCCGCCCCAGAAGGGTGTCCCTTAACCACCTCCCGTTCGCCGTCTGCCCATACTATCGCCGCCGCCAGCCCTGCCGCCGCCCCTGCAACACCTGCCGCTCCCCCTGCCGTAGCCACTGACAGGCGGTGGGCCAGCACCGATTTGCTGCCGCCCGTCGACAGACCAAGCGCCTTGAGCTCGGCCTGCAGCTGCCGCTTCGAGCGAGCCTCCTGCATCCCTGCCTTGGGCTATGCGGGCTATATATCCCCATGCGGACCCGGTTTGGCCTTTCATCCGGGTGGCGTGTTCCCACTTCGCTGGGTCCAGCCTCGGCCCGCTTCACTGCCATGCTTGCTGCCATGCAGGGTCGGAGAGGACACGCCACGAGGGCATACGTGTGCATACACCCCGCCCTAGAGCCCTAGGAGGAGTAAAATGTCTTAAATCCCGACATGGTCCCAAACCAGCCCAGGAAGGGAAGGAACATCTGGACATCTAGTGACTTGCGTTAACTCGCGCCTGCAGTGTTTCTTCACCAGCCCCCACAGCACTGTCCGTTCAGCGATAATCCACCTCAGCCATATGCCTCTGCGGATTGACTCACCAGGAACACAGAACACACATGCGTCCCATCCGAACCACCCCCGACATAACGCATTCGGTTTTTGCAGGTTTCTTCAAGTCGCCACACACGACTGTTTGTATCAGCGCAAACCCTGCAGCAAGTCTTACTTGTCCGTTCCACCCCGCAGCTCCTCCTGCCGTGTTCTTGCCGTCTTGCTGCCCCCACCCCCAGCAAGTATGTGTGTGTGCCTACTGCCTACATGACGATGCAGCACGCCGGCTCCTTCGAGCCCTCCTTCTTGGGCACGCCCGCGCCCGGCGCCGGCGCCGCCGCGCCACCCGCCGCCGCCGCCGTGGCGCCAACCTTGACCGCCACGTCATCCGCCTTGACGCCGCCCTCGGCGCCGCCGTCCACCGCAGCGATCTCCGACACCGCGCCCGTCGCCGCCTCCGACGCCTTGGCCGCCGCCGCACCGATGTTGCCCAGCAGCCCCGCCGCCGCGGACTGCGCCTGCGCCGCCGCACCCGCCGCCGCGCCGCGCGCCTGCTCGGCGGTCGCCGCCGCCTGCGCCTGCGCGTTGGCTGCCGCGTCCTTGGCGGCGTCCACCGCTGCCGTCGCCTGGGACTGGGCGTTGCCCACCGCCGCCGCCGCCGAGTCCTTCGCGGCGTCCGCCGCCGCGGTGGCCTGCTTCGTCGCCGCTGACGCGGCCGCCTGCGCCTGCTCGGTCGCGGCCGTGGCGGCCGCCTGGGCCTTGGCCGCCGCGTCCGACGCCGCCGCCTGCGCGTTGCCCGCCGCAGCCGCAGCCGTCTCCTGCGCCTTGGCCGCCGCATCAGTGGCGGCAGCCTGCGCGTTCGACGCAGCCGCCGCGGCGGTGTCCTGCGCCTTGGCCGCCGCCTCCTGCGCTTGCCCCAGGCTGCTGGCCGCCGCCTCCTTCGCCTTGGTCATGGCATCCGTCGCCGTCGCCGCCGCCTGGCCGGCAGCGGCGCTGGCCGCCTCCTGAACGCCCGCCGCCGCCGCGGTGGCCTGAGCGGTGGCGGCCTTGGCCGCCTCCTCCGCCTTCGCCGCGGTCTCCTGCGCCTGCTTGGTGGCAGCGCCCGCCGCGTCCTGCGCCTTGGCCGCGGCGTCCGCCGCCGCCACCTGCGCGCTGCCCACCGCGGCCGCCGCGGTGCTCTGTGCCGCGCCGGCCGCCGCCTCCGCCTGCCCGCGGGCGCTCTCCGCCGCCGCCGCCGCCTGCGCCTGCGCCGCCGCCGCGGTGTCCTCCGCCTTGGTGGACAGGGCGGACACCGCGCCCTCCGCCGCCGCCGTGGCCTGCGCCGCAGCACCCGCCGCCGCCTTCTGCGCCTCCGTGGCGGCCGCCGCCGCCTGCGCCTGCGCCTGCTCCGCCGCACCCGCGGCCGCGGCCTGCGCCTCACCCGCCTTGGCCTGGGCAGCCGCCACAGCGCCCTCCGCCGCCTGCTGAGCCTCTGCCGCCTTCTCCGTAGCAGCCTGCTGGGCACCAGCGGCCGCTGCCTGTGCCTGCTCGGCCGCAGCGCTCGCCACCTTCTGAGCCTCAGCCGCCTTGGCGGCCGCCGCCGCAGCAGCGCCCTCCGCCGCCTCCTGCGCCTTGGCCGCGGTGCCAGTTGCGGCCTCCTGCGCCTGCGCCGCCGCGCCCGTGGCCGCTGCCTGCGCCTTACCGGCCGCGTCCGCAGCCGCTTGCTGCGCACTGGCCGCCGCCGCCTGCGCCTGCTCAGCCGCACCCGCGGCCGCCTTCTGTGCCTCCTCAGCCTTGGCCTGCGCGGCTGCCACGGCGCCCTCCGCCGCTGCCTGGGCCTCCGCCGCCTTCTCCGAGGCAGCGGCAGCCGCGCCCGATGCCGCCTCCTGGGCCTTGGCCGCCGCTGCCTGGGCGTCCGCCGCCGCCGCCGCGGCCTTGTCCTGCGCCGCCGCCACCGCCGAGGCCGCCGCGGTCTGCGCCTGGGCCGCGGTGGCGGCGGCGGACTCCGCGGCCTTGGAGGCCGCGGCCGCGGCGTCGTTGGCAGCGGCGGCGGCCTGGCCGGCCGCCGCGGTCGCCGCCTGCTGCGCTGCCGCCGCCTGCAACAGAAGAAAGGGACACGGCTTGCTTCAAGGCGATTGCCAGATGGCGGCGGTTGATAACACGATCACAAGATGACATTCGCAGCACGGGCTTACAACCGCCCGAGACCCGACACACGATGCACAGCCCTAGTAATGCGTTGCAGGCCGCGCACGAGGCAAGGAACCTGCAGGAACCCACCTTGTCGGCGGCGGCCGCCGTCGCCGCCTCGGCCGCCGACTGCGCGCTCGCCGCCGCGCCCGTCGCCGCCTCGGCCGCCTGTGAAGCCGCCGCCGTGGCCGCCGCCTGGGCCGCGCCAGCCTTATCGGCAGCGGCGGCGACGGCGCCGCCGGCCACAGCGGCGGCGGCGCCCAGCGCGCCAGCGGTGGCGGCGCCAGCCACAGCCAGGCCGCTGCCCACCAGCCTGCGTCACCGGACACCGAGGCGTGGTGAGAGAGGTAAGCACGAGGATCAATAGAGGAGAGAGGCGCGACAGTGCTTGTACCGCAAGCGCTTGCGCACAAGCACGCACCAAGGGGATGCCTATCGCCATCCAGTTAAACCTCGAGCAACGACCCACACACACACGCGCGCGCGCACATGCCAGACAGCATTCCGAGCCCGCACCACCCCGCACCATCTACAAGGAAATCACCATCACCACCGGCAGCATCAGCGACCCGCCCCCCACACCACCACCACCACCAGCGACCCCCACAGCCAACAGCCAACAGCCAACAGCCGCCCCCCCCCACACACACACTCACCGCGCCGCCACCAGCTTGTCCACGGCCCCCTCCAGCGCCGCGTAGTCGCTGGTGCGGGCGGCCCAGGTGGCGGGGATGGCGGCCGCGCCCTCCTGGGGAAGGGGTGCCACGCATGTTTGATTATTGACAAGGTACACGTAGGACAGACGTTGCAACACACGTGGGGGGGGGGTGTGGGTACCAGCCCAAACTAAACCGATTGAAAGGACGCCGGGTGAAGCAAATGCGATGGGGGGTTACATGCATTAAGATTAGAGAAGACCCGGGTCTGGTCGGGAGCCGCCACCGCCGCAGCACCTGCAGCAGCCCCAAGCAGCACAACCCTCCCCGGCCCGGCCCCCATCCTGAAGTGCTCCTCCCTCCTTTCTTCGCGCACTCCGCCCCACCTTACAAGCAGCACCACAGACACAAACCTCCATCTCTCTCTCCCTAACCGCCTCCTCCCCTTCGCACGCCCCTCTCCCGCCCCTTCCTCCTCTTTGCCTCCCCCATCTCCCTCCCTGCTTCTCGTCTCGCCCCTCTCCCGCCCCTTCCTCCTCCTTGTCTCACCCGCGCCGCCATCAGCGCGCCCAGCAGCACGGCGCGGCTGCAGTTGTCGCCGCCCAGCAGCATGTTGGTGCGCACCGCGTCCACGTAGTCCTTGGCCTGAGGGGGAGCGGGGAGGTGTGTGTGTGTGTGGGGGTGCCATGCATTGGAGTTACTGACGAGGTAGACGTAGAACAGACGTTGGGGGGTAGCCATCCATCGGATGGTGTTTATCAAATGGGTGGGGGGGAGGGTGCGGGCGGCAGGAGGAGAGCGCAAGGGAGGAGAGGCTGGGCATGAGAGGGTAGGTAGGAGAACTGGGGGCGGGCGGGTTCAGGTGCAAGTGGTTCGGAGTTGCAGTTATAGACAGCGGGGGGAGGTGGTGGCCGGCAGAGGAAGTTGGGCGCCAGCTTGGTCCATCTATCACAGAGGGTGGAGGCAGTGGGCGGGGGCGGGGAGCCATTGCTTCCACCCCAGGACGCGGCATCCCGCACTTGACGTCCCCTGCACACGTCCCCATTCCACACCCGTGTCGCCAACCCGCCTTCCCCCGCTCTGCCCCATGCCCCCACCGCCTCCACACACATGCCCTGTCCACACACACACAACCCCCATTCCATCCCCCCCAGCTCCCGCCCGCCCGCCCGCAGGCCCCCCGCCGCACACCTGGATGGCCACCAGCAGCGCCGCCTTGAGGCAGCCGGGGTTGCCGCAGCCCGCGCCCCAGGGCCCGAACTTGACGTCGGGGCCGTCCAGGTACATCAGGCCTGAGGAAGAGGAGGAGGAGGAGGAGGAGGAGGAGGAGGGGGACGACGGCGTGGTGGGGCGTGGTGGGTGCGGCGGCAGCAGCAGCGTGGGGGGTTGCGCTCGTCAAATAGCTGGGGTTACACGGGTCATAGCTGAGTTAGGCGCACTAGCTACTGAGAGTACGGTAAGGGGGTCGCGCGGGTCATTATGTGCCGGGCGCTAAAGTGCGATGGGTTCCGCGGTAGCGGTGCGGCTTCCAAGCACGCCTTGCGAGCGGCCCAGCCGACCCAGCCCTCCGCTCCCTCCTGCACGTCGACCACGTTCCTCCCTCACAGCGCCACCAACACCCGCCCACCCGGCCCCGCACTCCCAGCTGGATGCATGGCTACCCCCCCTGGATTGACATGGTCGCTTTGGTTTCTGGAATGAACTACAGCCCAACCCCCACCCCGCCCACCCCCTGCTGCCACTGCCGCCACCACCACCCCTTCCCCCACCCCCACCCGCCACCCCCACCTCACCCCCACCCCAGCCTCAACACCACCACTCACTGCGCGGCGCGGCGTCCTTCTTGGCCAGCACCTCGGCCAGCGCCTCCGCCGCCTTGCCGCCCACGCTGCCCTCGGGGCTCAGAGCCCAGCGGATGGCCGCCTCCACGCCGTCAGACTGGGTGGCATGGCGCCGCAGGGAGGTGGGGGTTCCATGCATGTTATATTAATGACGGGGGAGATGTAGACAGACAGGGGGTGGGGGTGGTAGCCATCCATGGGATGGTGTTTAGCAGGTTGGGGGTGGGGCCGGGAGCGGGTTGCAGGAGGGATGGGACTCACTCATGGTCAGGCCAGGATTGCGTTAGCTTCACCAACCTCTCCATATCAACCCCCATCCTAGGGTTGAAGGAGCAACAGCCCCCCTCCCTCTAAATCCTGGGATGCGCGACCCACATGTCAGGCCCCTCCCCCTCCCCTCCCTCCCTTCCTTTTCCACCACCCCTCCCCTTCCATTTTCCCTTTCCTCTCCTCCGCTCCCCTCCCCTTCCCTCCGCCCCTCGCCCTCTCCACCTCCTCCTACCACCTTCCCTTTCCTCCCCTTCCTCCCCTCTCTCACCCTCTCGCCCTCTCCCCCACCCCACCCCATTCCGCTCCGCTCCGCTCCGCTCACCGAGGTGATCACCCTCTCCAGCACGCGCGCCGCCGCCCAGCCCAGCTCCGCCGCCGTGTCGTTGTTCTGCTGCGCGCGCACCGCCGCCTCCACGCCCGCCTTCAGCGCCTCCACCGCCTGCAGGTCGGCGGTGGCGGTGGCGCTGGCGCCCGAGCCCAGCAGCGCAACCACCGCCGGCGCCTTGACGAAGCAGTTGGCCTGCGGTGGGTTGCGAGGACGTGTGGCGAGATGGTAGGACAGGCACAGAAGGCCAGCAGGCGAAGTCGTTACCGAACGGTGGGTGGGTGGATTGGAAGAGGTCGCCGGTTGCACAGAAAGCGGCGGAAGGCAGAAGGCCTTGCGGACGCCACCCCTGGCGCACAGGTACAACCACGCCACACTGCGGCCACAGCCCTCACAAGCCCTCCGACCCCGTCGGTTGTTGGGGGGATTACGGTATGATGGAGCTAACCCCACCCCGCCGCTGGCGCCTCCCGCTCTGGCGCCGCTCCTTCCTCCTCCTCCTCCACCCCCCCCCACACACACACCTGCGTGTCCAGAGGGTCGCCGCACTCGGGCCAGGCCTTGCCCTCCGCCACGGCGTCCCTCATCACCTAGGGTTTCGTGTTAGAGATCACAAGGGAGCGTACTATGAAATACTAGGTTTTCGTGTGTGCGCGTGGAGAAGGAGAAGGAGGAGGAGGCAAAGGAGTTTCAAATAACGGAGGAGGCAACGGCGCACAGCAGGAAACGCAGGAGGAGGATGTGGGTCGGTACGGCCGCAGCCGCGATTGGACCACGATCACGCACACGACCCAGCATTCACGAAAGCACACGCACGCACGGTCTGCGTGACTGGCGGCCATGGCCATCCACAGGCCGGCCACGGCCTGCTGCTCACACGCACGACGGAGCACACCACCCCCGAGTGTTCCGCGTTGTCATTATAGGCCGCGCTCCCCTCCTCGCTCTCCTATGCATTAGGCATGGTTTATGTGGGTTGGTACCCCCCCCCCCCCGCACACAACCACACGCCCCCGGTGGACCTTTCCCGTTCCGTTAAAACACACGGCCCCCCGCCCCCTGCCCCCCACCCCCACACCGCCTCCCGACCTTGGCGCTGTGGTTGACGTACACCAGCGGCGGGTCCTCGGAGGCGTAGTGGGCGGCCAGGTACTGAGGGGGGGAGGGAGGGAGGACGGGAAGTTAGGCGATCGCAAGGATAGAACAGGTACAGTAGACCAGCAGGGAAGGGAGGGGAGGGGGAGGGAGGGAGGAGAGGGGAGGGGTGCAGTGCGGGTGGGTGCAGAGGCGCGTGTCAATGCGTTCATGGACGTCAGGTGGGTGTGCATGTGCATGTGCTACGTGGGGTGCTTGTGCGGGTGCATGTGTTGATCACGATTGCACGACCACGGGGCGCGTCGTAAGTATTTGGGTTTCACGAGCACGCGGAAGCGAGCAGTGAGCATTGTTTGCCATGCATCCGAATGCACTGCCCGCGATGTGGGTCGGCAGCCGCGCATACTGTGAGGCCGGCTGCGGCACCCATTCCTTCGCACCAGAAAGGTTCCGTGGCCCACGCCCGAGAACACCCCTTCGTCCTGACGTGCATGCCTAAAATGTTATCCTAATCAGCTCCAGCCCTCCTCCCGCTCGTCCCCCGCGTTCCTCCATCGTAGACACCCACCCACCTTGGCCCAGGCCTGCGGCTCGACGCCGCCGGTGTCGCCGATGAACTTAATCAAGGGGATCAGCTCCTGTGTGTTGGTTTCATCCAGACGCAGGCGTGAAACATGGCGACCGGGTCAACGCGCGAGTCAACGCCTGTCACGGAGACTGCTGCGCCTGCGGCCCTACTAGCTGCAGCCCGAACCCACGACCGCAGCCGTCCAGCACCTCCATGGGAAACCAGCTACGACTGCCGTGCATCAGCAATAGGCGTATGGTCGTTGGTTACCTGGCCGTACGGCGACAGAGAGCCCACGGTGTTGGTGTAAAAGGGGCAGGAGGGCGGGTCAAAGAACTCGGGGTCAGCGGTGCGGTCACCGTTCGTCGTCAGCACCTCCTTCAGCTTGGCCGCATTGTAGATCCACTGCATCAACGAGTTCAGGTTGAGGGAAGGGGCGGGGCAGGGGTGAGAAAGGCGCGGGGGGGGGGAGCGGCTGGACGCCAGCAGCCGGCGAGTCTGACACCGTGCAAGTGCCGACACAGGCCGGCCAGTCAACTTGTGATGCCGGCGAGGTAATCTGGTGACGTAGGTGGGTAAGCGTGTGTGGCTTATCGCTGAAAGCCTCGTTTGTTTGTGAAACGCTCGCTGCAACTGTGAGACCAAGGTTCGCGGAAGATGGGGCTTGCGCGCGCTGACAAGAATCGAAGCGTGCATGAGCTCGAAGTTTGGCAGTGCAGTGCAACCAGCGATTGGAAACACGCGGGTAGCGGGAATCGCCAGCGCGAAGGTTCGGCAACCCCGCAACCGGCTGGCCTGGCGTGTCGACGCCCCCGCGGTCAACGATAGGCTGGTATATGCATTTGCCACAGTATCTAACATAAGTTGAAACGGGTTGCAGAGGTAGGGGCCCTTGCGAACACGAGGCTGATGGTTCGTGCTGCAGTGATTGACGTGAAGTCGCTTTCGCGGACCACACACGTCAGCGCGAAGCCCGTAATAACTTACATGCAGAGGGGATGTCGCTGCATCCGCTACGAGAGCTCCCAGCAACGCTGCGCGCACGCGTGCAGACACCTCCGCCATTCTGGGTGCAGCCTGTGAACAATCAATAGTGACCTGATATAGTTTGCAACGCAAAGACTACTGCGAAACACTACTGCAAAACATACAGTATATCTGACTGGTCTTGGTTGATGGGTCGCAGCTTCCAACGTGTCGCAGCCCATCCAGTCTTCTCCCCTGGGTTTCCCCGGCAGCCCCCCACCCAGTACGCTTCCCTCCCTTCCCAACCCGGTGCAAATATAATAATGCATGGTAGGTGGCTCTTATTGGACTCTGCTCACCCTCACGCTTCTGTACGCGTCTGCTAGGCAAGCACTAATCAGCACACTACCAGCACGCTTTGAGTTAGACCGTTGTTATGCTTTGCCCTTGAGTACGCGAGCGCTGCATAGCCCGGTTTACGGCACGCGCTAGGGCATTCAACTTCATGACTGTGGTGCTCCGTAGAATGGTTGAGTGGTGTTGGGCCCGTCGTCGTTCCTCATCATCCCTAAGTTGAAACCTGCCAAAAAAATGCTGCTGCCATAAAACTGCTTATTTGTCTAGGACTTGCCCGTCTGTGGTCACCGCCAAATGTGCTGTCGAGGCCTTGCCTGGTCTAAGCTGGTCCAGCTGACCGTAGATTTGCATCACACGCCGCCAGCCCCGACAGGTTTAAGACCTCAATTGGGTTGGCTTGCCCCTTCCCCCGAAGGGGGAGGGGCGGAATCACCTCGATCGACCGGGGGGCCCCCACACGGGGGGCACGCCGGTCGGGATGGGGGCACGAACCCTCGAGGGGGTCGATCTCGCCCCACGTCGCATGAAATGCTGCACCGAAACCTGTTGTATCATTTATATGCTATAAGCATGCCTCATTACAAATAATATCGATGGCGAGCGACGTTGCTGTTTAGGTTCGGCCATCGCGGAGTGATACGTCGTGTTATGCTCTGACCGATTTCCTAATACTTTGCTCTTTGGTGCAAGGAGTCTACGGCAATAGAGCTGGCGATGCGCGGTGCCTGGAAGTGGTCGCAATGCCGACATGTTAGGTCCCACCCAAAACAACGTAGTTTAGCACCAAGGCCTGGATCAATATACATCTTGCATGTCAAGTAACACAGTAGAATCATTAGGGGAACCGCAGGGGGCTCTGCTGCGCGGAGATGCTGCGATGTTGACACTTCGCGGACCCGAGCACAGACCGTCGCTATCCCTCAGCCCAGAGGCCTGGAAACTGTTAACATTAGTGTCAAACATCTATAACACGCAGTCTGGGCTTGCTCTGTCGATGTGGCCGAGGGCGGGTTTCGCGACACGCTCCCCTCACAGCAGCCCCTGCCTTACTTGCGTGGTGCTTCCCAGGATGCTGCAGCCCATGCCCCTAACATTCGCCCGCCGTAACCCATCCTGTTTAGTGCATATATGTACATGGAGACTAGACAGCGGCAGCACAGAGATGCAAGCTATGCGCGGGGGGCCTCTAAAGTGAGGCGGATTCGTCTGATGTGAGATCCTGGAAAGCGCCCAGTACACCAGTCCCATGCGCCTGCGATGGCCCCATGGACCCAAGCCCATGTATATATGTGTATGTAGTGAGGGGGACGCTGTATGTGAGGGCTGAACCGCGGCCATGGGCTCAAAATGGCTCAAAATATAACGCCGCCATGAACCACCACAAAATGCCACGTAGACCGCAGACAGGGGCCGCTCATGCCCCCGGAAAGTGGCGTCTGCCTACCTATATGTATAAAATAGTCGACGGCGCCACATACGCGAGTCTGGTTGGGTTTGGACATGGTTGATGGACTAAAACCACTAAAACCGACCCCAACGACAAAAACCGAAAATTTTTGCTATTTGCAATGAACGCCAGGATTTTAACCTGGTAGCCCCCTTAAGGAGTATGGGTTTAGGCCGTGTGCAAAGTCTCAGCCTGGCGTTCATTGCGAAGCGCATGTTCTGGGGGCTGCCGTTTTGGCCCCCTTTATGAATGGCGTGCCCCCCGTGTGGGGGGCCCCCCTCCGTTTTACCAGTTACGCATAAACGTTTCGAAACGTTACATCCCTGGACGACGCGGACGAAGTCATCGCTCTTGGTAAAAATGGAATGATCCATGTATGTAATACGCACCAGGGTTAAAAGACAACTTTGCGCGCAGGTTCGCACGGAATGGGGCCGCGCAGGAATGGAAAGCGGACACAGTGGAACATAGCTTTGAGATGTGCATGGGGAACATCGGAGCCAATTGCACCAAGCGACTTGTATTGCGTCTTAAACCCTGTTTATGATACAGCTGTGGGCTCACCCATGGCCATTAAAACTTGTTGTACCTCTGTCATGTCCGCAAGCAATCTGGCAAGCAATATTGCAAGCAATGCGCGTGCAGTCGCCGTTGTCGAAAGCAGAACGGCGTTGCGCTGCATAGACGACCAACACCGAGCGCACTAGGCGCTAATAGGAAGCATAGGTAGCTGAGGCGGTTCTCGCAAGGGTCAGCAGTATCGCTTGCTTTGTTGATATCGTCTGTATCGCGTATATCGCTTGTATCACTTTTATATGAATATCAGGACAGAACCTGATCTCTATCGTGAAGCCGGAGAAACGACCGAAAATCCTGTTAGCGAACTTCGCTTACATCGCTGTATGGGTTGCACGTGCGAAGCATTTGTGTACAAAAGCGTGAGATACAGCCTATGATCACGAGGCCATCCACGCGCACTTCATACGCGCACTTCTTCGCGACCTCCCTCGCCCCCTCGCCCCCCTCGGCCCCCTCGCCCCCTCATCCCATGGTCCCCAAAGGGGCAAGCCGTGGTACTGCGTAGCGGTAGGTGTTTTCATGACAGCCGTGTCAAGCCGAAATAGATCATCGGTAAGCCAGGTGGTGAGATGGGGATTCCATGGTGGTGAAGTGGGGGGGGGGGGGGCGGGTAGATGAGCATTTGTGAATGCGAGCTCCCGCCAGCGTCGTGAAGCCTTCTTTCTGTCGAATGCCCTGCGGATGTGGCGCAACATACAGCATACAAGAAGTCTCCCTGCCATGCCATGTTTGCGGAAGGCGTGGTATGGCGGATCGATGTACGCATCCATACGTCCGGGCTCCGTCCTGTCAACCGCTCGCACGGTTGTGTCGCAATCTTCGGGGCATGCAACGACGATTCAGCGCATGACGCCGACACGCAATACAGTGCGATTCAGGCCAGCTCTTTAACTAGTATTGAAGACATATATTAAAGGAAGTACTGATTTGCGGTGCGCGTCAAACGTGGCGAAAGTCGCGTGAGTCGCGCCTAACTCATCCCGGCTCACACAATGGAGTCCATTGAAGTGAATGTGGATGGAGTGAAATTTTCAGCACTTCGGGGCAGCCTATGCGTGCCCGGCTCGGCGCTGGAGGCCATTGCGGAGCGCTGGCGAGTTGGCGTACCAATCCAGCTGTCGGGGTTCCGTCCAGAAGCTGTTGGGATCTTACTTAACTGGCTCACAGCGCGCTGGCTGACAAGTCTCGCGAGCCGAGACAGCTCGGAGGACGCACATGTCGACGAGCGCTTCGCGTCCTCGAGCGCCTGCATTACCGACCAGGTAGCTGTGGGCTCCTCTTCCTTCATGTCGAACATATTCAAGCAGGGCAGGGGGCGCCTAGTCGAGAGTATTGAGGTTGCGCGGGCTGGGAAAATGGTTGGAAAGCGCGAGTTCGCGTTGGGCCAAACTTCGCCGTTCTGTGCCCTAACCCAGTCACTCGACGCCGCCACGACAACTGAGTGCGGAGCTGCGCGACTCTCATGTTAATGCCGCCGCAGGAGGCCCACGCTGACGCGCCCGCGAGCTGTGCAACTGCCGCAGCGGCGCCACGCGGCGCGGTCACGGACGCGCTCTTACGCCGGACAGCCCCGGACCGGGAGGCCGACTGCGACAGCGGTCCCCTGCCCGCCCTGAGCACCGCCAGCACTGCCAGCATAGCCTCAAGCAGCGGGGCCAGCAGCAGCAGCAGCAGCCACCTCGACAACAGCACGCTTCGCTTGGAGGAGGCGGCGGACCTGTTCACTGACAGCAGTAGCCCTCCCAACGACGCCGCCCGCGCCGCCCACGCAGGCTACAGCCCCGCGCCCGAGAGGGGGCTTGCCCTTGGGGCTTCATGTGGTGCCGCGGCCGTAGGGGAGCGGGCCGCTCTGGCGCTGCCGTCCGCCTCCCAAGCGCGGCCAGCGGCTGCGGCTTTCCTCCAACTGCCGCCACCGGTGCTGCCGCCGCAGCTGCAGCCCGAGCTGGACCTGCTCATTGACTTCCTGGGCCTGACGGGAGCGGTGTACGGCGCCCGTGTGCCGCACCTGTCGTACGGCACGCCGCTGCCGTACCTTCTGGCAAGGTACGGCGCCCGCCCGCTGTTCACGTACCGCTCCTCCCCGTCGTCCGCCCTGGTGCTGGACGGCAGCTGCCTGCAGCTGCACGCCCGCGGCTACGCCCACGCCTCCGCGCTGCTGGAGCCCGCATCAGGAGCGGCAAGAGCAGCAGCAGCAGTAGCAGCACCTAGTGTGGCCGCCTTTGCGGGCAGCAAGCTGCTGTGGAAGCTGCGCGTCAGCCGCCACGGCTGTAGCAGCAGCGGGAATGGCAGTCGCAGCAGCAGCAGCGGCGGCAACGGCAGCGGCAGCGGCAGCAGCAGCTGCTGCCGTGCAGACACCAGCCTGGGCGTGCTGGTGGTGCACGTGGAGGGCGAGGCTGCTACTGCTGGTGATGCGGCGCGTGTCTGGCATGGCAGTAGCAGCAGCACGGGTGGTGGCGGCGGCGCCGCCACAACCAGCAGCACCAGCAGCGGCTCCGGGATCCCCGTGATCTCCGCGGCCGCAGCCGCCGCCTGGGCGGGGCCGCTGCCGCTGCTGGCCGCTGGCCTGTCCCCCACGGGTGTTGCGACAGCGGGTGGCCTCCGCCGTGCCGCCTCCTCCACGCTTCACGCCCCAGGCTTCTTCGGCTGGCACATGGCGGGCCTCGCCCGCAGCTTCGAGCCCGGCTGCGGCGGTGGCGGCACCAGCGGCAGCGGGGCCGGTGACGGTACCGGCGGCTCGGCAGCGGGAGGTTGCGGCATCCTGACCAAGCTGCCGCTACATCAAATGCCTTCGCCCTTCGCCGCTGGCGGTACGGTAGCCGCCGCCGCCGCCGCGGCGGGCACAGTTGCCATGGGTGGGGGCGCCGGTGCCGCCAACCCGCTGGGAGGCAGCGCCGGACGCGGGCTACTGCGCCCCGACGCCGGCAGCAACAGCGGCAGTAGCAGCAGCAGCGATGATAGGACCGACAGCGGCTGTAGCAGGGATGCATCGCCGGGGCTGTTCTTCCAGGAGGGCGATGTGCTGCTGTTCGCAATGGACACCGAGGCCCGGCGCCTGGAGCTGCACCACGGCCGGCTGGGGCAGACCTTCAGCGTCGCGCTGCCTCCTGCTCCTCTGCCGCCTCCGTCGGCGACAGCAGCAGCAGCAGCAGCAGCTGGCATGCCAGCTGCTGGAGGCTGCGGCGCGGCGGCGCCGCCGGGGGTGCGGGAGGTGCTGTACGCGCACGTGTGTATGTACGACCGTGGGGAGGGCGTGGAGGTGCTAGAGGTGGGTGTGGACGACCTGCAGCGCATGGGCTGCGTGTGAGCGTGCGTGTGTGAACCGCGCGCGGCTGTCACAATGGCTACTGGTCCCGCTCCGCTTTTGTATAATATCATGGATCTGAATGCCTCATAGGTCGTACTCGTTGTATGCATTGATGGTCTTTCACAAGCTTCATAGGCTGTTGGCGGGCGGCGCTGGTTTCGGTGGGCTTCGGAAGTGCACCACGATTGCGGAAATGAAAATGAACCTGCTGGTCGCAGAAGGTATTGGTGAGTGCTCGAGCGAGGGCAGCAGTCAGCCAGGCTTGGGCGGCTCACTTCTTAATTTTACCAGTGGCCCACGTACGCAGCTCGTAGTAATGGGGGCGAATGTGCAACACGTCCTGCTGTGATGATTGGCGGGTCCGACTATTGCCGTTCCTGGTGGTGGTGTCAAAATGTGGGGAACTGGCTCCGGAGCTATAAACGCAGCAGCAGGCGAGGTCACATTTGTGGGCAGGGGGCCACAGGCACTGGCACTGGGCCGCCGCCGGCCAAGGCATCATCCATAGGCAGGTCGCTCGAAGGTTGTGCGACATGCAGGTCGAAGCACGCAGCGAGATGCAGCTCGAAGCACGCTGCTCGACTCCAAATCTATCATTTGCAACCAAGTTTAGATTTTGAATTGAGACATTGCCGTTGTGGGCAGGGCACGGGGGTGCCCGGTTTGGGCGTCTTGCTTGGAGTGTGGATGGATGCGGTGCTTCCCACTGTAGCACCGTGCTTGGAGGGGGATCCGGTGTAGCTATATGTAGAGGGCCCGCGGCGAGGCACAGCTGTGGGAGTTTGGTGCAGGTAAACAATCAGGTGTGCAAGGCGGCCGGGCGGCGCACGCAGGCGTGGGCGGTGGGCAGACGCGTGACTCATGCAGGGTTGGCTGCACCGCTGCACGTGCGTGGTGCACCTCTGCGTGTATGTAGATGAACCATGCATCGGAGACAGACCGGAAAGTCCCACAGTAATCGGGCACGCGTACACAAACAGAATACGATACCGGTAGCGTTATTGTCTGTCTGCCGTTAGCTAGGGGGAGATGCATGCGTTCAGGGCGCTGCGGCACTCGCGCTGCCTCGCATGTCGCCAGGAGTGTTTATCACGACGTAGCAGGGACATCTTGTGGCGCCGAAATAGGAGCAGACCGCGAGGTCTGATTCACCAGCTGTCCGGCCTATGTCTGTGATTGATGTAGGGAGCCACATAGGTTGACCCTGTTTGAGCGGTAGTACGTAGCCCCATGACTGGTCGCCTGTTATATATAGGTGCACGCTCGACACATTGTTCGTGTGTGAGGACGTCGCGTGGGCGAGAGCCACGGATGACACACCGTGGGGGCACTCAATCTAGGGCACTGACCGTCTGACCGTACCCATGGAGGGCACTGTAATCACGCGCATCACGTATTAAGGGACGAGTCCCCCCCGTCATTGATCAAACATGCGTGGCACCCCCGGTCCATTCCTAAGAAAGCAGCAACCGCCTCCCCCACGGCCCGCCGCTTGCTTTTTGGCAGCCGCCTCATACAACTCATCGTTCCGTGCTGGTTAGGTTGCAATAAAGATGTTGTGTGTCAACTAACCCAAGGAAACCCCCTGCAAAGTCCAGCTGCGTACTGCACACGCCGGCCAGGCGACATGACCAGAGACGCACGACGCAATTCGGCGTGCCACAGCGTTCCTCCCTCACGGCTTGACCTGGTCGAAGAAGTGTGTGGTGCTGCCCATGCACCCAGTGACACACTGCTACCTGCTTGGGCCGTTGGGCGGACGTATGATTGCAAATGCCATCCGGGACCTCACGACTTCCCTTTCCTCTTGAAGCCTCAGCGCCCCAAAAAAGGCCCAAATGTGTAATGTGGCTAAAGCAGCCCGTTCTCCGCGTTGTCCCGAGCAAGCCGAGGCGACCTCCAGGCTGAGGTGACGACCAGCCTCACCTTCACAAGTAGGGATTGCGGCAGGATGGATTGCGGCCGTAGATGTCGTGGCTCTATCTTCATCCACCAGGTTCATGGTGGTGGAGAGGGTGTTGATAGATCCTGCTGCTCTCCAGCCAGTCCTGTGAAACGCGCGGGGTGCGTGAGGGCACCCATGCCCGCCACCCACTTTCCGAACCCCCTCTTCTGCGTCCCGTGCCCGTCACCATACCCTTCCTTCTTGTGGTAGCGGTACACATGGAAGTGGTGCTGAGCATGGTCGGGTAAAACAGGTACCAGCCACGTGTGTGCTTTCACACGTACGCAAAGCGATGTGGCGAGGGTGCGAACACACTCGCCGTCAAACCCAACTAACGCGGCAGGAGTCGATGTCGAGCCCTGCGACAACCTGGGGCCAGCGAGGCATACGCCTGCGGTACGGCCTGGTACTTGACCGGGGGGCCCTACCTCCTAGGGGCGGACGCCGTGGCCAAGGTGCAGGGGTATTATCTTGTTTTGGGTGTAAAGCTCAGCCTGAGCTTTAGCAAGCCCAAAAGCTGAAAAGTTAGCTTAGGGGGCAAGCTTTACATGACCCAAATCCCAGAATTTAAGCTTGAGCTTTAGGCCCCTCCTGTGGCCTGAAAATTAGCTTGAGCTTTAGGCCCCTCCTGTGGCCTGAAAATTAGCTTGAGCTTTAGGCCCCTCCTCTGGCCTGAAAATTAGCTTGAGCTTTAGGCCCCTCCTCTGGCCTGAAAATTAGCTTGAGCTTTAGACCCCCTCCGCTGGCGTAAAATCTGCTTGACATGGACATCAGAATTGCTGTAGTGAAAAAATAGTATAATGTATGTTCTAGGACAGTTCCGACTAACTCCCAACTAACTCGTGTACGGCACCCCAACCCCCCTCAGCCGTACAGGAGGTAGCGTGGCAGTCAGCCGCTGCGCGAGTGTGAGCAGGTAGTTGTACGATGGCTCGGAAGCTACCTGACTGTAGTGACGCACACGGGCAGTTGGCGCTAGTCGGCAGGCGTGCGACTGGGAGCGTGCAGTTGAGCACGCACGCATGTGGGAAGCTGCGCCTGAGCACGGTGGAGCACGGCAGAGGCTGACGGTTGGCGCGTCGCCCGAGTGGGAGTGCATAGTCGTGCGCGCACCGTTGGGGAAGCTGCGTGTGTGAGCTGCGTATAGACTAAGATAGGCGCATGGGACTGACCCGGTTTCCATAAGCTGCCTCTGGGCGCACACGCTTTCACACACATGGCAGGAGGAGGAGTTCGTAGTGTAGAAGGCGTTTTGTTGTTGAGAGGTTTAGTCACTGATTTGTAGGATAGGGGTCAGCATTGGTTTGGTTGGCCGGTGCTTGTAGATAGGACTCGCAATGGGGTGCGAACTCGCGATGGGACTCACGAGAGCCATGAATGCCCCACCGTCAGGACATGACGGAGCAGGGGTTCCCCTGTGACAGAGCCTAGGCTTGCCTCACAAGCTTGCCTTTGCCACTGGGCGCTGTAAGCAGTCTCTGGTTTTCCAACCGGTGTAGGTGATGGTCCCAGTGCCAACCATGTGAGCTCACATGCATCTTGACTGTACAGTGGAATCAAACCACGGCTGAACCACATAAGTGGTGGAAGTAGCAGTATGTTACAGCTGCGACGAGACCTCTGACCCAGGACCGAAACACGGCCGCTGCAGCCTACCAGCCTCTTTGGACTGGCGAGAGTGCCAACACCTGACCGGCACACACAAAACCAAGCCTTGCGGAAGTGTTGCTGCCTGGTTTCACATGAGTCCCAGCTTCTTGCTCGGATAACCTAATGGCAGACAGTTATTGGCTTACGTAATTCATGCTTTTCGCACAATGCGGCCCCCATCATCTCAGACTCCACGTTCCATGATAAAACTGAAATTGTAGTTCCCCTGCACGGCCTGCCAGACACCCCTGCCTCAACAACCACCCTTGCCTTAAGAATACCGTTCAAGTACTGTGTCATGCTGCCTTGCAGCATCAGACCCCTGCACACTGAAGCACCCTGTCCCTTCAGATGTCAGGCCACGTGCGCATGTCTAATATACCTAGACATTCGTAAGTACTCAATCAGATGACTTCTGAGTGCATTGCAGTTCAGGTATGTTGTGTTGTCCTCATGCCATGTGTACAAATGTAAACTGCACCCAGAATCAGTTTCACCAGCCCAAACCCTGCACCACGAACCGCTTGACGGCCGGCATCAGCAGCAGGACAGCCGAGAGGCCAAACAAGAGCGCCGCGTTTCCACGCGGGCTCTCCCACAGCAGCTGCACCAGGCCCAGCCCTGAAGTTCCGACCGGCCCTGCCAGCACATCCAGCCAGTCTGCGCAGCAGGAGCGCTCACGCTTGCTTAGCGTGTGCCGTCGAGCTCGTCCTCATAAAAAAGTCACACACGGCCCCCAGAGCCTCCACAAGGACGTCTGCACGGAGTGGAGGCAGGCGCAGGTTGGAAGAAAACCCTTCCGGCGTACGCCCTCCCAGCCCCAGCCCTAGCCCCAGCCCCAGCCTCAGCCCTAGCCTAGGTCCGCAGCGCATTTGCAAAACACTTACCGCGCGGAGGTTGCTGTCGCAGCTGCTCGCGGACCTCCACCTTGACCTGCTTCTTGACCGCATCGATCTTCTTCTCGAAGTCCGCCTCGACCTCAACGCGCACCCGGTCCTTGAGCTGGTCGATTAGCTCCTGCGGAATATCGCTCATCTGGAGCTTCGGCGGTGAGGACATTTCTAGAATCTTAAGCAGTCTGCGTGTAGATATGGCCTTGCCTTTTGGAAATTGCGCCGTAAATATGGCTGCTCAAAGTTTGGAAGAATTCTACATAATGGAGAAATGGCTGCAGGTTTGAAAGAAATTGCAGCAGATGATGGTATGGCCATGGCATTTTTCCACGTTCCCCAGCTCACCAAGCTTTCCAAACAATGTTTCCTCGACCTAAAGCCAGCCTCAGCTCATAGAGCTCCAAGGTCTCGCCGCATAAAACTTCTTGAGCCCCTGTCGCGCTCTAGGGCACATTCTGCTTACGGAGATTAGTGTAACCTCAACTTGTAGCGTATGCCGTCGCTGAGGACGTAGTACCTGCCTTTGGTGTACCGGCGCTTGGGGAGGGGAAAGTCGTAGCGTGCCATGCTTCATTTTGGCCTTAGCCCCCGCCACCCGCGCCCATGAGTGAGCTGCCCGCCCCCTGCATGCGTGCGCCGATAGCACTGGCCTTGCCTAGCACGGCCTCCGCTTTTGGTGCGGCGCCAGACACCCAGTCCGCGGCCTTGCTCACGCCCTTGGCCAGCAGCGCAATTTCAGGCTGGCCTGCGGCCAGGGCGATGCCGCTCACGGCATTTGCGACCGGCCGCGCAAACTGCGCAACCTTGCGCACCACCGGTGCTGACAACTCTGCCACCTTCCGAATGGCGCCACCAACGCCGCCGAGTGCGCGGCCTGCGAATGAGCGTGCCTTGCCAAGCAGCGCGCCGAGTCCCATGGTGTGTTTTGTCTAGGCGCGAGATATTTTGGGGTCGGAGAGCACCATTAGCCTGATGTCATCTCGTATGCGCGCCACGCTGCCGCTCAGGGTGTCCAGTGCGTCGTCTCCTCCTGTGTAAATGACACGCAGCGTCATGCACCAATCGTGACTGCAGCTCCAGGGCGCGGCCGGTGTCATCAGTCATCCAGGTGCTGTGCAGTAAACACACTCATTAGGCTAGTTAGGTCGATGCCCCACGTTGCTCCCTAGCGAACCTGGCGGTGTGGGGCCGTTTCCGGGGCTCATTTACTTGTCTGTAACACGTCTTGACCCAACGCAGCAGCTCGCCGCTTGTCCTATGCCTCTGGGGTACGCAACTAGCTCCAACCGGGGACCCTAGCTCAGCCTGGTCAGCAGGGCTAGCCAGCACGCAGTCTCGGAGCGGGAGCCTGCGAGGTAGCTGGGGCGACATGGCGCAGCTCGAACCGGCGCGCGCAGGGCCAGCGCCGCACGCCGGGCGCCATTCGAGTCGCAAAGCCACGATCCGCGGGCCCAAGGAGCCAGCCACCTGCTCAGTGGAGCTCGGCAGCGATCCAAGTCCAAGCGCGCCATTTCTGTCGGTGGAGCCCGTCTGGCACCTTCTTCGCCACGATGGCTTTCATCACGTGGTGCTTCATATTGGATGACATTTGCTGAGTAGTTGTGGCCTCCTGACTAGCACGTGTGGTTTTCTCGCACCATGGAAACTGGTCTTCGCCTGCGTGAGCATTTCACAGCACAGACGGCTAAAATGATGCATGTCCGCATATGACTCTCCCTGAGATTCCTGTCGGCAACATCCCACTTCGTGACTTCGTCAACTCTCCGACATGTCACATTGGTGAGCCACGCTCATATTGAAGGGCTGCTGTCCCGTATGTGCACTTGACACTCATGGACGCCTAGCTGCTGTTGCTAGTGTGATCGCTGCAAGACGGTAGAAGTGGCGCGAGGAAGCGCGCGCGTGCTCTTGGTTGAACGGTTGGAGTTTCGAGCAGTTGCAGGGACCCCGCTGGAGGGGCGTTGTTGGGCACGCCTAGGACGTGCGGTGTTGCCTGCTGGGTTGCGCGCCACCGGGATCTTGGTACCAACCATGCCCAGTGCGCAGGACCCCGGACATGGTTGTGGGGGGGATTGGTGACCCCGGTGGCGCTGGATGTGCAGAACGGCAATGGGGCGTGTGTGACACGGTGTTTTCTCGGTTCAGCTTGACTGGGCGCTGGCTTGTGAGGGGGCTCGCGTTGGTGCCAGTGGGCTGCGCGCCGCGCTGGAAGCCAAGCAGCTCGTAGGCATATCCAGGGAAGCTGAAGCGGTAGGTCTTGCCGTCAGCGGGCGGCTGGAACCGAAACTTGTTTGTGAGGCGCAGGTAGGTCACCCCCCAGCCGGGCAGCAGGGAAGCCAGGGCCGTGCGCAGGCTGTTCACGTCATAGTACCCCTCGGGCAGCGTCAGGTTTGTGGTGGAGGAGCCATCAAAGACAGCAAAGGCGCTATTGGCCGCGTTGACCGAGTACCAGCTTCGGTTGACCACCGCAGACACAACTGACACCTTGATGCGGCCACGGGTGCGGTCCAGCTTGATTGCCGCGTGGGGGAGCGTCACCCAAAAATCACCTGGCGTGCCGCTGCGCCGGTTGGCTGAGCTGATATGAATCAGCTGCGTGCGCTGCATGGTTGCTGCTGGCTACTGCCGTTGGGGGGTTATTTTTCGTCCGTGGAGGGGACAGGGTATGCCACGAGGGTCATCATCCAGATGGGGGTGACGCCGGCACCAAATGCATCCGGGGGAATCAGGTTGCCATCGATGCCCACCAGCCGAAAGTTGTGAAGGCTGCCGCACAGGATGGAGGCGTTGCCAACGCGGATGCCAAGCAGGTTGCTGGGGATAATGCGCGTGAATGCCGACCCCACCATGGGCATGAGCTGGTACCCCGCGCTCTTGGTGAGTGTCGAGTAGGAGTTGCCCTGGGTTAGGGTGTTGCTCTCAATATTGTAGGGCGCGTTTGCGGGCACAGTGTTGACGCTCACGATGAAGGACTCGATGGCTACCTGCCATTCGGAGGTGTCCCCTGCAAGCCAGCAGCAGAGGAGCGCTGTGTACGCCGGCAGCGTGGCGGCAACCGCCCCAACTCCCAACGAACTTCCAAAGTGATCGGGTCCACAACGGTTCTGCACCCAACTGCTAATGGATGACAGGGGAGCTGCGCTGGCGGCTGGCACGGCACGCGACTGGGAAGCACGGTAGCTGTGCAGGGGGCTGGGGGTGAGCTGATGGTTGGCATGGCACGCGACTGGCAGCGGGTAGTTGTGCGGGCGGCCGGCTGCTAGGACGATTGATGTTCAGGGGCATTTTTATAAATGGCGGGGCTGCGAAGCTGGCTGTTGGCGCGGTGCACGGCTGGGAGCTGACAGTTGCGCGCGGTGTCGTTTGGGAAGCCTCGTGTGAGCTGCGTGTAAACTCAGTTGGGATGCATGGGGCTGCGCCTTTGCCATCAGCTGCAAAGGGGCTGCACACGGGGTTCACATGCGACTGCTGCTGGCCGGCGCGGCGGGGGCGGCGCCAGCCAACCGAAATAAAGGCCCCCCACTCCACGCCCTCCCGCACGCTTAGATTGCCTACGACGATATGGTCGGACTGACACATTCTTCATCTTTCGCATGGGAAGGGGGCGTCGGCACGACGCGACACCCGCTGGGTGATTCTGTAAGGTGCTTCTTTTTTAGCGCCCGATCTCTAAGGCATTGCCACAAAAAGGGGCAAGCCAATTTCCAGCCTCGGCCCGCCCAGCCCAGCCCCGGTGTTGTAGGGTGGAAGGAGCGCCTGCAGCCGTAGCTGCGGACCTGGGGGCTATGTCCCCTTGGTGATGGGCACCTGACACTCTTGAATGCATTGGCCGCGGGGGCATTTTTTTCCCTGAGTTGACACCGGGTGGGGGGGGGGGATTATGTGCCCAGTCCCAAGAAAATTCACCATTAGCAGAAAGCCCAGGGACTTCCGCTGGGCTAGGAGGCGCTTGCTGGAGGGGCGGAGGCCGGCTGTGACGCGCGGAGGAACATGGGGCAAACTCGGGGCAACGTCGGCAAGAACGCGGAACAAACTCCGTCGAAACTCCGTTAGAGACACCGCACCGGCCATGCACCGCCAGCCACCATCCACCCGCCACTGCCAGCCACCGCCAGCCACCCCATCCCACCGCCTGCTGGCGCCAGCACCACCGGCTCCCAGGCGGCGGCGGCACCGGCTGAGGTGCTTGCGCCGGTTCTCGCCGGCTCGGCCCGCCCCAGTGGCTCGCCCAGCCCTGACTGTCCGCGCCGGTGGTGCCGAGGCAGCCGAGCGCAAGCCGCAGCAGGCGGTGAAGCGTGTGCGCCGGCACGAAGAGGCCCACGAAGGCGACCCAGAAGGCGCGCGTGGCCCTGGCAGGGGGTTTATGGCGGGTTGGGGGGGGGGGTAGTTTTTTCCGAAACCCAAGAAAAAAGACCAAGGCCCAGAAACCAGAGACCCAGCCAGGAGCGAGGAGGAGGAATGGCCTGGGGGGGGGGGGAAAGGGTCCAGGCGTCGAGGGTGTGTGTGGCACGGACTTGGCCCAGCTCCAAGGAACTCCAGAGCGGCCTCGCTCCTCCTCGGCAGCTAGCGCCCAAACACGACTCGCTCTACCCCCGTTCCACCCCCACACACCTCCCCCGCCTTGCGCCCCTCAGTTTTCCCTCTGAGTTTCCCTGAGAGTTTCCCTCTTGAGCACCAGACCCAATCCGGGCAGCGCGGGCAGCCTCTCCGCATCCGAGCCCGTGATGTGGCCCACGTGGTAGTGCGGAGGGGTTGAGCGTGTGTGGTATGGGTACAAGGCGAGGGGCAGCAGGGGCAGAAGCGGAGGGGGCTGACACGGCAATTGGAAAATTTCAAGTGGTCGAGGAGCCCTCAACAAACAGAATCGGGTCTCCAAACTGGGCACAGACCTGCGAGGATAAGTTGGCATCAGTAATTTTGTGGGGGAACAACGTTACCTTCAGGTAACAAACGCCGGTTTGGGCTCCAAAAGAGGATAACATAGCGCGCTGGAGGCGCGCAAAGTCGTTACCCGCCGTACGGCCGGCTGGCAGCCGGCTGGGGGCCGGGCCGGGGGCTGGCCGGTACCTCGCACCCGTGCAGGGCTCGTATCTTCAGGAAAGGGGCCCGGGTGCAGGTGAAAGATTGCATTCAAGTCCCATCCACGGTGCCACAGGACCCCAAAAATGCCATTTCTTAGCGTTTGGGGGGGGGGGGGGAAGATCAGGGGCCCAAACAGGAGGCTGCTGCGTGCAGGCTGGTGGGATAGATGGGATCTGCGGGCACCTAAGGTAGAAACGCTACATGCATGTCACATGGTGGGTGTCCGGGGGCTTGCCCCCAACAACAAAATTTGGGGCAAGGTAACGGCACGGGACACGCTGTGTGAATGCGTTACCGTTGCGAAAGTAACAAGACGGCAAACCCCCGTTTTTAGAAAACACTGCTTGTCAGAATTGTGTGCCTCAGCAGTATCGGCTGCGCAGTTGCACACTGTGTCACACAAGGAGAGACCCCCATCTGTAACAATTGCTTCCTTTGGATGGACACCGCGCCTGACATCCAATTGGCCGTCATGCTCATGGCCTTGGCCGCCAGGGCAATCTGGGGCTGCCACAGCGCCAAGCTGATCGTGCTGATGCTGTGTTGCTATCTGCCACAGGACGCGCCAGCTCTGCCACCTTGCGCACCACTGGCGCCCCAAACATTGAAGGGTTGGGAGGGCTTTGAAGGGGCTCTGAGGGGCCACTGGGGACTCTAAGGGGCCTCGAGCATGTATGGCCCGGCATCTCGTCCGTGCACATGGACGGGACCCATGTAAGGTTGCATCCTGAGGGGCCACTGAGGGCTCTGAAGGGCTCTTGCGAGGGCTCTGGCTGTGAAGGGCTCTGAAGGGCTCTTGGGAGGGCTGTGAAGGGCTCTGAAGGGCTCTGAAGGGCTCTGAAGGGCTGTGGAGGCCTCTGGAGGGCTCTTTCAACTAGCCTTTCATATGTACATCACGCCTCTGCCGGCGGCGGTGTTGTCGTTTGACAGCTTTAGGAGGGGGGGGCAGGGGTGAGAGGGTGGAAGCAAGCAAGAATCAAGGTGCTGGGGGTTGTCGTTACTGTTGCGTTACACAACATGAAGCGGACTTTCCTCCAGCAGCACTGAACGCGCTCATAAGGCCAGACCAAGGGCAGCACAGTCTCCAGGGAGCCCCATTACCAGGTCCAAATGTTCTAGGAAGGGCCTTTCATCTGTTAGGCCCGCACGAATCCCAAGCTCATGGGGCCCACAGCAGTTGCTGGGGTTGTGGGGGTGACGCCGGCGGACTTTGGCAAAGGGCCATGCAAGCGCGCGGCCGCAAAGGGTGCCGGCAAGGGGTGGGCGTGAGCTCGCTGGCGCGCGCAAACAATAGCTCATGGGCCCTGCTGACTGCTGAGGGCTTGGGTTTTGAGCGCCGGTTCGAGGGCGCTCTCGCCAGTCCAAGAGAGACTGGTAGGCTACAGCGGCCGTGTGTCGGGCTGTCACGGCTAAAGTGGGTGTGCGCATAAACCACGGCTGCCTATGTTTGCTTGCTGGTGCCCACGACTGCACCAGGCCATGGAGGGAGCACCGCTGCTGCTCGCTGAGGACGACTGAAGCGCCTGAAGACACCTCCACTCTGAGTTGTGGAGGAGGGCAGCCTGCATACCCAGACCGGCATGTGGGCTCAAGTGCTGAGCCGGGTAGGGGGAGGGGAGCGATTACGTGGAGTTTCCATGATATCACGCCAACCCGCGATTGCGTGGTAACTAAGAGTTACGGACCGACACGGCACGGTTGACATACGGCCGTTGGACGGAGGGTAGCCCTGTGTCGAAGTTAGGGGATGTACCTGTTAGCGCAATTCACATTGCGAATGAATGAATCATTTGAGAATGCATTGACGCCCAGATGGCTTGGTGACGGAGGCGAGTTGACGCAGTGGAGACAGCGCGTAGCGACCGTGGGGTTGGCGACCCCGGACAAGAGACCGCCACTTATGCGTAGGTGCATTCTCCATATTATAATTGGGGTTTTAGCTGACGTTTCGGGCGTGCATAGGACTGACAAGTGACATGGCGGTGAGACACGCAACTGTGCTGTCGGGCACCACGTCAGTGACGGTTGATGCCCCTGACTGACGCAAGATCTGAGGCCTGACATTCTAGAATGTTCTAGAATGTTCTAGAAGCTTTTCCGCGGGTATAAATAGCGCGCCCGCGCTGAACTAGGGGAGCCTTTACCCAGCATACCTACTCAAACTGCTGCTACAAGTTACTCCCGGCTGATACCTGATTTAGGTGTGGTCGTGATTACCTTCAAGAGTTTGACTGCCCAACGCAAGCGGGACTGGTCCGCTTGTTATACATACGTCTGGACAAGAGAGCGTGTTACGTCTACTGCTACGTGGCACGTCAAGTAAGCCAGGGCTTGGTGCACCCAACCCTGCTTCCCACGCACTGTGCGTGGCACTGTTACTCTGCTGTTTTGCTACCTGCGTCCCGTCGCCTGTCCCTTGCCGCGCGCGCCCAGATACGCCCGGTACAATACAGCTGGGACCCTTCAGCTTCACACCGCCAAGGCCTCCGTGTCGGCAGCCCGCCGCGCAGCGTGTACCGAGGTGTACCGACCCCGCCAGTTGTGACCGTTACCGCGAGCGAGGGCACTTTACTGGTCGTGCCCGAGCGAGCCCTATCAGCCTGCCCAAGTGCCGCAAGGCAGCGAACTGCTTTTACTGCGGTGCGCATAGGCCTGCGCATAGGCAGCTAACTCGCTGGTTATCGCGAGTCGCCCATCATCGGCTTTTGGTATTTCGCGTGCAAGGCCGCCCGAGCCGCTGCTGGTTGTACTATATTGGTCTGCAATATTGCCGAATATCGTCCAAGACTCCCGTCAAGACTAAGCCTGCACGCCGAGAGCTTTGGTTTATCGCATCGCCATCCGAGCGTCTAAGTCGTGGCCTCAAGCTCGCGTGCCGCTTCGTCCAAGCGTGGCCTACTATCGGCCGCGTATATTGCCAGTCTACATTGGTATTCAGGGCACAAGCGGAGGCTGCCGCCCCGCTCCTGCGTAAGTCCCTGCATCGGCCGCAGCGTGTGCGTGTGTGTTGGCGCGCCCTCATCCCGCGGCGTGGCATCCGCCCCGACGTCCGCTCCCCCGAGGCCGCAACCCCGCCCTGCCGCCCACTGCGCTACCCCGTCCTCATCAGTTCTCATCTCATCAACCGGCTATCGCCCCAGCCAGAAGGCCAAAGCGTCAAGGACGTCCTCATACGGCCTTGCCGTGGCATAGATCCTCAGCGACGCCTACGCCTTATCGCCGCCTGTGCACAAAGGTGGAGTTTCAAAATTTTGTGGGTTGCACGGCAATTTGGCGACAAGGCCCGGGTCAGAGGCAGACCCACAGCTGTAACATACAAGCTCATAACTCAATGTAACAGCAGGCAATACACGTTCAGCTACACGCGCATGGTGTGTGTAGTGGTTTCTGGCAGTGCAGCCCCTATGCGCTTGGGTGGTGATAGCCCCAATCCAGACGAGTCCGTCACGGAGATAGATGACACGGGTGCAGAGGATTGCGATGAGGAGGAGGAAAGTGAGTATGTGTTTCGTGCCTAGGGCCTTTCGGCTTCCGTCCGCAGATCTGTGGGCAGTAGTCACGTGCAGGTTCGTTGGAGGGGTCTGCGCGGCATGCTGGAGCTGGGCGATATGCCCTGCAAGAGGGGCTGCGAGTGCTTGTTGAGGACTTGGCCGGGCACAAGAGTTTAGGCACTCCTGGTAACGCGTAGCTAGGCCTCTCGTGTGTGTCTGGCATTACACTGCCGATTGCACTCGTCGCCTTCAGGCAAATGCCTCCCCAGCTACCACTGCCAGCAATTGCCAGCCTTAGCGACTGGTCAGACTCGCCGGTGAGTGTGCAGAGGAAGTGTGCGTCGCGTCTGGGGCCAGCATTAGCAGCCCTGCGCGACGGCCACTCCTGGCGTTAGTTGGGGTGCAGTGTCGGAATCGGGACCAGTTGAGCTGGTGGGGCATAACAGGGGCCAGGGTCCGTCACCGCCAATGATGGCTGCGGACCTGGCTGCCACTCCTGGAGCACCCTGAAGCGCTCCCTCGCAAGGGGAGTCATTTAACGGCCCATCAATCCGCGCCCAGAGCCCACATTGCCGCCCCAACGGCCAGCTTCCGTGCATGCTGTCAGGCGGCAGCGCTGACCCCCGGCCTTGCCACTTCTCCTTCTACTCCAGCGCCTGTGATGCGCCCAGGCTTGTGTTTGGGGGATTTCTTCACCATCATGGAAGGAGGGAGGTAGCGGAGGCACAAGAGGGGGTCAGGGGCAATGGAATTTTAAGGGCGGGGGTATCGAGGGACGTGAACGGCGTGCCCAAACACACAGTTGGCTGTTGGCGGTTTGCCCGTGTTGTAAGCCCACTGTGCAGTGCTGGATACACAATTTAGCGACCACTGCGGGTCAAAAGTCATGGGACGCGATCCCTACCCTGCATAGTCCGTGCATCAATTTCGATAGCCTCTATTCATAGAACTTGCCCCTTGGCATGGCCCTCGGCACACACAGCACACGATGCAAGCTGACCACCCCTACACAGGCACAACCGACCACTGCGCTCTCCCTTGTCGGTCAAGGGAGACCCCCAAAAGACAACCGGACAATTTTATCGCAATTTTAACGCCTTCTGTCACGGGGTCATGGAGTGTGCCGCACAATGAAAGGGGGCTCTTCCGTTCCTACTTCCTAGCAGTGCCCAGCGCCGCCGTATGAGGACGTCGGTAGCTGTTTTACTCACGGGGTTGGTTCGCTGTTGGGGTCTAGGCGGGTAGTATAGTAGGCAGGGGCAGGATACGTGCCCTGGACGGGTGGTGCAGGTTCAGGCCTGCAGCCGATGACAGAGGCTGTCTCACTCAACCCTGTCGCCCACGAGAGAGAACCTCAATAGCAGGAGGTAAACAGGCCGCTTCGCGGCTATATGAAACAGGGACCCGGTCCAGAGACAGGCAGCAGATGAAGCACCGGTCGCTAATGGGCCCGGCGGCTGTTGACTTGGGTCAGGAGAACAGGGGAAACCAGAGGGTTGACAGGAGAACAAAGAGAAACAACCAAGGGCAAGGGAGGCCCTGCGTGTCAATGACACATTGACACGGCTGTACAGCAGGTCACGTAGGACGGCTGCCACCAGAGCACTGGTAGCTCTTGACGTTAGGTTCGGGGATAGGGCCCGAAGACGGCGCCCGCGCTGAGGGGAAGGGAGAAGGGAGACCTGACACGCTGCACACACGCCCTGCGTGTGTTAGCGTGGAAGAGGGGCTTGCCTGCAGCACGGCACGGCACGTGCCCCACAGATGCCCTTGAACACGGAGTGATACTCTGCTGACCCGGCCCTAAGTGCGTCCGCCCAAGTAAGGAGTCAGATATCACGTACCCTAGGTCCCGTGTACAAGCTCTCCACTGTCCTGACTGCCCGACGTGCGTGAACCCGCCCTGCGCTCCCACACGTTACCACTCTTCTCCCTGCTTCAGCCACCCGGCGTGCTATCACTCAATACTTGCCAACACACGAGCAACTAGCGGTGACACGGAGGGCCCCTAACAACCAGCGGCTGTACCCTAGCTCTGCCTTCGCACACGTATCTCAACCCCGCGCAGAGGCTCACGTTCGGCTTACGCGGTCAAAGGTTGGGCACTACGGCCTAGTGTGGGCAGGGGGCCTCGGCTGACGCCTGGCGGGGATCGTGCCTACTCGCTTAGACTTACTGTGTTTGGGTACGGCTGCACGGTACGGTGTGGGGATAGGAGGTGAGAGAGAGTAAGGGGAGAGGGTTGGGGCTTCAACGGTACGATAAGGGGGTAGGAGGTGAGAGAGGGTAAGGGGAGAGGGTTTGGGGCTTCAGCGGTACACTTGGACGTGCCGGGGGAGGCACCCTGTAAGGACGGGAAAGCTAGACCCGGCACGCTGTACGGATGTGTATCAACTCTGGATCCGGAACGCAAGGGACAAGGGAAAGGGGCAAGAGTTCACTTCACAATTGTTACAAGGTATTGACTTTGGACTCTGAGTCTTTTGACTTCAGCGCGCTCTGTAAGGTGCCGCTTGGGTGCTAGCGCTTTGGCTTGTGCTCAGCTCGAGTTTGAGCCCGGGGTGGGCCTATCGGCGCACCAGTCGGGGGAGGGTAAGCTCAAACGTGTGTGCGTGCATACGCGCGCACACACACAATCACACACACAATCAATCCGTCCACTTTCACCTCACCGCTTTCTCCCTTCAACTACACCGCCCGCCAGCGCTTCATCATTTTTATCAAACGCGCTTTTTCCGCCGCCGTCTGTCCAACTTCACTCGCATTCTTCCTGTACCTGTCTTTCCGTGCACAAGTCCACTTCATTTTGGTTATCTCTTCCTGCGCATAACGCCGCACCAGTCCTCCTTTTCTCCCGTCACCTTGATGATCCGTTGCCTTTCCTTAAATACCCGCTGGAATTTACTAGCGTGTAGACCTAATTCTCTGGTTCCAAGCGTGCTTCACCGCTCACTAAATCACGGACGACCGCGAGCCCTTCATGTCCCAGGCCTTTCGGCTGCCCTGTCAGACCTGCCATTTTCACCCGACCGCTCGCTCAATTGGCTGTCATATAATTATCTTTACCATTCTAAGTTCATAGACCTAGCTCGGCGGCACTCGCACGCCCGCGGCTGTTTAATCCTGAATTTTGTCGTTTGGACGCCGTCGCGCCCCCGCTGAAGCGTCGCCAGTAGGCATGTTTGAATATTGGATGCATTTAGCTTGTTGTTGCCACGAATTTGAGTCCAGGACGTAGTCGCTGGGTTGCTACAAAAAGCACCCCGACGGCACTGCGCGGCGCCCCGTGCCTTGCACCCACACCCTCCCACAGAACCTGGACAATTGGGCTGCGAACAACGTCCGTCTCCTGACCCGGGAGCCTCCTTTCCATCTCCTCCTATTCCTGGCCTTGTGATGGCCCCACCGCGTCAGCTTAGCCAAGCCGCTCCGGCCTTGAGCCGCGCCCTCGGCCACCTGCTCCCTGCCCCTCCCTGCCCGAAGCACACTTCACTTCTGAGCCAGCCCAGCGACACCCCCCCCCCAAAATGGTAAGCGAGTTGGACTACTGTCTACGGCCTACACTGCCCAGAAGAACAAGGCTCAAGGGCGTCGAAGACAAAAGGTCAAATCCAATCCTCCTCCTCGCTCCTGGCTGGGTCTCTGGTTTCTGGGTCTCGGTCTTTTGGGGTTCGGAATAAACTACCCCCCCAACACACACACACACACACACACACTCGTTCAATCTGCCTCGCCACCTGGCAGCATCCGCCCCATCTTCCGCCCTCCCGCCCACACCTGACACGCGCTCGGCGGCTCCCCAACGGCAACATGACGCGACACGTAACGTACACGCCGCACCTGCCACGCCGGGCCGCACACATCGTACACCTTTTGCCTAACGCCCACAGCCAGCATCCTACCTCCTAGCCCGCCTCCCCAGTCCCCCCATGCCCCGCCCCTAGCTCGCCACTCGCGTCGCCTGCGCCTTCTCCTCCTCGCCCGTCGAGCTCCCCGACGCCGCCACGTCAGCGGCGCTCATGGGTCGCTGCACCACCCGCCGCGGCCGCGGCACCGTCGAGCCCCGCTGCGCACGGCGCCCGCCCCCGTGAGGACCACCCGCATGACGGGCGTGGGCAGCCTGGGCGACGCCTGGCTGGCCAGCGGTTGGGACCGGGCGTACGGCTGGGCGGCTGGCCGGGGCGGAGGCGCTGCTGCCGGGCCAGGAGCAGGTTGCGCTGGTTGAGAGCGCCTTTAGGGGGGCGAAAGGGAGGTGGAGGGGTCAGCGGCAGATGCCGATGAGTGCGACGCGGGAATGAAGAATGGCCTTCGGTCTAGAAGGCAGTGCCGTGCGAGAGGCGTGCGGGCCTGCGCTGCCCAGCTACCCACCCCCTGATGCCCCCGACGGCCTTAGCTACGCAGCCACCTCCTTATCAAGGTACCCTGCCCCCGCCGCCCTCGCACCCATCCACCTGGCAGCACGAGAGGCCGCACCCAACCCACAGCCGTCAGTGCCAACGGCCCTCAAGCTTTCTCCCGCCCAGCTACTCACATGCTGCGCGGGGCCTTGGGAACGGCAGGCCGGTATTTTTTCAAGTTCGCGTAAACCGTGATCACGAATGAGAGCCAACAAGCTCTCAGCGGGCAGCGGGCTGCCTGCGCAAGCCCGATTTCAGCATCTGACGTCCCAGCGGGCTTGCTCCGACAGCGACGACGCCGGAGGCAGCGGCTACCATGGGCGCAGCGTTCGCGTAGGCGAGCACGGTGACGAGGCCACCAGCGATCGTGAGACCGTGCTCGAGCAGGATGTTGCGCAGGCTCTCGAGCAGGCCACCGGGCACGCCGCGCACGGCGTTGGCCAGCACGTAGAAGCCAAAAAACATGGAGCCGCCGATCAGCCCGCCGATCAGCGTGCCTTGGGCGATGGCGCCGGCCGCTTGAATCTTGGCGGCCTTCACCATGGGGTCTTTGTCCTCGGGGTCGGGCTCGTCGGCGGCGCCGGCTGCGACGCGAAGGCGCGTTGGTCGGGTGCGGTCGCGTGAGGGTTAGCGAGTGAATGAATTTTGTGCTTGTGGTCTATCGTGCGAGTGCAATGTTGCATATGCATTGACTCGCCACGGGCCCCTGTTGACTCCTGAAGCCCGGCCCGCTGTAATGATTGATAACCCGGGCACTCACTCCTGTTACGAGCGCGGGGCGGAGGCATGCCGCTGTTTCCAGCACCAGAGCCGACGCAGGCCGACGGCCCAAGGGATCGCCGGTGAATGGCGAAGGCAGGCGCCGACGCAGAGCACTTCATGGAAAGGGAGCGCATACTGGTTGTCGTATTTGCAGGCAGCACAGCGGTCGGGCCGGTGGGGCGGTGGGGCGTGCAAGTCTCCTAAGGAAAGTATGGCACTCGCGGGATGGACAACGGATGGTATGAGCGTGAAAACGCTATTGAAAATTACGAGAATTTTTGCTTTAAGGCTAGGACTGTAGGGGCCATTCACATTGAGCCGAAACGAGGGCGATGGGACCCATGCAAGTCAGTCTCAGCACCTGGAGCCCAATGGAAATCAGAGGATGACGGGAAGGATGACGGGAAGGAGTCACCTGCGGAGGTGGAGGATCCGCCGTTAGGTGAGGGAGTGGAGGGGGGTGCACCGGCGCTTGCAGTTCCCCACCCGGAGCTGCTCGGAGCACCCCTGGCTCGGAGCTCTTGCGGGGCAGTTGATGCCCTACGAGCACGGCTGGCATCAGCTAAGTTTTGATGGGTGGCTGCAAGCACAGCAGCTGGCAGTGCAGAACCTGAATGGGCGGGGGCCAGCGTATGCACCAGAACCCTATACATCTTTCCGCTGACGCTTCCACACCTCGATTTCTCCCCATTTCGATAAACCTCAGTATCCGTCTCGATACTCTCTTATCCGTTAAGTCTCAATATCCTATTGCCGTGCAACCTCCGGAGCTAACACAGAGCGAGACCCCACCAGCGGAAGCAGTGCTGCGTGGACCTGCCACTCCCAGTGCCAGTATCATGTAGATGCCTTTGGCCCCCCAGTGTCTACTCCTGCATAGATGACCCCTTCTGACCCATCTACGCAAAATAAATTTCTTGGGGGGCAAGCCCCCCTAACCCCCCAAAATTTTCTACGCTCCCCCTCTTTTCAGCACCAAAACGCGCAAAAACGTCTACGCTCTGTAGACGAGCCCCCGGCAAAACCCAAGAAGCTTCTACGATTCCGGCCGATTTGGGGCAAATTTCTACGCGTAGAAGGAAGATACTGGCACTGGCCACTCCGTCCCCACACGCTTGCCAGGTGGTGTCAAATGCCCGTTCCTAGGGCCCCCCAACAGCACGCTCAAAAGTTTTATTTTTTGTGTGTACACTTTAACGACTGCCACGTATTAGTATTTGCTATTGTCTATTGCATGTAAATAGGTGGCAGGGAAAATTCGGGCGGAGCGAGAAGTGCCTTTGCGCGTCCATGGGCATCTTGACTTTCGGCTGGGGCGAGCATAGCAGCCCGGCAGACTAACAATCTATTCAAATATGCGCACAGCAACCCAATAACGACTACTGACCTATCAAAAAACCAAACACCTTCTACCCAGCTAACCCAGAGCTGCTTCTCGTTGGGGGTGTGGGGCTTGGCCCCTCACCCCTGGCAAAATGACAATTAGGTCCAGCACCAGGAAGGTGCCACTGCGCAGCGTGTGCCATGACGAAGCCACGCTCGCAGCCATTAATTTCGTTGTAGAGCAAGTCGCAACGCCATTCCGCGTGCGGCTACTAGACTTCCTGCGGCACTTTGCCATATGCCGAACGGATCCCACGTTCCGCTGCGAGGCCTGCGACAGGGAGTGGCGGCAGGAATGCGGAATGGCGACGCGTCGCTCTGGATGTAAGTTGCTGCAACTCTTGGGGGGCGGGGAGGGCCACGTGGAGGAGGAGGGCGCAACGTCGCCTAGAAAGCGGCGCCGGCGCACAGGTTGAGGCCTGCCAGAGTCTAATTAGTAACGTCTATGCGAGCATGGCGTGTGCGGTTTAGGTGGACTAGCGGGACGTTACTGCTGGACGTAATTTGGTGGGCGGTGCCTGGTCAAACCGACCCCGGCTATGTCCGGGAGATGAGGTAGTTTCGAAACCTTCGGCCTCAGACGGTGGATGTGGTGCGGGATCAGCCCGCTTTTCCCGTGCTTCACGGGGACCACCTCCCTTGTTTGTGTGTACACTTTGTGTGTGTTGGTGGTTATGGTTGTCACAAGCATTCAAGGCTGGCATGGACATGCTGCCCCAGAGCTCCTCCTCCGACAGTGTTAGTTATCCCAAGCTCGTCTAAACTGATGCACTGCAGAACGGATGCACCACCAACCAGTACATGCTGGAGTGCCGCGCATGATTATGGGTTTGCTGATACCCATTCAGCTACAGGATCTGTATTGTAATGTTACAGCTGTGGGTCTGCCTCTGACCCGGGCCCGACACACGGCCGCCGCAGCCTACCAGTCTTTTTGGACTGGCGAAAGCGCCCTCGCACCGGCACTTGAAACCAAAGCCCTCGGCAGTCAGGTTCCATAGGCCCTGGACTAGCCGCGATCACGTGACGCCGCCGCACTCAAAAAGAGCAGTCGGACCGGCGGTAGAAAAAACAGCCCGCTACGTACACGAAACAGACAAGGCACGCCGTGAAAGAACGAAAGACGCAAGACCCTCACGCTCAGCCGCCTCTAACTGAAGACACACAGCCCAGATTCTTCGCCGCACCTCTAACTAGCCTCATGTTGACGGAGGCAAAGCCGGCGAGTACGCAAAAGCCACCGCACTAAGCCCTACCAACTGGAGCTAAACCGCTGATCACCAAAAAGCTGCCGCGACGGAACTAGACATACGCCCACTCTCGGCGCCTGGCGCCAAAGTCTCACGCCCTCACTCTCTCACACCCATACACACACTGGCACACTGCCGCTATGTTTCAGCGGTCGCGGGTCTGTGCACAGGCGGGTTCTCTAACCCGCACCCCTCTCTCCTCCTGTCTACCGATTACTGGACCCTGATGCGGCCCCCCTGCACCGCCAGCAGGGGGTGTGCCGGCCCAACCTCGCGCCATCCCTTCCTGGGCACCCCTAGCCCCGCAAAGTGGCTCAGGGGCATCCTCCTGCTGTTGCGCTCCCTCCGCTGCCTCTTGTGGCCCTGCTGCATTGGTCGCCGCCCTCAACCGCGTCCGGGCACGCTCCATGGCTGAGAGGGCTGCAAGCACTACCACGTCCCACACCACTTGCTGCACACCGTGTGGCGGCTCTGCTAGCCACAGCTGCTGTCGCGTGATGGTGTGCCCCACCGCCGCGTTGACCTGCGCCAGCACTGCCTGCGCCACAGGGCACTCCAAAAATGGTGCGCCCGCGGTGAGCAGGATGCACCATGCGCTCCTCCAAAGGTGCCGCAGCCGCATGATTCCGGCTGGGCTCCGCTGATGTGGCGGTTTCCCGCCAGGGGCACTCCGTCTACTGCCAGCCGCCACAAGACTTCCATTTGCTCCCTTTCCCACCGGATGCGCCACATCCTGCTCAGCATGGCGCGCACCGGGTTAGTGGCTGTCGTTGTGGTGGGGGGTGGGGCTGTCAGCTCGCCTCGTGCTTCCCTTGCGAATTCCGCGTGCAGCTGCGTCCGCTGTTGTTCCACAGGTCGTAGCAGCATCGCCGTGGCCTGGCGGACGGTCAGATCCTGCAGTCGGATGGGTATCAGCAAACCCCTGCGCCAGCCCAGCCTGGCAACTATTTTCGCCCTCACTGACTCTGTTGTCTGCGTAGGCGCCACTGCTCCTGCACTGAGCTGCACCTCAACCTGCTCCGCCGCTACCCGCCACTCCGGGCTGATGTCTGCTAGCCGCAGCTGGATGGCCTGCAGGGTCGGGCTCCTCCTAAAGCCTTCTGGGGCTCTGGGGGAGAGATACTGTGCTACCCACTGCTGCCACTCCTCTGTGTCTGCCTGAGTTTCTATGCCTCGCCCCACAGCGCGGCGCCGCCCCCCCCCCCGCCAGTTTCACTGCAGCCCGTTTGAGTCTTCACGCGGCGGGGGTCGGCTGGCGCCGCCCCCGCCGCGCCGGCCAGCAGCAGTCGCATGTGAACCCCGTGTGCAGCCCCTTTGCAGCTGATGGCAAAGGCGCAGCCCCATGCATCCCAACTGAGTTTACACGCAGCTCACACGAGGCTTCCCAAACGACACCGCGCGCAACTGTCAGCTCCCAGCCGTGCACCGCGCCAACAGCCAGCTTCGCAGCCCTGCCATTTATAAAAATGCCCCTGAACATCAATCGTCCTAGCAGCCGGCCGCCCGCACAACTACCCGCTGCCAGTCGCGTGCCATGCCAACCATCAGCTCACCCCCAGCCCCCTGCACAGCTACCTTGCTTCCCAGTCGCGTGCCGTGCCAGCCGCCAGCGCAGCTCCCCTGTCATCCATTAGCAGTTGGGTGCAGAACCGTTGTGGACCCGATCACTTTGGAAGTTCGTTGGGAGTTGGGGCGGTTGCCGCCACGCTGCCGGCGTACACAGCGCTCCTCTGCTGCTCAAGCCACTCTGGTAGGTCAAGAAAGTGCATGCCGTCCCGCCAGTCCCCCTGCATGACGTTTGCGGAGCTGATCTGGATGCGGAAGCGCATGGCTGGATTTTGCTATGTGGCAAGGTTTTTCTCAGGCGTCCGCCAGCTTGACCAGCGGGGTTTCAGGCAGCTGGTCGGGGTCAAGCACGCGCACTGCGTCCTCCACTGTGGTGCTGGTGGGGGTGGGCCCGGCACTGGGTGCCCTGCCTGCTCCACGCTCCTCTTTCTTGGCCTGCCGCACCAGCTCCTTGATCCACTTGGGGTCGGCGCTACGGTATGTAGCAATTGCGATGTCAATTAGGTAGTCGGGCAGTTGGGGGTGCTCGCTTTTATGATAAGCTCGAGGTGTTGTCGGGCTTTTGCTTTGCTTTTGTCTTCATTCCCAATGTCTAAGCTGTACCCGACTTCGATGATATAGACGGGCATTCCCCTTTTGTTGCGGGGTGGACGACGGTAGTCTTCTTGGTTAGCGTCGTGGGTGGAGAGGTTGGGTATGAAGAGTATGTCCGGGCGGAGTTTGTCTATGAGGGTCGCGGGGGTGTTGGGGGGGAACATCCAGGGGGGCGGGCGCTGGGCTGAGGCGTAGGCTGGGAGGTCTGCGAGCGGGCCGGCATCCATGACCATGTATCCTCCGCTGAATTTGCCTTTGGACAGGCACTTAGCGACTCTTTGAACGGCCCAGTTATGGCGGTTGATGTAAGCTCCTTTCATTTTGGGGTGTGTACACCCTCCCAGTATGTGGCTTCCCGAGTCTGGTGTCTGGCACAGCGGGCAGTTGCCGTTCCCTCCCAGTCGGTACCAGCGTTTGAGCTGGGCGTTAGTGCAGCCGCGATGGTGTGATACGGAGAAAAGCAGACAAGGGAGAGATATCTTCACGAGTGTTGAAGGACCGCTACCGCTATGTCTACATTGACCGGAAGTCAGTATGCGTGAGCGATATCATGCATGTGTGTTGGGGACTGGAGAAGTGATATAAAATGGTTTGCGGTGCCAATGGTGGCCTCTGAAATGATGTTAGGCGGCTAGAGCTTGTGACGCTCGGGTCAGGCGCATGCTGGGATGAGACAGGCGGCGTCAGGTTTGGTTTAAAGAAAGGCACACTGGTTAAAGACATGCGCTAAATTGCGAAACGAAAGCGAAAGCACGCTGGTTGGCCCTGACCCTGCGGCCCAATGCCTTCCCCGGCCAGAGGCGCTGTAGAACCTGGGGCCATCGCTCTAAACACAACACTTGGAAGCGTTTTGCAACCCCAATTATGCGCGGCTGAGTGAGGCTTGGGTCGGGCGCATGCTGGGATGAGACGGGCAGCGGCGGGTCATGGTTTAAAGAGGGGCACGCTGGTTGGCCTGACCCTGCGGCCCAGTGCCTTCCCCGGCCAGAGGCGCTGTAGAACCTCAGGCCATCGCGCTAAACACAACACTTGGAAGCGTTTTGCAACCCCAATTATGCGCTGAGTGAGGCTTGGGTCTGGCGCATGCTGGGATGAGACAGCCTCGTCCGCCGACAGAGACAAGCGTCCCGACGACAATGTGTACTTGCTGATTGTCACTTTCTTCTCCACCGCCGGCATTTCAGCACACTTAGTGTGTTTTGTTATACCATTATCCGCCATCTTCAAAGTGAAGCCGGCTTGAAGCCGAGCGCAGCACTGTGCAAGAACTTTCGAGCAGGCGGCCCCAGGTCGAAAGTTCTCTGGCTTTCCTGATTAAGGACTATGGCCCGAATGGTTTATTTCAGGGTAGGTTTATCCATGCTTTCAACCATGTGGGCCGGCTGGGCTGGCCTGGGCTGGCCCGGGCTTGCCTGGGCCAATCGAGTTGGGGCCAATCGTGGGGCCGATGGCGTTACGGACATGCTCTAAATTGCGAAACGAAAACGTAAGCACGCCACCAGACGTGGAATTCGTGTCTCGCAAGCAGCAGGAGACGGGGGTGAGCGGTAAAGCGAAATGCGCGGCCACATTACCTCCGAGAGACGGTAACCGCTGATATGAGCCGGCCCAAGACCGCCAGGAGGCTGTAAGCTATACTGTTTGAACTGCTGGGCTGACGGCGCGCTGGGCTGGCGCAGCCTGGCTCGAGGTGTGACCAACCTGAAAATCGCCAGCGCCACCGGTGTCCAGCACGACATGCGAGGGAGGAGAAGAGAGAAATAAGCGTAAAGGAAAAACCATGGAAGCCATGAAGCAGCAGGCAAGGCAGCAAAGCGCGCAAAGACAGGCGAGGAACCCGCGAGACGGTGCGGTGCTGGGCTGAGGCTGTGCTGCGGGACGGCGGGTGCTGACCTAGGACTAAGGCAAGGCACTGAGAAAGCAATCATGCAAGAAAGTAACAAAGTACTGACGCGGGGCGGCCAACAGAAAAAGAGCAACGCGCGCGTTGCATGGCGCAATCCCGGTCGTACGGCATGCGGCATGGGTGATGCGAATGCGGAGCCGTGCAAGGACGGGCACAATGGACAGGAAGCAATTGCAGGACAGCGACGGGTGCGGACCGCATTGCGGTTCCCCACACCCGTCAGGAACCGGCGGCCGCACAGGGAGGCAGCGCCGGCCGGGTGGGGGTTACGTGCATGCAAGCAAGGTGAGGGAATGCAAGCCCCAGGATCGGCCGGATGCCGGTGTCATCATCTCCGGGGGGGGGGGCGGCGTGAGGGGGTTGGGGGCTGGCCGGCGCACACGCTCGCAAGTACTCCCTTTGTTTGTTTGCGGGTGTGCGGCCGGCCAGGCGTGCCGCCGCGGGGGCGACGGCGTGTAGACACAGCGTGCCGCCGCGGGGGCGACGGCGCATAGACACAGCGTGCCGCCGCGGGGGCGACGGCGTGTAGACACAGCGTGCCGCCGCGGGGGCGACGGCGCATAGACACAGCGTGCCGCCGCGGGGGCGACGGCGCGTAGACACAGTGTGCCGCCGCGGGGGCGACGGCGCGCAGACACAGCGTGCCGCCGCGGGGGCGACGGCGCGTAGACACAGTGTGCCGTCGCGGGGGCGACGTCGCGTAGCCCAGCATGCCGCCGCGGGGGCGGCAGCACCAACCGGTGAGCGCAGCCACGGTGGCGGCGGCGCGCAGGCGTAGAGCACCGCCGCAGGGGGCGGCCGTGGGGCGGCAGCACGGCGGCCAAGGAAGCGGCCGCAGGGGGGGCCCGCGGAAGCACTAAACACACAAGCTGAGGAAAGAAACATCTGACACGGCTGGACGCTGAATGCTGCATAAGCTGTCCCAGGCGCTGCATAAATAAAGCACCAATAATGCGACTGCTGGAGTTCCATGGGCGGAGCCGTGCTGTCAAAAGCGCGGTGCCCAGCCAGGTATTGGCGGGTCAGGCCGACCAGGTCAGCGTAGGCGGGCTGCCGCCGCTGGATGTAATAGGCCTCCGGCGTACACTGGAGCATACGGGACAAGTCCCGCAGCAGGCGGGGCCGCCGGTAGCCCATGCGGCCGAGGGCGTTGATGAGGTTGGCGGTCTCATATACAAAGTTTTCCACCTCGGTGACGACGCGGCGTAGCCGATGGAACTGGCCCGTAAAATGTTGCGTTTGCTGGCGTCGTTATTAGACTGCAGGGCGTCATGGTATGAACGCTGAAGTGAGTGACTGAAATGGTGCGGGCGGTGCCGAAGTCGCAGCGATATCGGGGAGTAGTGTCGGCAGGGGTGTGTGAGCGATAGACTGTATACCAGTAAATACCAGCTGCGTGTGGGTAAAAACAAAAAACCAGAAGCTGAACCACGTGAGAAAAAACTGGCGTGACGGGCTGACGAGGCATGCTCGCGACGGCGTGATGGCAGGCTGCACCCTTGCGGGAGGCTCGCCGTATGCCGAAACCCAAGGGCGGAACCCCCGGCGCCAGCATCCACCCCAATACGTGGCAGGATGTGGTGAGACATTCGTTCTGCATTTCCCCAGTTTCCTGCGATGGGGTAATGCGTACAACAGCAACGGCATTCAGCAGGTAGGCGCCGGCACGCCCGGACGGCACGGCCGCAGACCGCCACGGCCAAAATTCGAGGCAAAAGAACAATGCTCAAGCTTTGAACTCGGGACCTTTCGGAATTCGTTTTCCCGGAATTTCCCAAGATCCTGAATTTTCCCAAAACCCTAAAACCCTAAACCCTTTCCCAAAATCCTGACGAGCTTTTTGGGCTGAGCCCCCTGAGCGAAGCGATTCAGGGGGGGCGAAGCCCCCCAGGATCACCCCTGTCCGTGCCTGCGTGTCTGCGTGTCCGCGTGTGTTTGCACCAAACTCAGTACCAGCGTAGACCGCGAGTACCATGTTAAAGCGCGTATGAAGATCTATTTAAAGCTAAATTGCGGTGGCCGAGGAAACGTCGGAGCGAGCAGCGACTTCGCGCTTCCATGGAACTTTTGACTTCGCTGGTTCGCGAGCCACGGGTCGGGGCCCTGAATTTCTTACGCTATTGAATCGAAACATATTGACGGCAAATGGCTCTGGGCGTAATTGTTGAATCGCACCGAAACAGAACGTGGAAATTGCAAAACGTGGTCGGCTGGTCCCTGCATTTGTATGTGTGGTGCATCACAAAACGTATACTAATGACAAGCACACTGGTCAAGCCGAACCGCAAAGGGCGGCAGCTGAAGTGGGGCAGAAATGGGTTGTTGCAGAGGTGTGCAAAGCGAGGAAGCGAACAGGCTGATGCCCTGTCCTCCTGTCATGTACGGGGACAGGACAACCGCATACCGGAGCAGAACGGAGACGCGTGGCAGGGGGCCCGCATGGGGGGTTCAGAGCAACTACCTGCCGGCACGTCCAGGTACACATGTTGCCAACTAACGTAAACCTGCTAAACGATTGCAACACGCAACCTATCCAATTATAAATATCAGCCAATGAATTTCGGGTCTAGCCCGAATGGTGCTCGAGCGGAGGGTTGTGAAGTGTCTGACGGGTCTGCATGGTGCCACCGCATGCGCAACGTGCCGACGCGGACGGGCAGGCAGGCGGCAGGCGATGCTTGCAAGCATCTGGTGAGGTGTTCCCAACAAGGGTGGAGCGCACGGCGTGGAGCGTGTCGGGCATGGCGGGTGAGACCTTACAGCGCGGGGTTGTTGCTGAACCCCATGCTAAGCGTCACACCCCTTGCTGTGTGGGGGCTCAGCCCTTTTTCCAGCTGTTCCCTTGTTCTGGGTGCGAGCTGACACTTTCATGTTGAAATCTGACCTTTAGGGCCCGGCCGTAAAGCTCAGAAACCGGCCAAAATGGCCAAATAAAGCTCAATATCTTTAAGATAAGAGCCCTGCCAAGGTGGCACGGCTGCAAAGGCTGTGGCCTATCATCATTCCCCGCCGGCAGGCGGCGCGTCATTCACTCAATCGCGTTTGGTCTTGTGGCATGCCGTTGTACAGACTGGCCGCAGCATGTATGTGCATGTATGACTGTACTACATCCCCCGAGAAGCCCGAGGCGGGGGAGGGGAAGAAAGGGCTGTAGCAGCGCGGGTGGCCGCATGAGCAGTATGGTCGTGCTGGCAAGGGCGCTTGGCGCAGACATACCCACGTCGAAAGCAGTCAGAAAGGGGGCGGGATTCCGGGGGGAGGGGCAATTGTGATGGGAGGTGCAGGCGGAAGCGGGCAAGTGGTCTGGCAGGGTCCCCCCCAGTAACAGGGCGGGGCGGCTGTAGTGTGCTGCCGGACACGCAAGCTCCATGCACGCGCCCCATTCCGGCCATTGATGAAAGCTCGCGACGCCTTCTGCAACGGGCAATTTGCCTTTGGTACAGTTAGCTATCGCTTATACCTACTCAAGAACACCGCGAAACCAGAGCGCTTTTTCAGTCGATCCTTTCGCGAGTTTGGTTGGGCCCCCGGCCACTCGTGCCTAAGCCATGGCTACCGGCTGGCTGCGTGGAACTGTGAAGGAGGTTCTGTCGGGCGACACTCTTGTCGTTGCGGGAACGACCAAGGGACCTGGCCCGGCTCCTGAGAAGCGAATTACCCTGTCGTCGCTTATCGCTCCCAAGCTGGTAGGCTAACATCGATCTGGGTATATATGATAGATCGATATGGCTATAAATTGCGGCGTGTACCTGGTTAGCCGCGAGAGCTCGGCCGCGGGTGTAGCGATCTGGAGCGACGCGACCTGACCTGCGGGCTTCTCTTGCCGTTTACAGGGCAAGCGCGACGGCAGCAGCAAGGATGAGCCCTTCGCTTGGGAGTCGCGCGAGTTCCTGCGCAAGAAGTGCGTCGGGCAGGTAAGACGACGGGCTCACATGCGCACACGCGAGGACACGTCTTGTCTTGACCTGTGCTTTGCTGCTTCTGGTCCACACGTTGCGTTAGATGGATTACATGAGCATACACTAAGGCTGCGGTTCCGGCCGTTAGGTGCAGTCTGAGCAACTGGGGCCCCGAGCGTGCGGGGCGTGGGAGGGGCCGCTACCAACTAACTAGGGTCAGGGCGCGTGCCTCCTGTTTCATCGCCAGCCCCGTTCGCCGCTCTGATGTTGCGACATTTGGTTCTGTAACCCCAATGCACCTTTTCGGGCGCACGCGCCTCAGAGCTGCGGCCTTAGCACGCCTGGTTACGCTGATGTGTCCTGTGCGGCGCGCCCGGCCTTGCACCCTGCCTATTGGCTTCCAGCTGCCATTCCCACCTGATCACTTGCTCCCGCCCCTGCGCCCTCCATTCCGGCCGTCAAACGGGCCGTATCGCTGCCACTTGCTCCACGCTTCCGTTGGCCTGCCTTGCTCGCCCCCCGCACCCCTCCCCTCAATATCACTACACCGTGATGCCCCCAACATTTCCCCAGCGTTCTGGGCGCTTCCGGGGTTGATCGCCCAGCCACCAACCGCACCCATCCCACCCACTCTCCCTCCCCTAGCCTGAACCAGCAACCGCCTAAACCGCCACGACCGCCAACCCGGCCCCTGCACCCGTCGTCCACCCGCCGCCTCTCCGTCGCCCGACCAACCACATACCCGGAACCCTCATTCCTCCACCCGCCCACCCCCTGCCCCCACCCCTGAACCCTGCCCCCACCTCCCCTGACCACGCCCGCCTGACCACTCCCCCCTGTTGCAACGTCTGTTCTACGTCTACCTCGTCATTAACTTGAATGCATGGCTACCCCCCTGTGCACAGGCCTGCGTGTTCCGTGTGGACTACGTGGTGGAGGCCATCGGCAACCGCGAGTTCGGCTCGGTGTTCCTGGGCCAGAACGACAACGTGGCGCTGGCGGTGGTGGCGGCCGGCTGGGCCAAGGTGGGTGGTGGTACAGAATGGGTGGGGGAGGGGGGAATCGGGTTGGGATGGGGCCGGGGGCGGGTGGGTGGATTGGGGAATGGGTGGGTGGGCGGCTGGGCCAGGTGCGGACGGGATGCGTGATCAACGGGGGGAAGGGAGGTGGGGGTAGTTCATTCCAGAAACCAAAAGCGAAACGACCAAGAGAACCCAAACCAACCAGCCCAACCCAGAGCGCGGAGGTGGTATGGCCTTAACCTTTAGGTCTCGGGCGCCCTTGAGCCTTGAATCTTCAGTCTTGTCGTCGGTGTTGTCGGTAGTCATAGATGGCACCCAGGCTCGCGCACGTACAGAACCACCCCGTTATCTAAATTTCGCGATTCGATCGCGATACTCACCTGCTTGATACCAGAGCAATGCCGGCGCCGTGATGTGAGCGCCGGCCATGGAGGCGTACATGCGGGAGGGTTGCAGGGCAGTGTTGCGTAAGTAAAGCACAAGAGGGGGGGGTAGTTCATTCCAGAAACCAAAAGCGAAACGACCAAGAGAACCCGAACCAGCCAGCGGGGGGGGGGCGCGGCAGCCCTCAGCGTCTGCCTTACCCGCCTTGCTCTCCAGCCCCTCACACACGGACCCCTCAAACCGCCCGGCCCCGCTGCCCTGCCCCATGCTCCAAACCCCTGCCCCGCTGCTCCCCCCCCCGCTGCCCTGCCCCGCTGCCCTGCCCTGCCCCCCTTGCCCTGTCCCCCACCAGGTCCGTGACGCCGGCAAGGAGAAGAGCCCCTACCTGGAGGACCTGAAGCGCGCGGAGGAGGCGGCGCAGGGCGCGGGGCTGGGCCTGTGGACCAAGGACCCCGCCCGCACCGCCAAGGCAGTGCGCGAGACCGCGGGCCAGGTGGGTGGGCGGCCGCCGCGGGTGTGTTAGAGATCTTAGCCATCCATGGATGGTGTGTAATGAAGTGAGGGGGGTTGTGGTTACCAGCCCAAACTAATCGGGGGGCGCGCGCGTGTGTGTGTGTTGGTAAACGGAAACGGAGAGGAATCCCCGCAATCGCTCGCAGTTACTGACGGATACGCACCGAATACTTCTTGGACGGTACCGCGTAGCCCCGGTAGTCATACTTACCCGCAGAAATAGCCTGGAACCCGTCGGGCGTTCGCGAAACAAACCGACCCCGACATGCACCCATATGCTTGTGACATGCGCCTAAAAACGTTTACCCGGCACGCCTAATTCCCTGATTCCCGCCCGCTGTCCGTAGTCTCACCTACAGGCGGCAGAGGAAGCATAGGCAAAGGGCGGCGGCGCGAAAGTGTCACGGGCATGGCTAAGGAAAAGAGGCGGCAATGCGAACGGCGTGCAGCAAGCAAGCTAAGAGACACGCAGCCCGCCCAATCCCAACCCAGGAATTGCTCTCCTCCCTAGTGGAGGAGAGGGCGAGGCAGGGCACACGGCGCGCTTAAGACAACTCGGCGGAATGGGGCACAGTGGCGGGCGCGGTTGCAGAGTTGCGGAACGTGCCAAAACCCCACGCAAAACCCCCGTAATCCCGGGTGGCGTCGCCCAACCCGATAAGCCGCAGTGACCCCGCTGACCGCGGCTGTGTGTGTGTGTGTGTGTGTTTGGGTGGCAGTGTGTGTGTGTGTGTGTGTGTGTGTGTGTGTGTGTGTGTGTGTGTTTGGGTGGCAGTGTGTGTGTGTGGGGGGTGACCCTTTGTGGATGGCAGCAGGGGTGTCTGGCGGCCTGCCGCGCAGCGCTGTGCCGTGTCCGTGTCCGTGCGGGGCGCCTGCTCTTGGAGCTTCTACGCGTGTTGGCTCTCGTGCGTTTGAGCACCGGGAAACAATTCGGGCGGGCCCTGGCTCCTGGCTCTTTCTTCACATACACTCGCGCTATCTCTCTCCCGTCCACCGCACCACCTACAACCCACAACTCTTGACCTGCTTTCTAGGTCACACCCGACTACACCCGACCAAACCCGGGACCTCCTCCTCCCACCTCTCCCACCCCCCACGCCCCACCCGGCCCTCCACCTCCACAGGACGACGACGCCGCCAGCGTGCTGCTGGCAAAGGTGGGCAAGGGCGGCATGGTGGACGCGGTGGTGGAGGCGGTGCTGGGCGGCGGCAGCCTGCGCGTCAGCCTGCTGCCCACCGGCACCATCGGCCTGCTGGTCAACCTGGCGGGCGTGCAGTGCCCCTCGCTGGGCCGGAGGGTGAGTGGGTGGTAGGGAGGGAGGGAGGGAGGGAGAGGGAGAGGAAGAGGGGCGACGGGGTGGGGTTGGGTGGGTTAGGTGGAGTGGGTGGGTTAGGTGGTGGGGGTGGGGTAGGTGGGGATTTCAACTTGGTGGGCGAGTTTGGTGGGTGGGTTGAGGGGGGTGGAACGAGGGCTGGATGGGGCTGGGTGGGTGGGAGGTTGGAGGATGGGGAGGGGGTGGAGGGGGAGTGTAAGAGTAAAGGGGTAAAGGCTGGAGTTGACAGGAGGCGTGCCGAGCGGTGCCTGCTGGATGAAGTAGCGGGAATGGGGCTTGAGAGCGGGACAGGCACCGGCGCGGGGGGCAGGGTGTGGGGACAGTCGGGCGCGCTGCAGGGCCGCATGCAGCTTGTGCAGCAACCGGTTTGTGAGCGTGTCCTCGAGCGATTCCGCCGCCTCAACGCAGGCCGCCGCCGCGCCGGAGGCCGCGCCCGCCGCCGCCGCGGCTGCCCCTGCTGCGGGCGAGGAGGGCGCCGCCGCCGGCACCGCCGCTCCCACCTCGGCGGCGCCCACCGCCGCCTCCATCGCCGCCAGCAGCGCAGCGGAGCCGTTCGCGCGAGAGGCCAAGGCCTTCAGCGAGGCGCGCGTGCTGAACCGGTGCGTTGTGGCGGGGGTGGTGGTGAATGGTGGTGATGGTGGTGTGGGTGTGGGTGTGGGTGTGGGTGTGGGTGTGGCCGTATGGGGTATGGGGTTTTCGGTTGGGGAGGTGCTGGAACTTGGGAGGTTATGGCTTCTCAGCGGCAGCTCGGGGGTTTCCATGCATTTAGAATAAGAATTGTCGGGGGGGAGCCATCCACAGGATGGTGTGTACCAAGTTTTGTGAATTGCCGATGTCCAGAGGAACAGCGGGTACGTTCCGGGGAAGGGGGGCGGCGCGAGCAACGGCAGCCGTGCGGCTTGGGGCATTTGCAGTGAAGGGGATTGGGGCTGGGCGTAGGAAGGAAGGTGGGGGACGGCAGTTGCATGGACGCCCGAGTGGCGCACCGCCGGCGTGCGGCGTTGGGCGCAGGGGATTTGAGATGCGGGCAAAGGGTAGGATGCGACTGTTGTGCTCGTGATGTGATGTGATGCGATGTGATGTGATGATGACCCCCGATTCGAAACCGGTACACGCCGTAACCCGCAGTGACGTGAAGCTGGTGCTGGAGGGTGTGGACAAGTACGGCAACCTTTTCGGTACGGTGCTGTACACCCCGCCCGCCGCCGCCGCCGCCGCCGCGCCTGCCGCCGCCACCGCCTCTGGCGAGCAGGAGCACCTGGCCGAGCAGCTGCTGAAGAACGGCCTGGCCAAGGTGAGTTTGTGTGTGTGTGTTGGTTGGTTGGTTGGTTGGTTGGTTGGTGGAGGGGCTGGGCCCGCGGGAGGGGTTGGCACGTGGCCGCTCCTGGGGTGTGTGTGTGTGTGCCGGCGACTGCGGGAGCGGGCCGCGTCGTAGAGCCTTGATGGAGGGCTGGGCGTGGAGCGGGGGTGGGGGTGGGGCGGGCGGGCAGGAGGGCGGGCGGCGTGATAATGGGATGATGTCCAGCGCACGATGATGCGCCGTAGCTCTAGCGACTAACACGGGCCGTGGATGGATTGATGGTACAGCTCGGCGGAAAGGTGGCTATGAGGACACAATGACCGTGGGGGACTCCTGACCCTATCACAATTACACAATGCTTTGTTTTCCGAGCCTGGCCGCTGCTGCTGTGCCGCATTCACTGGACTGACAGTGCTGCATGTGTTCTTAGCACCACACCACACCGGCGCGGATGAAAGCTTATTTCCCATTCCCGGGACTCCTGACCGGAATGATACATCCATTTGGCCACTGAGCCGTGTGCCAAGCACGTATCCCTGACATTACTAGCACTATTCAGCATATAGGGAATGTAGCACTGCAATGAACGGCACGGATGAATGCTTATTTCCCATTCCCGGGACTCCTGACCGGAATGACACATCCATTTTGCCACTGAGCCGTTTCAACACCAGAGCACGCCACGCACACAGCACTCCCACAACCACTCGAGGCGCACAGCTCGCGGCCATGATGAGACTTCGCGTTGGGGACATAACACAACACCATGGCCCTGATACATCTCAGTTAATCCACCTGAGCCGCGAGCTGCCAAAGCACGCTGCGCACACCCACAACACCCCCCAGCCCGCACCTCGACACGCGCCTCGACACGTTGCCCGGCCTGCGCGCGCTTCCGTGCACTCGCATACAGCCATAAGTCCAACACCCCTCAATCCTCCCCATCCCTTCCCACGCCTCCTCCTACGCCTCCTCGCCCAAACTCCACCGCATTCACTCAACCGCACTTCACATCAACATCAACAACAACTTCACATGCACGTCACCCGAGACTCCACCCTGTCTGACACCCGCCTCGCCCGCCTCCGCAGTGCGTGGAGTGGTCGCTCAACCTGCTGCCCAACCCCGCGGCGCTCAAGCTGCGTGACGTGGAGAAGGCCGCCAAGGCCGAGCGCAAGGCCATCTGGACCGGGTGCGTGCGTTCGTGTGGGGACGTGCGTTCGTGTGGGGACGTGCGTTCGTGTGGGGACGTGCGTGTGCGTGCGTGCGAGAGGGCTGGCGGGCTTTTGCGGGCTGGGAGGGGTGGAGGGCTGGAGGGTCGGAGAGTCGGAGGTTGTTGATCAGGGTGCTGGCTCCGGGAAGGGTGTGGAAGACAGGCACGCGCGCGCGCACACACACACACACACACACACACACACACACACACACACACACACACACACTAACACACACACATGTTTTGCATATGCAAAGTCTGAGCTTCCGTTTCTCGTGCTTGCTAAGACATGTTGTGCGCCTGGCGTGGCCCATCTCCCACCCCGCACCCGCTCATGCTGACCCGCACATGCCGACGTGCACCCACCCGCGCACAGGTACGTTCCCGCCCCCACCAACCAGACCAAGCTGTCCGACAACTTCACCGGCAAGGTGCGTGCTATAATGCACAGGGGTGGTTCCCACCACCACTACCACCACCAACAAGCAACGTTCGCACCGCCGTTCGCACCGCTCCAAACACCCGCGCAATGCACGCCCTCCTCCTCCTCCTCCTCCTCCTCCTCCCAATCCCCCTCCCAACCCGCTCCCCCCCCCCGACGTTGCAACGTCTGTTCTACGTCTACCTCGTCATTAACTTAAATGCATGGCACCCCCAAAGGTGGTGGAGGTGGTCAGCGGCGACTGCGTGGTGGTCAAGGACGCGGCCAGCGGGGCGGAGCGCCGCATCAACCTGTCCAGGTGCGGCCGTGTCCAGGCGTGCGGCCGTGCGTCCAGGGCTGCCTGCATATGTGTGTGTGGGGGCACAGGGGCGTGGGGGCACAGGGGCGTGGGGGCACAGGGGCGTGGGGGCACAGGGGCGTGGGGGCACAGGGGCGTGGGGGCCAGGGCGTGGGGGCACAGGGGCGTCACTGGACGCATCTGGGGGCGCATCAGCGCTCAGGCATGCACAACCCATTCGCACGGCAGCAGGCAATGACCCCTGGCTGGGTGATGCACCAAAAAAATAATCCAATTTTAACCGTATGACCGACAAGATGATGTCGAATGTATTCGTACTGTCTGACAGCCAGCGGGTCGCCGTTGATGACGCACACCCCGCACACACGCACATGTGCCTTCCTATCCACATGCGATTTCCTAACGCACATACACCAATTGCACACTGCCGCACGCCCCGTTCGCCAGGACGTACAGCATCTAGCCGCATCAGCCGCCATGTCGTTTTCTTGCAACCTTTACCCTGTCTGCTGTTCGTGGCTCACCCTCCCCACCCTACCTCGTCCACCTCATCCACCACCTCCACCGCCACCGCCCCACCATCCCACACAACAACGACAGCATCCGCGCGCCGCGCCCGGGCGCACGCGAGCGCCCCGCCGAGCCGCACGCCAACGAGGCCAAGGAGTTCCTCCGCAAGAGGATCATCGGCCGCCCGGTGGAGGTCAAGATGGAGTACAACCGCAAGGTCCTCACGCGTGAGTTACCGTATGCGTTTGGCAACAAGCCGGTTTGCTGCTTTGATTGCTGATTTGTTGGGGGGCTGGGCGGTTTGAAAGCAAACCCGCATCCCGGTCTGTTCTTTGGGCTGCGAGCGCGCTTGTGTTTGAGACGCGGGCGCCGTGGCCAAGGCCACAGAACCTGACCACAGAGATCGTCACGTCGTAAGGACATGGTCATCCCATTAAACCAGGTTCCTTTTTCTCACCACATGAACGAACGCACGCACGCGCGCACGCAGCCGAGATGATGCTGGCGGGCGACAGCGAGCGCGTCATGGCCTTTGGCAATGTGGAGCTGACGCCGGAGAAGGTGAGGGAGGAGCTGGGGGGTGGGGCGGGTGGTTGGGATGGGGGGAGCGGGTGTGGGGTGGGGCGGGTGGTTGGGATGGGGGGAGTGGGTGTGGGGCGGGGCGGTTGGTTGGGAGAGTGGGCGGGTGGGCGTGGGGAGAGCGGGGCGTGCGGGGCGAGGGGGTGTATTGTGTGGGGCTGGAGGAGGACAAGGCGGGTCGGAAAATGGGGGGTCCAGTGGCAAGAAGCCCTAAAACCCCAAGGACGGGTGGTGGATGATGACAAGAGAGGAGCGGGGGTAGGGTGACTGGGGTCCCACGGGATGGGGCGGCCGCGCGAGCTCCCAAGCACACACCCTGGCCAAACACGCATGGCAGTGGCGCGGCGCTCGGCTGGGGGATGTCAACCTTGATCAATACACACCGTATGACCGACAAGATGATGTCGAATGTATTCGTACTGTCTGACAGCCCGAGCGCCAGAGCGCCACCCGCACCTTGGCACTCACCCATCCATTGCACATCCATTGCGCATCACATCACACCGCCTTGCAACCGCACAACCCTGCGCATCAATGACCGCACGGCCGAACGACCGATGCCAACTGCTTCAAACTCAAGTGGACAACCACATATTTACACCTGCCAACGCACCTTCCCCTGCCCACAGTCCCAAACCCCCCACAAACCAACCCCCCCTAAAAACTATCTTGACATCCTAATAACCAAACGCAGGGCGAGGAGAAGCAGAACGTTGCGGAGATGGTGGTGGCTCGCGGCTACGCCACCGTCATCAAGCACCGCACCGACGAGGAGCGCAGCGGTGTGTACGAGCGGTGAGCAGGGCGGCGGCGGTGGGGGGGGCGGGGGCGGGGGCGGGAATGGAGGTAGTGTGTGTGTGTGTGTGTGTGTGTGTGTGTGTGTATGTTGTGGACAGGGCGTGTGTGTGGAGGCGGATGGGTGACAGCAAGGGCGGGGCGACAGCAGGGGGCGGGCAGAGGGTGGGTGGGGACGCGCGATGCGCCGCTGCTGCTGCGGCCTCGGCCGGGAGCCTTTCCTGGGTCCCCACCCCCTTGAAGTGCCGCACCACCCCGACTGCAGCCTCACCCACCCCTCTCGACTAGTCATACCTAGATCCCCGCCTCCCTGTTTCCCTCCGTATTGCCTATGTCGCACTTGCTTGACCTGTTTAGCTTGGTTTGGCTTAGCTTGGGCTGGTATTTACAATCCCCCCCGGCCCCCGCCCCGCCGCTGCCCCCCGACACACAGCCTGGTGGCGTGCGAGGAGCTGGCCAAGAGCTCCAAGCGCGGGCTGCACAGCGCCAAGGAGCCGGCCGCCAACCGCATCAACGACGTCAGCCAGCCCGGCTCCGCGGCGCGCGCCAAGCAGTACCTGCCCTTCTTCCAGCGCGCGGGTGAGGCCGGGCGGGGCGGGGCGGGGCGGGGCGGGGACGGGCGGGGCGGGGACGGGCGGGGTGAGGGAGGGGGAGGGAGGGTGGGGTGTGTGGGAAGGTGAATGGGCGTGCGCGTTATGGTGGCGCGAGGAGGGAGGGCAGGGCGGGTGGGTGGGTGGGTGGGCGGCGAGGATGGACAGAGGAAGGAGAGGAAGGGCATGAAACGTGGGAGGGGCTGTGGGGGCGGGATGGCGTTGATTTAAGGATGCGACACGTAGAAAGGCGGGTGGTGGAGTGGGGAGGAGAACGTGCCTGCCTCCATACCTCCCTCCCTCCCTTCCATGCCTTGCCTTGCCGTCCATGCCTCCACGCTGCCGGCCGCCCTGCCCTGCCCTGTCCTGCCCTCCACGCAGGCAAGATGGTGGGCGTGGTGGAGTACGTGCTCAGCGGCCACCGCCTGCGTGTGCACATCCCCAAGGTGTGTGGGGAGGAGCGGGGAGAGGGGAGGAGCCATCCATGGGATGGTATGGGTCTAATTTTATTGTGGAATCGCGGGTACGACGCTGGGGAGTGGAGAGGGGGGGAGCGAGGGGTGAAGGGTGAAAGCCGCTGCAGACGAATGCGATGATGGCCAAGGACGCCGCTGCCTGCCACCCGCGCCTGTCGTCGATTAGACTTGCACAAGCGCGACCACATGTAAACCCCACTCGCACGCCCCGTGCCCCCTGTGCCCACCCGCCACCACCCGCCGCTCGTCGCCACCCACCCGCCACCCACCCGCCGCCCACCTTCCACCCACCTTCCACCCCCCCCCCCAAAACCCCGCGCAGGAGGGCGTGACCATTGTGTTTGCGCCCAGCGGCATCAAGACGCCGGCGCGCCCGCAGGCCGCCGGCAACGGCCGCCCCGCGGTGGTGGGCGAGCCGTTTGCGGAGGAGGCGTTCGCCTACACGCGCGAGATGATGATGCAGCGCGACGTGGAGGTGGGGTGGTGGGGCGGGGCGGGGCGGGGCGGGGTGGTGGGGTGGGGTGGTGGGATGGGGTGGCGGGGCGGGGCGGGGCGGGGGGGTGGGGTGGTGGTGGGGTGGTGGTGGGGTGGTGGGGTGGTGGGATGGGGTGGCGGGGCGGGGCGGGGCGGGTCCAACCATTGAGACAAGCCCAGGTGGGTGGGTGGGTGGGTGGCTGGGATGCCACTCCCTTGCTAATCCCCTCCCTGTGTCCCCCTGTGTACCCCGACCCATCCACCCCCTGGCCCCTGCCCCCTGCCCCCAACCTCTGATGACCAGGTGGTGGTGGAGACCATGGACCGCGGCGGCACCTTCCTGGGCTCCGTGGTGATGGCCCCGGGCGCGGCCGGCCCCGCCACCGCCAGCGGCAAGCCCTACAACCTGGCCCTGGCGCTGCTGAGCAAGGGTGGGTGGGTGGGTGGGGCAGAGCGGCAGCAGGGCGGCAGCAGCAGGGGCGTGTGGGTGGGCTTGCTTGCTTGGGGTTGGGGTGGGTGTGATGTGATGGGGGTGATGGGGGTTATGTATGGGGGTAGATTGGCTGGTTGGGTGGTTGGCTGGTTGGGTGGCCCATTCCGACGCCAACGTCAACACCACATCCCGCGTCTTCCCCACTCCCGCGCTCTCCCACACCCGCGCCCGCACACGCTCCCACGCCGCGCTCACCACCCTCTCACACGATCTCCGTCTTACCACACATTTGCACACACACGCACACACACACACACAACACACACACCGGGCTTCTCCTTGTTTTGTTTTCGTCAACACATGCACACACATGCAAAAACACGTCAACCCACACGCGCCAATGCACGTGCGCACACAGGCCTGGCGCGGCTGCAGCCCAACGTGGACCCCAGCCGGCTGCCGGAGGGGCAGGAGATGGCGCGGCTGCAGCAGGCGGCCAAGGAGGCCAAGCTCAAGGTGGGTGGGGTTGGGTTGGGGTGGGGGTGGGTGGGGTAGTTCATTCCAGAAACCGGGAGTGAAACGACCAAAGAGAACCCGAGCCAGCCAGCCCAACCCAGAGCGCGGAGGTGGTGTGACCTTAACCTGTGGGTCTCGTGGGGTGGGGGGTGGGGGCCAATGGGTGTCGGGGGTGGGGGTGAGGGCGAGGGGTGGGGCGCAATGGCAATGGCGGGGTGGGCGGATGGGGAGGGGGCGTTGTTGGGAGGTGGGGCGTGCGGGTTTGTCTGTGCTTGGCAGGACTGGGGGCATTTGTGGCGCAAGGGCGGCAGCAACGAGTTGTGGGCACCAGGAGGCGAAATACCCACTTGCCTGCAAAACCCCGCCGACTCACGCATCAAGCCTCCGCCCTTTTGCCACGTCATCATCCTATTCGTTGCTGGATCCAGATCTGGGAGAACTGGACTCCTGATCAGGACCGCGACGAGGCGGGCGATGATGAGTACGACAACGGCGTCGCCGCCGCCTCCGGGTCCAACGGCGCCGCCGCCGCCGCGCCCTCCAACGGGGCGGCGCCCAGCGGCTGGGCAGCGGCGGCGGCCGGCGGCGGCGCGTCCACGTCAGCGGCGGCGCGCGGCCCGGCGGCGGGCGGGCGGCCGCAGGAGGTGCTGCAGGTGACGGTGACGGAGGTGGCTGACGCCAGCGAGTTCTTCGTGCAGGTAAGGAGTGAGATTGAGCGTGAGAGTGAGGCGCTGACGTACGGGGTTCTAGGGCATGATGTCGATTGCGGCGGGTGGGGCTCTCCTGCACCTGCTCCTGTACCTGCGCCCGGCTGCTGGCGCTCGCGTGGCCTGGCCTACACCCTACCACGCCCCGCCCTGCCGGCCAGCGACGCAGTCCACACACCTCACGCAACGCAACGCACTCCTTACGCACCACACTCCTCCCTGCTCACCGCTGCGTCACCATGCGTCAAACAGGTGGTGGGCGAGCCGCGAGTGGCCTGGCTGGCGGAGCAGCTGTCCGCCACCAGCCTGTCGGACGCGCCGCCCATCCCGCCCGAGCTCAAGGTCGGCCAGCTGTGCCTGGCGCAGTACAGGTGGGGGCGGGGCGTGGGGGCGGGGCGTGGGCGTGAGGAGGCGCGGTGGAGGTGGGGGCAAGGGCTCGAGAGTTGTGGGTGTGGTGGGTGGGTGGGTGGGTGGGTGGGTGGGTGGGTGGGTGGGTGGGTTGACGGGGCGTAGCAGCAGGGCAGGAGGCAGGAGGCGCAGACCACACGACGAAGCGACTTAGACACGAGGACGCAGGGGGGCATTGATGTGTGCGTCGTGACCCTGACTGAGCGTCCATCATCATCCCTGGGGCCTCCCTCCATCCATGCATCACCCCGCTGGCCTTTCCTCCTCCCATTCATCAAAAACCCCAACCCCCCAACGTAACCTACATCATCGCCACTCCCCCCTGCTAACCGCCCAACCGCCCTGCCAACCAACCTGCAGCCTGGACGGGCAGTGGTACCGTGCCTACGTGGAGCGGGTCAACCGCTCCGAGCCGCAGTACGACGTTTTCTTCATCGACTACGGCAACCGCGAGCGCGTGCCCAGCAACAAGGTAGGTGTGTGCGTGTGTGTGCGTGTGTGTGTGTGGGGGGGGGTTGTGGTTACCAGCCCAAACTAAACCAACCCCTTCTTGTAACCAGCACTCATAAGAGCGAGGGGGTAGTTCGTTCCAGAAACCAAAGCGACCATGTGGGGGTGAGGGGGGAACGGCATGCTGGGGCGTGGGTGGCGTGGGGTCGTCGGGGTCAGGGCAGGGGCGGGCGCGCGGATGCGGGTGATCCACAAGGGTCGAGACACATTACAACAGGGGTAAAGGGAGCACGCCGCTGTCAAAGCTCGCAGCTTCAATCAGAATTGGAGCTCGTCTGCCTGCTGACACAAAACCTAAAACCTGCTTCTCACGGTAATTGATCACGATGGTATCCACCCGCCATCACAGGTCCGCACCATCGACGCGGCGCTGTCCGCGGTGCCGCCCCAGGCCACCGCCTGCTGCCTGGCGCACGTCAAGGTATAGCGGCTGTTGGGGGGTTGGTTGGTTGGTTAGTTAGTTGGGTTGGTTGGTTGGCGGTTGGAGCATTCGTGTGTACCATGCACGTGCAGGGGAAATTGTGGCAGTGGGAGGATTTGGGAACAGCTGCTGTACGGCCTGGCTTGTCCATGCATGTTGTGAGGGCGTTCTGCGCGCAATGCGCGGCTAGCGAAGGATAAGGGGGGCCTCTCATCTCCTCACCTCCTCCCCATGCGGCCCGTGGCCTCCCCGTCCCCCTCCTGCGCCCCTCCCCCTCCCCGCTCCACAGGTGCCTGAGCCCGGCACCGACTACAGCGCCGACGCGCGCGCCGTGCTGACTCAGCTGCTGGGCGGCGGGCAGCCCATGCTGGCGCACGTGGTGGCGCGCGAGCGGGCGGACCCCAAGGCCAAGCACCCCAAGGTGCGGACTGCGGAGGGAGGGGGGGTAGTTCATTCCAGAAACCAAGGAATAGGGGGGGAAACGCCCAGGGCAAGGGGGACGGCCAGGGCAAGGGGGAATTGGGACAGGGCCTCGGGTGTTCGGGCTTTCAGGCAAAAGGCCAGAGAAGGAGGGCAGGGTGCAATTTGGATGAGGGGCGTTGGAAGGGAGAGGGGCCAGCACCCAGGCAAAACCACGCCGCCGTGTCCTGAGTCGCGGCGCCTGCAGTCCTGCTCCTGCGCGCGCACACTCACACACCCCCCGGTGCCCCCGCCCCCCCCCCCCCGGTGCCCCCGCCCCCCCGTGCCCCCGCCCCCCCCCGGTGCCCCCGCCCCCCCCGGTGCCCCCGCCCAACACAGAACCGCAACGGCAAGCTGACGGTGGTGCTGGTGGAGCCGGAGACAAACACCAACATCGCGGTGGAGATGCTGCTGGGTGAGTGGCGGCTCAGCAGTGGCAGTGACAGAGCGCGCCGCGACGCAGCGCTTGCTTAAGCTCCTTTGTTTCCGTTCGCCCAGCTATCCCATCCTGCCATTTCACCGCACCTCTACTGAACAATACCGGTAAACATCACCGTTCAGCCCTCGCAACCCAACTCCTTTCGTGTCCTTAACCACCCATCCATCCACTCCTCCATTCTTCATGCGCCCCTCATGTCCCATGCCCCTCGTGCAGCCGGCTGCGCGCGGCTGCCCAAGCTGCGCAAGGTCAAGGACGCGGCGGCGCGTGAGGCCATCACCGCCATGCAGGTGCGTGCGCGTGTGCGTGTGTGCTTGCGCGCGTGTGTGTGTGTGTGTGTGTGTGTGTGTGTGTGTGTGTGTGTGTGTGTGTGTGTGTGTGTGTATGCGTGTGCGTGCGGCCTTGGGCTAGCGCAGATTAGGCGTAATTGCGTATGTGTAGCGCGTGTTAGCGCGTGCCTGCCTCCATGCACGCCCTGAGGACGTTGTGGCCTCCTCCACTGCCCAGCCACTTCTGCGTTACACGGCGTAACATTGGCCCTGTTAGTTTGGTTTTGGTCTAGACTGGGCTTGTACATACAACCCCACCCGCCCGCCCGCCCGCCCGCCCACACCCAAACAACAACCACAACAGGAGTACGAGGACGAGGCGCGGCAGGCGCACCGCGGCATGTTTGTGTACGGCGACCCCGGCGACTCAGACGACGAGGAGCCCGCCCCCGGCGCCGGAGGCCGCTTCATGGGCGCGCCCAAGGGCGGCTCGGTGCGGCGGTGAGGAGCTGGCTGGCTGGCTGGCTGGTTAGGAAATGTTAGCTAGCTAGTAGGAGTAGGCGCAGGGAGGTGGAGGCAGGCCTGCAGCCAGCCAGGTCAGGTAGTTGGCTGGCTGGCGGTCTGGTGGGCGGCCGAGAAGCAGTACAGGGCAGGCACGGAGGTCCGAGGGCACCACCACTCCACCACTCCACCAAGCGGTGGCGGCGACGCCGTGGTTCGCCCAGCAGCAGCAGCAGCAGGGCGCTGCTGGCTGGGCGCGCGGAGGCGCAGCCGCTAGCGTGGAGGTGTTGAGGTCGAGGAGCGCATGATTGTTTGTTGCGTAGTTCGTGTGCGCATGCCGAGGCTTGCTTCGTCACGACGGCGAGGAAGCCAGGACGACGATTGTTGCTGTTGTGTGCAGCACGGCACTGTGGTAGCAGTGGTAGCTAGGAAGCACGCGGGCCAAACGCACATGCAGCGCTGAGCGGCTGGGTACGGATAAAGGCTGCGTGCTGCTGCCGGTGATGGTGACGGTGGCGGTGACATTGGTGACTGCAGGTTGCAAACGCGCATGTGACCTGGGAAGTGGGAACCCTGTGCCAAGACGCAAGTAGCACGCGTAGCACATTAGAACCGACGTAGCCATGTTGTTGTTGTGTACTAAATGAGTTGACGCAGCTTGGCTGGGTCACTAGTAGGTGAAAGCAACCCTGGCCCTAACACAACAGGGAGCATTAGATGGACACACATGTGCGGTGCGGATGTGGTTGAGCAGCGAACTTCCTCATTGGCTGACGGAAGCAGCATTGAAACCTGCCTCAGGCACTACTTGCAGCCACCAATCAACCGCTTTAACGGGGAGGCTGCTACTGCCGGATATGCTGGACGCCATCATTGCTCCGTGGAAGGACACGTGCACTTGTTATCATCGGCGACAGCATCCACAGCAGGTTGTGACAGCTGGCGCTAAAAGGCGCTGTTTGGAACGGTCACGCGCGCGCAGTCGGTGGTTGCGATCATCGCCCCCACCGGGCCTGATATGTTCCGTTGTGTTGAGTGCTAAATCCCGGGCCCGCAAGGCACTAAGGCAGGGATGCTAAGGCCATCCTGCTCGGGGCCTGGGGCCATCCGGCCGGCCCGCCCACACCGAACTGCAGGGCACCAGCGGCAGTGCGGCACTCCCACTCCCAGTACCAGGTATCAGTACCGGTAGTGTTGCAGGGCCGGCCACGCTGCTGTGGGTGTGGTGCCCGGAGCCCGGTGCCAGCCCGCACACGCTTCCCCGTGACCGCATTCGCATCTAAACCTTTTTTTGGCTACTCACACAGTCGCGGTGGTTAAAAGTGGTTGATTGTCATTGCTACGTCAGCTCGCAGCTGGCGACTTGCACCCATGGGCAGGCCATACATTCAACAGTCCATGGCCAAATGGCGCAAACCACTTTGGCCTCGCCCATACCCGGGCCCTAGCCTTGCACACCCCCCTCCCCTCCGTGCAGCTCAGCTGCAGATCTCGCTCTGCCGATGAGCAGCGCCATGCCACCTCCGCCCACCACTCCTGCTGCTTCTTGCAACACCAACAACACCAATAACATGCGGCAAGCTTGAGCGGCACCCGCTACACCCGCTCGCCACAACCAACTCCGGCCCCTGTATCAACAAGAACCATGGCGACTGACGCGCCCTTCCCACGATTGAGGTTTGAGACCCTCAGCCCCTGCAGGCAGTCAGGCCAAGCGCTCCTAGTGTGCGGAGCTAGGCCTTGCCGTCCGCCGCCGCCGCCGCCCCGCCGCCACCTGCTGCCGCCGCCAGCGCCTCCTGCCGCTCCCGCTCCAACTGCAGAGCATAATATAAAAGCCATTTAGTGGATTCAGAGCCAGCAGGGGGGCCAGCCTTGGGTGGTGGCCTTGGGCCATGATGGTGTTTGTAGTGTCCCTTTCTGTATAGCCGCATTCATCCCGGCCCGTATAACCTGGTAAGCACGGATTGGAGATGAGATGTGCGTGCACAACCCTTCTCACCCCTTACCAACACACCCTGCAAAGCAACCCGGCCCCACCCCGCGCCCACCTGTGCGTTCAAAGCTGCATAGTCCACGGGCGGGCGCCGCCGCCGCTTCGCGGACGGCTCATCCCCACCTCCGCCACCTGCGCCCTGCTCCGCCGGCGCTGGCGCCGCCGTTGCCGGCGCGGGCGTGGCCCCCGCTGCGCCGTTGCCGGCGGCCGCCGGCCCTGCCGCTGACGCGGGCGGGTCCGTGTCCATGGGCGCTGTGCCGCCGCCGGGCGCTGCCGCCGCCGCCGCCGCCGCGCCCCCTGGGGAGGAGGCGGCGGGCAGCGACGAGGGCGGCCCGCCGCGTGGGGTAGGCAGCGGTGTGGCAAGATGGGCGGCCGGCACGCCTGTCGTTTGCAGATGCAGATGTCACCAAAGGCCGGGGGGTTGGGGGTGGTGTTGGGACGTCACATGCGCGTCGCAGTTTGAGGGCACTCCCCCAACCGGTGTACGGCACTTGCACGGACAGCTAAAGCATTTGTTTGAGGAGCAAGGGTTCCCTGTGGCGGCTGTGTCTTCACACCTGCAGCAATCCCCAGTCCCCATCCCCATCCCCAGTCCCACCCGCCGACAGCGCCGCCGCGCGTGCCGCCTTGCGCGCCTCAATGGCCCGCTCCGCGGCGCGCTCGCTCTCCGCGTCCGAGGGGTCGTAGGGGGCGGTGCAGGGAGCGGCCAGAGCCCGCACGTGTGCCGCCACGCTGCGGCCAGTCACACATACATACATAACCAGAGAATAGAGAGAAGGGACCGAGGTTTAATGCATGTGTATGAAATTACGGACAACACGAGAAACGCAGAATATTGGAACGAGGTCGACAGCAGTGCCGTTGGTGGCGAGGCAGAGAGGCAGGTGGCGGGTTGGCGTGTGTGTGTCGCACTGAGGTGGGCATCCGCCTTTCCAAACGTGACGCGTGGCCTGCTGCCCCCCCCCCCCGCCAGACGGACGGATGTGTGCATCCCCTCCCCTCTCTCCCCCTTCCTCGCTCTCCCGCCCCTGTACCTCTGGACATCGGCACTTCATTATTGATTAAACACCATCCCATGGCTGGCTACCCCCTCCGCTCCTCCCTCACCTCCTCCCCACCTGCGCCTCCCACCTCCCAGCGACCTCCCCTCCACCTGACCCCACTTCCCACCACACCCAGCCCCTGACCGTCACCCCCACCCCACCCAACCCCCCACCCCACCCCGCCCACCGCTCCCCACCCCACCCCCACAACCCCACCCCAACCCACCCAACGTTTCACCCAACCCACCCACCTCCGCGCAAAGGCGCTGCCCAGCGGCCCGCCGCGCAGGTTGTAGCCGCCCTCCAGCACCGACACCAGCCGCCCGCCGCAGCAGGCGTTGGCCACCTCCACAAGTTGCCCGGTCAGCCACTCGTAGTCGGCCTCGGTCACGCCCACGTAGCTGCAACGGCGGGGGGGACACGTGGGTGGGGGGTGGGGTGGCGTTCCATGCATGTTTTAGTAATGACGAGGGAGGTGTACACAGACGCGGGGGGGGGGTGGGCAGGGAGTGGGCAGGGAGGAGGAGGGGGAGCAGGGCGCAGGGAGGAGGAGAAGGGCAGGGTAGGGCAGGGCAGGGCAGGGCAGGGCAGGGCAGGGCAGGGCAGCGCAGCAGCGTACCGTATGACCGTATGAGTGGTGAGAGTGACGTGTGTGTGTGCGTGTGTGTGTGTGTGTGTGTGTGTGTGTCGTGAACAACAGGAAGCGTCTCTGAGAGACAAGCCAGCGATTATCCTCTCAAAAGGCGGGCGCAACAAGGGGCCGTGAGCTAGTTAGCTGCCAAAGCACTCCCCTCCCCAGCCGGCAGCTTCCCCCACCCCCACCTACAACGAATTTTCCTGACACCATTGGCTCAGGGTTTGAACTTGGGTCGAATGTGGAATTGGAACCAACTACCCCACCAACCAACAGCGCCTTTGGTTCCCCCCAAAGCAGCACCATACTCCCGAAGGACCGGCTGTGTCTGTCTGCTTCCCTCGCGCTCGCTCGCTCTCACTCTCACACACTCACCGCAGGTTGAGGTCCTCCTTCTTGTGCGCGTCGAAGCCCGCCGACACAAGGATGAGGTCAGGCCTGTGGGCGGGGGCCGCGGGGGGGGGCGTGTGTGAGCGGGTGTGTATGTGCGTGCGCGGGTTGCAGAGGCACGGTATTGGCGAGGTGTTAGGAAAGGTACATACGCACAGGAAAGGTACAGAAGACGGATGTGTGGGCGGGTGTGTGTGGGCGGGTGTGTGGGCAAGTGGCCAGCGGCGAGGTCAGCGTGTCAATTGAGAAGGGGCGGGGTCAGGTGAGGGGAAGGGAGACAGGGTGCGGCGATCAAGCCCAAAAACCCAACCCGCAACGCACAGCTCGGCACGCACTTGAAGTTCATGAGCGCCGGCAGGATCTTGTCGCGCCAGGCCCGTCGCCACATGCGCGGCTTGCCGCCTGTGTGTGTGTGGGGTGGTGGTGTGTGTGGAGGCATGGTGTGTGGATGTGAGTGTGTGTGTGTGTGTGGGGGGGGTAGTTCATTCCAGAAACCAAAGCGACCATTGCAACCCCGGGGGGTAGCCATCCATGGATGGTGTTTAATCATTAATGAAGAGTTGTTGTGGACAGGCAGGGGGGGAGGGTAGTTCATTCCAGAACCTCAAAAAGCAAATCAATCATTGCGGATTGGCGACGGGGGGTAGTCATTCCAGAACCCAAAGCCAAAACGACCATGGGGGGGCTTCAAGTGCGATGGCCTGCCAGCAGAGTTCCTGCCTACGCTCCGATCCTCCACCGCCGCCGCGTCTCCGGCGCCCCCTGCCATCTCTTTTCGCTCTCTCCTTCACCTTCCCTCACCTCGCCAGCTCCATGCCATGCGCATCCCATTGGCGACGCTTACGTGTAACGCTGCCAGTCTGCCACCCATTTCCCAACCCACCCACGCCCTCATTTCCCTCGCCTTCCAAGGCCTTATAACACCTCCTATCGATAACGCCGCCGCCGCCGGCGGCGGCGGCCTCCTGCGTCTTCCTTTTCCTGCGCCTCACCTGGACCCGGGATGCCGACGTTGATGACTCGCGGCCCGCCCAGCACCGTCACGTCGTAACTGCCCTTGAACTCGCCGTCCGGGTCCTCCGGCAGCTGCTGCTGCTGCTGCTGGGCCTGGGCCTGGGCCTGGCTGCTGGTCGCGTCGCCGGAAGCAGCAGCCGCAGCAGCGGCGGCTGGCGCCGGCGCCGGCGCAGCAGCCGCAGACGCGGCGCCGTCCGGCGCGGCAGCGCCGTCCGCCGCTGGCGCGGCAGCTGCGGAGGCAGCCGCCGGCGCCGGCGCCGGCGCGGCGCCGGCCGCCGCGGCGAGCAGCGCGGCATCCAGGTCGACGCTCTCGGCGGCGCCGGGCGCGGCGGCGGCGCCAGGGGCGGCGGCGGCGGCGGTCCCTGGCGGCGGCGCCAGCTTCTCCGCGATGACGCTGTCGGCGGTGGCGCCGGAGCCGGGGTAGAACCAGCCCACGCCGCCACGCCGGCCGAAGCCTTGGACGCTGTGGAAAAGGAAAACACAGAGGAGAGCGGAAGGCAAGGAGCAACGCACGCCATTGCACACGACTGGACGCCTTTCGGAAGTGGGCGGGCGCGCAGCGGCCACACCAGCACATCTTTGCATCTCACCCAGCAGCCCCCGCCTATCCGCCGCCAGCCGCCGCCTGCTGCTCATTGCCGCACGCCCCCCACCCCCCCACAGTACCGACCGGTCGTTTTGACATTGACGGGGCTGCGGATCCCTTTCAGACGTGCCCACCCACACGCCCAAACTCGCACCCGCACCCGCACCCGCACCCGCACCCGCACCCGCACCCGCACCCACCTTGCGAAGAATATGTTGTGTAGGTCGCCGTCCCCCAGCCAGGGCTTGTACAGCGGGAAGCGCTGCACGCCCTCGCTGTACGGCGTGCGCAGCGGCAGCGAGCGCACCGAGGGAGAGGTGTTGATCACGCAGGCCTGTGTGGCGGTTGGTGGTTGACGGTTGGTTGACGGTTGATTGGCGGGCGGGTTGTTGATGGGCTGCGTGTGCGGTGATTGCGCTTTGACGCGATGTGCGGAGGAGCAGCGACGTCCATACGGACACGGCTGCTTGCGAGGTTTCAAAAGCTCACAAGCAAACACATCAAAGCGACACCAACCACGCTGTTCGTTTTGTTTCCCTGCTGCTCTCGGAATCTCTAACACTAAATCGCCCAACCGCCCAACGACTGCCCACCTGTGTGCCGTTGCCGTGGTGCACGTCAAAATCCACGATGGCCACCCGCCGCACTGCACCACAAACAACCGTGTGTTAGGGATAGCTCTTGAGGCTTGGGGACGGTGCCCAACAAAACGAGTCGTTTATTGCGGAGCAGGGCGGCATGCCAATCCCCCACGCCTCTCAAGCCATTCCAAGCCACTCCAGCGTCCCCCCAACTCCAAACTCTACCAGTCAACCCCACCCCACCCCACCCCACCCCAAAGGAAAGTTCCTCCGACAGAGTCCCTCGCATGTGTGTCCCTCCTCCCCCCTCTCCCCCTCCCTCTCTTAGCCCCTTCCCCTCTTGTGCCTCTCCCTCCCCCTGTCTGTCACCCTCCCTCCCCCAACCCCTCCCCGCGGAGCCGTGGGGAGCCAGCAGCCTTGGAGGTCAGCTCGCTGGCGCAAACGGTATGACCAGTGCTGCGTGTACCCGCGGTACCTCTGGGCATCGGCACTCCATTATTAATTAAACACCATCCATGGATGGCTACCCCCCCTGTCTCTCACCCTCCCGCCGGTAGCCCGCCATGGCGTAGGCGGCGCCGATGGCCACGTTGGACAGCAGGCAGAAGCCGTGGCTGCCGTGCGGGTCGTTGGGGTTGGTCACCACGCCCGTGGGGCCGGCGTGGTGGCCGGGCGGCCGCACGGCGCAGAAGGCGTTGCGCGCCTGTGTGGCAGATCAGTGGGTGGGTGCGGTGCGGTGGGTGCACAGGGGTGTGGAGAGAATGGAAAGAGCGGGCTCTTGCGTGCACCGCAAGGGGCGGGGCGTTGCAGGTACACGGCTCGGTTCATGGCGGCGGCGTGTGATTCGGTGGCTCTGCTGTCGTCCTGACCGACGGTACCCCTGGCCCCGCTTTCGCGTCCGCATCGGGAACAGGTCACAACGACATCCCCGCCCCATTCCAGACCCCACGCACGCCACGCTCCGTATCCCAGTACTCCACCCACCCGCCCGCCCCCACCCCACGCCCATTGGGGGCGCACGCTCGTGCACGCGCGCGTCCCCGCTGGCAGGGCTGCGAGGGAGCCGTTCGGCGGCCCCCGCCCTGCCTGCACCATTTCACTTCCTCTCCTCTTTCCACCGCTGACGCCCCTGCTGACTTTCCCTTCCCTCGTAGCAGCTCGGCACAGGCGGCTGCGTTTTCCAGCTGCAGTGCAGCCATGCTTCTTCGCAGTTTGCTTCTCATCGGGACTGTTGACCAAGAAACCACCCCACCCCCACCCCCATTAACTTGAATGCATGGAACCCCCACCCAACCCAACCCAACCCAACCCCTTAACCCACCCGGCCCGCCATGACGTCGTCCACGGCCGCGCACACCGCCCCCGCCGCCGCCAGCGCCGCGCGCCAGGTGCCCCGGCTGATGGCGGTGTCGGCGTCCAGCGCACCCACGGCCGCGGGCGAGTCCACGACGGCCTCGCAGGCCTGGCGGTTAGGTGGCGGTTAGGCGGTGTGTGGGGTGGGTTAGGTGCATGATGAGTCACAAAGAGTTGCAATGTCTGAAACCGCGTTTTCTGTGTTAGAAAATCACAAGGATAGTGAGTGTGAGAGAGGGGGCGAGGGAGAGAGAGAGAGGAAACAAAAGAGGAGCAGCGCATACACAGGCACAGGCACGGGCACAGAGGCACACGCGTGTGTGCGCGTCTTGCCACCCCCCACGCCAGCCGCCCCGCCGCCCACCTGGATGACCCCGCGCACGTACGACCACTCGTGGCACTTGAGCACATCAATCATGGCCGCCTGAGTTGGTTCCGCGGGGTTAGGAAACGTCGTCATCGTCACCAGCTCAGAATCAAACATCAGTTACAGTTACAGTAACATCAAAAGAGACGTAGAAACCCGTAAGCCGCTTTGTTCGCACCCAGGTCTGCGGCATGCGTACTGCTGCCTAGTACGGCACCGCCCCCCCCCCGCCCGCGGCCACACTGCCGTACCACCACCACCACCTCACCAACCACCCGCTGACGTGGCAACTCCTCACCGCCGCCCCCCCCCACCTGCGGAATGCCCTCGGTGCGCCAGTGCAGCCCCCCGAACTCGGCGTTGTATAGGATGCCCGTCTCTGTGGTGGTGGCGAACACAAAGCAAAACAAAACAGCAGGCGCGGGGTTGTGGTTGGCCACGACTCAGGCGCAGGGTTGTGGTTCGCCACAACTCAGGCGCAGGGTTGTGGTTCGCCACGACTCAGGCGCAGGGTTGTGGTTCGCCACGACTCAGGCGCAGGGTTGTGGTTCGCCACGACCCGTGACATATGCAGCGGCGCCAGCATAGCAGCACCGCCCGGCCCGGCGTCGGCTGCATAAGCACCTACGTAACACCGCAAGAGCCCACCATCATGAGCCCACCAGCCTCTGCCCCGCCATTGCCCCACCTGGCCGTATGCATGCACGCGCCTACAACTCATCACCTCACTGGTCACGCATGCCAGCGCCCCCGCCCCCCTCCCTGCCTTTGCACCGGCGCCCAGCCAGCCAGCCAGCCAGCCAGCCAGCCAGCCAGCCAGCCAGCCAGCCAGCCAGCCAGCCAGCCAACCCAACCCAACCCAACCCAACCCAACCCACCAACCCACTTGCTTTGAGCTCTGAAAAGACCCCATGTTCCTCCCTGCCTTTGCACCGCTGCCAAGCCAGCCAGCCACCGACCCCCCCCCCCACCCCCAATTTGTTTCTCAACGGGACTGTTTGCCAGTAACCCCCCACAGGTTAAGACCACACCACCTCCGCGCTCTGGGTTGGGCTGGCTGGTTTGGGTTCTCTTGGTCGTTTCGCTTTTGGTTTCTGGAATGAACTACCCCCCCCCCCCACCCCAAACCCCCCACCCCAAGCCCCACCCGGCCGCGTGAGCACGTGCAGGCGGTTCACGTTCTCCGGCGGCGGCTCCGGACCCGCGCGCGTGATGGGCTCTGGGGCGGTGCGGTGCAGCAGGCAGTCGGGCGGGGCCAGCAGGTAGGTGGGGGCGGCCGCGTCGGCGCCTGTTGAGGTGGGGGCGGCGGAAGGGGTGCTGGCGGGCGGCTGGAAGGGCCGCCCCGCCGCCGCCGACTCCAGCGCCGCCGCCAGCGCCTGCGGGCAGCGGTCAGAAGCGTCAGGCCCGGACCTCCCACAGCCAGCCAGTCACAGACCTCAGACCTGCGTGTGCTGCACACACGTACACACAGAGACACCCACACCAAGCCTGCACCCGGCCCTTCTTCCACCAGCCCATCGCTATCTGCCGCACGCACCGAATGCCCTCGCCGTCGCGCCAGCTCCGCCGCGTTGCGCCCCTTCTTGTCCGCCGCCGCCAGCGCCGACTTGGCGCCGCCGCCGCGCGGCCCGCCCGCCGCCGCCAGCAGCGCCGCCGCCGCGCCGCCGCGCCCTGCAATCGCCGCCAGGTGCAGCGGCGTGTGGCTGTCCTGCTTGGTCCGCGCCTTCAGCAGCGCCGCAGGGTCCGTGGTCGCAACCAGCGACTCCAGCTGCGCCGCCGACGGCGCCGGAGGCGGCGGCGGCGGCACGGGCGGCGCCATGGGCTTTGGCGGCGGAGCCGCCGCCGGGGCTCCGGCGCCTTCGGCGCCGGCGGCCGCCGCCGCCTCCGCCGCCGCCGCTGCGGCGGCGGCCGCGGCCTCTTGCGCCGCCTTCTTGGCGGCATCCACCGCCGCCAGCGCCTCGGCGGCGCGGACCGCCTCGGCGGCGGCGGCGGCGGCAGCCAGGTCGCCCGCCTCCGCCGCCGCCTGGATGAGCTGCGCCACCACCGCCGCGTGGCCGTACTTGGCAGCCACGTGCAGCGGCGTCAGGCCGTCGTGGTCCTGCAGAGCGGTGCGTGCATGGCACCGGGGCAAGGAACACACACAGCCAAACACACAGGCGAGATGGTTCCACGGCAGTGCTACCAGCAAGGCCGAAGGAATTTTGCCGCGCATCGCTGTTTGGGCCGTAGGCACGACTACCTCCCCTCGGAAGGTGGCTAGCGTGACGCGGGCGTGGGGTGTTTGCTCTGGCGCCCCGGCCCCAACGACGCCCCTGTCAACACCCAGCCCCGCAAGGCCCTCTCCAGCAAAGGCCCCGACCATTAATGATCTGACGCGCCGCAACCCGTTTCGCCGCCTCCCCAACCCACCGCCGCTGCAAGGATGTGCTCCGGTCGCTCCGGTGCCGCCGGCGCCGCCGCCGCCGCGCCGCCAATCGCCCCTTCCCCTCCAGCCGCCGCTGCCGCCGCTGCCGCGGCCGCCAGCCCGTGAAGCACGTGCGAGTCCGCCGCCGACGCCGCCAGCTTGTTCCGCTGCGCCGTCGCCGCCGCCGCCAGCAGCGCCGCCACCAGCTCGGTACGGCCGGTGGCGGCGGCCCAGTGTAGCGCCGTACGGCCGCCGTCATCCCTGTGCCATGCCGTGTCGGAATCCAAGCTATAAGGACGGCCGCACACGTCCTGCCGACACGGGGTCTTGCCCAGCTTCCTGGCAGCTGCCGGGCAACCCAGCCTGACAGGACACCCGCAACCCAACCCACCGCTACCCACCACTACGAACATCCCAGCCCGTGCCGCCACCACATCCAGCGGCAACCCCAGCTCCCTAACCGCATCCCACACCTCCGAATCCGAATCCAAGCCACGATGCCAGGCCCCATCCCACACCTCCGAATCCGAATCCAAGCCACGATGCCAGGCCCCATCCCACACCTCCGAATCCGAATCCAAGCCACGATGCCAGGCCCCATCCCACGCCAGCCACGCACTTGTCGTGCGGGTCCACCCCGGCTGCCAGTAGTGCCCGCACGCAGCCCTCCGCCGCCGCGCCGCGGGCCTTCACGCCGCTGAGCCCCAGGCACACCGCCAGCGCCAGGGGCGGGTTACCATCACACAGCTGCAGGAGGATGGGTGCAATGCGGTGACACACACACAAAGCGACATGAGCAAGGTGAACGAAGGAACGAACGAACGAAGCCGGCACCGCTCCACCGGCATCTGCCTGGCACGCTGGCCCTTGCGTGGACGGTTCAGGCTCCGCCCGGCCCGGCTGGTGGCGGGGGTTGCACAACGCGCACTGATATGCTGGTGTGGCACCTTGCCCAACCGGCAGTAACACTCAAGACGCAGCTTGGGATGAGTTGAACGCTGCCCCTTCCATGCCGCAACCCCCTCCGGGTTCCTAGGTTTTGGTTTGCAATGGTCGCTTTTGTTTTTGGAACGAACTACCCCCCCTCCCACACTCACACACAATCACATACACACCTTGGTGGGTGAGGCGCCGCCTTTGATCAGCACCTCCACGCACTTGGGATGGCCTGCGGTGATGGTGGCGTCATTCGGTGCCATGAGGTGGTTTGGCTCCTAAAAACTCCCACGCTCGCTTCCCGGGCTTGTGATCAGTACGTTTCCGGTGGGACAGGTAGTTCGGTAGTTAGCAGTTGCCCACGCACCGCTTATGATGGCGATGTGCAATGGCGTGCACTCGTTCGCGTCCGCAAAATTGACCAGTCGCCGGAACAGCAGCCCCACAGACATAGGCTGTACCATGTGGAGTGAAGGGCGGATGGGGGTTGGGTAAGGGGGCCGCGGAATCCAGCCCAAGGTTACGGCACGCAGCACCACGACCACGGGCAATCTGTAGTTGGGGTACTCCCCGCCCGTCGCCTAGCGCCCTTCCCTGGCCAAACCAGCCCACGGCTGCTTAAGCCATGCTGGCTGACGGATCAGTTTCCTGCTGGCCTGATTTCCCCTTGCTGGTCTCACCACGCCTGATTCGCCTGCGAGCCCCAGCATGCGCTCCAAGGCCGCAGCGTCCCCGGCCTCGGCAGCGTTGTGCAACACACTGCGTGCAAGATGGGCATGCAGTTGTGGTCCAAATGCCCGCCTTCAAACAACTGAGTTTCCCGTGAGTCAATCTTCGTCTTTTACCGCCAAAACGGAAAAGGTGTCCAAGCATGTCTGCTAGTATCATTATGGCAGCTTTAGCGCGCCTGTGCCCAATCGGCTGAACAAAGCCAGGTCCAAGGAAGTGCCAAGGGAAAACTCACAAGGTCATCGCGCCTTCCTCCTCATCAAAGCCCGAGTCTTCAGAATCTGAAGCCATGGTGGCTAGAGGAGTAGGCTCCCTCCTACTCGCGAGAAAAAATTCTGGGCGATGAGAATTGCCGAACTGTGGTATGCCTCTGGCCTCTATTGTCGTGCTCTAATGCTCGCATGCAACAGATGCCAGTAATAGTACAATGAGCATAGCGCCATGCGCAATCATGCATGTGGGGCGAAACACACACGCTCCTTCAGAGTCCTTCTGTCCGACTGAGGTGTCCAGTGCGTCCTTGATTTCATTCCCGGCATTTGCAGCAACCTCCCCCGACGCACACACATATCTCGTCCCCAGTAATCACAACTTTCCAGCACATGACTGTAGGTGTAGACATGTCAAGGCCAAACCAGCGGCTATCCAGAAACGTTAGCTCACTTCGGCAACTTGCGATTCCATTTATAGGATGATATAATGACCAACCGGGGACTGACCGGGAAAAGTATGGCCAGGATTTGCTGTAGATGTTGGTGCATTGAAAGTCGCGGCCCCAGCTTCACAGCTTCCGTCGGTGGCACCATCGTGATGTACTTTTACCATCCGCTACACCTGCCGACATACATATAATTGCTTAGCACACATATCAATGTAATTTTGACAATGATTGACGCGACCACAAGGCGTTGCCGAGCAATTGCGCAAGTTTGCCTGTTGCTCGTCTTGCTGCCACTACCGAAGAAACCATATGTTGCTGCATCACGAGCATCGAGCGCTGGCCAGGACTTTGGCGGAGCGACAGCAGCTCGAAAGGCTCACACCAATGACGAATTGGTGTGGGCTGGCCGCGCGACGGTCGGACGGTCGCTGCTCGCGGCACAGTCGGTGCCGAAATGCGTGTGGGACAATAGCACTGGCACCTTTGGCCAGTGCGTCCCGAATGACTTAACGCTGGTTGCTCTGGCGGGGAAACCCCCGTCTGAGTCTGCAAGGTGCGTACCTGGGTGACTGCAGAAGGGCCAGAAGGTCCCCCGGCCCCAATACACAAGTCAACTACGCACCCCGCGATACCTGATGAAACCCTCACACACAGGCTGCTGGCGTACACGCAGCACCGGACTGTTTTTTGCAAGCGCATCACGACCGAGCCTGCGTGCCTCCTAGTTGCGGATTTGGGGTAAGTGCCAAGACTAGGCGCGGGGGCGTGCTGTGGGGCGTCACGGGGCTGGGGCACCACGAGGTGTGCTTTTGAGCGCCGTGTGGCTTTCAGTACAAGGGGACAAGATGTAGGGCAACTCGCACAAAACAACCCCCCTGCTAACCCTGCTTCCTTTAGATAGGTGTAGTTTGGGCTGGTAACCACACACACACACACACACACACACACGAGGAACTCGGCAGTAGGCGTACCCTGGGTCTCGCGGTACCGTGAGAGCACTTGCACAGGGCTGTACCCTTGAAGCGTGTGGGCACGAATCCCCCTCAAGGCTAGGTAGTCGGGGGTTGCGCGATTTCCGGATAGTAACCCGGCGGCGATTCAGGTATGCAAGGTAATTCCAGGTAACAACCGTGTGCATTGCGTCGCGTTCCCTGCTTGGTATTTATGTACCTTCGCATGCACAATCTTTCATAGTCCTCTCCCTTGTGATTTCTAACACACACACGGCACAACCTCCGGTACGGCGCTGTACTGCAGCTGCGGCTGGGACCGGCTCACGGGTGTCTGCTTCGCCTCCGACGCGGCAATCCTGCGGCCCGAGGTAGGTGCGGCAGCCGTACAGCCGTACAGCCGTACGGTAGTAGGTGCACGCGCCTGTCGGGGGCGGCGTGCAGTCGGGCCCAGGGCTGGCTGATGATGACGATGATGAGCTCCGTTCCAACGGCCATCTGTTTCAGGCCGTTGCATGCGGGCGGCGGCGATGGTGGAGGTTCGGCCACAGGCCAGAGCTCCGTAGCTTACCTGGGTGGTGGCCTGGCCAAAGGGGAGGTGTCTCAAGGATTGGGGGGGGGGCGCTGGCCAAAGCAGTTTGACGCGGCGTGCGTGGGGTTGGTGAAGGGCAGGGGGGGGGCATACGTGCAGGAAGCCTGGAGCAAGAGGGTGATCTGCAGGTCATGCAGGCTGCTGGGTGCCTGATGCGCTGGTGGTGATGCGTGTTAGAGATCACAAGGAGATAACAAACAAGTGATGCGTGTGTGTCGCCCGGCCTCGCAGGTCCTGCAGGGGCGGCTCTTCTGCGCGGGCTCCCGTCTGGATCAGGCGACACGCTGCCTGCTACAGCCTGCCAGCACCGGCAGTAGCGGCGCCGCCACCTGCGGTGCGGACGCTGCTTGCTCCTACCTGACGGCGGCACAGCTGGCGGCGGCGCTGGCGGCGGCGCCTGCCGCTGCTGCGTACCTGCACTTAGCGTCCTTGGCCAGCTTCAATGAGTGGCCCCTGCCAGGTGCGCGCAAGGGGGGAGCAAGGGAAGGGGTAACGAGGGCCATCGCATTGCAGGAGACAATGCATGCGGTGCGGTCACGGATACGGCCGCACGCCCCGTGTGTGGGCGAGCGGAGGCATCAGGCTGAGCGATGAGACTCAGAAGGATGGGGATTGGTGTGTGAGGGGGTAGATAACACGCGTATGGCACACGCCGACAGGCGTGGCATGGCATGCCCAAGCTTATCCACCACCCGTGTCGCAACGCGCCTTGCAGTGCTATGACTATTGCGATGCTAAACGAGAGTGCTGCGCTGTGCTGTGCTGTGCTTTGCTGTGCTCCCTTGATGGACAGAGGGCAGCGGAGCCTGTGTTGCCAAGTGGCTGACTCAGCCCGACACGGTTGCGGCTCTGGGCCGGACCGCCGCCGCCAACCCAGCGGTAGGTCGGGTCCCGATGGGGAGGAGAGGGCGCGGGCAGCTCCCAGGGGGCCCGCATGGGTGGTACGAAAGGCGGCAGCAGTGTGGTGCAAGAGCTGGGTTAATGGTGGTGCTTGGGAGGGAGGTTCGTGCGGTCCTGCTGCGTCGACGAGTCCTGAAGTGGCTCGCTTGCGTGCCATGCCCCTGCCAACCTCGGACGTCCGCAGGGCTGGCTGCTACAGCCGGACCTGGTGGGATCGGGCTGTAGCAGCACCCTGAGGGTAGCAAACATCAGCGCGGCGCCGGAGATGGCGCGGACGCGCGCGGCAGTAGCAGCAGCGGCCGCGGCGTGCCAGTCAGCGGGCAGCGCCGGCGGCGCGGACGGCTGCGCGGCCGCGGCGGCTGGGTGTGACTGGTCGGGCAACGCGGGCGGCAACAGTAGCAGCGATGTCGGCACGTGCAGTGTGGGCACGCCTGCGCTGCTGGACTCCCTGTTCGACCCCACCGACGTAAGTGCCAGATGCGCGGTCCCAACCCCTCGCCTTCTCGTCATGCATGCATCCACCTGACAACGCATGCTCACCAATCTGCCGTACATCCACATGGCATGCATGGAACCCCCACGCATGCTCACCAATCTGCCGTACCGTACTCCGAACATCGCAGGCGCCATCACTGACAGATAGAGCTCCGGCTGCTGTGTGCTTGACACATATCTCTGTCCGTGTTTTTAACCATCAGCACACATACTCACTTGGAGTGAACCTGCTCATCTGGACTGCCTGCACCCCGCGGCACACGGACACACACACACACACACACACACACCCTTCCTCTCCTTGTGCTTTTCTAACACACACACACACACACACACACACACACACACACACACACACACACACAGGCCTGGGTCAAGGCGCAAGACCAGGCCACCGCGCTCTGCACCGCCCGGACCACGAAATCCAGCTGCGCCGCCGCCGGATCTATTTTGGTGGATCCCGCCCGACTCAACACGTGGCGGGACGTGCTGGCGGATGGCGGCGCGGACTGGAACCTGCGCGATGGCGGCGGGGCGGGCAGCATGGCAGGGGGGCAGCCGCCGCCGCTGCTGCGCTGGGTGCTGGTGGCGGCGGCGCTGGTTCTCGCCGGCATGTCGGCTGTGTGTTGACATGACATGTTTGATATTGTCTGATCGTAACGGGGACGATGTAAAGCTGCACCTACATGCCCAAGATGCTTGATGCGCACGTATTTATGTTATCATGTTCATGCATACCTTATAACCAAAGTATCATGTTGTGGCGACCCGACGTGCTCGCTCTTGGATCCCGGCCAGGCTCTTGCTTGCAACCGCAGCCAACTGCAAGGCGGTTTGCACGCTCATGCATGCGGGAGGTGGCTGGATTTCACGAGCGGGTGGAGGGGCGGGGGTTGATGACGACCGTGTGGGACTAAAGCTTACTCACCGTAATGTCCGCGTGTGAGATTTCTCACCGTAATGTCCGCGTGTGAGATTTACGGCACTACAGAGCATCTGAGTGGTGACTGAGAGTGCACGGCGCGTGCATGCCAATGGTGGGACTCCATGGGCACATCAGGGTGCGGCAGCCCGAAGCCTAATGTGCGTGGCGGAGCGAGCGACGAGGCATGCCGGCGCTGCGTTGGACCTGTGCGCTCAAGGCGACTATTTGATGCAGTTCGCAACCGCTGAAACAAGCGGGGTGTCTTGGTGGGGTAGCAGTGATGGAGTTCTGGTTGGGTAGAGAGCGAGGGGAAGCCCTTGTTTGCTTCTAGGGGCCTGGCTTGTTCGCGGTTTGCGGAATGTTCAGCATGACCTGTCCCCTGTGCGGTGGCTTACTGCGGTGTCGCCGGCTTGGGAAGAAGAGGTAAGCTAAGCAGTGGTGGAGTCTCAGGCGTTGGCCCTTGGGAGTTGCTCGGGGAGTTTTCTTCCTTGCTGTGTGTGAGTGCTGTTCGTGCCGTCGTGCGCGTCTTGTGAGAGCGAGCGAGCTGCCTTCCTGTTACGGCTGACCTATGGAGGCAGGCGCCCTGCGTTCGCGGCGGTTAAGCGTGGAGTGCGCTTCGACCGCCGTAGGCTTGGTTAGTGTGCGCCGTTCGTTCAGGTTTGTCGGCGCTCTCGCCAGTCCAAAGAGGCTGGTAGGCTGCAGCGGCCGTGTTTCGGGCCCGGGTCAGAAGTCTCCCCACAGCTGTAACACACATGACTTCAATGCCGCTATTCAAAGACGTTACGACTCTTGGACTGTGGAAAAAACAGGGAAACCCCTGCTGGACGCAAATGCCGTTAGTCAGGGGGGTGGGCGTGCCCCCTGCTGAGCGGACAAGAGTTGGCGATCGCGTACGGGCACCTCGCAAACCTTTACTAATTACAATTCGGGCTGCGACCACCACAAGAAGCACGAAAGCGAGATTGGGTAGTACATCATTGGAAGCAGAGGGATGCAGAAGCATGCCTGGTCGCCAGGACCCCGGGCACAGGATCTCGCTGCGAGAACGCGCGCTCTCTGCGCTGCATAGCTGGATGTCTGGCGGAGGCAGCGGGATAGCTGGGGTGGGGGCACTCGGGGGAGCGGGATTGGGCGAGTGGGGCCACCCCCGACAGCGGGATTCGGCGAGTGGGGGCACCCTCGCAAGCGGGATCGGGCGAGTGGGGGCACCCCCGCCAGATTTGGCACCGGAAGCTGCACGAATGCCGATGGTCTGAAGGCGCCCGCCATAAGGAAACTCGCAGCAGCCCCGCCCATTAAATAGGCGTCTTCACATACCAGTATAAAGCTTCCTTTGATAGACTGCCACGCGGCCTCCGTAGCTCATCGCTCTCAGGGCCCAGTCGCGCACACACTGCCACTTTAATCGCTGCTGCCATGGACAAGCGCACCAACTCGCGCGGCCTTAAAGCCACTGGGCATGCCTTGTGCACCGTCATGATCATGCTACTGTTTGTTTGCGGGGCGACAGCAGCGCGCAAGGTGAGCGCTGGGGTCGGATGATGACCGTAATGGCCGTGTTGGTCGCCTTGCTGCCAGCCCTACGTCAAGTTCTGTAGCCTTGGTGCTCTTATTATACATGTAGTGGATGAAACGACTGGGAGAGGGCTGGTCACGGTGTTGAAGCTGAATCGTCGCGGTGACCGAGCTCTGGGCGGGCCCCCGGTAGCAAATTTGTGCCTCAGATGGCCTCATGATGCGTAGATGTGTAGTTTGCAGTCTCCCTGGAGCCTATAAGTCGGCAACCGGTGAAGTGGCGCACCCGATGCCACATGCATTTCCGGGCCGGGCCCGCGGTGCCCACTGGGCAGCAGCATAATGGCGGCCAGAACCCTTTAGGGGTAGATTCATGCAGCGATATTGTGTGTGCCTGCATAACGCGCGCGCGGAGCGCGCACAGCGGCTTCCCCGAACACGGGGGACGCAGCGCCCCGCACCTCGCCAGCAGGACGCGCTGCCTGGCGTAGCTTACAGAATCTTCGTGGAAACGCTCCGACGAGGCCTAACCTTCCCCCTCTCATCCCTTTCTCCCGTTTTTATCCCGAACAGCTCCAGGAGCTGCCCAGCGATGCCGCCGCCACAGCCGCTGCTACAGCCTTCCCTGCCCGAGCCGCCACCACGGACCCGTTCCTTGACGTCACGGCGATGACGACCTATCCCCGCAATCAAGGCCCGGGCGCGGACGCGGAAGCGGACGACGCCGTGCTCCCCCACCTCAACGGCCGGCCAGTCACCCACCCACGTCCTTCCGCCGACGCCGCCGATGCCGCCTCATCCGCATTCGAGCTCGAGTACCCAGACATTGCCTCCGTCGTGGCCGCCAGGGCCGCCAGGGCCGCCGCCGAGGCCGCCGCCGCCGCAAACGCTGCTGCCACAGACTCCGCCACCACAAGCAGCGGTGCCCCCCTACACCCCCTACCCGGAGAGCTGCTGCCGCTGGCACACCACCGCCTGCGCGCCGCCAGCCGCCGCCGCCGCGCCGCCCAGCAGCAGACAACGCCCATACCTGTCGCCGCCGAACGTGCCGACGTCGTGACCGCCCATGGCCCATACGGCGGATACGGTGAGCCCTGTCGATGAGTAGTAGGGAAGCGTGGTCGGTCGTTCCGTCTTCTGGAGATTCGCATCAGCTGACAAGCACCCCAGTCGTGTCACGCGTACCCATTTGATGATTAGAGCAAAGCCTGCACCGTGCACCGGGCGCCTGCTGCCCCACGTCGTGCGTGCCAGCACCCTGCTGCCTACCAACCTTGCACATGGTCCAGCAGCCCGATTACCGCATGCCGCGCGACCTCCCGCCCTCCCTCCCGCCCCCGCCATGCACGTGCACCTCGGCACCCCGGCTCAACGTGCAGGCTGCTCCGGCGGCAGCTACAGCGGTGGATATGGCGGCGGCTACGGCGGCTACGGCGGCTACGGCGGCTACGGCGGCTCCGGCGGCTACGGCGGTTATGGCGGTTATGGCGGCTACGGATGCTAAGCGGGAGTCAGGAGCGAGTAGGCGGGCCTTGCGCGCGTGCGCCTCAACATCCATCCCACATCTGCGCCAAGGCGCTGACGCCACAGCTGCCGCGTGCATGCACGTACGTACGTCTGCAACATCATGCACAGCACCACGCGCCATCGCCATCATCGCATGTACAGCAGATCGTACACCGTATCTGATTAATTATTTGCAGTCCTGCACGCATGATTCCACACTTCTGTTGCACCAAGCAATCACGGAAAGAACCTAGCGTCAAGCAACGTGGCGAGCTCCATCTCCAGCAGCATATGCATGACAATGCAGCATGTGCTGTATTGCTTCATGATGCTAGTGGTGGCTGCGGGTGCCGGACCCGGCAGGATCCCCTGGAACGGGTTCAATCGCTTGGCACGCACGTTGCGCCAGCGCTCCGTAGTGCACCCGTGTTGTCTGCGTTACGCGCGGAAGTAGACGCGATGGTGTTCTAGTCTAGCCTAGCTTAATAGCTCTGTGTACTGTGCTATATTGCGAGCTCCGGAGTCCCAAGTCATGTGCATGTTCAATGTTTTCAGGGGTGGTATATGCGTAGGCGTGTTGCTCAAGTGTGTATGTCAGTTTTGTTGCAGAGTTTGTGCGACCGCATTCTAATTGCAATAAACTTCATTCATTATCAAGCGTGTACGCACACTAACTGGTCAAGCATGTCCGTAACTGGTATGGTACCGGCGTCTTGCCCCACCGCCCGCATGGCGGGTTGCGAGGGGCCGAGGGAGGGTTAGGTGTGTGGGAGGGGTGTCGTGACCCGAATACCGAAACATCATGGCATGGCATGTTTAGTTCTGCAACATAGGATTCTAAAAGTTTCAGTAGCGGTAGCCCATTGCGTGCGAAAGGAGAAGCGATTCGCGGTGTGGGTAGGTGTTTGTGAGCGGCCTGACCTTACCTTATGATTGAGTGTGATCGGCTTGATGACTGGGGGCGCGTGCATGTGCACTGCCATGGGCATGCCAGCAGCCCGCCTGAGATGGAGCATGCGTGGCAAGGCAGCAACCAGCTTCAGCGAGTGCCTTCGGGTATTCTGCCAATTGCGTTGTTGGAGCAAGGTGAGCCTCCCCACAGCTGTAACACAGAATGCTAAGGTGGTAAGCGGTGCACATGGGCTATCATACATGGAGCGGAGTGGGCGTGACCATCCTTTGAGTAGGGGGTCAGCAGGCACAGCTGGAGCACCAGACAAGCATACCAGAGCCTTAGTGGGCCAGCCATGATAACGCGCGCTGCACACACCGCTGGACGGCTTTACTTTGATCTTGGGCATTGGAAAGGCCAGCTCGATCGCTGGTCAGCAAGAGGCCCAGGAGTGGGGCAGGTGGCGTCTGTGTGTGTGCTGTGATACAAGTGCTGCGTGTGCGCGGATCCAGGCGGATCAGACCCACGTGTGCTATGGCGCTAGATAGGCGATGCCGATTACGACAGACATGGTGGCATTGAGAACCGTGCAGTGCATCTGCTTTTGGCCAGCCAGCCAGCCAGCCAGCCAGCCAGCCAGCCAGCCAGCCAGCCAGTGCAATGCAGGCACGGAAGTTCCGTATGTCACCGGTGTGTAACATCAACATCGAAACCCGCCATGGCCCAAAAGATCAACGTCAAGCCCCCTAATGGCCTAACAAAATGGCATGGCTAAAAGGCTGTGACAATGGAAGACCCAGGGGAAGCGGCGGAGCTGGCGGGGTGAGTGGCTGTGGCGTGGGTGGCTGCGGGCGTGGCCACACGCCCCAATTCCCCATGCGTGCCAGCACCGCAACCTTGTCAGTTGACCTACTCGTGCGGATATTCAAGAATACAAATCGACGTTAAACCCCTCTACGAATGTTTTAAGGAGTTCCGTAACCCTGAGAGTTGAGGAGTGCAACTAGATGATTCTCTCTCGCACGACCAGCGTTGCGCGTGAGCGCAGCGCAGCATCTACAAATGTAGCCACTGCAGTTCCTAATAGGCCCGTTTTGCATCATTTTGCTTCCGGCCCAGCCATTGCTAAACTTGCGCTGGGCACAACTGGCGCTGGCGCCGGCCACGGGCGCCGCGTACTTGCTGGCGTCGCGAGCAAGGACCTAACTAGCGAGGCTGAGAAGTTCGTGGCCACGCTGGAGGCTGCTGAGACTGAGGATGAGGATGCGGTCTTGGACGCACGCGAGCTGGCGCAGCTGCGCGGCCAGCTGCAAGCCCTGCGCGACGAGGTCGGTGGGACGCAAAGTCGCAGCGCCGCACGGTTTCGGGGGCTCGTTCGCAGCGCAAATCTGCGCGCGGGCGTCCGTCGCGGCAGTGCAACACCCATACATGGGAAACGCACGCGACCCTGCTTCCGCCGCCGAGACGCGACGCAACCTTGTCGCCATCTCGTTCCTCCTCCGCCCATCGCCGCTCCAAATTGTAACGAAGCCCTTTGTACCCTTGACGTCACCACCACTGAATCCAACTCGCAGGAGGCCCGGCTCACCTCCGCCATCGACACGCTGTACGACGGCGTGTTTGCGGGCGTGGGCGCGGATGTGCCGGTGCTGGACGCGGAAGGGGCGGAGGCCACCGGGGGCAGCGGCGCCACGCAGCGGCCCATGGAGCTAGCAGCAGAAGCCTCTGCTGCTACAGCTGCTACTGCTGCTGCTGCTGCTGCTGATACAGACGCGGCCGCTGCTGCGGAGGCGGCGGAGCAGCAGCAGACGGAGCGGATGGTGTTGTCGGCGCCGGTGAGGGAGGCGGCCTTTGCGCTGCTCGGCCGCGACCGCCCGGCGGCGGCAACGGCCCTGATGGCGGCGGCGGAGGTGGCGCGCGGCGCGGCGGCGTGGCAGGCGTTCCAGTCGCAGGTGTGTGCTGCTGCATTCGGGCATGCATTGCACAGGGCTGAGCTGCTGCTGCTGCTGCTGCTGCTGCTGCTGCTTCGCTGCTGAGGGTCCAAGGCTTTGTCGGGTTCGGCATCGTGGGTTGTCGGGTTTAGGGCGGAGGTCGGAGGGACATGGCGTGGCGGTGACCGACACGGCCTAGGCCGCCCGCGCAGTGAGGGGAGGAGGGCAGGATGGGAGGGGAGCAGCTGCGGACAGCAGAAAAATCCTGACTAAGGTCGCGAGCACGCACGGACTCAGAGACACCGCGGCCGGCAAGGGCAAGCCAAGCAGCAGGTACCATGCAAGCGACGTGTGGCTGTGGCTAGTGGCTAATGGCTACCACGCGCCCTGCCGCCCGGCGCTCTCGAACAAACGGCTCTCGAACAACTTCGCCTCATTACGACTCCCAACCTTCTTGTACTAAATCGTTGCAGGCGCGCAACCTTAAGCTGCAGCGCAGCCGCGTGTCCAAGGAGGCGGACGAGGTGGAGGCCGCGCTGGGGCAGGCGGAGAGAGCCGCCGCCATGCGCCGAGCCGCCGCCGCCATGGCCAGCACCGCAACGACAACGGGCGTGGCGGGCCGCGGTGCGGCGGTGCCGTTGGCGCCGGCCGGCGGCATGCGGGCGGCGGCGGGCGGGCGGGCGGGCAGCGGCGGCCCGAAGCGGGAGGTTCGCATCGTGTTGGTGTCGGGATTCGAATCCTTCAACGTGGGGCTGTACAAGTGAGTGCCGGGTCGCCGAGTCGCCGAGTTGCGCGGATCGTGGTAAAAGCAGGGATTGCTGGTTTGGTTTGGGGTGAGGTGGCGCAGTGCGCAGTGCTCCAAGCGAGCGACTGGCAGCAGCTTTACTGAGCCGGAGGTTGATTCTGTTGCGGCGTGCCGTGTGTGGCCGCGGCCGATGATCCTTTGCCCATTAAACGTGGACTGGCAAACGCTAATGTGTCGGACACACAGACAACACGTGGTTCACACACGTGTGACCGCGCGACGCGCGACGGACGCATTTGCCCCCATGCATTGCATGCCAAGTCTGCGTTTCCCTAGCTCGTGTTTATTAAAACACATGTGAACACACGCAACAATAACAACAACAACAGGGACGCTGCGGAGCTGCTGAAGCGCTCCATGCCCAACGTCACCCTCCAGGTGGGAGCATGTGGGAATGCGGGTTGACGGCTGTGTGTGGGGTGGGGTGGGGTGGGGGGGGGGGCACACGCATTAAGATTTCGGGAGCGGGGTTGCGGCAGCTAGCTGCGTCAATGCGCGTGTGTAGTGTATAACGCGTTGTACGATAGTGCGCCATGTGCACAGCAGGCGGATCCAATCTGCGTAATGTCAGTAACTTTCTTTCCAATCACTTTGCCACCCAATACCGCAACACACGACCCTCTATCTCTCACACACATCCCCCCCCCACACACATATGCACTACTGCTCTACGTCTGTATGTCTCTCCCTCATCGTGGCCGCCGCATTCAGGTGTTCTCCGACCGCGACATTGCCTCGGAGTCATCCCGGGCCCGCCTGGAGGCCGCGCTGGCCCGGGCCGACATCTTCTTCGGGTCGCTGCTGTTTGACTACGACCAGGTGCGTATTTGACTGTGTGTGTGTTGGTAAACGGAAACGTGTGTGTGTGTGTGTGTGTGTGTTAGAGATCACAAGGGGAAAAGAAGCAAAGCAAAGACCGTGTGTGCAATGCAATGTGTGTGTGTGTGTGTGTGTGTGTGTGTGTGTGTGTGTGTGTGTGTGTGTGCGTGTGCGTGTGCGCTTGTATGTTGACACGCGTGCCTGGTGATGAGCGGGGACGGTGGTGGTGGCCCTTGGCTGCTGTTTGGCTGCGACACCAGTCGTTCGCGTGTGCGTGTGTAAGTTGGTGGTGGTTCGTTGTGGTGCTGGGGGTCCCTGGTGGAAGGCGGTGGGGTGGGGTGGGGTGGGGGAGGCTGGGGGCTGCTGTGTTGTATGGAAACAGCGTACGCCCCCTCCCGCCCCGCCCCGTCCCGCCCCGTCCCCCCCCCCCCGACGCTCTGTCAGCATCCCGCGGGCCTCCTCACATCGGCGCCCCTCCCCCTGTCGTCTGTTTACATCTCCCCCGTCATTAATTTAATATGCATGGAACCCCCTCCCACCCCTTTTGCCAACCTTTTTTCACCAGGTGGAGTGGCTGCGTGCCCGACTGGCGCGGGTGCCCGTGCGGCTGGTGTTCGAGTCCGCCCTGGAGCTCATGAGCTGCAACAAGGTGGGAGGTGGCGCACGTGGGCGGGTGGTTGGGCGGGTGGTTGGGCGGGTGGTTGGGCGGGTGGTTGCATCTTTCCGCATGTGTGGCTTCCAAGTGTATCCCAGTGATGCTTTGCGGGCTACAAAATCATTGTAAGTATCACGAACTCATATTAATATAACATTAATTACTCAAGTGTGGCGTACGACGTCGTCCGCCTGCAGGTCGGCTCCTTCATGATGGGCGGCGGCGGTGGGGGACCGCCCGGCAAGGCGCCGGGGCCGCCGCCCGCGGTGAAGAAGGTCCTGTCCATGTTCGGAAGCGGCCGGGAGGAGGACAAGATGGTGGGTTGGGGTGGGTGGGTGGGAGGAGGACAAGATGGTGGGTTGGGGTGGGTTAGGGTGGGTGGGAGGAGGACAAGATGGTGGGTGTGGGTGGGTTAGGGTGGGAGGAGGACAAGATGGTGGGTTGGGGTGGGTTGGGGTGGGTGGGTTAGGATGGCTGGGTGGGTTAGGGTGGGTGGGTTAGGGCGGGTGCAGGTGGGTGGGTTAGGGTGGGTTGGGGTGGGTGGGAGGAGGACAAGATGGTGGGTTGGGGTGGGTGGGTGGGTTAGGGTGGGAGGAGGACAAGATGGTGGGTTGGGGTGGGTTAGGGTGGGTGGGTTAGGGTGGGTGGGAGGAGGACAAGATGGTGGGTTGGGGTGGGTTAGGGTGGGTGGGAGGAGGACAAGATGGTGGGTTGGGGTGGGTTAGGGTGGGTGGGAGGAGGACAAGATGGTGGGTTGGGGTGGGTTAGGGTGGGTGGGAGGAGGACAAGATGGTGGGTTGGGGTGGGTTAGGGTGGGTGGGAGGAGGACAAGATGGTGGGTTGGGGTGGGTTAGGGTGGGTGGGAGGAGGACAAGATGGTGGGTTGGGGTGGGTTAGGGTGGGTGGGAGGAGGACAAGATGGTGGGTTGGGGTGGGTGGGTGGGAGGAGGACAAGATGGTGGGTTGGGGTGGGTTGGGGTGGGTTAGGGTGGGTTAGGGTGGGTGGGTGGGTGGGTGGGAGGAGGACAAGATGGTGGGTGTGGGTGGGTGGGTGGGAGGAGGACAAGATGGTGGGTGTGGGTGGGTGGGTGGGAGGAGGACAAGATGGTGGGTGTGGGTGGGTTAGGGTGGGTTAGGGTGGGTGGGAGGAGGACAAGATGGTGGGTGTGGGTGGGTGGGTGGGAGGAGGACAAGATGGTGGGTTGGGGTGGGTGGGTGTGGAGGAGGACAAGATGGTGGGTGTGGGTGGGTGGGTGGGTGGGTGTGGAGGAGGACAAGATGGTGGGTTGGGGTGGGTGGGTTAGGGTGGGAGGAGGACAAGATGGTGGGTTGGGGTGGGTTAGGGTGGGTGGGAGGAGGACAAGATGGTGGGTTGGGGTGGGTTAGGGTGGGTGGGAGGAGGACAAGATGGTGGGTTGGGGTGGGTGGGTGGGAGGAGGACAAGATGGTGGGTTGGGGTGGGTTGGGGTGGGTTAGGGTGGGTTAGGGTGGGTGGGTGGGTGGGTGGGAGGAGGACAAGATGGTGGGTGTGGGTGGGTGGGTGGGAGGAGGACAAGATGGTGGGTGTGGGTGGGTGGGTGGGAGGAGGACAAGATGGTGGGTGTGGGTGGGTTAGGGTGGGTTAGGGTGGGTGGGAGGAGGACAAGATGGTGGGTGTGGGTGGGTGGGTGGGAGGAGGACAAGATGGTGGGTTGGGGTGGGTGGGTGTGGAGGAGGACAAGATGGTGGGTGTGGGTGGGTGGGTGGGTGGGTGTGGAGGAGGACAAGATGGTGGGTTGGGGTGGGTGGGTTAGGGTGGGAGGAGGACAAGATGGTGGGTTGGGGTGGGTGGGTGCAGGTGGGTGGGTGGGTGGGAGGAGGACAAGATGGTGGGTTGGGGTGGGTTAGGGTGGGAGGAGGACAAGATGGTGGGTGTGGGTGGGTGGGTGGGTGTGGAGGTTTAGGAATGGGGACCGGCTGGGGGGGGGAGCGCAGATGGGCGCAGGTGAGCACAGGTGGGCGCAGGAGGAGTGTGTTAGGAAAGCACAAGGAGAGGAAGGGTCGACACCGTGCGGAGGAGGAGTGTGTGTGTGTGTGTGTGTACGAGGTCAACAACCACACCCCACACGCAGGTGGGTTACCTGTCCTTCCTGAAACTGGGTCCCAAGCTGCTCAAGTGGGTGCCCGGCCAGAAGGCAGCGGACCTGCGCGCCTGGCTCACCGCCTACGCCTACTGGAACCAGGTGGGGCCGGTGCGGGGGCAGTGCGTGCGTGCGTGCCTGCGTGCGTGCGTGCGCGTGACAGGATGAGATGGTGGATGAAGAGGAGGGAGCGGGATTCTGAGAGTGCGTGGAATTCTGTGAGTGGGGCTGGGGCTTGCAAGGGAGTTGGCGGCGGCCGTCGGGCGGGGCTGGGGCTGGGGCTTGCACCCACCGCTCGGAGCGTTACTCAATAACCGCAACGGATTACCCTTAAAAAGCCCCCTCTTAACCTCCCATCCCATCACTCCTCCAACATAGGGCGGCAGCTCTAATGTGGTTGCCATGTTCAGCTATCTGGTGGAGACTCTGATGGAGCCCACCGGTGGGTGGGTGGCTGGGTGGCTGGGTGGGTGGGTGGGCGGGCGCTAGAGCTGGGTGGGTGACAGGGTGTGCGAATGCTCCTGCCAGGAAGTGTGTGGCTGCAGGTCATTGTTGTTTGAACCACCCGGAGCCGCCACGCACCACGCTACCCCTTGTTGTTATCATTTCCTCCACCTCATCCAAACCACCTTCAAATCCTCCATATCCTCCGCCATGTACGGCGGCGTGCTAGTGACGCCACGCGCGTGCGCCTGCAGGCTACGTGCCGCCGCCGGTGGTGGAGACGCCGGCGCTGGGCTGCCTACACCCGGGCGCTCCGGGCCGCTTCTTTGACTCCCCCGCCGAGTACATGAAGTGGTATGCCAAGTGAGTACGTACTTTTAGTTGTTTGCTTTTGCGATGTTTGTTGGTTGCGGTGTTTGATTGTTTGTTGTGGTCTTTGCTGCGAGGTTTGTTTGTTACGGTCTCTTCGACACACTAATCGTAGCCACAAACGACGTCTTGTTGGGTTCCAACGAACGCTAGCCCTTCTTCATCACTACTTCAGGAGTTCCGCTGATGTGCCCTCGTTCATCCCCCTCTCCTCTCCACTACACCTCCATCCCACAATCACTCGCCCACACTCACTCTCTCACACTTCCCGCAGGGAGGGCCCGCTGCGCGGCACCGACGCCCCGGTGGTTGGCGTGCTGCTGTACCGCAAGCACGTGATCACGGAGCAGCCGTACATCCCCCAGCTGATCAGCCAGATGGAGGCGGAGGGGCTGCTGCCGGTGCCCATCTTCATCAATGGCGTGGAGGCGCACACCGTGGTGCGTGTGTGCGTGTGTGTGTGTGTGTGTGTGTGTGTGTGTGTAGCAACGGGTTTACAGGCGGCCTGACGAGTCTCGTGATCGAGTACTCGGGACAGCCAGCGACAGCGAGGCATTTAGGCCACACGCTGCCGCTATCACGCGTCTCCCCTGCCCAGAGCGCAGCCAAGCTCCGGAGTCCACCGGGGGGACGCTCCAACCAACCTGGACCACGCCAGTAGCCTCAGAAGGGTTACTGCTGGTACTACAACGCAGGGCCCAGCGGGCTCACAAAGCTCTAGGCTGAAGGGCCAACACCGCAGCAACACGCGCACCGGACAGACGTCACACCGCACGCGACAGCACAGCGACAGGTGGCTACGGGGCTGAGTCCAGCGACCCCGCAGCCTTTCACAGCCTCGACAGCTACCTAACCAGCATTCGACGCCAGGGCAGAGTACGCCAAAGGGCAGCCACAAACGCGTCTGACTACTAGGCCGGTCTTGGCCGAAAAACGTGTGTGTGTGTAACAACGGGTTTACAGGCGGCCTGACGAGTCTCGTGATCGAGTACTCGTGTGTGTGTGTGCGTGTGTGTGTCCGGGTGTTGGGTCGGGTCACAAGGGGGGAGGGGTTGGCCGAGGGGTTTTAGACGCGCCGGTGGAGGTTGCCAGGGGGCTCCGGGCCACTGCTGTCATGTGTACAGCTGTGCACGGGGTGCGTGTGTCCTGCACGTCCTGCAGCAGTTATGGCCGACAGACAAAAGCGGCACAAACACGTGTCCCCCATGCAAGCCCCCCTCCTCGATCTTTTTGCATTGGGTATGGTTTGTTGGACCGGTAATTACAACCCCCTCCCGCCCACCCACCCACCCGTTGCCTTCTGTGTCGCAACGTCTGTCTACATCTCCCCCGTCATTAATTTAACATGCATGGAACCCACCCACCCACTTCGACTCGTGCCCTCAACCCCCCCCCCCCCGGCATGGACAGGTCCGCGACCTGCTCACCTCCATCCACGAGCAGGAGCTGCTGGCCCGCGGCGAGACCGGCGCCATCAGCCCCACCCTGAAGCGCGACGCGGTCAAGGTGTGGCACGTGTGTGCGTGTGTGCGTGTGTGCGTCGGCGTGTGTCCCTCTGCGTGTGCCTGCGTGTCGTGTGGGCACGTTGCATGGGTACGGGTGCCGGTGTGTTTGAAAACTCACGAGAAAGGGATATGGTGCGCAGACTTTGCGTGCCGTGTGTGTGTGTGCCGCGCGCGGGTGGACGCGAGGTCTTGTGAAAGCCACAGCCGCATGCCACAGCCGCACCCGCCGCGCCAATCAGCCACTGCTGGGCCTTTTGCCTATCCCACCCGCCACACCCACACCCACACCCACATGCGGAACACAAAGGCATGCACAACAATCGATCAGCCGTGCCGCCACTTGAAACCACTCGCCCAATCCTGCCTTGTGCGCAACACGCCCACACACGCCGCACGCTCACACACGCCGCCCACACGCCGCCCACACACGCCCACACACGCCGCACAAACACCCGCCCATACACGCCGCCCACACGCCCGCACCCGCCCAGGTGGACGCGGTGGTGAGCACCATCGGCTTCCCGCTGGTGGGCGGCCCGGCGGGGACCATGGAGGGCGGCCGGCAGGCGGAGGTGGCCAAGGTGTGGTGCGTGCGTGGCTGAGAGGGGGCTGGGGGGGTTGGTTGGTGCAGCGGGGGGGGGTTGTGGTTACCAGCCCAAAGTAAACCAATCTAAAGGAAGCGGAGTTAAGTAATGCAGTTAAGGCGATACAACAGGCGGGGGGGGGGGTTACCGGGGTGGGGACAGGTGTCAGGTGGGTGCGGTTGCGGTGCTTTGGGGAAAGAAGGGCAGGGGGGGGTTGCTGGGGTAGTGGAGCGGAGTGGTGCTCGGCGCGGCGCAGAGATGCATGGAATATCCTGATCGGACCTGCATCTGCGTCACGGCATCGACTTCACTCCTCACTCACGCCGCTGCCGCTGCTCACGCTGCTCACGCTGCCCGCTCCATGCGTGGCGTGTGCCTCCTCCATGCATGCAACCCTGCCGGTTCGAAGCCCCCTGCCGCCCGGACCCCCACCCACCCACAGGCCATCCTTGCCGCCAAGGACGTGCCTTACACGGTGGCGGCGCCGCTGCTCATTCAGGACATGGAGAGCTGGAGCCGCGATGGCGTGGCGGGTGAGGAGGGGAGGGGAGGATGAAAGGGAGGTAGGGGGGGCGAGGGGGAGGGGGAGGGGGAGGGAGGAGGGGGAGGGCGAGGGGGGAGGGGGAGGAGGAAGGGAAAAGGAACGAGGAATGCCTTGATGAAACGAAAACTGAAAAAACGGCGACACGTCAGGGCTCCTTTCGGATCCCGACCTCACCCTTACCTTCAACTTCACCTCCACCCTACCACCATTCCTCCACCCCATTACCCCATTAGCGCGCCCGCCGCTAGCTTCCATTCGCAGGGCAGTTTGCTTTTTACTCAGCGGGGAATGGTTGACCACCGCCCCTGGTTGGCTTGCGTTTGGGTTCTGGAATGAACCCCCCCAATCTGGTCCACTTCTCCACCACTCTGGGAAAACAGGCGTCACGGGAAAATCCCAAATTACGGGAAGGGGGGGGGGGTGGACTTCACGGGAAGGGGGGGTGGACTTCACGGGAACGGTTTTCCCGGAAAACGGCCACCACCACGAGCACGCCATGAGGATAAGACTGCGTGATTTGTGCCTCCAATTGTGCCTCCATAAACGCTGTCTTAGTATATAGTAATCAGGCCAGGTACTATCACTTTCGACTGAACCCGACCACCCCTCCACCCCTCCACCCCTCCACCAACCCCTCGTGCCCACCCCTCCACCCTCCACCACACGCCACCACACACACACACACACACACACAGGCCTGCAGTCGGTGGTGCTCTACTCGCTGCCGGAGCTGGACGGCGCAGTGGACACCGTGCCCCTGGGCGGCCTGGTGGGCGACGACATCTACCTGGTGGGTTGGTGGTCGAGGTGTCTGAGGTGGTTGGCGGTTATTGATTGGCGGTTGGCGGTTGAGGTGGTGTTGGCAGTTGCTGTGGTTTATGGCGGAGGAGGGAGGGCCCTTGGACGCCAGTTGCGCGCACGCGCACGCGCGCGCACACACACACACACACACACACACGCCTGCCTGTGACGAGAAATGAGAGCGCGTAGGATGGGAGAGTTGGAGATGGATGAGGAGGGGGAATGCGTTGCCCTCGCTTTGCCCGCTGCGCTTGCCCAGCGGAGAGGATGAAGCTCACGGCCCTTGCGCATGCATGCCCGCTGCCACGCCACGCCACGCCGCGCCACGCCACGCCACGCCACGCCACGCCACGCCACGCCACGCCACGCCCCACACAGGTCCCAGAGCGCGTCAAGAAGCTGGCGGGGCGGCTCAAGTCGTGGGTGAACTTGCGGCGCAAGCCGGCGCCGCAGCGCAAGGTGCGCCCCGACAGCCGGATGTCATCTTGTGTGGTGGTTGTGGTGGTAGCGGTGGTGGCTGCGACAAGCTCACGAAAGGCTGAGTACAGGCTAAGGGAAGGTGGGCTTCGCATTTGTTGCTGGGCTTCGCATTTGTTGCCGGGCTTCGCATTTGTTGCCGTACGCAACGCCTGCCGGCGCCTTCCTTCATACCCGCCACCCTGGCAGCGGCCCGCTTCTTGCACCTAAACTAGACGCACACACACACACACACACACACACACACACACACACATACGCGCATCCTTGTGCTTTCCTAACACACACACATACGCGCGCGCATGCACACATACAATTGCAGGTGGCGGTCCTGCTGTACGGCTTCCCGCCGGGCGTGGGCGCCACCGGCACCGCCGCGTTGCTCAACGTGCCCAAGAGCCTGGAGGTGGGTGGGGTGGTGGTCAGGGGGTGTATGTGCGGTGTGGGGAGGGGGTGTATGTGCGGTGCGGTGCGGGGAGGGGGTGTATAGGTGGGGGGGTATGTGCGGTGCGGTGCGGTGTGGTGAGGGAGGGAAAGGGGCTTGGCTCCCATGTCGGGTACGAGTGGCTGCGTCGCTAGGGTCAACTCATTCCCATGCCCACCCACCCTACGTGCCCACCCTACCCTACCCTACCCCCTACTCCCCCACGTACCTCACAACAGAACGTGCTGGCGTCGCTGCGCAAGGCCGGCTACAGCCTGGGGCCCGACGTACCCGAGGTGAGGGCGGGGGGGCGGGGGCGGGGGCGGGGGCGGGGCCGCCAGGCATGTTTAATTAATGGGGGGCGGGGGGCACACCGCCGCGTGGTGTGTGACCGTGCGTGCGTGTGGAGGTGCGGCGGATGCGTCACCAACTGCCAAGCTGCCACTTCAACTGATGACAAACCCAAATCATGCCGACTTGCGCGGAATATGTCCATGGAGCTCCTGCTGCGCATCTCGGAAGACCTAAGGTCATTACAATCAACTTTAACTTTCCAACCCTGGCACATAAGAACACAACAAATGGATTCACACAGGACCTGACTGGGCTGGGCGAGGCTCTGGTGACGGCGCTCAAGGCGCAGGAGGACCAGCGGGCCATCAGCCGCGGCCAGCCGGGGATGGCGGCGCTGGGCGGCGGCGCGGCGGCGGCCTGGGGTGCCACCTGCGGCGCGGGCGAGATGAGCCCGCAGCGGCTCAAGGTGGGTGGGGTGGGTTACTGGGCGCAGCAGGGCGCGTGTGGGCACTGGGCGCGTGGGTGCGTGTGGGCGTGTGTGACTGGGCGTGTGGGTGCTTGTGTTTGGGCAGCAGTCAGTGATGCGTGTGAATGTCGGAAGGCTGCGTTAGAGGAGGGCGGGCTGCCTCCTTCGACGTGAGGGCAGGGCTGCCTCCTTCGATGGCTGCTGCTGCTGGGCATGAGGACTGCGGACAGCGACTTGCGGTTTGCTCACCTAGGAGCCCGCCCAACCTACCGCACACCAAGCTCATCGCCCCTTGCGGACCGACCGACCGACCGACCAAACCAACCGAAAACCACGCAACCGACCAAACCAACCGAAAGCCGACTAACCAACCAACCAACCGCCACCCAGGAGCTGCTGACGTACCCGGTGGAGTGGGGCCCCAACGAGTGGGGGCCGCTGCCCTACCTGCCCGACAACGACGTGCTGGTGGGGCGTATGGAGCGGCAGTGGGGCGAGCTGCGGACCTACCGCGGCCTCAACACCTCGGCGCGCGGCATGTTCCAGGTGGGTGGGTGCGTTAGGGTGGGTCAGGGTGGGTTAGGGTGCGTAAGGGTGGGTTAGGGTGGGTTAGGGTGGGTTAGGGTGGGTGGGTAAGGGTGGGTGGGTTAGGGTGGGTTAAGGTGGGTGGGTGCCTGGGTGGGTTAGGGTGGGTGGGTGGGTGGGTGGGTTAGGGTGGGTGTGGGCCGCTGCGTTGTGTGTGTGTGGGCAGGCCGTTGTAGGTAGGCGGGTGTGGGCCGTTGTGGGGTTGACTGCTGATGGCACGTGGGGGCGCTAGGTCGTTCATCTGACTGTCGCGTCCACGCCTGCATAACCAAAGTCTTCCTGCCTCTACCTGCTGCACCTTAAATCGCGCATCGATGCGCCCAGACACACACACACACACCCATACCCATCCCTTGTGAACTCTAACCCATGCCCATAACGCCCATAACCGCGCACCCACCCACCCACACCCACCCACCTACACGCCCGCCCACTCACCCACCCACACCCACCCACCCACCCACCCACCCACCCACCCACCCACCCACCCACCCACCCACACCCACCCACCCACCCACCCACACCCACACCCACCCACCTACACGCCCACCCACCCACCCACCCACCCGCCCACACGCCCGCATACACAGGTCCCGGGCCTTCAGCTGGGCCACGTGTGGGTGGGCGTGCAGCCGCCGCTGGGTATTGAGGGCGACCCCATGCGGCTGCTGTTCCAGCGCGACCTCACGCCGCACCCCCAGTACGCCGCCTTCTACAAGTGGATCCAGCACGTGAGTCGGTCGTGGTGCATTGTACTGCTGTACGTAGGTTGTACTGTACGTTGTGTATGTACATATGTGCTGCGATTACGGAATGTAGTGCAGTAACGTCAGCTAGCTACGTGCGGGCGGAGCGAGTGTACAGAGAACGTACGCGGCGTTTTGTACAAGGGGTTCATACGTATGGGCTGGCGGGCGCTGTACAGTACAGTGTACACTGAACACTGTACTGCTGGACAATCTGTTGATGATCGTCTCCCCTGCCTCGCCACCCGCTTCGCCTCCCCCCTGCTGCACTTCTATATCTAATATATGACGCATGTAACTCCCCCACGATGACGCCTGTGCCACTATCTACTGTTCCTGATTACGCCATCACGTCTTATTATACAATTAGTATGAGCTGATTGTACGGTAAACTCCGCGCCCGCCCGTCCCTTTTCTCACGCACTGCTCTGAACGATCGAAGGACTACGGCGCGGACGTCGTGCTGCACTTCGGCATGCACGGCACCGTGGAGTGGCTGCCGGGCGCGCCGCTGGGCAACAACGGCCTCAGCTGGAGCGACGGTGGGCGGCGCATGCATGGGCGCATGCATGGGTGCATGGGCGCATGCATGCATGGGCGCATGGGCGCATGGGCGCATGGGCGCATGCATGCAGCCGGGTTGATGACCGGTGTTAGATATGTAAATGTATGTAGAGAGGATAAGCTAGGGCTTGAGCGGATGGCGGCTGAGCTGAGGGCTGCTACTGCTGCTGCTGCTGCTGCTGCTGCTGCTGTGGGAGTAGTGCTGCACGTGATGTATGACGTGAATGAACTCATGTACAGCTCATCCGCCGTGCAAAGCAGACATGCAGAGGAAGCACATGCACATGCACATGCACATGCACATGCACATGCATTTTGGCAATAATTCAACCCCCAACCCCGCATCCAAACCTCAACCCCACACAGTGCTGCTGGGAGAGCTGCCCAACGTGTATGTGTACGCCGCCAACAACCCCTCCGAGTCCATTGTGGCCAAGCGGCGCGGCTACGGCACCATCGTCAGCCACAACGTGCCGCCCTATGGCCGCGCGGGTGCGTGAGAGGGAGCACACCTGGATGGGGAGTTGTGAATTGGGGTGGGGTGGGCGGGGACGGGAGGGAAGCGAGGAGGGCAGCGGGGGCGACGGGGAGGGGGCGGAAGGTTGCAAGGAGGTTTTGGCGGAGCAGTGAGGGAGGCGTGAGGAGCCCTGCCTTTGACGACTAGGAGGGCGGCAAGGTGGGCGGCAGGGCCGAATCTCCGTCCGGCCGGCCTGCTGCCTCTGCCCCCCCTCCCGCCCCGCCCTGTCGCAAACATAGCCCGCGTCTCTTCATCAAGCAACCAGCTTGTTCCCAACGTGTTACTGCTTGCAATCCGATGCCTGCTTCCCTTCCAACGCCTGCTTCCCTTCCAACGCACAAAACAACAAAAATAAAACAAATACAACACGCGCCCACAAATGACACACGCCCACACACGAACCCACACCGCAGGCCTGTACAAGCAGCTGGCGTCCCTCAAGGAGACGCTGCAGGAGTACCGCGAGGCGGCGCAGGCGGCACGCAGCCGCGTCGGCGGCGGCGGCGACCACGCCGGCAGCAGCAGCAGCAGTAGCAGCAGCCCCTCGGAGCTGCGCGCCGCGCTGGCGCCGGTGGTGGAGGGGCAGGCGGGGCTGGTGATCGACGGCGTCAAGCTGGCGGGGCTGGAGGTGAGGCAGGGGATGGAGGGCGGGAGGGCGGGAGGGCGGGAGGGCGGGAGGGCGGGAGGGCGGGAGGGCGGGAGGGCGGGAGGGCGGGAGGGCGGGAGGGCGGGAGGGCGGGAGGGCGGGAGGGCGGGAGGGCGGGAGGGCGGGAGGGCGGGAGGGCGAGAGGGCGGGAGGGCGGGAGGGAGGGAGAGGAACGGTCGGACGGGAACTAACGGTGGCCGCGCGCGCTCGCAACCCACAGTAGCAGCTCTCCTGTAGTAGCCTGTAGAGGTGTGTGTGTGGGTGTGTGTGTGTGTTCCACCTGATGCTTCCACGCGCACCTGCACCTGCACCCAATAGAGATTAGGCGTGGGTACGATCCTCCATTTGGGAGGGGGGTTCCATGCATTTGATTTAATGGGGGGCGGAAGACAACATGCATGTGTGCTACAGCAGACCTTGACTTGTGTGTCTGTTGACTCTTGCCGGTCCACCGAACACAAGTCTCGTCTGCGCCCTGCTGGCCTGCGGGTCGGCCCCCCTACCCGGACACGCCTTCTCTCTACCTGCATCGTATTGCGTGCAACCCCCCATCCACCCATCGATCCCTCCTCACAGGCTGACTGCCCGTACACCAACGCCGCGGGGCAGGTAGGCAGCGCCGGCGGCAGGAGGAGCATGCTGCGTGATGCGTGGCGTGTGATGTGATGCGTGACGTGTGGTGTGTGTGTGTGGGGGGGGGCGCGACATACATAGCCCAGGGGCCGATTCGCCCGAGTAGCGTCGGGACGCTTGTCGCCATTACGTTCTCTGATTTCTTGTGCCGTACTTGTGCCGTACTTGTGGTGTTGCAGGTGGTGCCGCTTCCCTCGCCGCCCGCGGCGCCCGCCGCGGCCGCGGACGGCGCCACCGCCGGCACTGAAGGCGGCGGCGGCAGCGCGCACGCCGCCTCCTCTCATCATGCGGCGGCGCCCTCCTGGGCTGGCCTGGTGGACCCTCTGGAGTTCGACGCCTACACCACCCGCCTGTACGCATACCTGCAGGTGGGTGGGTGGGGTGGTGGGTGGTGGTGGTGGAGGTTAGAGGGGTGGACACGGGAGCGCGGTTTTGGCGGAGCGTTGGGTTCGAGCGGTCGTTGCCGCAGCTTGTTTCTGTGTCTGAACCCTATCATCACGAACCGCACGTGGCGTCGCGCTCCACCACCTCGCCCCACACCGTCGTGTTCACAACCGCCCATGCCACGGAAAGACGGTTCGCACTCTTTCCCTCGCTCACACTTCTGGCACCCTCCCTCACATTTCTGGCACCCTCGCTCACACTTCTGGCACGCCACGCTCCGGCTGGCTCTTCCTCTTGCTCTCTCTCCTGACACACACTCCTGGCACCCGCTCTTGGATGGCACCCACACTCCGGCGACGACGCGCACGCACGCACGCACGCAGCTGCTGGAGGGGCGGTTGTTCAGCGAGGGCCTGCATGTGCTGGGCGCGCCACCCGCACCGCCCCAGGTAATGATGTATTGCTGTAGTGCATTCGCCTTTGCAGTTTGCCTTTGCTGGATCAAATCGCTTTGCTTACTCTCCGCTTGTGAAGAACAACGTTTGAATGGTGAAGATTCGTGGCCTGTCACTTGTCAGGAAAGCCCTCTCCTACTACGTCACCGCCGCCGTGCCACACAGAAACACACATACACACAGTTTCTGTCCCTTGTCTTTCAAATGTCCTCTCCCTTGTGAACTCTTAACACACACACAGCTGCTTCAATACCTGGAAGCTTACTTTGGGCCGGGCCTGCCCAAGGCCGCGGTGGAGGCGGTGGCGGGTGAGAGCGGGCGAGGCGGTGTGGTGTGTCGCGTGGGTGGTGCCTGCAGTTTATTATGTGTGTGCGAGTCATGTGAGCGAGGCGGCGTCCACGCTGCGGGCGCCGTTTGGTTAGCTGCCAGGAAATCGTGCGGTGGAGAAAACGGCGCTTTTTTGATGTGGAATGACTCTCTCTCTCTCATGTCCCATGTGCTTGTGCTTGTGCGCAGCGAGCGGCGAGGCGGGCGCGGCATCCGTTCGCGCCAGGCTCGACCGGCTGCTGGAGGAGGAGGTGCGTGCGGGTGTCGGTAAAGAGTTGCTCACAGTTCTAGACAAAGACAATTATATCCTGGGCCTCATGACAACGACAATTATATCCTGACCTCATGACTCATGACAACACCAGGCGGGCCTCCCCCTTCTACGTCTACCTTGTCATTAAATACACATGCATGGCACCCCCCCTTCCTGCAACAATGCACCGCCACGCACCCACGCACAGACCGGCAACTCGCCTTTTGAGGCGGCACTGGCAATGGCGCCACAGCCCGGCAGCGCCCCTGCTGCCAAGCCCACTCAGGAGGAGCTTTCAGAGCGGCTGGACGTGAGTACGGGGTGGAGCCATGTCCGTAGACCTGTGGATGCACACTTGCACTGTGGATGCATTTGCACGGATTGCAGGAGCTGATTGCACCCGATTGCGCGCGCTAAACATGTCAATACCTGGATTATTCATTCATGCTGTCCAAATGCTGGGGTGGCGCATGGCCTGCAACGCGAGTGCACGTGCATGTATGCATGTGTGCATGTGTGCATGTGCAGGAGGCCGTGAAGATCAGGTCGCTTCTCATGAAGAACACACAGGTAGGTGCGAGGGAAGGGCGGGGCAGGGAAGAGACAGGGAAGAGAGAGGAAGGTGAGGACAGGACGGGAAGCAAGGGGATTGTGAAACTCGCACGATCCTGGCCCGCGTTCGTAGCCCTGAGCCCACGGGTCGGCTTGCCGCCACACCACTCCTCGTCCCTCCTCCTGCTTTCACTGCGACGCCTCTTGACCCACAACCCCTCTTAACCCAACCACTGCCACCACCACCACCACCACCACCAACCATCACCAGGAGCTGGAGGGGCTGCTCAAGGGCCTGGGTGGTGGCTACGTGCTGCCGGAGGCGGGCGGCGACCTGCTGAGGGACGGCTCGGGCGTGCTACCCACGGGTGAGGTGGGGAATGGGAGATGGGGAGTTGAGAGGGAGGGAGAGAAAGAGAGGCCGGGCGGAAAGAGGGCTGGGTGCCCACGGGTGAGGTGGGGAATGGGAGATGGCTGGGGGTTTGAGAGGGGGAGCGAGCGAGGCCGGGTGGGGAGAGGGCTGGCTGGCTATTGGGCAAGGAAGCGGAAGGAAGAGGGCGCAGGCAGACGAGGGCGAAGGGGAGAGAGCGCCGGCTGGTGCTGCTGGTGCTGTTGGGCACAAGGGCTGGGAGCAGGCCATTCGTTTGGGCGGCCCTCTATCTGGCACACAGCCCTCCGACCAGCCACACATCTCGTTGCCGCCTGTGCCCCATGGCGCATGCCGCCGCACGAGCGACCTGTCGCGCACACACGCCAAACGCGACCCTTTCCCTTTGTACTTGTTTAACACACGCCAAACGCAGTAGCGCGCCTCCTGCCCTGCGGCCACACACGTCCTCACACACGCACACACGTACTCCCACACGTACGCACGCACGCAGGCCGCAATATTCCGGTCGCGTCGCAGTTGTCCCGCACGCACACGCCTGTCATTCGCTCCCTCCCTTGTGTAATATCTCTGTTTCTAATAAAACAGGTCGCAACATCCACGCGCTGGACCCCTACCGCATGCCCTCTCCCGCCGCCATGGCGCGCGGCGCTGCCGTGGCGGCCGCCATCCTGCAGCAGCACCAGCAGGCCGCCGCCGCCGCCGCCGGCAACGACGACGCCAGCGCCACGTGGCCGGAGACGTGCGCCGTCAACCTGTGGGGCCTGGATTCAATTAAGAGCAAGGTATGGCTGCTGCTGCTGCGGCTGCTTTAGCGGCTGCGGCTGCGGCAGCGGTGGAACTAATGAGGGGATGAGGGCGGTGGAATGGTTACGACAGGGTGGGGATAGCGGCGGGGGGCATGAAGAGGGGGGGGAGAGGCTGTGTGCAACCACCTCCCGCTCACTCCCTCTCCTCCGCACTGACGCCACCAACCCACTCCTTCCACACGTGTATGTGTGTGTGTGTGCAGGGCGAGAGCGTGGGTGTGGTGCTGGCGCTGGTGGGGGCGGTGCCGGTGCGCGAGGGCACGGGGCGTGTGGCGCGCTTCGAGCTACTGCCGCTGGAGGAGCTGGGTGAGTGGCAGCGGCTGCGTGCGTGTGGGGAGAGGAAGTGAGGAGTGGGCGCGGGGCGAGCGCGGAGGTGCAGTCCAGATGTGCAGGGGTGCAGGGGATGATATGGGGGGGACAATTTGCAAGTCCCTCCTCGCCACCCCCACCCCCTTGTTGTTCATTACCACAACACTACCCACACAAGAACGCCAACAATGATGCCAAGCCGTCAAAGCCCACTCGCGCGCGCGCACACACCACACACCATGTAAACCGTAGTTACACACACACAGCCACACACACACACACACACACACACAGAATTTAGGGACCAGCAGGGTTGGGAAGGGTTGGGAGGGTCAAGGGGAGTGTGCGCCAGGGTTTCAGGTCAACGGAGCTGAGGGTGGGTTGGGTGCCGGAGCACCCCGGGCGTTTCTCGGCCAAGACCGGCCTGGTGGTCTGACGCGTTTGTGGCTGCCCTTTGGCATAGTCTGCCCTGGCGTCGAGTGCTGGTTAGGTTGTTGTCGAGGCTGTGAAAGGCTGCGGGGTCGCTGGACTCAGCCCCGTACCCACCTGTCGCTGTGCTGTTGCGTGCGGTGTGTCGTCTGTCCGATGCTCGTGCTGCTGCGGTGCTGGCCCTCCAGCCTAGAGCTTTGTGAGCCCGCTGGGCCCTGCGTTGTAGTACCAGCAGTAACCCTCCTGAGGTTACTGGCGTGGTCCAGGTTGGTTGGAGCGTCCCCCCGGTGGACTCCAGAGCTTGGCTGCGCTCTGGGCAGGGGAGACGCGTGATAGCGGCAGCGTGTGGCCTAAATGCCTCGCTGTCGCTGGCTGTCCCGAGTACTCGCTCACGAGACTCGTCAGGCCGCCTGTAAACCCGTTGTTACACAGCCACACACACACGCACGCACACACACACACACACACACACACACACACACACACACACACACACACACACACCATATAAACCGTAGTTACACACACACGTCTTTCATAGTACTCTTCCTTGTGATCTCTAACACACACACACAGGCCGGCCGCGCATCGACGTGCTGTGCAACATGAGCGGCATCTTCCGCGACTCCTTCCAAAACGTGGTGGAGCTGCTGGATGACCTGTTCGCGCGGTACGTCAAAGTGTGTGTTAGAGATCACAAGGGTTAAAATGTGTGTGTGTGTGTGTGCGTGTGTGTGTGTGTGTGTGCGTGTGTGTGTGTGTGTGTGTGTGTGTAACTACGGTTTACTACGGTGGCCCCTCTGCGGGTGTACGGCATGTGTTTCACACGCCCCCCTCCCACCGTCACCATCATGCGCCCGCCGCCCGCCCGCCGCCTCTCCCACCGTCACCGTCACCATCACCACACCGCTCTGCATCTATCTCCGTCTGTCCACCTGCAGCGCCGCCGCCGCCGACGAGCCGGACGACATGAACTTCATCGCCAAGCACGCACGCGCCATGCAGAAGCAGGTGGGATTGGGGGGGCCGAGGCGTGGGGTGGGCGAGGCGTGGGGGGGCCGAGGCGTGGGGTGGGCGAGGCGTTGGCTGTGTGAATGGTGATTTTGGAGGGTTGGAAATGGTGGATGGTGAAATCTTTTTCAGATCAGTCGCCCGTCCTCCGCCAAACCCACCTCACCCCCTCCCCTGCCAGGGCCTGTCCGCCACCACCGCGCGCCTGTTCTCCAACCCCGCCGGCGACTACGGATCCATGGTCAACGAGCGAGTGGGGCAGGGCAGGTGCGTGGGTGGTGTGTGTGTGTGTGCGTGTGTGTGTGTGTGTGTGTGTGTGTGTGTTTGGGGGCGTGTGAGTGTGTGCATGTGTGTGTGCGTGCGTGGTTCGCGGTTGGGAGAGACGACCGCGCCTTTGGGCTTGCCGGGACACCCCCCCACACACACACACTTTAGCTACTTTAGCTGCACATTCCTGCTTTACCCACCCTGTTATCCTTGCCCCCACGGCCGCTTTGGCTCCTGGGACACACCACCCTCCTGTACCTGTTCTACCAGCCACTTCGCCACATATCCGTGCAACGCTCCCCCATATGCATTGGATTTGGTTTAGTTTGGGCTGGTAACCACAACCCCCCCGCCGGCCGCCGCTTCGTTCGCGGCTTCGTCCCGCGGCCTCCAACCAACCAACCTCCTGACGCCCGCCCCACCCCGCCCCACCCCGTCTGTTCTACATCTACCTCGTCGTCAATTAAATATGTATGGCAGCCCCTCCCCACCCCCACGTCGTTTCGCTTTTGGTTTCTGGAATGAACCCCCCACAACCCATCCCCCACTCCACCCTGGTGTGTCCGCCCATGCAGCTGGGCCAACGGTGACGAGCTGGGCGACACGTGGGCGGCGCGCAACGCCTTCAGCTACGGCCGCGGCAAGGAGCGCGGCACCGCGCGCCCCGAGGTGCTGCAGGTGCGGGCGTTGGCGTGGGAGCATGTGGGCGTGGGAGCATGTGGGCGTGGGCGTGCGGGCGTGGGCGTGGGCGTGGGCGCGGGCGTGGGAGCGTGGGAGCGTGGGCGCGTGTGGGTACGTGTGGCGGGGCATGTGGCCGATGTCGCCTGACGTGGTTTGTTTGTGCCTGGTCAGGTAAGGGTGCGGAGGTAGGGTTGCGCGAATGCGTCCATGCGTGTGTCTGTGCGGCCGCCTGCGCCGCCACGTGCTCACCCGGGCCACCCCATGCGGCTGCCCCCTGGGTGCTCGCGCTGCCGCCCCCCCCCTGCGGCTGCGCCGCCACGTACGCATGCGCTGCCCCCCACCATCTGCCTGCCTGTACCGTGCGCGCCGTACGCGCCGTACGCAGGCGTTGCTCAAGACCACCGACCGCATCGTGCAGCAGATCGACAGCGTCGAGTACGGCCTGACCGACATCCAGGTAGGCGTGTGTGTGTGTGTGTGTGTGTTAGAGGTCACAAGGGAGAGAACTAAACGAAAGACTGGTGTGCTTGGGGGGGGGCGACGTGCGTGGCGTGTGGTGTGTGAAAGGCGCGTTGAGGGACGGGCAGCAGCAGCGGCAGCAGCAGCGCAGCAGCAGCGGCAGCAGCAGCAGCAGCGGGCGGGCGGGTGGGCAGCAGCTAGCTGGCGTGGCACCAAATCTCGGGGGCACATCGCTCGGGATCTTGCTCTCATGGTCGTTGTCCCTAACAGACACGCCCGCACCCTGCCTCGCCTCTCTGTCTCCCCGCCCCCCACCCCAGGAGTACTACGCAAACACGGGCGCGCTCAAACGCGCCGCCGAGGTGGCCAAGGGCGACGGCGCGGGCGGCAAACGTGTGCGCGTGGGCTGCTCGATCGTGGAGGCATTTGGCGGCGCGGGCGCCGGGGCCGGGGCCGGGGCCGGCGGCGGCGGCGGCAACGCGGGTGTGCCGCCGCCGCGGGAGCTGGAGGAGGTGCTTCGGCTGGAGTACCGATCCAAGCTCCTGAACCCCAAGTGAGTGATGAGGAACAGTTCTGCCAAACAAACGATGCCTCGCTACACAACAATATATAACTATAAAGGGCGCAACCACAAGCGCCAGGCAGGCTCTGCCCTCTTGCTCGCACCGCAGCATAATGCACGCGCCGCACAAAACGCCCTTTTCGCCCGGGCCCGGCCTCGCATTGCGCTGCCCTGCCCTGCCCTGCCCTGTGGAAATCCTCGAATGCGCCTGAGCATCCCCCACTGTCATCACACGTCACACGCTACCACGCGCACACACACGCATACTGTACATACAGGTGGGCCAAGGCCATGGCGGCGCAGGGCAGCGGCGGTGCCTACGAGATCAGTCAGCGCATGACGGCGCTGGTGGGCTGGGGCGCCACCACCGACTTCCGGGAGGGCTGGGTGTGGGACCAGGTGAGGCGGGCGCGGGGGAGGCGGTGCCATGCATGGGGCCGGTTAAAGTGGGGATGTGTGGTCGACCATTCCCGTTATATGAAACAGTGGCACTGCGAGGAGAAGGAGTAGCAGCAGCAGCCGCGTGTGTGCACGGGCTACAGCAGGGTGTGGGGGTTCAGGAGGGCGCTCTCAGGAGAGGCGGGCTAGCTGTATGTGCGGGCGCTGGAGGGAAGGAAGCGGTGGGATGTATGGCTGAAGCGATCTGACGGAGCTGGTTAAAGAAGCTTGTGTAAGAAGGGATGGAGCTACTTTGTTTAGTCGGTGACGCTCGCTCGCTCGCCGCGTCCTCCCGCCCGCCCGCCGCGCCCGCCATGCATGCCCCCTGCACCTGCACAGGCCATGGACACGTATGTGGGTGACCAGGAGATGGCGAGCAAGCTCAAAAAGAACAACCCGCAGGTGGGTGGGTGGGTGTCACACATACATGTCGGTGCTGGCTGGCGGTGTTGGTTTAAGTACCGTACTGTAGAGGAGGTCGGTCGGGGCAAGGATCGGTAGGGTACGGCATCACGGCATGGCTGGGCGTGTGTGTGTGTGTGTGTGTGTGTGTGTGTGTGTGTGTGTGGTTTCAACTGTCCTCTGTCTGCTGTTCTCTCCCTTGTGCTTTTCTAACACACGCACACACACACACGCACAGGCCTTCGCCAACGTGCTGCGGCGCATGCTGGAGGCGGCGGGCCGCGGCATGTGGAGCCCCAGCAAGGACCAGCTGGCGCAGCTCAAGTCGCTGTACAGCGACATGGACGACCAGCTGGAGGGCGTCACGGGCGGGCCGCCGGCGGCGGCGGCGGCGGGAGCAGCAGCAGGGAGCGGCGGGAGCAAGCCCGCGTCCAGCGGCGGCGGCGGCCGCCGTAGGCGGTGAACAAGCAGCAGGACCGCTGAGGTTTGGCGCGCCTACCTGGCAAAGTGGAGCGCGTGTGCGTGTGCATGCGCGTGTGCGTAGAAGCGAATCTTCTGCACCCGGAAGCGGGCGGGGCTACACGCACGGCGTGCTGCCACGCCAGCAGCTGGCGCTAGTTGTTGCTCAAGTTGCGGATTGCGGATGCTGCGGCGTTTTTCCGTGGGCGTTTGCTTGTATACGGTATGTGTTAGCTAGGTGGTTGCGTGGCCACGACGACCTGGCTGACGGGGCGGTGGCGCACGGTGAGTGGTTAGCTGGAGGATGGAGTAGATTGGAGTACTAGCCAAGAGGGCGGTGGACTAGGGTAGGGAGTTACGTACGAAGCGGCGAGAGCGTGTGCGAAGAAAACCGTCTCCGCTCCCCGCGCGGTGGCCGTCCTGCCTCATGCGTACCTTCGCCGTCGCACTTTGCTTTGCGGCGATGGCGGTGGAGGAGGTTGAACGCAGGAGCGCGTGAGGAGCTGTGGAGGACGTGAGGGGGCCGGGAGCGGGCTCCGGATCTCCGATAGCGAAGGACCCGCGAAGGATGAGGACGCTGTAAGCGCTGCTGTGGGCAAAATGCGTTGGGGGCCAGCTGGTTACCGCATCAGGCTGGCCTGGCCGCTAAGGCATGCCGTTCCGGGAGTGCGGTTTACTTGATTGCCGCCTTGAGCCTTGTAAGTCGAGTACTCAGGACAACCTGCAACAGCGAGGCACACCAGCAGGCTTCACGCTGCCTCGTCCACGCGCACCCCCTGCCCAGAGCGCACACCTGCTCTGACGCCTGCCTGCAGGTGCGCTGCGACTCCGTCTCTCACGCTGTGTGGCGTCGCATTGTCTGTATTGTCGCCTGGCCGGGGTGGGGTACTGCGCGGACACCAACCACGCAGCCAAAGCGCACGAGAAGGCCAAACAACACGCCAAGCTAGCCAAGTACCTACGGAGGGCCGGCTGGAAAGTTAAGTACACAACACAACATGCGATCAGCCTGGGCTTTGCAGGCACCGTACGCGCCTCCCTACCCAAGTTACTTCGTAAGCTCGGTGTGTCCACGGCCGCAGCCGCCCGCTGCTGCAACACGCTCCACGGCCACGCAATAGTCACCCTGAACGACATCGTGCGCACCCGAAGACGTGCCGAAAGAGGGCTCCCCCTCACACCCATGGAAGTCGGATAGCCGGCCTCCATAAGGGCGACATGCGCCCGTCATCCCCGATTCGGCATGGTAGCAGACGCTTGTACAGGGGGGCATGCCCTCCTCACCGCGTTGGCTCCCTTAATCCACGCCATGACCTATGGAAAGGCGTATACATTTATTTTTCATTGCTCAATCACGCAACATGGGGTACGGGCCGCAGTGTACCCGGCCGAGGCCGGGGCGAGCCCTTGCCGGCCGGGTGGGCTGTCTGGCTGTGGTGTGGTGCATGTGCATCACACAGGAGGAGCCGGGAGGCATCATCCCCGGGGGTGGGCTGCCGCGCCCATATGCCGGCATGGCATTCCGCCGTCACAGGGCGTGTACGGCAGTGCCTGGAGTCGGGAGGAGGAGGCCCGTGGATGTACGGATGTGTGGGGACGTCACGGGGACGCGCCGTGGCATGGGGTTGAGCGAGAACTAATGTGTAGTTCCTGTGACCTCGTCGAAGCCGACCAGGGGCCCTGTGACCTCCCCTGAAGCAGACTGATCCCCTGTGTCCGAGGAGCCAAGGCGTGTTCAGCGGCAGTCAAGTCTAGCAGTTGGCCAGCTAGCAATTACAGGAGGGGTACCCGGGGTACTCAGGGATTCCACATTCAAGGAGGCTGCGACGGCAACCCACTATTGTCCCAACAACCAGCCTCTGCGTAGTCTCAGCTTTACCGCGCGTTACCACGCCACCGGCGGAGACATGCAAATCCGGCAGGATGACACGACAGGGCAGAGGGTGTAAGGAGCGGCCGCCGCGCACGCGCGCATGGAATATTCGTGTGTGGATGCGGAAGGCCAGCAGAAGAACAGGGTATGATAATGTGTACGGGACGGATCCCGTCGCGCTCATCCTACCGAAAATGGTGATGCGGGGGCGCGGGGCGGGGCGGGGCGGCGTTTTGGGGGGCCGGGAGCAGGGGCGGACGGTTGAGGTGGCGAGTATGTGCGTTTTACTGGTACCCAGGTTCTGTTCGGGACCCAGGTTTTGCTTCGGGTGTAAACGTAAGTGCTGAATGGTCCCGGTGCGTTTGGCGCGGACCTTGGCGCGGACCTGGGCGCGGATGGCTGGCGAGGAAAGGAACCGTGTGGGACCCCGGGCCGTGGGACCCAGTTTCTGTCCGGACAGTGAGGAAGCCATTTGAAATCTGCTGTCGGAATCTAATGCAGATTATGGTGCAGCTCGGGCGAAAAAGAGGTTGCTCGGCAGGCACATGGTGCAGGTGCAAATGCAACTGACGGAGGATGTATGCACACGTAGCGCGCTGAGCACATAGGGCAATACATATGGATAGAGAGCAATATTAAAGCACCAGAAACACGGAATTGGGCGCTGCCTAAAAAAAGCAAACCGCCAGGCTGCTGCTGTCGAGTTTGATTTAGGGTCCGCGCGGAAACAGCAGGAAACACAGCTCCGACGACAATAATAGTCTGAGAAACCAACAAAGAATTTATCCAGGTGTCGCCGCTCTTGAAACAGCGGTGCGAAAGGCGACATCCCCGAGCGAGACGTACGTCTCGGGAATGACGACGGCTTCGCTCGCCATCGATTGCATAGAACTATCTGCGCGGCGTGGAGGGTTCACATAGGAGAGGTGTGTCCATAGAGGAAGAAGAAGGGTTAGCAATGCATGCGAGGGCGAGTAAGGGCAGCACGTGCAGTTGGCGCACGCGTCCCTGGACCCTCTCCGCCCCACCTTCGCGCCCTTAACGTTTCCCAATGCATGGTCGGTAAATTTACGAGAAAGGCATCTGAAAACGCACACAAGTGTAGTTGCATCGGTGTCCAATTTGCAGGTGCTTGGAAAACGGGTGGCTGACACCCTGCCTCAGCGCCCACACGTACGTCAGGCGACAGGTGGTCCACGCTTTTATCTTTTACCGCAAACGGCGGCGCTGCAGGGCCACGGGTCCCCTGCATTGTCTTATCCATGCATGCTGCATGAAGCTCATTGCACCCAGGTGGGCGGGCCAGTCCACTGAGCCGCGATAAGAAGGGGGCGTTTTTACAGCGCCCATGCGCCCATGCAGCGCGCCGTACAGTCTTTCCCCCAGCAGCGCGAGGTTACACCGCAAATTAGTACCACATATATCGTATGAGCCCCAGGGGCCAGCAAATGGCGGCAGCAGTAAGCTGCAGATAAAGTCAAGCGCGACGGGTCACACCCCAGAACCGAGCACAGCTTTTTCACAGTTTCTAATACAGCGCAGAAAACTGTACATACGGAATCCCTAAGGGGGACCGCAGGCCCATGTGAGCAAACTCGACTGTAATCTGAACCATTCTCAGGCTAGGAAGCGAGTTTGATCGCGCGGGCAAGAGCTAGTTGTATAGGGAGGCAAGGACAGGGCGCACGGCTTCAGTGGGTGCGCAAACGCGGTCACGACTCTTGCAGCACAGTGCATGCAACCCTCTCTCGTCCCACCTTCCTCACACTTTGAGCAGCTTCCGAGTACTTAGGCAGCTGCTAAACACCTAAGCAGCTTCTTGGACGATAGTGAACCTGCTCGTCCTTGGGCCCCTCCACGTCAGCACTGCCGGGTTCTTTCGCACCCCTCGCGGGCGTGACGGGACGGCTCTGTTCGGGACGAAGATCCAAAACGCCAAAGTCGCTCGCTCCGGCCCAATAAATAGCAAATTATTTACTGAGTATAGCAATTATCTTATAGGAATCATCTGCGCATCAAGCGCGCGTGTCTCCGCGAAGTCGCTCGCAGAATTCCCCCCGCGTGCTGCCAGCTCTGCTCGCGCTCGCTCCCGGCCCCCCGAACCTCCCGAGCCCGGCCCCCCTGCAGCAAGCAAACGGCATAAACGCGCCGCCTGCTCCTGTATATGGCTTAAACGCTTGATAAAGCACATGTATGCAGCGGTGGGTGGCGCGTTTATACCGGAAGTCCGGAGCGCACACAAAATGAGACCAGGGCTCGTATCTTCCGGGAAGAGGCCCGGCGGGAGCAGGTGAAAGATTGCACTCAAGTCCCATCTTTCCCACGGCGCCTCAGGACCCGGAAAGTGCCATTTGATAGCGTTTAGCCCCCCCCCCCAAATAGTGGTGCGGGGAAAGATCAGGGGCCCAAAACGGCCCGGGGACTGGAAAGAAAGGACCCCCAGAACGTCTTTTCAGGTAGGGACCAACTCGGGGGCCAAAATCTTTCAGGAAAGACGAAGATATGAGCACTGAACAAGACCCCGGGTGGCGTGCTTTCGCTTTCGTCTTCGCAATTTAGCGCATGTCCGTAAACCCAGCAGCGGTTGCCGTGCTACGTGGACCTGTCACTCCGTTCCCAAACGCGTGTCAGGTGGTGACACAAACGATCTTTAAGATTGCGTGTTTACAGGAAAGGACACGCCGAGCTCGCAAGCGAGCAAGGGGCATACTCGGGCCCTGGGCTGACATAAGCCAGAGGGATCCACCCTGCGACCGGAAACCACCGCCAGGTTTTGCTGCCCACTTTCAAGTCCTCAGTCCGGCAACTCCACGCACAGTGTGTCGAAACCAAGTCAGACACCCGGATGCATGACCCGTCACAGCCACACCGCACAGCTTCCTCATTGCCAAGTCCAAAGAAGCAATGCTTCAGTTTGAGGTCTTTTGGTGGTGGTGCCCCCGCACAACACGGCGCGGACAGGCCAGTGGTCCGCCGTCATCCGCATCAAACAGAAACACCACTCATTTCGCACGCCGCGAAGCAGGGTCGCCCCCGCCGCGCGGACGTGACTGGGCGTCTTTGCGTGCCTGCGGCACAGTCTGGTCCTGGCCCTAAGGCCCAACACGGGGCAGCGCCCTCACATCAATCGTGCCAACGGCACAGTCTGGTCCCGGCCTACAGGCCCAACACAGGGCAGCGCCCCGAACAACCCACCAAGACAGACAACTCGCTACCGACACGTTGCATCCACTAACACGGCAACCCGGCGTGCAGCATTCCGGCGCTGCGCCTCCTCGCCAGGCTTTTAACGGCAGTCTGGCACCGGCTGGAAAGAAGGCTGTCGAGCATCCTCAGTGGAGCGCCATGCCGACAGCGAGTTGTCCATCGAGGCTTGCGCCCGGCCACAGACGGCTACGAGAGCCACCAGCAACCTGCACACACAAACGCCTTAACAGCAGCAACAAGGAAGAACCCGCCCGGCCGGCCGCGGGAGCCGCGGACCAGCCGCCATGGAACTTCGAGGTCTTGGGTGGCGCTGAGCGCCCGTCGGCGCCTAAATCGGCATTCCTAGCAGTCAGGGAGCTCGTATCGAGCTACAAAAAGTTTGCATATCACGCCAAAGTCGACGAAACAGAAATGTCAGTCGAGCCCCCTCACGAGCCAAGGCTCGGAGGCTAGGGTTGAATCTTTAAGGAGCTCCTCAGTCACCAACTGCGCCCGAAAACCGACCCTGGGTCGCGAAGCATTGTAGCCCCAAAACGCCGTCCGATTCCCCCCAAAGTATTGCCTTTGAGCACTCTGTAACAACATATGGGTATACCTCGCGAATTACAGCGTAAATCGACCTCGGCGACGAGTTCCCACTTCCCACCCGGCCAAATTCCAAGCAACCGCCGAAGTTACAGACTCAAGAGTTTGCACCCCAATCTGCCTCGCGCCCTCGTGCCTCGAATTCAAATTCTTAATAAGCTTCATATTTTCCTACATTGATACAATTTACTACGGTAGCAAAAGCCTCATCGCCGGCGAAGTCCGCGACCGACCAGGATCCAAACTCAAACATCACAGACTCCTTTTCAGCGGCGCCGCCAGGCCCGCCTTTATGCTGCCTTATGTATAGACAAGATGGACAACTTGACCGACCCTGGGTCAATCAAGCGTACTTTCTGAATAGCGCGTTTCGCGAGCGCCGTGCAAGTGCGTTCGAAAGGCCGTGTTGCACAGGCGCCAAAAGTCGCGCCCGTTTCGCGCATAATCGAGTCTGCGACAAATTCATTTGCTGCAGCGATTACAATCGCGAGCAAGTTTGCGTGGCAGCGGCCTTTCGGCCGACCTGGGTTTTGCTATCAGCTTTAGTATGCAAGCGCTATCGATTAGCCTTGTGGGTTTTCGGAGAACAGTAAAATTTTCACAAGGCGGTTACTGAGAATTGACCGCGACTTCCCAGCCAACATCCCGAGCATGCGAATGCCAGGAACCCCGGCCGACTCCCCACGAGGTCCACGACCTCTTCCCACTTTCTTCCCTCTTTCGCCCTCTTTCTTTAATAACATTTTCACAGAGCGGTTACTAAGAGTTGATCGCGACTTCCCAGCCAACATCCCGAGCATGCGCATGCCAGGCAGGAACCCCGGCCCACTCCCCACGAGGTCCACGACCGCTTCCCACCCTTTCTTTAACATTTTCACAGAGCGATTACTAAGAGTTGACCGCATCCTAATATCCATTGCATGCCACGAATCCCGGCCCACTGCAACCCCCTCCCGGTCCATACCTTCCCTCCGCATGGACCTCGGTTTACCGTCACGTGTGAGGTAAATGCCACTGGCCTCTGCTTGCTGCTCACCTCTTTCGCTGCTGCCTACCAGATGCGACATCCTCGTCCCGGCTGCCTCGCTCTCGCATTTCGCATTTGCATTCTAGCGCATGTCGGTAACCTCATCCCCAGCCTCGTCCCACCCTTTCCAGACCGAGAAGCAGCACACACAATAGGCCAGATCATTGGGCCCTCCATGCACACTGTCCCCTTCATGTAACCAGCACTCATACACACACTCAAGAGGTTTTATTTTTGTGTGTATACACTCCGTGTGTGGCGCCGTGGTGGTGGTTTTGTGGTATCGAGACCCAGCCTCATTCTGAGCTCCACGTGCAGGTGTCACTACACACCGCACGCTCAGTGACTCACACACTCCTCCTCACCGCTCACCCTCCTCTCGTGCTGCTTGCTAGAAACGACGTCAACTTCCAGTCGGTTTCGCATTTCGCATTCGCAATGTAGCGCATGCATGTCCATAACACACTCGTGATCAATCTTACCCTCATCTGATCTACACCTACCTCCCGTGCCTACCTCCCCTCCTTCCCCCTTATACCTGGTGGCGTGCTTAAGTTTTCGTTTCGCAATTTAGAGCATATCCGTAACCTGATCCTACTTACCGTACGTCACGCCGGTTTATCTATAAACCACCTTGCAAAGTCGGCTTCTACTTGGGTCTGTAATCTTTGGTTGTAACTATACTGTTTCACCCCACGTATATACACGGGTTCGTGTCATCGCCACACACCCACCTGTGATTCTCCAAGCAGCCTCCGGCTTACTCTCTTATCTTCGTTCATCCAGCCAGCGGCAGTGGGTACAGTGCCCGTATTTTCCTTATGCGCGTAGAAATTTGCGCCTCAAACGGCCGAAAACGTAGAAGCAGTGTGGGGCTCCTGTGGCACCCTTCTACGACAAGTACGTAGACGTTTTGGGGCGCAAATGCGGGTCATTTCTACGGTTTGGGGGGGGGGTTGGGGGGTTTGGGGGGCTTGCCCCCCCCAGGAAAAATATTTTAAGCAAAAAACATAGAAGGGCTGTGTCCAGTCATCTACCGGGTGTAGACGCCGGGGGCCCGGCCCGCCGAGGGCATCTACGAGATACGGGCACTGAGTGAGTATTTGCACCGACTGCACGCTGCTCTTGTAAGTCCGCTTTTCACCCGTGAGGGACTTCGCTATTCGCATGCATCTTTCTCAACGGCGGGGTGCTGCGGTAATGGGCGCGTGCCCGGCTGCCTGCCTGGGTCTGTGGTGCCCTGCTCAGGTTGCCTTGCTTTGTTGAGTGCTTTGCGCGGGCCTTGGTTGTGCTGCTTCCTCCTGTGCACGGCGATACTGTGTGTCGGGCCGTGCATGGGGGTACCTCCATTGCGGTGGGGTAACCCTGGTTGTAATGGCCTGGTCGTCCTGCCGCTGTCCCTGCTTCCACACCATGTGCACACGCCACCTGCAACCACCTATCCTGGCAACCAGCGGAAGCTCGTGACTTTCTTGGCCCAATGTCATCACGGGGCACGCCCCATGACCGCCCTGGGCGGCCGTTAGTTTGCGTCGGCCTGCTGCAGTTGGGGCGTGTTAACACGACGAAACCGGGAGGCGCCCACCCAGCGCCGCGCATTTCTTACCAATACATTACAATTTACCGAGAAGTTGTAACGCCGACATCGTCGTTGTAGCCATACGTACCCGCATAAAGGCCTGGAACCCCTCGGCCGATCGCAAGCGATCAACCTGACGCTGGGGTGCACCCGCATGCGATGTATGCGCCTAGCAACGTTTACCCAGGAACGCCTAATCAGCGGCCGGCGCGGTATATGTAGCGGTTTAGGTACGCGGTCCGCCGGTTTGGACGCCGTTCGTCAGTCCTAACGCCTGTGTCACCAGGGTTCGATCGGTCACGCGGCTCGTCAACTATCGCAATACCATGGCAACAACGACGCACGTGTTTGCGCCGCATCCACCGCATAAAAGCCCGCTCAATTATGTTTCCGAAATAAAGTAAAGTTTGTACGGATTGACAGTATTCAATCAAACCTGCTGGATTGACGAGTTGACCGGTAGGGTTGCTTGACGTAACTACAGGTAGGAAGGATTGACGGAGTACCAAGTTTGGATTGATGGAGGCACGGATAGGATTGACGAAGGCACGGGTAGGATTGACAACTTTGCAGGTTGGGTGGACCGACCTAACCGCAGGTTTAACTCGAGACTTGTATCGGGTGGCCAGCTGCGACTTGCCTGTCAAATGCAGCCGTCCTGGCCTTCCTCCTGCATTGTCGCTTTCCTCTTCCCTTGCTATGCCTTCATTCTTCACCTCTTCTCGTGCCTTCACTCCTGCCCTCACCAGGCCTTTCTCTGCCCCTCAAACAGGGCCCCTCACGCTGCCATCGCCGGTCACTCCTAGCTCACGCTCCTACCTCCTACCGTCGGTCAGGCCCATAACGACTATAACGACCCGCAGCTCAGCTTGATTCACTTGATGTACGCGGCAAGCACTCCTGCGTAATCACTGCGTGCGCATTGCACGCAGATCGCTCGAACAGCTTTGAACACAGCATAAACACACATGCGCGATTTAGCGCATGTCCGTAACACGCTGCAGTGTGCTCCCTTCGTGCCCTGTTTTTGCCCTTGCTTGTCACACTGTAGCCCGCAGCACTCACCCCCACACACAATGAATGTGCAGCAGTCAGGTGCATGAATGCTGCGACCCGCAAACCCTGCTGCAGGTCACATGGCTATGCCAGCGTGAATCCCCATGCATTGGCGCCCGGTACACTGCCCAGGTCACCAAATATCTGTACATACTTACCTACTTGTGGCCCTATGTAAACCACGACGCTACCGTGTGGGTTCTGCACACCTGATCCCCACTGCAGGTCGCCAGGCGCAGCCGGCCGCCGTCGCACGAATGAAAGCCGCTCCCACACAAGACATACTGGCCACAGCAGCACCTGCCGGAACCAAACGTACCCCACGCTGGCCTTAAGCAGCAGCACCGCCTGGCTGATGCGACCAGCCCTGTACTCCTCCACGCACCGCTCAAATAACATGCCCTGCAAACTGCGCCCGCCCCGAACACCATACGGCGGGTTTATGAACATATTGCCGTGCCAAGCAGCCTGCTCGCACAGGCCATCAAACTCTTGATTCAAGAATGCTAGGGCGCCAACGCGCTCATTGGCTGCAGCACTCGAGCATGGTCCAAGTCAATGGCCCCGGGCGCAAACAGCTGTCGCACACGATCCACGACCGCACTGGGGGCATACCACTCACTGCTTTTCCCGATCTGCAGGAACACAGGCCGCACAGGACGTCGCGCCAACGCCTCGGAAACATCCACCGGCGGGCGCCTGCCCAGGGGGGGGGGGTAGGAAACAAATCGCCAGACCCCATGCCCCGAAACCCCCCAGGACCCCCTTGGGAGGGACGACCGAGTCCCCCCTGGACAAAACCGTCTCAAAAAGGGGGTTATACCTCTCCATTTAATACCAAAGCGGTGCCAATCGACTCCTCTTGACGCGCTCTATAAATCCATGTCATCTGCGGGCCTGTCCTGCAACTTCGACACGCGCGGGATTCCATCCATTGAAATTCCCGCCCCACCTCCCACCACGTAAACGGACCCGTATTCACTCTTGCATCCATCACCTGTTGTATAGATGCTATATTGACACCTGATTGGGTGTTACCAGGCCGTTCTGGGCCTCAAGTCCCTCGCCAGCCAGTGCGCATGTGTCGATGTGTGGGACATGTGCCGACATGTCCACGTCCAGGCGTCAAGTTGGACCTTCCCAGGGTGTAATTGTACGGGGCGTGGCACCAAATGGATCTATATATCATATACTGCTGCGTTTGTGCCCCGTAAGACTGAGTTAGGGCATGTTGGGGCTCCTCCCGAAATCCCTGAGGTTAGGATCCCGAAACCCCACGGACCCCCGGGGGGACGACCGACCGCCAACTTTGGGGGCCCAGAACTTCCTCACCAGACACCCCCTGAAAAAGCTAAAAGCACGTGCGTTATTGTTTCGTTGAGCTCTATCGTTTTAGAGCATGGGGTAGGAAACTTTGTTTTCTACCCTCCCCCCCTGGCCTGCCCTCCAGACGCAACTTCCTCGCTCGCACTAACCCCCCTCCTGCTCATGGTCTTCTGACCCGTTAGTTCGTCCAAGCGCTGCCCACCTCTTGCACCACACCCTACCTGTATGTACAAGCTCCGCAACGCAGGCAGCTACCAGCCGACCTGACACACGGGCGCCGGCGTTTGCTGCGCGTTCGAGCGCCAACGAACGTCCATGCATACCCTTGCTGCTACGTCATGTGACAGGCCACCCCTGCGACAGGCCCAGCAATAATGGGCGCGCCTGCCGCTCACAGCTCGGACATTCAACGCCTGAGGGTAGGGCGGGATGGATCGCATGAATCGTGCAGTGCTAACCCAGCTCTGGGCCGAACCGTCGGTAGGATTGGTCGCCCCGTAGGTTGGGATTGACCGAGCGAGGCAGGAAGGCACGAGAAGTGCGCACCACCTTGTAACCACACACACATGCACACACACACAGGCATTGACCGAACCTACCGTCGCTAGATAGGGTTGGTCGACTTGCAGGTTAGGATTGGCAATATATATGGCCGGTTGCCTCATTGTTTTAAACCGCTTCGTGCCACGACACCTTGGGCAACTAACCGACCGCGAATCGGGCCCCGTGTCATCCCTCCGCGGCGGCCGCTGCAGTTGGGGCGTGTTAACACGACGAAACCGGGAGACGCCCACCCAGCGCCGCGCATTTCTTGCCGATACATTACATTTTACCGAGAAGTTGTAACGCCGACATCGTCGTTGTAGCCATACTTACCCGCATAAAGGCCTGGAACCCCTGGCCGCCCTGACAGCCGTGGAGCATGCGAGGAGAGAGGACTAGAGCGGCGCAACAGCAAGGCGGCACCAATGACGAGGTTGAAGAGGGCGCTCCCAGCCCGCTAGAGGTGGCGAAGGCAGAGGCCGTCACAGGTTTTGGAGGCGGCTGCACGAAGTCGCAGGCCTAGGGCTACCGCGGAAGGGGTGGCGGGAAGTGGGCGTTGGGCACCCTTTGTTAGCGGTGCAGGCTGGCCGCATCAGGGTACGCCAGCCTGGAGAATGGCGTGGCGGAGCCAGCGACAAGCAAGGTCTGCAGCCGCTACTTGTGCGCTCGGACGGTTTGACGCAGCTCGCAACCGCTGTAACAAGCGGGGTGTTTTTGTGTGTGCAGTTAGTGCGGTGCTAGCAATGAGTTCTGTTCGGGCAGAGAGCGAGGGGATGCCCTTCTTTGCTTCTAGGCGCCTGGCTTGTTTGCGGTTTTGAGAAGTTTTCAGCTTGTCCTGTCCCCGTGTGCGGTGGCTTTTTGTGTTTTTGCCGGCTTCCCAACAGCAGTTTTAGCTCCCTAACCCCTCCTAACCCTTGGCACCCTGGTTAGGGGGCTCCCCAGGGTAAAGGGGTCGGCCGGGTTAGGGACCCAAAAGGGTAACCGGGCCTTAACCCGGCCTAAGACTTAGGGGCCCCCCAGGGTAACCGGGCCCCCAACCTTAGGGGGCCCCCCAGGGTAACTGGGCCCCCAACCTTAGGGGGTCCCCCAAGGGTAACGGGGCCCCGCAGGTTAGGGGGGCCCCCAAGGATAACGGGCCCCCGGAGGTTAGGGTGTCTGGTCCCAGAGGTTAGGGGGGCCACCGCCCCGTGCCGGGGCGGTGGCGCAGGGCGCCACGCCACGCCGCGCCGAGCCACGCTCCCCCGCCCGCCCCGCCCCGCCCGGCTATGTGCCCAGTCCCGTCCCGCCCACGCCAATCGCCGCCCGTGAGTCAAATATAGGAACCAGCACACGTTACAATTTATCACGGTGTTTGTGTGCCCAAGTGTACGTCTTAGGGCGTTCTCATTCCCACAAGTCCCCAAGGACGCCCCTAACCCCACAACTTAGCTCAACTTGCTGTCCTCCACCGTGACACCACCTAGCACATGCTTTTATCAAGTCTCTTGTTGCGCGTGTCCCTAAGAGGGGTTAGGAACGTGGGGGTCCCCAAGGGTTGGGGTAACGGCCCTCCTGAACCTCAGGGAGGGGGTTGATGGGGGTCGGTTATGGGGGGTCCCTAAGGTTAAGGGTTTGAGACTGCTGTAGGGCTTGGGAAATAGGTATTAGCTGAACGGTGGTAGGTGGACAGGCGGTGGCTCATGGGGGTTGGTCAAGGTTTTCTCTTTCTTGCTGTGTGTGAGTGCTGTCTGCGCATGTCCATAACGTGAGTGCTGTCTTATGTGCGGGTGGTGCGAGCGAGCTGCCCAGGGGGGGGGGGTAGAAACAAAAGTTTCAGACCCCATGCCACACAAACTCCCGGAGGGGGCCTGGGGGGGTGGGGGGGTCTCCCCCCTGTCGTACACCCCTAAAACCCCCTCCATTTTTGTCCAAACAAGTGCCAATTAACTCCTTTCACCATCCTCTATTACACTGTGCGGTTGGCGGACCGGTCAGCCCACGTGATTCGCACCCGACCTAGCCATCCATGGCTCCAGCCATCCATGCTCCACACCAGCCCTGGTCCCAGACCCCTCGAAACCTCGCCTTTACATGGCTACATCTATTGTTGCTATAGTAATATAGTTTTGTGAGCATTTCCAGCGGTCGGCGCTTGTAGAAGTCGAAGCTGCCGAGTGACATCGTGGCAACATGTCCCAGACATGTTGGCATGTGTACCCAAAAATGTGTGATTTGGGCCGGCTCGTTCAGAATCATGCATCTATTATGCATCTGGTATCGCTCCTAGGAGTTGTCCCGCCGTTCTGTGGCTGCTGCTAGGCGTTCGGGGCACAAAACGAAACCTTGAGCTGACCGTGACGAAACCGTGGGAGGCCCCTGGGGGGGTGGGGGGTCCCCCCGACTTTGGGGGCCCATATCTTTGCACCCAAAAACCCTTTCCAAATTTTGAGCGCGTATTCCGAACGCTCTCGTCGAGCTCTTCAATATTGAGGCATGGGGTATAATCGGGAAGATTCTAACCCCCCCCTGAGCTGCCTTCCTTTTATACGTCCGACTAATGGAGGCAGACGCACTGCGTTCACAGAGGTCAAGCGTCGTGTGCGTTTTTCGACCGCCGTAGGCTTGGTTTGTGTGCGCCGTTCAGGTTGTCGGCGCTCTCGCCAGCCCAAAGAGGCTGGTAGGCTGCAGCGGCCGTGTTTTGGGCCCGGGGCAGAAGTGCACCCTGACCCCTGGCTGTCTCCACTTTCCTTCTAACAGCTGTAACACTACGAACCAGGGGTGCCACTGTTACGAACCCCTCGGCGGCCGATCGCAAGCGATCAACCTGACGCTGGGGTGCACCCGCATGCGATGTATGCGCCTAGCAACGTTTACCCAGGAACCCCTAATCAGCGGCCGGCGCGGTATATGTAGCGGTTTAGGTACGCGGTCCGCCGGTTTGGACGCCGTTCGTCAGTCCTAACGCCAGGGTTCGATCGGTTGAAACTCGGCTCGTCAACTATCGCAATACCATGGCAATAACGACGCACGTGTTTGCGCCCATCAACCGCATAAAAGCCCGCTCAATTATGTTTCCACAATAAAGTAAATTTTGTCACCGGCCAAGTAGACTCTGGGCCCCGTGTCGAGAACCCCCCCACCTGCTGGTCTGCGCTATGGCTGGACTACGTGGGCGTGAGCGTTCCGCGCCCGCACTATTCCTTACGCTCATCATATTCACAACTGCATTCTTTTGCGCCAGCGCGCGCTCCACCAACTCCTACAAATACCTGTCCACGCTGCTCGGCGTGTCGACGGATGTCGCCCAGGAACTTGGCCTCCGCGTTGGCAACGGCAACGAGCGAACGGTCGTAAACCAACAGCAGGGCACGGTCGACGTCTATACAAAGCTTACCAACGCCATTCAGTGCTCCGGCAGACTGTGCGTGGACCTCTCCCAAGCATCAGTGACGTCCAAGCTGTCGTCCAACACCAACCTTGCCAACTTGAACGCCAGGACAGTTCTATGGAGCCCCAAAGGCTGCACCGGCTCCATATCTGCTGCACCTGGTGGCATTTACGATCCCAGCACAAAGGACTGGGCCTCGGTAAGTTTGAGAGGGCTCAAAATTACTTACTTTAGCAGGATTCTGCACCCTTCTCTCTCTGCAGCGATTATGCATGGGGTGCGAATCGCTCAGCATCGAACTCTGTATACAATGCGACCATTGCGGCCACTTCATTGTGCGGCCTGACCAAGCAAAGTGCGACGCTGATATGTATGCAATTTCGCGTGCGAGCTGAGCGACCTTGTTAAGCGCATGCACTATACTTCTCAGGCCGTTTCAACTCAGTCAGAGCATCGCTTGCGCCGTCAACTACCGCACGCTTGCACACCCTGCGTCCCACGCTGGGTTTCCCCTACCTTGCCCTTGCCCCTATCCCGAAACTCAACCCCTGCCTCGCCTCTCCTGGCCGGAGCACCTGGCAACACGCAATGGTTCCTCTTTCCAAAAAATTCGCGCAGGTAATGGACATCTGCAGGTCCCTTTTTCGCTACGAGAAGCGGTTCGCCTCTTTCTTCATCAGGTATGACTGCTGTGGCCAGGCTCTGTGGGCGCCGTCTCCCAGCCGACGACCTTGCCTGGACTTACTACCAGATTGCGGAGATGTGACATTTCCCCCGGTGTCGCGTGTCTGCTGCCTCACCCGGCCCCCTCCCCGCCCGGTTCCCAGGTCCAGTTTTCACGACTCGATGGCGGTGGACGTGACGGCTTGCCCGGGCCCGGACTGCGGTGGGTGAATTTGCTATTGTATTGCTCTTGGCTACGTTTTTGTTTGTCCTAGCAGCCCTAGCAGCAGCCCTGTCATATCAAGGAAACTGTATCCTCCCGTCCCTGTCTTTGCAGGCGGCGCTGACAGCTCGCTGTTGCTCACCCCTGAGGAGCTCGTGCGCCCTGAGAAGTAAGCCTGGATGATAGCTGTTTGTGCGCACGAAGTGGCAACACGTTTCATTTATGCTTTCTAGACATAGGACAGCCGTATGCGTGTGGCTGTAATATGCATATATGCGTATGCAGTATTTGAAAAGCAATACATACAGTATGTGCATATGGGACCTCGCCGACGAGAGCGCAAAACGGTGCTTTCCCAATTGCAGCACGAACGATGACTTTGCGGTACTCACCGCCCGCGCTGCCAAGAAGATTGCGAGCTTTTTTGACATCAGTGTCGCTGACACGCTTGCGGTGAGCCATGCAGGGCTGGTCTTGGCAGCAGCAGCTTGCTTGAAACTGGGCTGTGTTGCATTTTTCTGTTCTGTTCCTTAATAGACTCGCTCTGGGTTTCACTGCTGGCATGGACATATCAGGTCTGCGCTGCTGTGGCCCCCGAGGTGCTGAGCAATGGCCGCATCAAAATCCTCGGCAAGGGCCGTGGCCTCCGGGTTGGCCGTCTGGACTGCAGCACCATGCCGGCACCTCCCAACCAGCTCCCCTCTGCCTCCGCCGACCTCAACACCTTTATCAAGTTTTGGGCCGACCGTGGTATTAACGAGACTGAGGCGGTGGCGCTGATGGGCAGTCATGCGCTGATTGACGCGCAGGTACGAAAGTAGTGCGCATACGGTATGCGATACATGGCAACAGGCAACAGGCACACCTCTACCCTACGTGTCTGCGTCACACTCTGAACCAGCTGCCCTGTGACCCTTTCGGACACCCCAGGCATGCTGACTCACCGACCTGTCCTTGCCCCAAACCTGGGCCCAATCATTATTAATGCTGGAACAGGGTTGCTTTGCCGGCGGCAAGCCCAACAACTACTGCGATCCTGCCACCCAGGATTGCACGAACGTCCGCATGTTCCGGTAGGGCGGGCGGCAGAGGCTGTTGCGTCACGGATCCGCGTGCGTGTATGCTTCCTGCATCAATCTGTCTTCTAGCGGGGCATGTATGGGTCCTTCTGCTAGCCACGTACGTAGCAAGCTTTGTTTCACCGACTTCCTGCGCTCCACATGCTTATGCCGCAACCCTCGCGCCTCAACCCCGCCCGGAACGTCCGACATGCAGTTGGGAGAACCACTTCTACCGCGACATCTGCTCGCCCACCATCAAGGTGAGAAGGTGCACACGGGTTGCCGGTATGTGGGACGCCAAGCGCTGCTTGTGCTGGGCCCTTGGTAGCGGCTTTCGTGTCGGGGGATGTAGTATTGGGGGGCGTATGCGATTTGGTACCTCAACCGGTCTTGTGCACGCAGCCGTACGGCAGCCAGCACACGCATACGTCCCAATCCGTACTGCAAGCACGCATGTGCGCATGGCACGCAATGCCGCAGGTCACGGCGGTGGACCCGGTGCGCGACCCGCCCGAGCCGGCAGACACTCCCGTGCTGGCCATGAGCGAGCCGGAGCTGGATGCGGAGGCGCGCCTGGAGACCTGCAAGGTGGCTGGGGCGCGCAGATAGAGAGCTTAGTGGTCGGTCGCGAGTGCGCAGTGGATGGTAGGGGGCACCGGTAGTAGGATGCTGACCGTGCGGGGGCACGTGGCCCGGCACGTGGCGTGGGTACAGGTGGGTTCAGAGTCATGGCCATGCGTCATCATGCTCATATGCTCCCTGCCTCCTTCCTTCCCACAGTTCACCAGCAAGGAGGGCCGCGTGATGGCGCTCAACAGGCTCAAGAAGTGGCAGACCGGTGCGGCGCGGGAGCCAGAGGCCGTGCGGGAGCCCCTGTCCGTAAGCTGGAGCAAGAAGTTCTGTCGCGCTGGCGAGCAGTGGGGCGTGAACCCCTCCAACTGCCCCCACTCCAACGACTGGTGGTACACACCCAACGACGCGCTCATCGGCCAGGCCTGCCAGGTGCGTGGTTGCAGAAGGGCACAGCGGAGGCTCATTGGAATGCGCTAATGGGTGTAGCTGGCCACGTTGCATGTGCATATGCATGTGGGGCTGGTGTGTGCTTGATGTACTTGATGACTGCATGTCGCCACTTTTCGTGGAGCCTGCTGCACACCTGCTCACCTCCGTGCCACACACGCCTTGCTGTGCCTGCACGCATCCTCATGCAGGATGAGAGCTCCATCGGCATTACTGGCGCCAATGCCGGTCGCTCCAAGATCCGTGACGCCGCACGCCTGTTCCTGACCCAGTCCAACTGGGATGAGATGTACCGTGTCGCGTACATCAAGATGGTCGAGGCCTTTGCTTACTGGTCCGTCAAGAAGCCCTTCTACGTGGATGGAACCGAGTGCGCCAGCGGCATTCAGTTGCAGGCCGCCTGCGCCTTCAAGCCCAGCCCACCCGCCACTTCCGCCGCATCGATTGACAGCATGGCAGTGGTCAAGGTGAGGGGCCCAAATGTTCCCCAAAACCCTGAAACCCAAGTGTTGGGCGCAAGTTCCGGATGAGATGTTGGCGGCTTTTCTTCCGCCGCGCTGTCCACTCCTTTCATACCCTATGCTTTTTTCACCGCATTCCATTTGTCCCTCACTCATCCGGCACAGGAGCTGTACGATGGTCTGTACCAGCCGGGCAACGAAAAGAGCACGCCTGCCGGCGCCTGCAAGGCCTGTGCCGCGGGTGAGAGAGAGTGTGTGTGTTTGTGGCCTTGCTGTGGACGCTGGTGTGCGTTGGTGGTGCCCCGTGCAGCTGGCAGGCAGCGCTAGCTCCGCTGAGGCGTTTGCTACTATTGCAAATATATATATATATATATATATATTGCTTCCGTTGCGCCGCACGCAGGCGTGTGCCCCCAGGGGAACGGCAGGTGCCCCGTGTGCATCAATCACTTCAACAACTACATGGCCACGGTCAAGAAGAACCCCATCAACCGTGAGTCATGCTTCGTCATGTGTGCTTTCGCGTTGTGTGTGTCACCTGTATGTATGGTCAACCGTGAATAGCGTGCACGCACGTAGTGCACGTCCGTAGCTAGATACCTGCATTGTATGTCAGCAGCATGTGCTGCGTACTTGTCCAAGTCCATCCGACCCACATTACCACGCCTTCGCGAAACGCACATGCCGTACCACATGCAGCGCTTTCCCTTGTGCTTTCCTGACACATGCAGTGGACGCCGACGCTTGCTGCGGCTGCGCCACCATCATGCGTGAATACCGCTACGCCCCGGCGACCAACGGCACCGGCACCAGCAGCACCATCAGTGTGGTTCCCTACGCCTCGCGCTTCGGGGCCCTCCTGGAGCCGACGCAGCTGCCCCCGCAGCCGCTGAGTCCTGCAACCGTGCCTCCCGTGCCCGAGCGCCTGTATGAGCCCGACCCCGGCAACGATGGTGGGTGCATGCATGTATGGTGCTGCTGGCGGGACCTACCTATCGCTGCGGGCGTGTGTGGGTGTGCTTGGGGGCTTGGCTCGGTTGCCCTTGGCATGGCGAACGTACAACGACTGCCAATGTATGGTGCCGGTGCTGCCTGAGTTTTTACGTGATCACCATCCAGCATCATGCCCCCGCTTCCCGCAGCCGTGGCCGAGAGCTTGCTGGTGGCCGGCTCCTTCTCCAACCCGCCCTTGTCGCCCTACTCCGACCCCTCCGCGGTGAGTCAGGCAATGAAGAGATGCGGCGGCCAGGCGCCTTCCCAGTTCTGAAGCGCCTGCTTAGCCTGCTACGCCTGCGTTGTTTGTGTGCGTGCGCATGTGTATGCGATTTGCTTATCCTAAACATGACTGTTTGCATGCCAATGCTGTCACCGCATGTTCGGCCATCGCCTCTCACAAGCAAGAGCTGCATCTCGCTCAGCCAGGGCCGAGCGCTACGCCCAGACCCTAGTGCTGACCGCGTGTGCTTACGGACCCCGGCGGCCTTGCCACACGTACAGGTGTGCCCTGCTGCTGACGGCACCTCGGTCAACGTCCGCGGTTTCCCGTCGAGCCCCTTCAAATGGACACCGTTTGTGGGGTCCAACGGCAAGCCAGCGAACGCCTTTTCGTGGCCCCCGCGCGCCAAGCGTGCCCACACCTACCACAAGTAAGGTTGACGCGGTTGAACTAGCTAACTCCAGATATCCCCGTAGATGTTCATGCAGCTCTGCGTGTGACCTTCAGTTGACCAATTCCTTGCAAACGCCACCTACCCGTCTTGTAATCCTGTCTCCTGGCCATCAATTGTACACGCAGGCCCGGCACCAACCTCACCATCGACACCTTCGAGGTGAGCGGGTGGCCACGTAGCTGCTGCACGCACCCAACCCTCCCAACTCCACCCCTGTGCGTGCTTGGCAGCTTGGCAACTAACTTGAGCAGATTGCCCCGCACGCCACACTTACCACACGCACACCCATGCGCCCCCCACTCATGCGCAGATTGACATCAAGGTCATCAAAAAGGATATGGGCTGCCCCAACGGCCCCACCGAGCTGCTGTCGTACAACGGCTCCGTGCCCGGTCCCACCTTTCGCATCCGCAAGGGCCACCAGACGCTGGTCCGTTACAACAACCTCATGACCACCGACTACCTCAGCGGTACCCGGTTCGAGCCGTACCACCCCTGCGACGGCAAGATGGTTCCCACCGAGTCTGGCCCTGTGCTGGCCGGCCGCGGCATCTCCGTCCACCTGCACGGAGAGGCCTCACTCGCGCCCTACGATGGTGGGTGTGGTGTTAATTGTGGGGTCATATGACTGCGTCACGCGCTGCGCTTGCAAACTCTGCTTCTCCTGCTCACTTGAATCCTGATGTGACGTTCTCAGGCTGGGCCGAGGACACCACATGCGGTGGTGAGACCAAGGATTACTATTACAGCAACCGCCGCACCGGATTCGCATGGTGCGTGCATCCGCTGTGTGCTCATCATGCGATGTTTTCCCAATTCTGCCCTTTCTCACGTATCAAGGCCTGCATCCTGAACTCCAGCTCCATTCCTTAATGCCCACCACAGGTACCACGACCACCAACTCGATATCACCTCTGGTGAGATTAGGCTGCCTTCAAAGTAGTGCAGATGCTGTCTGCAAATGGCGCCGTCCACTTCCTGCTGGGACGGCTGTTGCTTGAAAGCACATTCCCACCTTGCAAGCCTTGAGCCTTCTACCGCCTCCTGAGTAGTCCTGATCTCGCCTGGCCTCACGCCCGCACGCCTACAGAGAATGCCTATTTTGGCCTGGCGGGTATGTACGTGGTCACGGACAGCAAGTACGAGGAGGGCTGCGGCGAGCCCTGGAACCTGGACGAGCTGCCCGACGTCCCCATGATCCTCAAGGACATGGTGTTTGACGACAAGTGCCAGCTGCTGTACGACCGCGAGGGCCCGCACCGCATCAACCTGTACGGCGACGTCAACACCGTTAACGTGAGTAACGACCCTAGTACTGCTGGTCTTGAGACGTCATTCGCTTGTGGACGGGGAGCGAGGGTTTCAGGGGCATTGACCAGGGTTGGGTGACACCTGCCGCACGCTCACACGCACGCTGACGGTGCTGCTGTTTCACGCCCAGGACTGGATTTGTGCTGACTCGTTTGCCCCCTTGTGATGCGTATGTCCATCGCAGGGCGTGCCGTGGCCCACGCTTGATCTGCAGCCCCGCTGGACCCGGTTCCGCTTCCTCAACGCCGCCGTCAGCCGCCCCTGGAAGCTGCGGTTTGTGGATGCCGCGACCGGCGATGACGTGAGCGGCCAAGTGTGCAAGGTCATCGCTGGAGAGGGCGGCCCCCGCCACACGCCGGTGCAGTTCCCGCCCGCTGGCATGTTCATCGGCGTCGCAGAGCGCTACGAGGTGCGCATGCATATATAGTTATATAACTCCTGTCCACATAAATCTTGTCCTCTTCTTCGGGTTTCTTCAGGCCGCCGGTGGCTTCTTTCACACGCCTACACCTGCATATTACATGCTCAGGTCAAAACTTTCCAACGGATGCTTTCCTCAGGTTGTCTGCGACTTCACCAACTACGCTGGCAAGAGCGTGTACCTTTGGAATGTTGATGACGAGCACCGCATGAAGAACGTTCCCTTCTTCTGCAACTCCCATCTGGTTATGAAGATCAACGTCGCGCCCTGCCCCGGCCCGGACGCCGCTGACAATGTGGTCGATGCTGGCGCGGCCTCGACCGCGCTGGCCCAGACTGGGCCGGCTGTGGCCGCCACCGCCACCTGCGCGCCCCCAGGCACCGCTTTCGGCGACGGCCAGCCGTCTCGCCCTGTGCTGGATGCGATCCTGAGTGATACCGACATCAACTCGGCCCTGACCATGGTCCGCAACAAGCAATGCACGCGCACCTTCCGCTTCGGCCGGCGCCATGGCCGCTGGTGAGTTGCGGTATCGCATCGGGTTTCACGTGTGGCACTCGCACACCCCATTGTTGCTGGGCCGGCGAGGCGTCAGGGACTCAAAAAGAGACCAGACTAGAGCTTGGATGCCCCTTGGCTGCTATGAACGGCCTATGAGCTTCCCTGCCGCCACTCATGTCACTTCCCGACAAAATGCACGCCGTGCAGGGTGATCAACGGTGAGTCGTGGCACTCGGCGCGTGTCGCCGCATCCATGATCGGCCAGGACACGTGGGAGGTGTGGTGCCTGGAGACCGGCGGCGGCTGGTTCCACCCCATCCACATCCACCTGGTCGATTTCTACGTGCTCGCCCGCAACTGGGACGAGTCACAGGTGGGTAGACGTGGAAAACGGCTTGGTGGGGCGTGTGCGTGCCGCAACGTACCGTGTTTCATTTCACGCATGCGTGCTGTGCACTGCCCTCGCACCCTATCTTAGGTCCACGAGTATGAGCGCTGGACGGCCAAGGACGTGGTGCAGCTGAATCCAAGCGGCCACGTGGCACTGCTGCTGCGCTTCGGCCCCCACCGTGGCGAGTACATGTTCCACTGCCACAACCTGGTGCACGAGGTGGGTGGGTGGGCCAGCCAGGGAAGGCAGGGAGGGCGTGAGGAGTGTGGGGGTAGTTCATGTGGTGGCGAAAGCAGGCCGTGCGAGGGCATCGTAAATAGTCCGCAGAGGGTGTAGTAAGCTTTTTCACATTGCCGCCCCATGCGCACTGCGTTGTGTACGTTGACGGAACCTCAACCCCTCACGCTACTCTTGCCCTGCCCCCACACGCACAGGACTTCGAAATGATGCGCAGCTACGACGTCACACACACGGCAGGCTCCAAGACCGCCGCCACGGCGCTGCCCATGCAGAACCTCGAGCCCACTCTCCTGACCACACAGAATGTCATCTACGACCTGTGAGTGACACGCACTAGCAGTGGCAAAGGTTCTTGTCGATGACACCTGCGCACTTGTGTTCCTATGTGTGCGCACTCACCCCCGCACTCATCCCCGCTAACTGGCAGTGCTGACCGTTCGCGTGCGTGTCTCGCTTCGCACCGAAGCCCCGTTCGCATGGCCCGTGCCACACACCACCAAATGATGGAGCCGCCAAATGAGCTGACCACCCCTTGCTGCTCGCCTTGTCATCACCGTAGGTATAAAGACCCCGTCTATCCCGACTGGGCCGCTAAGCCCTCAGTCGACGCCGTCAGTCGACGCCGCCTCACACGCCTGTGGGACCTGACCACCCCTGATACGGAAACTGCAGCCATGAAGGCAACCACGTACCCGCTTGACGCCGGCATCTACAGGTCGGTGACCGTGCGTGCACATGCGTGCGTGGGCACGTGCGTGCGTCCTTTAGCCGGGTATGCAGGTGCATCCGCGTTGCAGGCCAGCCGCCAGTCCTAGTTGCTCACATGGTTCCGCCCACCTGTCGCCCTTCCTCGCTCTTGCCTTCACAGGATCTTCTACCCCGGCGGCGGCCCTGCCAATGAAGACCCGCGGCTGCGCGACCCCACCATCAACCCCTGGATTGTCGGGTTCTGCCGCGACGAGAATGCCCCCTCACCGCCGCCGCCCTCGCCCCCGCCGCCGCCTTCACCTCCGCCGCCACCCTCGCCCTCACCGCCGCCGCCCCTTACGCCTTCACCGCCGCCGCCCCCTTCGCCTTCACCGCCGCCGCCGTCGCCCTCACCGCTGCCGCCCCCTTCGCCTTTAACCCCTCCGCCGTCGCCTACACCGCCGCCGCCCAAAGAGGAGAATCAGAACAAGGGCACGGCTGACGCCGGCGGCGGGGCTGGCGGTGCGGCGGACGCTGGCGCTGACGCCGGCGGCGGCGCTGGCGGTGCGGCGGACGCTAACGCTGACGCTGGCGGCGGTGCTGCGGTTGCGGCGGCCGGCACCGCCATCACCACACACTAAAAGCGGCAAGTAAGACCGCCTTGTCTGGCTCTACGCAGGCTTCAGTCAGCGTCTAGAGCATGCTTCGGCAAGCGGTCTTTGATTTCTGTGCATTCCGTTATGCTACGTTGAGTTCCTTACCTCAAGGCGCCGGGGGAGATTGAAGGTGTCGAGACTGTGGTGGCCGACGTAGCTCATTGCGGAGCGGCAGGCGCACGCACGCGGTCGCGTGCCTGTCAACGTGTGAGCAGCAGGGCCCAGCAGGGCTGTTGTGGCCGTTTCAATGGAACACTTGAGCGGTTCATAATGAGAGAGCACCGAGTCACTTGGCCCGAACGTATTGCTGTAGTGCATTGCTTTGAGAGGCGAGTGGACAGGGCCAAGTACGTCCTAAGCAAGAGCGAGAGAGCGTGTGTGAAACTTGATGACTGCGAATTGCTGGAGCTCATTGGGCGAGTGGGTTGTCGTGACTGGGCGTGATACTGTTGATTGCTAGTATTAATTTGCGGCTTGCAATGCGTGTTAGGACTGCCTCTCCGCAGGGCTACAGACGATGGGTTGCTGCGTGCTGATAAAGAGGTTTTCCCGCCGATGGGGCGCCCTATCGGTGCCCCTGATCATCTAACTTGCCCGTATGTTGGTTGTATGTGACAGGATGGAAGTGTGCTACTACCACCTTACTTGTCGCGCTGCTGCTTCAGTTGCGGTCGTGTAGCAGAATGACCCCTCAAGTCCCTGCGGCGGCACGGTGTCTTTTCAAACATAAGTCTGGGGTGCTAGGTGACGCTGGCGCGCGTGTACATATGTGTCACTGGCTTGACATAATGATGATTGCATATATCATATCTTCACCCATGTGCGCCACCGCCATTGGGCGGTTGGTAATCAGCAGCCATCTGGCATTGCAAGCGCGATGCGGTAATGTAGTGGACGTGTGCAGGACAAGTGCCCATACCTTACGGTGATCATCGAATGGGTGGGTTGTGCGGGTAACAAAAGGGAGCACGATTCTGGGTTAAACGGTGCTCAAACATCAATCACGTAACAGGTGTGGGCGATGATCACATAAACGTTTGGTATAAATGGTATAAATGTGACCTTACATCAAGGGACAGTCCGACCATTAAGGGACAGTCCGACCAAGTAAGGGTGCCCCGCGTATGGTATGTGAGCTTGGCGTGTGCACGAATCTGGCCCCACTGGATAGAAATGTGACACTGTACATATATACATATGCGCTGCGTGTGTACGTGTGTGTGTGTGTGTGTGTGTGTGTGTGTGTGTACGTGTGTGTGTGAGCAGGGTGTGTGTGTGTGTGTGTGTGTGTGTGTGTGTGTGTGTGTGTGAGCAGGGTGTGTGTGTTACAAGTGTGCGTTCATTCTCCCGTAACGAGGTGAAACCGAGCCGCTAAGGCTCCTCGTCTCTTAAGCTCATCAGGAATCCATAAATTTTGCACACGAAGCATCAAGTCATCCGGTTGTCTCATAAGAGCACAACGTCAAGCACACACAGCATTCGAGCATGCTGCCAATTTCGCCTGATCGTGTTGTAACATTATTTGCCTCATGTTTCCGGAGTTCACACCGTAACTGCCGCTAATGTAAGCGTAGATTTCGCAAGCCAATGTGCGTCTGCCGGCCGGCCGCACCCACACAGGAGTCCATGCGTGCGCGCGTGCGCGGCGGCCGCTCCTTACACCCTCTGCAAACCCTCGGGGATGATGCCTCCCGGCTCCTTCTGTGTGATGCATGCACCAAACCCCACCCGGCCGGCACCACCACCCTGTGCGGTCGTCGGTTCATGTTGTTGTTGTGACAGGTTGGAAGTGTGCATTCCTGAATCCCGCTGTCACGCCCTCCCGTGACGCTGGTTACGGGGCACGTGCGGGTTACATCAGCACACGGGAGGGCGTGACAGTGGTACATCAGGGTCCGCACCGCCTTGTTGTGTTTGCTGGTGTGAAGTTTGAGCATGTGGGCATGCCGGCAGCCGCCGACTCGCCGAGAAAGGCGAGAATGTGGCCTCCGGAGTCAGGGCACGCGCAGAGGGGGCATGGGGCCATGGTGGCAGGGGGGGGGGGGGGGGTAGAAACAAACTTTTTTGACCCCAGGCCACAAAACCTCCCGGACCCCCCGACCGACCGACCGACCGACCGACCCCCATGGACAAAACCGTGTGTTTCAGGGGGTTTTACCCATCCATTTAATGCCGGAGTGGTTCCAATTGACTGCTCTTGATGTGCTCTATCACGCTGTGCGATTTGCCGGTCGTGCACGTGACTTCGACATGTGCAAAATTCTATCCATGGAAATGTCCCCGGGCCTGACCCACCCAAGCCAACAATGAAACAGGCTACGCGCATAGCGACACGCAACAATAATATGCTCTCTCGGTTGGTTTACCGCGATTGGACTGGGGTTTACCGCGATTGGACTGTGGCGGCGTGACATGTGGCTGTGTGACATGCCGACATGTCAACAACAATTCACGTCATTGCTTCCTGCAGTGTCCTCCATCGCTGCAAACATTGCTACAGTGTGTTGCAGTTGCACACGCAGGCGTACAGAAGCGTTTGGTGCTCGTGGGACAAAGTTTTGCACAAACCGTGACAAAACCTTGGGGGACCCTGGACCGACCGACCGACCCAAAACTTTGGAGGCCCATAACTTTGCACCCAGTACCCCATTTTTTATTCTGAAAGCGGATTCTGAACGCTCTCGTTGAGCTCTATCCATTTGAAGCATGGGGTATGTTTCGGAAGATTCTACCCCCCCCCCCCTGATGGTGGCGCCCCCAGTAACGGGTGCCCGTCTGCGTCCAGTGAGCGTGCGCCCATACCGGGAGGCCAGCTTGGCGTTCCATAGATTGCATTGGTTACAGGAGGGACCTGCTGACGCAGTTCGCGAGCCAGCGAGCCAGCGAGCCAGCGAAAGCGTACTGGAACTAGGTTCCATAGGTTGCCGTACAGGTAGTCCAGGCAGCGCTTCGCCTTGCGGTGGCGCCCGGTGGCGCTCCTGAGGGTGCGAGTGCTGGATTTGATGTCCAGGTCAGGGATAGCCTGGGCGACGAATTCGGTGTAGAGGGTTGGGTTGCTGTACCCTAGGTTGACAGCCGGTGCCATGCGGGTTTGGATCCCACGGTTGAGGTCGTTTAAGTAGTGGCCCGCGTCAGGGCCTTGAGAACCATCGAGCGGCAATTTGAGGGTTCCCGAAGCCAGAAATACTGTGCTCGCGGGTCGTTGTCAGCAGTTTCCTGGAGCCACACGGCGTCTGTCGGCGCCTTCTTTTCGGCCGCTTGCCCGGCTATTCTATCGACTGTTTCGTTATGTGTGACACCCACGTGGGCCTTGACCTTCAGCAGTCGGGTGGTGACTGGTGAGACCGTGCATCGCGCGAAATTTGAGCTCCAGTTCAATGGTTTCGAGGAGCGCTTTGTGTTTGTTTAAGGTGAGCATATGCGGCTGTTGATTACTTTCCGAATCAGGAAGAGGGAAGCTGGCCCAGCTTCGTCAGCGTCGTGTTCTTCCGGGGCTCGTTATGCCAGCAGGCGCCGGATGTCGTGGAAGAGCAGACCAGTGATGGCGTGTGCATTAGGGCGTTGATGCTCGCTAAGGGGCAGTGGTGCCGTGCAGCTCCAGTGTTTGGCTGTGTCTCGAGTGTTGGGGTTTAGTGCCTTGGTGAGGCGGTTGAGGGCAAGCAGGCGCCGGCGCCTCACATGCCGCTTGCCCACCACCTTAAGATCCGTGGTGCTGATCAAGTGTGTGCCGTTGGGCGCCAACGCAGGCAGGTGGTGCCCGAGTTCGATGAGCGGCTGGATGAGACGAAAGGGCAGGGCCTGCTCCGAGTCGGTGGAGAGGGGCTGGAGCCGGTCCCACAGAGAGGTAAGGCTCGTGGTGGCGGCAGTGAACGGCTGCCCCTTGTTTGTGAGCTCCTAAGCCAGCTTCTTTCACAAGTGTCAGCTGTCGCGCGCAGGTTTGTGTAGTAACGGAACTCGCGTGTGAGGGTCTGACCGGCCGCTCTGCCCACCATGCCGCTTTGCAGGTGCAGCATGGCTCGCGTCGCTGTGCCGAGGCGGCCTTCGTCGTTCAGGGCCTGGACCGGCCAAGTTGCTCCACGGGTTTGAGTATTGCACGGGTAGGAAAACTGGTTTTGAGGCCATAGGAGCGTTTGGCGTAGCGCGCAATCATTGCGTCAATGCGCGCAATGTCGTGCTTGGTGTAGGGCATGAAGGGGAGGCTGTATGCCACAGCTGGGTGGACAGTGTGCTGGAGCATGCGGGTTTTCTGGTCGGGTTATGCGAGGGAGGAGGTAATGCTGATGCCTCTCTCCTCAATTTTGTCTAGCATGTGCTGCATCTGGGGTCCCCAGCCTAGTGCGGGTGTGGTTTGGAGGCCCAGGTATTTGTAGGGGGCTGTGGGTGGCTTGTACGGTATGGCGGTGCCACTGACACGGATCTTGTTTAGGAGCACGCGTTCCATGGCTTATTGATGCGATGCTGTGCGCGGTCCTCCGAGCGTGGGGTCCGTGCGCGCCTGCCCGTACAACACGCCTTGGAGCTGACATTTGTCTACATTAAGTTTGAAGCCACCCCATGCGGCGTAGCGTTTGATATTTTCACGTGGGGGCCTCCGGGGCTAGGAATGGGCTGTTTGCTGGTGGGGGGGGAGTACGAGAGGTCCGTGGACACCAGTCCTGCCATTGCCGCGTTCCACGGCGAGTCCGACTGCACACGAGACTGCCAGCACAGGGCTTCCCCAAGGGCTTCCCCAGGATTGGCCCGCCACTGGCACGAGGCGGGGTCGCAAACAGGGACGCCTCGATCAGCACAGTATCGTGTCTGCTGGCTGACACTTTTGCACAAACTCAGTTCAATACATATAAGTACGCCGGCACGTCATCATATTTCTCACTCGACTGAAGTACTGAGTTTGGAGCTGGGACTGACAGCACTTGGTATACTTTGCGGTGTCTCGCCTTTGCACGACATCCTTCCGCTCGGTATGAGATCGCTGCATACAGCTTAGGCAGCAGGGCGAGCCGGTGCTGCCCTGCTCGGAGGGCGAAATGTACGCCTTCATATCGGCGTTGGCGCTCAATGCCTTCACGACGCTGCTCTTGTGAGTAATGAATACCAGAAATGCTTGCTCTGGCAGCAGCGGGCGCGGCCAGGCGCAGTCCGCCACAAAGCGGCTTACTGAGCCCGCAACCGCGCGCTGTTTTGCAGGCGCACTCAGGACCCGGGGAATGATAGCACACTGGTGCTGTCATGCGCTGTGTTGGCGGCGCACACGCTTGCGCTGCTTCAATTGGTCGTTCCATGGCAAGTCAGGGCGAGGTTGGGGCCCCGAGCTGAGGGATGCGGAGGGTCAGTATACAAAATAGGTGACTCCAACGATACGGCAGACGCGGGCGTAGGCCCCCTGAGCGCGTCAGAGCGACCTTTTTCTCTTCTCCCGAAATGACGCCTCGGTTCGCCTGGAGGCTATCTGCAACATGCTTCTGACAAGCTTGTCTTGATGTCGGTCTTCTCTGCAGCGGCGTCTACGTATATGTGCAATGGGCTTGCAGCGCCCCGCTTCTGTGGTGGCTCCTGTCGCAGCTGCTGGGCACGCTGCCTCCTGTAACGTGGATCACGGCACAGAAGCTGAAACGCTGGGCGGTCATGGAGGTCGGCGCGGCGCTGTTGGGGCTGGTCACGGTCGTGGCGGTGGACATGCCGGCCGGTGAGTCTGCAGACTCGAGGCCGTTGGGCCTGCATGGAACAGTGCCTGCCTCAGTCGGCTGGAGGAGATGCTGGGACGGGTCGGAAGTGCGCTGTTGCACAGCCAGGGTCGCTAGGTGGGCGGCCGGGGCAAGGTTGCAGCTTGGGAAAGGGTCACAGGCGAGCGTCAGGGTGCCAGAACGAGTTGTGACTAATAGGACGGGGCTGTAGCATACCCGGGCCAGCAGCGCGGGGCTGGGGCTATCGAGCGGCTAGGGGTTCCCTTCGGGTCGAGCCACGGGCAACACGACACGTTCTTTGACACAAACACACGCGCGGGATGGCTTATCAAGTCCTGAGTTCGCAAGTAGCACCGCACCGCAGCCTCATTTACGGCATGTTACTCCGGTAACCCGAGCGCCTTGCCGCGGGCCTGGCCACCTCCCTCGCAGCGCGCCTGAGCATCGGATTGGTGCTCGCCACGGGTCTGGGCTTTGAGCTACTGCCGCTGGCGCTGCCGCTGCTCTCGAACCTGCTGCGCCCCGCTAGCAGTAGCAGCGGCAGTAGCAGCAACGGCGGCGGCAGCGGTAATGGCGGCGGCGGCGGCGGTGGCAGTAGCCACACCAGCCCAGCGAACAGCGGCAGTGCCAGCAGCAGCCGCGCCGCCGCGGCGGCGGCTTTGGGTGGCATGGGCCGGTCGCGTGGCCTGGTGCCCACGGTGGGGAGCGGCACGCACGGTGGCGGCCCTGCTACTGCCGCGGGCGGGCCGCAGACGCTGCCGGCCCCCATGGAGGCGCTGCTGTGTGTCATGGTGCTGAGTAAGCTGCTGCAGGTGAGTGACAGCGTGTGTGTGTGTGTGTGTGTGCGTGTGTGTGTGCGTGCGTGTGTGTGTGTGTGTGTGTGTTGGGGGGGTAGCCATCCATCGGATGGTGTTTATCAAATGGTTGGGGGGGGGGTAGTTCATTCCAGAAACCAAAAGCGAAACGACCAAGAGGGGGCTTGGGTTGGGTCGGCGCGGGCTGTTGGCGCGTGTTTGTGGAGGGGGTGCGGGTTGTTTGCTGCGGCGGGCCGGGGGTGGGGTGGCGTGGGGGCGTGTGTTGAGCCAGGCGCAAGGGCAGGGCAGGGCACAGGCCGTGCGGGACTGGCGTTGCCCGCCTTGTGGCGCGGCTGGTGGCGCGCCTCGCTAACTGGCTAACTGGCTAACTGGCTGGCTGCTGCACTGGAAGTATGGCCCATGGCCCACTTGACAGGTGGTGCACACCTGACGCCCCGCCCCGCCCCCGCCCCGCCCCGCCACACCCCGCCACACCGCACTCACGCACATCGATACACTGCTGCAGGCGCTGGCGGCGGCGGCTGTGAGCTACGGCTCGCCTGGCCGCGGCCTGGAGCTGATGAGCGGGCCGCAGGAGCAGTCGCGAGGTGCGGCGGGGCGGTGTGTGTGTGTGGGGTGGTGTGGGGGTGGTGTGTGTGGGGGGGGGTGGGGGTGGGGGTGGTGTGGGGGTGGGAGGGTGGGGGTGTGGTGGTGGGGGTGGTGTGGGGGTGGTGTGGGGGTGGTGTGGGGGTGGGGGCGTGGGGTGGGGTTGGGGGTGGGGGTGGGGGTGGGGCGTGGGAGGTGGACTTGTCACCACCTATCAGTCTTTCACCACCATGCCATTCGCAACCATCACACAACCATCGCCATCGCCAATTCAACCCTGTTCTACCACTTCGCCACATATCCTTGCCACATCCCCCCGCGCTCTGGGTTGGGCTGGCTGGTTCGGGTTCTCTTGGTCGTTTCGCTTCTGGTTTTTGGAGTGAACTACCCCCCACCCCAAACCCCACGCAGGCCTGGCCTGGGCGCTGTGGCTGGTGGCCTCGGCCCTGGCGCTGTACGGCCTGCCCCTGGCGGCGGCCATGTACTACGGCCTGGTGCGTGGTGCCGTACTGCCGTACTGCCGTGCATACGGCGTCTGTGTGTGTATGTATGTTGTGTGCCGGGCTGGGATTGATCCCGTTTGCTTTGATGTCCGTGCACATGTGTGATGGGGGGGGCGGGCGGCGTTCGTATGTGTGTGTCGCTCATGTGCTAAATATCACAAGGATAGGAAGGATCGACACGGTGGGTGCATCATGCACAAGCAAAACAGTGCGCCACCGATCGTCGTCGTTCGCCGCTCATGTGCATGTGTGTGTGTGTGTGTGTGTGTGTGTGTGTGTGTGTGTGTGTGTGTGTGCATGTGCACTTGTGTGTGTGTGTGTGTGTGTGCGCTGCCGCAGGTGCGCTACGCGGCGTCCATGTTGGTGGTGCGGCGCACGGCGTTTCGCAGGTGGGTGGGCGTGTGGGCGTAGGGGCGTGCCTGTGTGGGGGGGAGAGGGGGGAAGGGTTATTGTGTCATGCCAGGAGGCGGAGGCTGGGCTGGGCTGGGGCTGGGGCGGGCACATGGGGGAGTAGTGAGGTCCGGACAGCGCCTTCGCAGGGCCTGTTGCGTGTGTCTGCCGGGGTTGCGGCGCAGCGGCGGCGCATGCAGTGAGCACACTACCCTTGACGCGAACGCCAATCGCTTGCTGAGGGCCCCTCGCCGCCGCCGCGCAGGGCCTCGAGCCTGGGTCTGGATGCAGCGCTGGCGGACTGGCAGCAGCAGCATCAGCAGGTGGGGGGCCGCGGGGGCTCCGGGGCGGGCGGCGGCGGCGGCGGCGGCGGCGGCGGCGGCCCCATGACGCCGCCCTCGCGCAGTCGGCTGCAGGCGGCGGCGTGCGGGCACGACAGCGACTCGGACGCGGTGAGCCCTTTTTTGGGGTGTGTGTGTGGGGGGGGGACAGTTGAGTCCAAGCCCAAGCGAAAAGACCTTTGGAGGAGGAGGGCGCGGAAGGCGTGTGTGTGTGGGAGGTGAGGGGAGGGGCTTACACGTGTGCGGCGGTTGCCATGGCTGAGGGGAAGCACGGCGTACGGCTTGTGGGGCAGTGGGCGGTGTGCGAGTGTTGTTGTTGCCAGGTGTGTGTGTGTGTGGCGCCAGGAGCGCGGAGACGCGGGGAGCCGGGTAAGGTTTTTTTTGGGGGGGGGGGGGTGTTGCAGCCGCGGGAACGGGGGGGGGCGGCGGCCCCCGTTTGAGCTGGCCTGGTCACCTGCTACTGCTGCTGCTCACCTGCTGCTGCTGCTGCCGCTGCTGCTCACCTGCTACTGCCACTGCTGCTACTGCTGCTGCCGCTGCTGCTCACCTGCACCTGCACCTGCTGCTACTGCTGCTACTGCTACTGCTGCTCACCTGCCACGTCTGCAGGGCGGCCCCTTCCTGCCCTCGCGGCTGCTGGAGCTGGGCGACCTGTACCGCATCACCGAGGGTAGGAGCGGGGGGGTGGGTGGGTGGGTGTACAGACGAGCCCATTCTAAACCAAAACCAAACTAGCGAGTGAGGCACAGGCAGTGGCGACAAATGTAATGGGGATGGGTTGGGGGGGAGGGTGTTAGATACCAGCCCAAATTAAACCAATCTAAAGGAAGGGCGGGGGTTGGCGGGAGGGAGGGCGCACTGGCTGCAAGTGCAGTTGACCTTTGGGCGGGAGGTGGCGTGGCCCCTGCATGGCCCCCTGCATGGCTCCCTGCATGGCTCCCTGCATGGCCCCCTGCATGGCCCCTGCATGGCTCCCTGCATGGCTCCCTGCATGGCCCCTGCATGGCCCCCTGCATGGCTCCCTGCATGGCTCCCTGCATGGCCCCTGCATGGCCCCCTGCATGGCCCCTGCATGGCCCCTGCATGGCCCCTGCATGGCCCCTGCATGGCCCCTGGAATTGGCTGGCAGCTTGGAGCGATTCTCACCGTGCCCACCCACCCACCCACCCATCCACCCACCCACCGCGCTCTCGCTCACACCACACAGGCTCGGAGACGACTAGCAGCGGCGATGAGGGCTGGCGGGGTGACGTGGCGCTCATGCAGGTGCGGGGGGGGGCGGGGTGACGTGGCGCTCATGCAGGTGCGGGGGGGTCCCATGCATTTAAGTTAATGACGAAGTAGACGTAGAACAGACGTTGCAACACACGTTGGCACACGTTGGGGGTGGGGTGGGGTGACGTGGCGCTCATGCAGGTGCGGGGGGGGGGGGGGGGCTGGGGTTGTGGCCACCAGCCCAAACTAAACGGGGGGCGGGGGCGGGGGTGGGGCCGGGGGAGGGAGGGGGGCACGTGCGTGGCTGTCGGGTGTGGGTGTGACTGTGAGTCCCACACTTCCACACACGCTCTCCCGCTCTCTCCCTAAACACGCATCGCCCTCCCCTTCTCTGCCTAAACCCCTTCTCCTGCTACCGGCAGCTGCTGTTCATGGCGCGCACCACCTTCAAGGGCCAGCGCAGCAGCACCGACCTGCCGCCCCACGAGCGGCCGGGAGCTGTAGCCGGAGGCAGCAGCGGCGGGGTCGGAGGCTCGGGCGGGGCGGCCGGGGGGCATGGCGCAGGAGGAGGAGGAGCAGGAGGTGGAGGGGGGAGCGGGGGGGCTGCGTCGGGGTCGTGGGGCGAGCACCGGCGGTCGCCGCTGGTACCTGTCGCGCGCCCGAGCCCGGTCATGAGCACAACGGTGGGTGGAGAGGGCGGGTTGGGGGGCCGGGGCCGGGGCCGGGGGGCGGCTGCAAAGGATTCCTTCATCAGTGTGACTTTGCGTCGTGGAGTAGGGGTAGGGGTAGGGGTAGGGGTCGATGAGTGCACGGGTGGGACAGCGGACTCCGCCCCCACCCCTTGTTGTGTATCGCAACGTCCGTCTACATCTCCCTCGGCATTCATCAAACATGCATGGCACGCCCACGCCCACACCCGCTCCGACCCACCCCGCCCAAAAGGATGGCTAACCCCAAGCCTGCTCACACCACACCACACCAAATGAAACCAAACGAAACCTGCACAGGCCTGCCAAACCGACCCGCTGCCCGAGCCCGCCGCCGCCGCCGCCGCCGCCGCCGCGTCATCGGCCACGCCGTCATCCGCGGCACCGCCGCCGCTTCCACCCCGGCCGCCCAGGGCGCCCGCCACCACGGCCAGCGCGGGCCTGCAGTGCGACCTGGGGCCGCCCACCGTCACCGTCACCAAGGAGGTGCTGGTGGAGGTGCCGGTGCCGGTGCCCGCGCCTGAGCCCGCCGCCGCCGCCGCACCACCACCACGACCCGCGTCACTCGCTGACGGTGAGCGCGAGGGGCACTTGGAAGCCCTCGAGGGCCACATGTACCGTATCGTATAGATGGCTAGGCCTCGCATACGCTCCTGTGCTCCTTGCTTCTTCCACGCAAACGCACGGGTAGTGACCAATCAAACAACCCAACCGACCTAGCAACCACAATCGCCACACAACCACAGCTGACACGCTAACCGCCATATTAACCAACCAACAACCGACACCAACCGACACCAACGACCGAACAAACGCACAGGCGCGCTGGTGGCGCTGCTGGTGGCGCTGCGCGAGCACTCGTCCGACATCGCGCACGACATGAAGAACCCGCTCAACGGTGTGCTGGCGCTGAGCCAGAACGTCATACAGGTGTGTTTTTTGTGGCATGATGCGTTGCATTGTGTGTGTTTGTTAGAGATCACAAGGGAGAGTATTGCGTGTGTGTTAGAGATCACAAGGGAGAGTATTGTGTGTGTTAGAAAAGCACAAGGGAAAGGGTCGACACTGTGCGTGCGTCATGCGACAAGCAAACAGTGCGCCGCGTTCGGATTACCTCAGATTATTGTGTGTGTCTTGTGTTAGAAAATCACAAGTATAGGAAGGGTCGGCACTGTGTGTCTTGCGTTGTGTTGTGTTTCGTGTTTCGCGTGTTGTGCTGTGTGTGTGGAGGGGGCGGGGTTGGGGCCTGTAAATACCAGCCCAAGCTAAAGAAGCGACCCAACCCCTTGGGGGGAGGGGCGGGGGCAAGGGCGTGCTGTGGCTGTGGGTTGTGTTGGGTGCGTGGGCGCGTCAGTCATGCATGCAGTCCTCCCGCACCCAGCAGCCCAGCAGCCCAGCGGCAAAGACGAGCAACCCGCCGCCCCACTGCCTCCACCAACCCACTGCACCCCCACTGCTCTTCGTTGCCCCCTCCGCGCCGCACCGCAGGGCACCTTTGGCGAGCTGCCGCAGGTGGCGGCGGACCAGCTGGGTGTGGTGCGCGCCTGCGCCTACCACCTGCTCAACATGATAAACCAGGTGTGTGGGGGTGGTGGTGGTGGTGGTGGTGGTGGGTGGTGGTGGTGGTGGTGGTGGTGGTGGTGGTGGCTGTGGTGGGGGGGGTGGGGGTGGGGGTGGCGGCGGTGGTGGGCGGCGGCGGGGGGCGGTAGTGAGGTTGCGGCGGTGGCGGCGGCGGCGGGGGGCGGGGGGCTGGCAGTCGTGTGCGCCACGCGTGCACGTGTGTTCGAGGGCTTGTGGGTTGCAAGGCGCACATGAGGCACATTCTCACACCTGAGGCACCTGACTACACACGGCATGCTTGCTGCATGCCCATGCCAACCGCCACCTCCAACCGCCACCACCAACCGCCACCTCCAACCGCCACCACCACCTCAAACCACCCCTGCACGTACGCAGCTGCGCGACTGCCTCAAGATGCTGCACGGCGGCGAGCCCGAGTTCAACTGCGGCCGCGTGCAGCTGGGCAACGCCATTGACGAGGTGCGGGCACGTGTGTGCGTGTGTGTGTGTGTGTGTGTGTGTGTGTGTGTGTGTGTGTGTGTGTGTGTGTGTGTGTGTGTGTGTGTGTGTGTGTGTGTATATGGGCGTGTGTGTGGGGGGGGGTGCGGGGCAAGTGAGGGCGGGGGAGGTGAGGGTGCAGGGGGAGGGGCAAGTGGGTGGAGGGGGAGGGGAGCGCCGGGGCCTGACTGACCCAGGCTCCCCTGCACCTCACCACCCACCGCCTATCCACTGCTGCCGCTGCCTCACCCGCCGCCTCCTCCCCAGCCCCTCTTCCTGCCCCCCAACGCCAATCTTCCTGCCTCCTCCCTTTCCATTTTTACTCCAATTTTTATATAATGGCTAACCCCTCCCCTGTCTGTTCTACGTCTACCTCGTCATTAATTTAAATGCATGGAACCCCCTCCCCGCCACCGCCACCAGGTGCTCAAGCGCATGAGCCCCATGGTGGGCAGCCGCCTGGCCGTCAAGGCCGAGCACGACCCGGCGGCGCTGGTGTTCGCGGACGACACGCGCCTGTACCAGTCGGTGAGGGAGGGGCGCGGGAGGCGCTGGCGGGGCCCGGGTGGGGCCCTCGTGAGACGCGCGTGTGGTTCTGTTGGCTGTTGTTTTTTTATGATTGGGAATCTGTGGGAATGCGTGTAGCCCCCCTGCTTCAACCTAACGAGTATTTTGTTGTATCTCCTTGGTCGCATTGCTTACCCCAGCTTCCTTAAGATTGGCCTGGTAACCACACACACACACACACACACACACACACACACACACACACACACACACACACACACACACACACACACACACACACACACACACACACACACACACACACACACACACACACACACACACACACCCGCCCCGAGGATGCGGCGCCCTGGCGCCCACCCCACCTGCACCTGCACCTGCCCTGTGGCCCCGTTGAGTGATGCGTGCGTGTGATCCCTCCCCCTGCAGGTCCACACGGTGCTGGCCAACGCGTTCAAGTACACACGCAAGGGCGGCGTCACCATCGACACCCTCGCCAGCGCCGACAAGACCACCGTGACCCTGCGCGTCAGCGACACAGGTGGGTGCGTGTGTGTGTGTGTGTGTGTGTGTGTATGTGTGTGTGTGTGTGTGTGTGTGTGTGTTGGTAAACGGAAACGGAGAGAATTCCCCGCATGTGTGTGTGTGTGTGTGTGTGTGTGTTTAGTTGTGTGTAGTGGTGGGCTGCGCCAGGGGTACCAAGGAAGGCGCCTGCCGACTGTGGGGGGAGGGGGGAGGCAGTGGAGGCACAGTTGGTGCGAGCGACGCACGTAACGGCGCGGATGAAAGCTTATTTCCCATTCCCGGGACTCCTGACCGGAATGATACATCCATTTTGCCACTGAGCCGTGTGCCAAGCACGCATCCCTGACATTATTAGTACTATCCAGCATATAGGAAATGTAGCATTGCACGTAACGGCGCGGATGAAAGCTTATTTCCCATTCCCGGGACTCCTGACCGGAATGACACATCCATTTTGCCACTGAGCCGTTTCAATGCTAGAGCACGCCACGCACACAGCACTCCCGCAACCACCCAATGCACAGCTTCACACAACCACCCAAGCACACAGCTCGCGGCCATGATGAGACTTCGCGTTGGGGACATAACACAACACCATGGCCCTGATACATCTCAGTTAATCCACCTGAGCCGCGAGCTGCCCAAGAGAACAACCTCACAATTTGGATTCATGATATGGCGAGTGAGACCATTCCCCTTCAGACCCGGATCCACCATCAAGCGCACTTTGCTTCATCCTGTTTTATCCTTTGCCGGTAATCGCGTTCATTTCCCCTCGCAGGCTCGGGCTTCTCTCAGGAACAGCTGGAGAAGTTCAACTCGCCGCTGACCGGCTCGCCCGCCGAGCAGCTTGGCCTGGGCCTGACCATGGTCAAACGCACCATGGCGCTCTTCGGCGGCACCATGCGCCTCAGCAACCGCAACGCCAGCGGCGGCGCCGGCAGCGGCGGTGGTGGTTTGGTAGAGCTGACGTTCCGGACCAAGGAGGACGTGCCGCCGCTGGGTGCCGGCCTGCCGCCGCCGCCGTCGCTGCCGCCGGCGGTGATGCCGATGGCGGCGCCGCTACCTGGCGGCGGCGGCGCCGCCGCCGCCACGTCGGTGTCGGCGTCGGCTGCGCCATCAACCGCGGCGGCAGCCGCCGCCGACGGCGCAGCGGCGGTGGCACCGCCGCCGCCGCGCAAGACGCGCAGGAGCATCATGGGCAGCGGCGCCGCCGGCGGCATGGAGGACCGGCTCGCCGCCGCCAACAGCTCCAACGACGCGCCGCGCTCCGCCGCCGGAGGCGGCGGCGGAGCCGCCGCCTCCTCCGCCACCGCCGGCGGCGCCGCCGCCGCCTCCGGCGGCGCCGGCGCCGCCGGCCTCACCGGCGCGGGCGTGGACGACGCGCTGTTTCTGAACAAGTCGGGCGAGGAGGCGGTGCGGGTGCTGATCGTGGACGACGACCCGGTGAACCTGACCATCCTGGAGGACCTGCTGCGAAGCGAGGGGTACGACGTGCTCACCGCCGCCAGCGGCACGGAGGCGCTTGAGACGTACCTCACCTCCGACCCGCAGCCCAAGCTGGTGCTGCTGGACGTGACGCTGCCCGACATGAGCGGCCACGAGGTGGGTGGGAGGGGAGGGGAGCCATGCATGTTTAATTAATGACGAGGGAGGGGAGGGGGGAGTTCATTCCAGAAACCAAAGCGACCATCGCAACCGGGGGAGGGGGGAAGATGGTAAGCCATTCCCGTTGGGTGAGGGGGGGGGGTTGTGGTTACCAGCCCAAACTAAACCAATCTGAAGGAAGCGGAGTTAAGCTGGCTGGGGGGGCTGGCTGGGTGTGGGGAAAAAGGGGGGTGGCTCAATCGCACTCCCAAGGCGACGTTTGGTAGACTGCGAACCCAGAGCAGTGAGGGGTTGGTGGTGGGGGTGGGGGTGTGGGTGAAAGGCTGGGAGGCCGTGACGAAGGCGGGGAGGGGGAGGGCTGGGCGCCGCCACCATGTTGCCCGGCGCTGGGACGTATGCGCCCTGGGGGGGAGGGAGGCACCTAGTCTCTCCGTATCCCTTCTCATGCGTCTGTTCGCCAGAAGCTCCAGCTGCCTAGCAACTCGGGCACCTACCAGCTAAAACCCGTACTTTTACACTGCTTGCGGCCCTAAAACCCTCCAAACCCTAAAACCCTCACGGGCAAACCCGCCAACCCGCAGGTGTGCCTGAAGATGCGGTCGCTGACGCCGGGCGTGCCTCCGCCCATCATCATGATCAGCGGCAAGGCCTCCACCAAGGACGTCATCAAGGGGCTGCAGGTGGGGGGGGGGGCGGCTGTGCTGGTGGGGGGCTGTGTGTGTGCCCCGCCGTCACCTGGCACTGGAAGCAAAGGAGCCCGTCTGGTGTGCAGACTCCTCACTATAACAACCTCCAACCAACCAACCAACCAACTCCCTCCCTCCCTGCCCTCCCTCTCTGCCCCCCCACCCCTCACCCCCACCCCCACCGCCGCGGCCAGGCCGGCGCGTGCGACTACATCACCAAGCCCTTCCAGCCGCAGGAGGTGATGGCGCGCGTGGAGACGCAGCTGCGGCTGTTCATGGGCGAGGTGGCGCAGCTGCAGGAGGCGGCCGAGCGGAACATGGCGCTGCTGCGGCAGGTGGGTGAGGGTGGCAGTGGGTGGGGGTGGCCGGGGTGGGGGTAGTTCATTCCAGAAACCGAAGCGACCATTGAAACCCCAGAACCCAGGACCAGAGAGCGCGGAGGGGAGGGGAGGGGAGGGGAGGGGAGGGGAGGGGAGGGGAGGGGAGGGGAGGGGAGAGGGAGAGGGAGAGGGAGGGGAGGGGAGGGGAGGGAGGGGAGGGGAAGGGGGAGGGGAAGGGGGAGGGGAAGGGAGTAGTGTTTGCGGGGCTGTCGCGGGGGTTGGCAGTTGTCTGGAGGGGGATGTTGCGTGGGCTGCTCACTTCTCCGGGAGTCGGGGACGTCGCCTCTTGTGCCATGAAGGACCTGTCTGCAAACCCCCATCCCACCACCGCCACCACCATTTCCACTCTGCCGACGCATCCACAACCATTCAACCCTTCACACACACTCACACCCGCACACACTCGCACACAACACCAACACCCAACACCCACACACAGCACCAACCAACCACCCCAACCGACAACCAACCACCAACCACCAACCACCACAGATCCTGCCGCCGCACATCCTGGCGCCGCTGCGCGGCGGCACGCGCGTGCTGGTCGAGAAGTTTGCCGACGTGGCGGTGCTGTGCGCCGACGTGGTGGGCTTCAGCTCGCTGGCCGCCTCCGCCGACACGGCCGACTGCATCATGACGCTCAACCGCCTGTTCTCAACCTTTGACGCGCTCACGGACAAACACGGCGTGCACAAGGTGTGGTTAAGGGGATGGGCGGGTGGGCGGGATGGGTAGGTGGGTGGGATGGGGTATTTGTTCCAGTTTCCGAATGCAAACCCGTTCGGGTAGGGCTGTGAGGAAATCGTGGGGGGTAGCGGGGTTGGGATGGGCGATAGGAGTGATGCGGGCGGGGTTGGAGAGCAGGTGTACCTAGCCATGGGGCGATGGGAGGGCGATAGGAATTCTGACCCCATCACAATCACACAATGCTTTGTTTTCCAAGCCTGGCCGCAGCTACTGTGCCGCATTTACTGGGCTGAACAGTGCTGCATGCTCTTAGCACCGCACCGCACCGGCGCGGATGAAAGCTTATTTCCCATTCCCGGGACTCCTGACCGGAATGACACATCCATTTTGCCACTGAGCCGTGTGCCAAGCACGTATCCCTGACATTACTAGCACTATTCAGCATATAGGAAATGTAGCACTGCACTGAACGGCGCGGATGAAAGCTTATTTCCCATTCCCGGGACTCCTGACCGGAATGACACATCCATTTTGCCACTGAGCCGTGTGCCAAGCACGTATCCCTGACATTACTAGCACTATTCGGCATATACTCGCGGCCATGATGAGACTTCGCGTTGGGGACATAACACAACACCATGGCCCTGATACATCTCAGTTAATCCACCTGAGCCGCGAGCTGCCAACGCGCGTTTCACACACATTGCACTCTCGCGACCATGCCGCTTCCGTTCCTCCGTGAAGCTCGCCTGCCGCCTTCCAAATGTCGCTCACAGTCGCAAAAGACACCCAACACCGCCCACACCTCACAACAATCCAACGCAACCGACACGCTCCTCCCAATCAACCAACCACTCTCCGCCGCACCTGTACAACACCCATCCACGTAACCAACCAACCAACCAACCAACCAACAGATGGACTGCCACACGGACTCGTACGTGGCGGCTCTGGGCCATATGCCGCAAGACCGCCACATCAGCAACGTCATGCAGGTGCGGGCTGGTGCGGTGGTGGCGGTGGCGGTGCGGTGATGTGGTGGCGTTGTGCGGTGTGCGGTGTGGCGTGGATGGGCTTGCAGCATGGCTTGGAGGGCACGCGCATGTGTGTGTGGGGGGGGGCATGTAGGGATTGCCGGCACGCAGTACAGACTAGATAAGCTCCGCTGCTGGGAGTGAACATGGGGTAGCCGCGGATCTGTGTGGGCACCAGTAACCCTTTAGTCAGGACGGTGACGGGCGGCTCATATCAGTCGTGCAAGTGCGCTGACGTCATACATGCGCACGTGCGTGCCGTACATGCATGCATGCACCATGCATGCGCCGTACTGCACGACAAACAGATCAAGGTGATGCTGGACCTGGCGCGGGAGATGCTGGCGGCGGTTGACGGGCTGCCGTACCCGGACACGCTGGGCAAGATGCAGATCCGCATCGGCATCCACGTGGGCGCCATCTTCGGCGGCGTCATCGGCGTCAAGTACCCGCGCTACAGCCTGTTCGGCACCACGCTGCGCCTGGCGCAGGGGCTGCAGGTGCGGGTGTCGCGGCTGTAGCGCTGTGGCGCTGTAGCGGCCGGGTGGAGGGCTGTAGCGGGGCGGGAAGGAGGGGGCGGAGGAGGCGGAGGAGGAGGAGGAGGAGGAGCAGGACGCGAGACCAGTGCGTGTGCAGGTGCCGCCGCCACCGCACACTCGCGCTACCGCATGCACACGTTGTGCACACGCCCAACCCCCAACCGCCACCGCCGCCGCCACCCCCAACCGCCAACCGCCACAGGCCACGGCGCTGCCCAACACCATCCACGTGTCAGAGGTGGTGCACAACCGCGTGCGGGCGGCGGGCGGCGAGACGTTTAGCCCCTACACCACCGTGCAGGTGCAGGTGAGGTCACGTGCCGCCACACACAGGCGACAGGCAGGAAGGCGGGCCAGGCTCGGAGTGTTAGTAAACGGAGACGGAGAGGATTCCCCGCCATCGCTCGGAATGTGCGCGCGGCACACGGGTCTGGGGTGCTGGGGTGCCAACAGAATGCACAGGCAACAGCAGCACCTTCACTTGCTGGCGCGTGCCACGGCAGGCCGCTGCAAGCATTCAGTCATCCTAACCGACCTCCTCCCCTCTTCTCACACGACACTGTAAGCTCCGCACCTGCGCGCGCCTCCCTCCCCTCCCGCCCTCCCTCCAAACAGTCGCTGGGCATCATCCGGACCTACCTGGCCGGGCCCTCCACCGCCGCAGCCGCCGCCGACGGCGGCGGCGCCGCAAGCACCGGCATGCTCGACTTCTCCCAGCTAGACCCCGCCGCCGTCTTGGACTATCTCCGCGGGGCCTCGCTCGCATCACACGGCGCCTCCGGCCTCACCGTGCTGTCCTGCCAGCTGGCCGGCGGCGCCGCCCTCAGCGGCGGTGCCGGCTTGTTCGGCGGCGGCGGCGGCGGCGCAATGGGCATGGGCGGCGGCGCCGCCGCCAACGCGGCGGCGGCGCTGGCGGCGGCGGCGCTGGCGCGCACGGCGAGCAGCGCGCGCACCACGGCGACGGGTGTCAGCTCCGCCGCCGCTGGTAGCGGCGGCGGCGGCGGCGGCGCCGCCGGCGGCGTCCAGCCGCTGACGATGGCGTCAATGCCATTGGCGGCGGCGCCGCCGCCGGCAGCAGCGGCAGCCGGCGGCGGCGCCGGTGGGCTTCAGGTCCGCACGGAGCTGCAGGCGCAGGCGGCGACGGGTCTGGCGGGTGCGAGCGCGGCAGCGCCGCCGCCGGCGGTCGCGTCGCCGAGGGCGGCGGCGACGGCGGCGGCGCCGTACAAGATCATTCCCATGGTCAGCAGCCCGCACGTGGGCGCCGGCGCGGGTGATGCGCCGGTGGGCAGCCGCGAGAGCGACGGTGAGTGCTATCTATCTGGCCTCTGCCTGTTAGCTTTGCTTTCATAGAATGGCTTGTTGTGGTGTTGCACCTTCCTGGAATAGATTGCTGCCGCCGTTTGTTGAATTCCGGTTCGACTGGCTTACTTTGATCTGAATTTAATCGGTTCGGTGGGTGCGATGCGCGTGCGCAGCGGGCTCGGGATACGCCATCACGCTAGGCAACGTCGCCGGCGGGCTGGCGGCTGGCGGCGGCGCCGCGCTGGGGCTGGGCGGCGGCGGCGGCGGCGGCGACCAGGTACGTACGTGGCCTTGGCTCTCTGCAAGGTTACGGTGTGTGTCATGTTGTTGGGTGTTGTGCTGCCCTGGGCTGTTCACGGTCAGGTACCTGCTGAGCGGCCCCGTGCAACTGACCGCGGGGTTGTAGCACGTTCGCGCGGCATGCTGTTTGTTCCGACCTCCCTCCCCTCCTGTACGCTGTCATAGTGATTATAGCGGGGTCATTCGCATAATGTCGCACACATGCGTGATATCACACACACACACACACATTCCCTTGTGCTTTCCTAACACACATACACACACACACACACACATACACACATGAAGCCTCACGCATAAATGGATGGACATTGTGATGCGCAGCTGATGACCACTGCCAGCGTGGACATGGGCAGCAGCATGAGCACCAACGAGTCAGGCATGGCCACCGCCGGCGCCGCCGCCGCCGCCGCCGGCCTCACGCCGCCCACCGCTGCCAGCGGCTCCGTCGGCAGCATCAGCTCCGGCGCCGCCGCCATCGCCAACGCCAGCCACGCCGCCGTGGCTGGCTACGTGTCGTTCGGCGGCCTAGGAGGCGGCGGCGGCGGCGGCGGTGGTGGCATTGTAAGCGCCGCCAGCCTCGCGCCGGCGGCGGGCTCGCATGCTGCGCTGGCCGCCGGCGGCGGCAGCAACGGCAGTGGCAAGCGCTACGTCAGCGAGGCGTCGCTTGTTCAGGACCTGTCGCCAGGACCGCCGGCGGCGGGGCTGGGCAGCTCCTCTCGCATCCAGCGAATGCACGGCGCCGCTGGGCCGCAGCAGCAGCCGCTGGCGGCGGCGGCGGCGGCGGCGGCGGCGGCGGCGGGCGCGGCGCCTGGCGGCGCCGCTGCGGCTCCCGGAAGCGGCCTGGCCTCGCCCGTGCCGCGCACCGCTGGCGCCAGCGGCGCCGCCGCCGGCAGCAGCCGCAGCGGCTCGCGCGGCCCCTCACGGAACACGTCGTTCCGGTTGGGCGGCGGCGCGTCACCGCTGGCGGCGACAGTCATGCAGCAGCAGCTGCTGTCGGCGCTGCAGCAGCAGCAGGCGGCGGCGGCGGCCGCCGCCGCCGCCGCCAGCGCCGCCGCCGCCGGGCCGCTGCCGCCGTCGGGCGGCCACATGCACCTGGCGGCGGTGGCGGAGGCGGTGGGCGGCGACTCCGCCGCCACCACCGTCACCGTGGAGGACGTCATGCTGAACGCGCTGGCGGCGGAGGCGGCGGCGGCGGCGTCTGGCGTTGACACCGGCGGGACCGGCGATTTGGGTCATGAGTCGTCTGCGCCTGGCTTCGCCTCGGAGCCCCTGTTCAGGGTGCACAGCGGTACCGGCGGCACCGGCGGCACCGGCACCGGCGGCGCCGCCGCCGGCGGCGGCGCGGAGCGCAGCAGCGGCAGCTTCAGCGCCAGCAGCAACAGCGCGGCGGTGGCGGCGGCGGGCTTTGGCGCCGCCGCCGCCGCCGCCGCCGGCGGCATGAGCGCGGCGGTGATGAGGCGGCTGGGCGGGGTGCCACCCAAGGCCGCGTCCCTGGGATCCATCGGCCTCATGGGCCACACCGGCGTTGTATTCTACGGCCAAGTCAGCAGCGCCGGCGCCGCCGCCGGCGGCTCCGCCGGCGGCACGCCCAGCGCCGCCGGCTCCGCCAGCAGCGCCGCGATGCTGGCCGGCGCCGCCAGCGTGGGCGGCGGCGTCGGCGCCGCCGGCGGCGGCGCCGGCGCCGTCGGCAGCGGCGTGCTGCTGGGCAGCGGCACCTCCTCACCGCAGTTCCTCTCGCCCGGCGCCACGCGCTCCAACCTGCTGGTGCCGCCGGCGGGCAGCGCCGCCGCGGCGGCAGCCGCCGCCGCCGCCGCGCTGGCGGCCAGCTCGGGCGCCTATGCGGGGCTGTCGGACGAGACGCGCGCGCGCCTGGCGCGCCTGCGGGGGAACTCCGCAGCCGACCTCCACGACTCGGGTGCCGCCGGCGGCGGCGCCGCCGCCGCAGGCATCTCCGGTGCCGCCCCGCCGCCAGGCCGCCTCAGCTTCGCCTCCCCGGTTGCGGTGGACACCTTCACGGCCGGCGGCGGCGGCGGCGGCGGCACGCCCTTTGCCGCCGCTGGCGGCGACGGCAGCCGCCAGCCCTCCCTCGGCAGGGCGCCCGCGACCTGGGGCTCCTCCGCCGGCGCCGCGCTGGGGTCGCCGGGCGGCGGCATCATCGCCGCCGCCGCCAGCGGCGCGCTGGGCTCCGGCGCCGCCGGCGCCGCCGCCGCCGCCCCCGTGGGCAACCTGTCCTCGCCGCCTGAGACGGTCACGGCGCTGCTGGAGTCGCTGGGCCTGGGCCACTACGCCAAGAGCATCGCGGGCGCGGTGCCGGGTGGGCTGCAGGAGCTGGGCGCGCTGGACGACGGCGGGCTGCGCAAGGTGGGGCTGGTCAGCAGCCGCAGCCGGCAGCTGGTGCAGGAGGAGCTGCGGCGCTGGGGCTACCGCGGCTAGGCATGGAGGAATGGCGGGATGGCGGGCCGTTGGGGGCAGCGGGGGCGGGCGGGCGGGCGGGCGCAGCGCCGCCACCACCGCGGCTAGCTAGCGAGCTAGCCGCAGCTAGCCGTAGCTATAGCTGCAAGAGGCCTCTTTTAACAGGGCCCAGCCTAACGAGGCTGGGTCGGAGGCGGCCAGCGGCCAGCCAGCCAGCGCTGCGGCGCTCCTGGGGCAGCCTGGGCAGGGCGGCTGGACGAGAGGGTGCGAGGGCGGGGCGGCGCCGAGCACCTGGCGGCAGGGCCCGGGGCTTGTGTGTGGGGAGGGGGGGGAGGGGGGTTCGGTGTCGCGTCCCTGTCATGGAGGCGTGTGTGGATGTGTGTGTGTGTGGGGGGGGGTAGCTCATTCCAGAAACCAAAGCGACCATTGCAACTCAATGGGGGCGGGGGGGAGGCGGGGGATCATTGTATTGCATGGCCGGGTTGGGGGGCGACTGGCGTAGAGATACAGCGCATTGGGGGGCGCACCGCGAGGCCCAGCCGTCGCGGCGGAGCGGTGTGTGAGGAAGCGCTCTGCAGCGGTTGAGCTAGAGGCCATGTGCAGCGCGACCGGGGTCATGTTGGGCGACACGGAGGGGTGGGCAGTGGCAGTCAACTCGACGCTGCCTTGAGAGTGGTGTGTATCTTGCACACACACACCCATGCACCCCCCATGCATTTGACTGGAACTTGGTCACGGAAGGTGGGCGAGCCGAGCAATGTGACAGGACGATTGCACACACGCTCTGTGTGTGTGTGTGTGTGTGTGTCTTCCTCGGACAAGGCGCCGCGTAGTTGCGCAGGCTGGGCACTGCTGCATCGTACTCCTCATTCATGGGACTGGCGGTGTCAGTGGCGCGCCTTGGGAACTAAGACTTGTGTGTTAGAGATCACAAGGGAGAGAACAGCAGACATAGGACAGTGCGTGCGGTGCGATAACGGACGGTCCCGAGTTACCTTGCATACTTTACTAACGCCGACCAACCTGCCGAGCCGATACCATACTTACTCGGATAAACCTGTTACACCCATCTACAAGACTTGTGTTAGAGATCACAAGGGAGAGAACAGCAGACATATGACAATGTGTGTGTGTGTGTGTGTGTATGCGTGTGTGCGTGCGTGGGGGCACACCGGCGCTCGCCTGATGGGGGGGCCCGGCATCGCGTGGGGTGTTGTGGGCTAACGCGTTTTCAATGCCTTGAGACCAATGCCTTGAGACCCGCCCAGTTGTCCTTCCGCACTGGGCGCGCCGGTGTTCGGATTGTGGGCTTGGATGCGGATGCGGATGCGCGTGCGAAAGGGGCCTGCAAGGCAGGGGGCTGCTTCCCGGGAGCCGCACATGCAGGAGTACGTGCATTCTTATGTGGGCTGGCCTGTGACACGGGCGTTTTGAGGAGGGCTTGAGGGTTGATGTGGTGCAGCACGCGCCAGCACACGCGGGAAACATATGTGCATGTCGCATGTTTGCACAAAACGAACCAAAACAACATTACACGCGGCCGGCTCTTCATTGGACAATCCATCACTGGCATTCGGACGGCGATCACGAGCTGGAGTTGGACGGCCGGGGCCTCACTGTTGGGCACTGACGCGACGCGTGGTGCTGGATAAGCCGTATTGAAGAGCACTGGATTGCAAGGCTGGTGGAAGCAGGAAGTTTTGGAAACTCAGGATCTTTTAACTGGAGATCTCTAAATGGAGGCGTGACCATTCGGGTGCACGACGTGGGCTGTTGGCGTGCCGGGGGGCACCGCTCAAAGCGGCGCAACGGAGGTTGGCGGGTTCCGCGTTTCTGCATGTTGGCGGCAAGGGCGGCAGGCGGACAAGCACTGTGAGAACCTTTTGCATCGCTGTACGCATCAGGGGAATGAGCACCGCAAAGGTTGCACCCAGGTGGTCCGGGGTTGAGAAACAAAAACTGTACTACTTGTTACTATGCGTGACGTTGGTGGCTTCAGCCGCTTGCTTTCTTTTGCGTCGCAAAGAAGGGCCTTGAACCGCGAATGTTAGAGCGCGTTGCGTGTGCGCTGCGTCGGGTAGAGGCAAGGGGCTGTGCGGATCTATCTGGCTGTGTGAGGCACGGAGGAAATCCGTGCGTGGGTCGGACACGGCGCGAGCACCGCGAAATTACGCACTGCCAGGTCACCGTACTGGGACTGCTGCTGACGGGCTGCATGATGGAAGGCGCGGTGGGCACAAGGGCCGCTTGTCGTGTGCAAAAGCGACGGAGGATGGAGGTTAGGGCCATAAGAGCACGAGGAATGGGGAGGAGCGTGGGCGTTGGGAGCAAGGGGAGAGCGGGCACACCTTTGCGAGTTTGGGAGAGTCGGGTGGGATACCCTGACGCAGGTGCGCCTTTGTAAGTCAAGTCGACGGCGGCATCAAAAGCAGCGGCGGCAGCAGCAGCAGGGAATGCGGGGGGGGGGGCTGCCGCTGCACCGCAGGCTTACGCGTGCCAGCTGCTTAAGCGGCCCGCCCGCGGGTGGGCAGCTCAGCAGCTGCCTGCATGCGTGCCGTGCCGTGCAGCGCGAGTGGAAGTGTGGAAGCTACAGCCCCCATCAGCGCCCCTTGTGTGCCACATGGCCAGTAAGGTAGCACACAACAGCACTGTTCCCTACCCCCAACAACAGTATGGTGGCGGCCGTTGGGGCTGGTGATAAGAGCCCCCCACCCAACCTGGCGCACCCAGCGGCATGAAACTATGAAAGTAAGGCCCACCAGCCCTAGTGACTCTGTGACTGTATGCTTGCCTGGCACCGCGCGTAGCCGCCCGCGCTGCCGCCTGCCGTCAGGGGGCCCACACCGCTTCGCAATAGCGGCCTTTGCGCTGCGTCGTGGATTGCTATCAGTAGTGCCCCCCCTGGTTTATTGGGCTGAAAACAATACCCCCCGCTCTTATGCATTGGGTTTGGTTTACTTTGGGCTGGTAACCACAACCCCCCCCCCCGCCCCGATACACACCATCCTATGGCTGGCTACCCCCACCCCCACCCTAGTGCCGCATCCCACGCCCGCATCCCCATCCCAGTGGTCCCACCCGCCCCGTCATTCCTCGTCTGTCCCTTGGTCTGTCCATCTGTCCGCATGGAGTGTTGGACTGGGGGCCACGCACCCACGCGCGCGGATCTTGGCTGACGCTTACACGGCCACCCACACCGGGACTAATTGAATGAACCAGCTCCACGCTCATTGCCGCATACGCCGCATCGACGTGTCGCAAACACTGCTAAACATTTGTTTTGTTGCGTCGTGCTGTTCATACCCCCGTAGGCCACACCGGCACACAAGCAATGCCGCTCCAAGCCCGCTTTCAGCCATCAATGCCGAGGGGCCTGCCACCGCCTTCCTACAATTAGAGGAGAAGGCCAATGGTTGACATTGGTGATATAGCAGGACATAGCCCCCTATCCCATGACCTCAGGGGCTTTCCCCGATGCCGTCTCTCAACTTTTAATCGTGGTATCGACGTCGCCCAACTACCACCGCCCGGTTGAGTGAACAAAGAGGCGGCGCCGCTGCCGCATCCCCGGCAGCCAACTGGGCTGCAGCAAACAAACACTTACTACGGTGTAATCAAAGCCGCCGCAACCACACAGGACGCCCTACTTCAGGCCCAGGCTGCCAGATTCTGGTCGTCGTCCACGTGCCGCCACCATCACCACCACCACCCCACCGCCGCAGTGCCACACAACACCATCACTACACCCACCGCCCACCGCCCTGCGCTGCAGTGCCCCCCCGCCCGCGGCCCCCCCACTGCCCACACTCACGGCACTCAAGGGCACACGCACGTCCTCACGGCCTCGCAACACGACACGTGTTCCCCTGTGTCAGGGAAAAGGGGCTCAGCCCTCCACTGTCTGAGGCCGAACGTCCTCATCGCCCGGACATAGCCGGGGTCGGTTTGAACAGGCCACCGAGCCAACACGAAAATCCGCCGCTGCTCCTCTTTGAACCCTGGTAGACGCATCCGATGCAGCACGTGTACGCGAATGCCGCCTCTCACAATGTAATAATTGCCAGTGCCGTAATCTATTTACACATTTGTTCATCATCATCTAACCCCAACTCTACAGCGTCAGCAGCGAGGCCAGGTACCAGCCGTGCGCCACCACCACGCAGAAGGACACCAGGTTCACCAGACTGCTGATGCCGTGCCACTTGCCGAACTGGGGGGGGGGGAAGGGGCAGGGGCAGGGGCAGGGGCGCAGGGAAATCCAGGTCTGACTCGTTGGGAAATGAAGAAGAAAGGGCAGGGCGGTTACCGTATTCCAGCCCAGTAACCAATACGGGGTGGGGGTTACACGCATCAAGATCAAAGAAGGCGGGGCAGGCAGGCAGCCAGGCAGGCAGGCAGCGGGGCCGTGGGGTGGTGGTGGTGGTGGTGTGGGGGTGGGGGCAGGGGCAGCTTGGGCCGTGTTACGGGGCCAGGCAGCGGAGAGAGGGGGACACGGTAGGCGGTTTGCTGCAGGTCGAGCCGCACATGGATGCGCGCACACGCGCACGCGCGGACGCACGCACATACACAATCGCACGCACATACCGTACACACGTCTCCACAGGAGACCCATGTCGACTGATTTCCGCACCCACTCCTCCTCCTGGACACTCCTCAAAACACACACACACACACACACACACACACACGTACACACGCACGTACCCCGCACCCACCTGCTTGTACAGCGCCGCGATCTTGTCCTTGTCGGCGTCGGTCTTCTCCGGCAGGTTCTCGATGTCGTACCTGTGCAGGGATGGGCAGGGATGGATGGGTGGAAGGAGGGAAGGATGGGTGGGTGGGTGGGTGGAAGGAGGGAAGGAGGGAAGGAGGGAGAAGGACCATCGGATATGGGTACCACAACCGCAACCCCAACGAACCCAGTCTTCCCCCTGGGGTTCTATCGGTTGGTTTGCTGTGGGTTCTGGAATGAACTACCCCGCCCGCCAAAGCGACAACGCTATCCGATGACCGCCCAACCAACCAACCGACCACCCACCCACCTAACCAACCAACCAACCGCCCAACCAACAACGCACCCACCCAGCCAGCCACCCACCCACCGCTGGAACATGAGGTCGGTGCAGATGGGCTCCAGGTAGAGCCAGTTGGCCAGCAGACCCACCAGGCTCACGCCCAGCGCCACCAGCGCGCGCGTGCCGGCGGGGGTGGTGCCGGCGCCGGCCAGCCACAGCGTGGCCAGGGCGAGCAGGTTGGAGCCTGTGTGGTAAGATGCGGTATGGTGTGTTTGTGGTGTGTGCTTTGTATTGTGGTGTGTGTTGAGGCATGTTTACATGGAGGTCTGTGAGGCTTTGGGAGCCCTGGTCACAGCTGTGTCGGGTGCAGTGGACCCCCGCCGCCGGCAGCCCCTGAAGCAGCCATGCACACACGGCCGTCGTCACAGCAGCGAGGCAAGGCTCGAGCCACAGCCTGAGCGGATGCCCGCCGCAGGCCGCACGCCCTCAGGGCTCCCCTCCCTCTCCATCTCCATGTCCACCTCCTCCACCTTACCCGCGGTGAGCGCGAAGTACTGCGGGAACAGCTTGGATTGCACCTTTCCAAATGTCTGGCGAGGCAGGTTCTGTTCAGAGGAAGGAGGGGATCCATGAATGTCACGTTAGGACCCGGGAGGAGATGATGAAAAGATGGGAGGTGCGGCCGGAGCGTGGCGTGCCGCGTGCCGCGTGTGCGTGTGCGAGCGAGGAGTGGATGCACGGCTGGCGGGCGGGTGGATGCATGAAGGGCCGCAGTGCCACACCCGTGTGCCGTACCCGCAGCCGTGCACCCGTGCCGTACCGCGCACCACGCACGCACGTGCGCACATGCCAACGGCACACACCGCCCCCAACGTGCCGCCTTTCCAACACCCCCGCCTACCCCACGATTCCCCAAATATTCCGACACAACAACGTGCGCCGCTGGACCACGACTGACAAGCTGCGAGAATGACCTTGACCCTCACTTGTCCCTCTTGCGCATAATCAATCAATCATCTATATAACCTACTATTGCTCACCAATCAATCAATTATATAATACAATTGCATAACCTTACACAACCTGTTATTGCTCACCTTGAACATGGTGATGCCCACGAAGAAGGTGTTCCACAGCTGGGCCCCCAGCAGGATGCCTGTGAGTGGATACGTTGTGGTGCGAGCGGGTGCGTGGCTGGGTGGCTGGGTGTGAGGTGTAGGGTGTGTGCCCCGTCATGGCAGCAGGGGCAGCTTTGGAACCCCCTCCCCCCCTCCTTGTGTTGCTGCTTCATCTCCTCCCTCCATGCCCACCTCGGCCACCGTGCCGCTGCGCTGCACCACCGCTCCGTGCTGCCGTACTCCTGCTTCCCGTCCTCCCCTCTTGCAGCCCCTGGACTCCCCCTCGCCCATGGACATACACACACGCACACGAACAAACCCCCGCACAGCCAGTCAACACTATGCCCCGCCACCGCCCACGCCCAAGCCACCACCGCACCCACGGCCACCACGGCCCCCGCCCACGGCTCCCACCGCCCCCATGCCCTCCACCTCCACCTCCACCTCCACCCCCCCCCCCCCCCCACGCACCGTAGGCGGTGACGTGCAGGAAGGCGCCCACCGCGCCCGGCAGCAGCGCCGTGGACCCAGCCACCAGGCCCACAGCGCCCAGCACCGCGGCGGCGCGGACCTGCGGACGTGCGTCAGCGTGCGTGCAAAGTGCGCCAGCGTGTGCCCGAGCCAGAGCGCGAGCGCGTCAGTGTATGTCGTGTCATGACATGTTATGCACACACGAACGCCCATACCGGTACATACAACCAGCCGTGCAGCACGCGCGCCCCACGTTTGCCGCACCCCCTACGTTTTCTTTTGGGTTGCAATGGTCTTTTGGGTTGCAGTGGTCGCTTTGATTTCTGGAATTAACTGCCCCAGCCCCGCACACCCCGCGTGCCCTCACCAGGGGCGTGTTCACAACCGACGGCTTGAGCATGTCACCCTTAAAGTCCTCATTCACGGCAGTAGCGGCAGCACCAGCCGGGGCGGCGGCTGCGGCAGTAGCAGTCGCGGTGGTGGCGGCGGCAGCAGCGGCGTTGGCGTGCTCCGCGGCGGCGCCGTTGCCGTTGTTGCTGCTGCTACTGCCGTTCAGGCCGGCGGTAGAGGTCGCCTCAGAGGCGCTGCGCAGGGGCTGTAGCCGCAGCGGGGCCGCGGGGCTGCGGCGCGGCAGCGTGGGCAGGACCCGGCGCGTGGCGGCGGCAGCGCCGCGGGCGGGCAGGGCAGACCTGTGTACATGAGGAGTTGCGGCGGTGGTGGTGGTGGGTGTGGCGGTGGCCAGCCGCGTGGTCGGGCTTGCTTCTTAGCTGCGGGTCTAGCCGCGGTCAGCCTGGTGCGTACGGTGCTGTGCATGGCAGCGCTTGATATGCAAGGAGGATGAGGACCATGCGCTGAGGCACGGGACCGCGGCACGGGCCGAGATTGCGGGGGTGTGGGTGGGTGGGCCTCCTGTCATATGTGGGTCGGCCCGTCGGCCGACCACCCGTGGGTGTTGCGCTGCGTGTGGCTCGCGTGGCGCCACACAGGGCCGCGCCGACTGCCCGCTGGGGGTGCGCGTTGACCAGGACCGATGTAAAACATTATCCTTCTTCATGTTCAAGCTGAGACTGGCGTCAACGCGCCGACTTTGCGCTGAAGACCAAGCTCATCGACCGAACTCATCGCGTCACTCGGTCGCCAAGCGCCTCATCTCACGCACAATACGCGTCAGGCATAAACCACGCAGCTGTATGTGTGTATGAGCAACTTCCAATCAGCTGTTTCGTGCGCGAGCGCTTCCTGGCCCCAGATGGATTGAATCTTCTCACCGAGCAATCATTGTTAGGGAGCAGCTTGTATACCCAAAGTTAGGATGCGATATCGGCAACGTGAATTGGAGCGCCGTGAAGGAGCTGGTTTTCCGAGTTCTAGAACCAGGCGCGGTCGACTCGTTCGGGCGGTGTTGTTATTATGGCAAGGCAGTAGGGACAGGACGATAACAAGAGCTGGTTCATCGGGTTCCCTGAAGACTGGCCCTGTCGCCCCCATCGTTCATCGCGTGGAAGTTAGTCCAGCCCCGGACAAACGAGCTTATTCACGACTTAATTGTTTCTTGATAAGGTACACCCCATGATTTACCCGTTTACAACAACTAGCCTGAATACTTGAGCGCGAGCTTCAAACGTCCATTTCCAACACTTTTCTGCCTTCGGCATGGGCTCCAGCCCTTACACACGATTTTATTACGTTGAAATGTGTTCACAAACAGCATGACGCAACGGGCGGGCGGGCGCGGGCCGCTCGCGTGCCTCGGCGCTCTTCTGTGCCTCGCTGCCTTGCACGGAGCAGCTGTGGCTAGGTCCAATCCTGCGACTGGTGGCCATTTTGGCCATTTCCCGTCAGAGGGGACCTGGGAGCCATGCGAGCGGGGGCGCATGAAGTGGAGTTACGCTCTGACGAGCGACGACCACAGCCAGCGACGTTGCGTGGACTTGCATCAAGGGCCCTCGCCAAACGCGGACCTACAGGGCGACGGGCTCGACGAAGAGGGGGTGCAGCTGGTCATGGACACCGACTTCGTCGTCCATGGTGGGTACGAGGGCGTTTGGTTACGGGGCCACCGCGCCTCCCGAGTGCGGCCCCCGGGGATGGCGACCACGCTCGACGACGGGCCGGGTACACACCGCGCGTGTGCTCGCTGCATCATCACGCAAGACCTGAACTTGTGGGGCCGCCGCGGCAAAGTGCACAGCGCACAGGCAGCTGGCGGCGGCCCCAACCGCCGTTCACAGTGAAGAGTGTGTTCGTGTACATGTGCGTGTGCGTGTGCGCTTTCCTCCGGCCCGCAGATCCGGGACACTTCCTCCTGGCCCTGGCCCTTCTGCCTCCGGCCGCAACGGCGCCTGCCGGTGCTGCGGGTGCTACAGCCGCCGCCGGGGCAGCGCGCGGTGTCGGGGGCGGCACGGCGTTGCCACTACCCGTGGCCGCGGCTGCTGCTACTGCTGCCGCGGCTGCTACCGGCAGCCCAGCTGCGCACGGCGCAGTAGCTGGCCTTGATGCCGGCGCCTCGCGTGACACGGGGCTAGCGGTGGCTTTGCGGGGCTGCAGGCTGCTCGTGCCGCTGCCGCTGCCGCTGCTGCTGCCGCTGCCTGGGCCGTCGGCCGATGCATTTGACCCGCGGCGGAGCGGGCAGGACCCAACAAACGGCCATGCCAGCAGCGAACAGGACGTCGAAGGATTGCAGTGGGAGGTGTGCCGCCGGGCCACACGAGCGGCCTTGGGTGCAACGGCGTCAACCGTCCCGGCGGCGGAGTCGGATGAGGCGATGGCTGCAGCAGCTGCAGCTGAGCAGGGAATACCGGCGGCGCAAGGGGCGGCGGGCGCGCCAGTGGTGATGCTGCGGGTGCTGCCGCTCACTCTGACGCTGCCTCCGGCGCTGCCGGCGCCGGCGCCGGTGAAAGGGCTCGAGCAGCCGCAGCCGCAGCCGCTGCCGCTGCCGCAGCCGCTGCCGCAGGGGCATGTGGGGGCTGTGGCCAATGCAGGCACTGCTGCTACTGCCAGTGCAGGCACTGCGGCTGCAGCAGCAGTAGCACGGGAGCTGCGGCTGCCGGAGGGCGGGTTGGAGGTGGCGTGCGGCACGGCGGGGGCGCTGGCGGCGCGCTTCGGCCTGGCAGCCCCCGGCCCGGCGCAGGCGCCGCAGCTGCTTACAGTTGCTGACAGGGCGGCGGCGCTATCCGCGCTGGCGGTCGGTGCGCGCACCCCGGCCGCAGCAGTAGCAGCAGCAGATGCGGCTGCACATGCTGTCTCGGATGCAGCTGCTACAGCCGACCGGCCGCGCAGTGTGGCGCGGGCGGCGATGGCCCTAGAGGACGGCGGCAGTAGCAGCAAAAGCAGCAATAGCAATGGCGATGAGGGCGCGGCTGTAGCCGTTGATGTCGTAGCAGCCGCTGCCGTGGCGGCTGCAGTCGTGGCGGCAGCAGCTTTCGGTTGCGGCTGGTGGCGGCGCCGCCAAAGAGCGGAGTCGTATGCCGTTTGTTCGGGGACCGGGGCCGGTGCAGTGGCGGCGGTGCCGGCGCCTCAGCCAGCAGTGCCACCGCTACTGCCTGCAAAGCCGCTGCAGGCGGGACAAGGGCAAGGTCGGGTGACACCGTTGCCGCTGCCGCAGCCCAGGGCTGATGAGCAGAAAGCGGTGAAGCCGTTGGCCGGTGCCGGCGGCGCGCGGAACGGCGACGGCGGCGGCGGCGGCAGCGGCCGGGCGGTTGCTCCCGAGGCCGTCGAGTTGGAGGTGCTATCGCCGGAGTCCAACGCGGACGCGGAGCGTGGCAGCGTAGGCGAAGCGCGTGGCGGTAAGGCAGGAGACGCCGTTGTACGGCCGAGCGGCGGCCGACCAGGCGGCAGCAGCGGCGGCGGCGCCGCCGCCGCAGCGGCGGCCGCCCTGGCGGGCGAAGCAAGCGGCGGCGGCGCCGCCGCCAGCGACCTCGACGCACCGAACGGAGACCACGGCCACGGCGGCGACGGCGATGGATCCACATCGATGCAGATCATCAGCACAACAGGTGGTGGCGGCAGCATGGGGCGCAGTGGCGGCGGCGGCGGCGGCGGCGGCGGCGGCGGCGGGGTGCGCCTGCTTGCAGATGCAATGCGCGCGCTGCGGAGCGGCTTTGCGGGCGGCGCCGGCGCCGCCAGCGTCGCTGCCAGCGCGGATGCAGCGGGCGGGCGGGGCGCAGACAGAGAGTTGGTATCGGAGCGCCGCCCGGAGATGGCACGGCCCGCAGTCGCGCCGGAAATGTGAGGACTTGGCGCACGCATGGGGCGCACCGGGTGTGTTGTTGTTCACTGCTGGGCTCTGGGGTCGTCACTCTCATTCGTTGGGGGGGGGGTCCGCGAACTCCTTTTCATCGCAGCCGCCTGAGAGGCCCCCGGGCGTTTCTCCCGTTCGTGCGCCCACTCACATTCCTTCAGACGCTCTGCATGCCATGATGCCCTCCCTGCTTTGCCAGCCCCCTCCTCCCCGGTTCCTTGCCCAGCTCCACCCTCCCTAAACCTTCTTGGTTGCACGGGGATCCTAGGATCTCTAACTTGCGGCCCACGCCCCCGGCCGCACTTGCAGGTCGGGGCACGGGCGCTGGCCCTCCCAGCCCGACGCGGCGTCGCTGGCCCCCGGCGGCGGGTCCCTGGACAGCGCCGTTGGCGCGTTGGAGCTGGGGCCTGGCGGCGGCGGCGGCGGTGGCGGCGGCGGCGGTGGCGGTGGCGGCGGCGGCGGCGGCGGTGGCGGCGGTGGCGGTGGCGGCGGTGGCGGCGGCGGCGGCGGCGGTGGCGGCGGCGGCGGTGGCGGTGGCGGCGGCGGCGGTGGCGGTGGCGGCGGTGGCGGCGGCGCGGCAGGCGGTCCCCTGGGCAGCACCGGCGGTTCGGGCGCGCTGCTGCCCTCAGCCCAGTCCTTTGGGCGCATACGCAGCGCCAGGGTCGCGGTGCCGCAGGCGCTGGGGAGCGGCGGGGCCGGCAGCGGCGGGGCGGGCGGAGGCGCGGCAGGAGCAGCCCCAGGGGGAGGAGCGGCAGCTGCGGTGGCGGTGGCGGCTGGCGCAGGGCATGGGGGCGCAGGGGGTGCGGTAGGCACCTGGGGCGCGGGGCCTGCGCCCGCGGGCGGCAGCGTCAGCAGCAGCGTGCTGTTTGCCGCGGGTCTGGCCCCGGGCGGCGCCGGCACCGGCATCGACGTCACACCCACCTTTCACCGCATGTCGACTCCGGAGGTGCTCTTCTCAACCCAGGTGCGCCGTGGCCGTGGGCGCACACGCTGTAGGTCTGTGGGGCTTGAGCTTGAGCTGACACAGCAGCGTGGGGTACAGGGCTGCATGGGCTGCATGGGCCCCTATGCAGCCGTACCCTTGGCCGTACCCTACGCGGATGGTTGCCTGTTTGTGTTACAGCTGTGGGGAGGCTTCTGACCCGGGCCTGGAACACGGCCGCTGCAGCCTACCAGCCTGTTGGTGTTAGGAAAGCACAAGGGGAAGGGTCGAGCCTACCAGCCTCTTGGTGATGCGCAATATCCTGGAGGCCGAGTTTGGTTCAGATTCAAGTTTGGAGCTGTTGCAAATTTATAATTGATGCCGCCGCCGCCTCGGCTGCTGCCACCGCCAACGCCACGCAGGACATTCCCGAGTGCCCAGAAGAGGAGGAAGAGGAGGTGGCGGCGGGCGGCGCAGCTGCCGGGCGGGGGCTTGGCGGCGGCAGCCGCCGCCGCAGCCTGTTCACCTCCGCAGCCAGCGGCGCACGCGCCAGCAGCACCGGCAACGGCAGCGGAGCGGAGGACTTGGCGGGCGGCGGTGGCGGCGCAAACGCCGCGTCCGCGCCAGCGGCACGCGCGCCCACGTGCCTGTACGGCTCGCATCCGTACGGCAGCGGCGGCAGTACGGCAGGCGGCGGCGGCTCGGCGGTTCACCCGGAGGTCAGCGCCGCGCGGGAGAGGGTGGCGGCGATGATGGAAAGCCTCATGGTGCGTGCCGCGTGCCTTGCCGTACGTTTTCGTGTTTGTACGGCGCGATGCGACGCGTGCGCGGTTTATGTACGTGGCGGCCATCGAAAAGAGCGGAAGGGAAAACGACTGATAGAATGTGCGCTCACGATGTGCACTCTACCGTCGGAAAAACGGGTTGGACTTGAGCTCCCACACAGCCGCTCAAATGATGAATGGGTGTTGGCGCGCTCTGTATCATACCTTGCTAACACCGTGCCTTTTTGGTTGACACCGTGCCTGTGCGGGTGTTACACCTGGGGTGCAGGCATCGCCAGCGCTGGAGGCGTCTGGCGGACTGGTGGCGGCGCGCGACGTAATCATTGGTGCGCGCGCAGTGCATCCCGCTGTACAGCCTCTTCCGCTGCCCTTGCGGCCGCCCTCGGTTGCCATGTCGCGTAATTGTTTCACGTCGCTAGCTACTTGCCGCTTGTGCGTATAATGAGTTGCAAAGTGTATCGCCATCGCGACCGACAGAAACGCCCAACCACGCGCGATCGATTACTCTGCTTGCCGCCGCTTGGGATGCCTGCTACCAGTGATGCCTGCTACCAGTGATGCCTGCTGCCTATCCAGATCCAGAATTAAGCTGTGTCCTGCCCCCTGGCTGGTGTTTACAACGCCTCCTCCTCCCTGCAGACACCAATGCCGAGCTGGGCCGCGGTACGGTGGGCGCAACCTACCGCGGCCGTTGGCGCGGCGGTGACGTGGCGGTTAAGATCATCGCCTACGACCGCGCCGCCAACCGCAAGCTGCTGGTGGGCGGTTGGCGCCTGGAAACGGTTGGCTGCCAGCTCTGCTGCGGTTTTAGTTTGCTGGCGTGCTGACGTGTCCAACGCTGGTTACGGCACTGGACAAACATGCACGGCACATATTCATGCTTTGAATGCTCCCGCGCGTTGCCTCGCCTTGACTGGTTGATTGGCTGCAGGCGGAGCTGCTTCCAGTGAACACGCCGCCCCACCCCAACGTCCTGTCAGTGCTAAGCCACTTCTACGTCCAGGTGAGCGCTTGAGGCCGCCGCGACCGGAGCTAGCAAAGGGAAACTGCTGCCGGCCTGCTGTAATGGGCTGCTGTGACTGGCTGCTGTGACTGTGCTGTGCGGCACAGCACAGCAACTCACGCGTTGTTTAGTTGTTGTTGATGTCATTGTTGTTTAGTTTTGTTGTTTTGCGTCCCGGGACGATTGCAGGCACCTCTGTCATCCCGCATGTCGCCCTGGATGCACCACACTAGCAGCCAGCAACCGCAACAGCAGCAACAGCAGCAGCCGCAACCGCAGCCGCAAGTGCTGCTGCAGCAGCAGCCGCAACCGCAGCAGCCGCCCAGCTCGCAAACACAGTCTCGAGGCGGCGTGGTGTCTGTCCAGGGCGGCGGCGGCGGCGGCGGCGGCGGCGGCGGAACCGTCAGCGCCGGCGGCAGCCTCAGCGGCTCAGTCACAGCCGCCTGGCTGGCACGCGAAGGGGCGACGTCAGCGTCGGGTGCGCCGATGGTGGGGCCTGGGGCCGGGGCCGGGGCCGGGGCCGGGGCCGGGGCCGGGGCCTGGGCCGGGGCCGGGGCCGGGGCCGCGGCTGGCCCGTCATTTTCGCAGCTCGGAGCGGCGGCGGCGGCGGTGGCGGCGGCGGCGACGTCGCTTGGGTTTCAGGTGCGTTCGGTTGTGCAGCACGGCGGTGTGTGTGCGTGTGCGTGTGCATGGGCACGGCTGTGCGGTTTGATACACTTGCTTCCAACCATTGGAGCTGGGTCCTAGGGCGCGGGACGCGTGGGTTGCATGGACATTGCTCACTTTACCACCCATGCCCCATGGCGTGCGTGAAGCCTTGTGCCCCCATGTTGCGATACGGGAGCAGGGAAAAGCGCTGACCCGACGTGGGTCCATTAATTTCCCTCCGTAGGCTAGGGTATATGAGTACTGATCGCACAGATACTTGCGCAACACCCGTTTAGTTTGGGCTGGTAACCACAACCCCCCCCCCCCCGCATGCAGGTCAGCCAGCTGGACCCGCCCCTCGCGCTCCCAGACGCGCCGTCCCTCGACACGCCGCCCCTGTCCGCCTACACCTCAACCGCCAACCTCTCCTCCAACTACCTCCTGCCGCCGTACCAACTGACGCCCAACCAACTCTCAACCGCCAGCAGCCGCGGCGGGCCGCTCGCCCTCGCCCTCGCCGCCGCTGCTGCTACAGCCGCCAGCCCCGGCGGCGCGGCTGTAGCAGCCGGTGGCAGCGCACCCATGCCCATCCAGGTGCTGCCAACGCCCAAGGGCGGCGCGAACGCGCACCCGCGAGGCCGCTGCATGGGCGACGACGACGCAAGCGGCGGCGGCGCACCGGCGGCGGCGTCTGCAACTCTGACCCGCAGCGACAGCAGTGGCGGCGGCGGCGGCGGCGGCGGCGGGGGGCACGATGGCGGCAGTAGCACCGGCATGCAGGAGTACCCGTCGGCGGCACTGCCGCCGGGAGTGTTCCTTAGCCCTGCGTCGCCGCCGGGATCGCTTGCTACAGTCTTCAGCGGTGGCGGCGCCGCCGCAGGCGGCGGTGGCAGGGACAATGCTACTGCCAGGAACGACCCCCTGGCTGCGGCTGTAGCGCAGGCGGGGCTGGGGCCTGGGCCGGTCGTCGAGGTGTCGCCCTTGCCACTGTCGCCGCACGCCCCGGGCGCCAGCGAGCCGCCCGCAACCGGGTACAAGCTGTCTGCGGCGGCGCTGCTACAGCTGCAGCAGCAGCAGCTGCGCCGCCGTCGGCTGCAGCAGCAGCAGGAGCTTTTGGCCAAGCACCTGCAGCAGCAGGGACAGCGCCCCGGCGGCGGTGCGGGCGCGCCGCAGGCGCTACAGCCGCAGCAGCCGGTGCAGCCCAGGGCGGCTGTAGCAGCTGCGGCGTCGCCGGAGGGAAGCATCGCCGTGCTGCCGACGGAGCTGCCAGCCATGGCGCTTGATGAAGCCACCGGTCGTGACGGTTACGAAGGCCCTGTGAGCGACGGCGTCAATGGCGACGGCGGTGGCGCGGTCGCGGCCGCCGTGTCTGCCGTCGCCGTCGCGGTGGCAGCGGGCCTTGGCGCCGGCGGCGGCGGCGGCGGCGCCGCCGCCGCGGGGCCGCCCTCGACGCGCGAGCTGCCCTCCACCATGTCAATCACGGCACTCGGCGGCGCGTCAACCGCCCCGCATGAGAACGTGAGCCATGCCTCGTACGGCAAGGACGCCCACCTGCACGGGACGTCGGCGTCCTCGCTGTTGGCGGCGGCGGCGGCGGCGCCGTCGTCGTTCGACGCGCCGTTTGGTGCGAGCGTGGGCGGCGTGGATGGCGGCGGCGGCGGCGCAAGCGCCGGCGGCGGCTACAGCGGCGGCGGGCGGCATCCGCCGTCCGCCTCTGCTGCAGGTGGGGCGGCCACGGGTGCCTAGCTCCGACCGCTGCCTACTGAATGAATGTTCCAGGCTTCAAGCCGTGTGTGCGGGTCGGCCGCCTTGACTGTTTTCCTCCTAGACAGGCATTGACTGTTTTCCTCCTAGATAGGCCGTGACTGTTTTCCTCCCTAGGTCGGCCTTGACTGTTTTCCTCCTAGATAGGCTGTGTGTGTTGCAAACCCCCGTCCCCCTCCTGCGGTGTTCCCTTCTCCCTGCCCTGCAGCCCTGCTGAGCGAGGGCAGCTGGGGCACCACACCAGGGGCGTCCGGGCTCGTGTCTGAGCTCCTGAACCAGCTCACCGCCACCACCTCAGCCGCCATCCCCAAGGCCCCCAGCGCCCACGGCGCCCCGGCTACCTCCTCCGGCGGCGCCGCCACCGGCAGCGGCAGCGCCGGCGGCACGGCCCCAGACAGCGGCAGCGGCGGCGGCGGAAGGGAAAGCACCTCCGCCGCCGCCGCCACCGCCGCCGCCGCCGCCGCCGCCGCCGCCGCGGCCACCAGAGGCCGCGCAGCTGCTCACGGAGCCGCCGCGTCGTCATCAGGGGCAGCGGCTCCTGGTAGCTCGCAGCTTTATCGGCTGATAGGTATTGATCCGGGAGCCGATGGGCCAGACAGCGCAGCCAGCGCAATGGGCGCCTGGGGCGGGAGGACAAGCTCCCTTCCGGCAGTTGCGCCGCCACCCGGCGGCGAGCTGGCGGCCATTGATGCGGCGGCGGGCGCGACACTGGCGGCGGCGGCGGCGGCAGCGGCGGCAGCGGCGGCAGCGGCCGGGGACGGCTACGACGCAGGGGCCGATGGCGGCGGCGGCGTCGCTGGCCGGACCGGCAGGTCGTCGGAAGGCCGCGTCATGGCCTTTGAGCTGCTGGTGGGAAGCGGCGGCGGCCGGGGCGGGGGCGGGGGCGGAGGAGTGCAGGGTGCTGCCGGCAGCGGCGGCGGCCGCGGCGGCGCCTTCACCGCGCCTGGCGGCGCGGACGGCGGCGCCTCCAGCAGCGCGGAAGGCGCCGAAGGGCCGCAACCAACCACCGGAACCTACAGCGGCGCCTTTAGTTCGTTGCAGCGGTTGGGATCCACGCCAACGGAAGCGGGTGACGACAGCTGCTGGTCTGGCCGCCCCCGGCGCGACCCGTCACTGCTCAAGACGGCCGCGTGGATTGCGAATCCTGGAAACTCGGGCGGGGCGGACGACGCCGACCGCATTCGTAGCCTTGAGGCGCCACACAGCAGCGCATCTGCTGCACCCGACTCAAACCGCACCCCAGTCGGCGCCGCGGCAGAGGCAACAGCCGCCGAGGCGGCGGAGGCGGCGGAGGCGGCCGAGATGGCGGAGGCGGCTGCGTTGGTTGCCGGGTTGGGTCGCACGGGAGCAGTCGCGTCGGCTACCATCGGCGGCGTGCCGTGCCCTCCCGTGGCCGCCGCCGGCGTACTGCGGGTCCTATCCCCTGTGAATGAGGTTGGCAGCTCGGTCGGGGAGGGCGGCAGCGGTGGAGCGACCTCTGCCGCGTTCGGTCACCCTCGGCCGTCGCCCTTCTCGCTTCCGACCTCGCCCAGCCGTGGGGGCACTGCAGACGCCAGCCGCCGCCGCAGCGCCAACCGTGGCACCGGCGGCGGTGGCGGCGGATTCAGCGGCGGCGGCGACGGTGGCGCAGGCGACGTCAGCCATGATCTGACGTCAGGATCCAGCAACGATGCGGGTAGCATCGCTGCCGCTGCCGCCGCCGCCACCGCCACCGCCGCCGCCGCCGCCGCCGCCGCCGCTGCCGCTGCGGCTGCCGATCAGGGGCGGCTGGCACTGCCCGGGTGCAGCGCGCGCGACGCGCCTGCGGCGGATGGCGGCGGCGGCGGCGATCCGCAGGGTCGGGTCAGCAATGCTGGCTCGGCGACCAGCAGCTCGGTCAGCGGCGCCGCACCCGCACCCGCAGCCGCAGCCGCGCCCGCAGGCTTCACGCGAGTGAGCGATGCTGACAGCCAGGGCAGCCGCTCTGCGGGTCACAGCCGCAGACTGCGCGGCACCGCGGCAGCGGCGGCGGCGGCGGCGACGGCGGCGGCGACGGCGGCGGCGGCAGTGCACAGTGACAAGCTCTGCGCCATCAGTTCGCCGCTGCTGAAGCTGGTGGTACCGCCGGAGGGCATGCTGCGTGCGGCTGCCACAATGGCGGCTGAGCGCCGCTGCCGCAGCGCCTTCGAGCCTGCCCCGCCGCCGCCGCCGCCGCCGCCTCCCTCCCTGCTCGCCAGCGCCGCCGCCGCTGCTGTGGCGGCGGCCGCACGTGCAGCACCACCGGCAACCGGCGCGGGCGTGGAGAGCGCGGCGTCCTCCGCCAGCGGCGGCCGAATGTTCGCCCCGCACCGGCCGATTTCGCCGGCGGATCCTAACCAGGCAGCGTCGTCGCCGCCGCCGCCTCCGTCGCCGTTTGCAGACGCGGGGCTGGAGCACCGGCCGTCGGGCGGCCTGCCTGTGGCAGCGTTGCTTGGACCAGCGCGGCCGCCACAGGAGGCGCAGCGGGTGACGCCGCGCGAGCAACCGCAGCAGCAACAGCCAACCCGCGGCGTTGGGATGGAAGCGTTGGAGCGATGGACGCGTGGTGGCGGCGGGCAGGCGATAGGCAGCTTCGGGCGGGCCGGTGTGGGCGGCCGTGGCGGCGGCGGCGGCGGCGGCAGTGGCGGTGGAGGCGGTCCCGCAAGCGCTGGCGCCAGGATCGGCCCCAGCGGCGGCCCCGCCAGCTCCAGTGCCGGCTACAGCGGCGGCGGCGGCCCTGGGAGCCCTGGGAGCGCCGAGACCGGGGGCACGACGGTCACTGCTTGGTCGGCGCTCACGTTCGCCATAGGGAGCGGGGCCTTGGGCGCTAGCATCTCACAAGCTCACCCACAGCAGCAGCAGCAGCAGCGCGTGACTGCCACTGCCGTGGCAACGGCCGAAGGACCCGGCGCTGCGGCCGCCACAGCGTCAGAGCTGCAAGAGGGGGCGGCGGTGCCGGCAGCCGCGGCCGTCGCCGCGGCAGCACGTGGCACGGGAAGCCCAGGAAGTGCAGGCGACAGCTTGACGGCGGCTGCGGCGATGAGCACCGGCGCGAGCGCGCGGCCGCTGCGCGTGCTCCTGAGCGAGGGCGCCGCCGCCGCCGCCGCTGCCGTCGCCGTCGCGGCGGAGGAGAAGGAGCGGCACCACCTGCCGTCGCCGTTTGCCATGCCCAGCCTTGGACCGGTCAACGCCGGTCAACCAGGCACTGCGTGCCCCGCCTCCGCATTAGATGTCCACAGCAGCGGGGACGGCGAAGAGCTGATGCCGACATTGTCGCCGCTGCGGCGCGCGCCAGAGACCGGCGGCGGCGGCGCCGCGCCTGTGGCCGCCGCCGGCCTTCCGCCGCCGCCGCTGGTGGTGGCTGCAGGCGCGCCTTTCATGCGCTCACTGCCGCTGCGGCCGCCCGACGGCGCCGCTACTCCTCGGCTGTCCCATGAGAGCGACGGCGGCGCAGGCGGCGGAGGCGGAGGCGCCAGCAGCGCTGGCGGCGGAGGCGGTGGCAGGATAGGCAGCGACTGGGCGGTGTGCTTCGATCCCGCCATCGTCGGAGGCGGCGGCGGCGCCGCCACCACGCTCCGTCTGCTGGGCGCGCGTGACAGCGCAGGCACGGGCACGGGCACGGGCAGTCCCGCCCCCGGCGCCGGCGCGGCGCGGGGCAGCGGCGGGCCAGGCACCGGCTCCTCATACGGACTCGCCAGCTCGGGCGGTGACACGGCCTGCGGCGGCGGCGGCATCGGCGGCTGCAGCGGCGGCGCTCTCCTGCAAGACAGCCCTTGCGGCGACGGCGCCGCCAGCTCAGGCCCTCAATCCGCCTCTGCGGCCGTGGATCCGGCAGCCCGCTTCAACACATTGCAGCAGCTGGGGGCGCTGGGGTCCACACCCGACCTGGGTGGCTCCGTGTATGGGCCCGCCGGCGGCATCCCCAGCACCGCCACCTCCAAACTGGTGCGTGTGGCTCCATGTTGTACTGTACCCCAACACCCCGCGCGTCTGTGCAGCTTGCATGTTTGTATTCGTTCAAGTTTACACGTCGTCGTCGTGTTTTCATGTCTTCGTGCGTTCGTGTTTCGTGTTTACACGTCTTTGTGTTTTCATGCCTTTGTGCTTTTGATTCGTTCGTGTGTGCAGGGCCTGGACGAGCTGCTGGAGCGGCTCAACACACCGAGCAGCGCCTCTTCACTTCAGACACCCCCCGCGGCCGCCACGCCGCACGGCGGCGCCACCGGCGCCGGCGTCGGCGTTGTCGCGGGCGCCGCAGGAGCCGCCGTGCCGAGGCCGGTGGGCGCTCACGGCGCGGGCGGCGGCGGCGGCGGCGGCGGGTTCGCGGCCGGTGGCTTCCAGCCCGTCCCGCTGCTGTCGCCGCAGCCGACGCACCCCGCGGCCGCCTCGCCCGGCGGGTTCACGGGCGCGCTCATGGGCGTGTCACGGTACGGCGACTCGGGGTACGGCCCCTCGCGGTACGGCGACTCCGGGTACGGCACGAGCAAGTACGGCGACTCGGGGTACAGCACCTCCAAGTGGGCGGACTCGGGGTACGGCACCAGCAAGTACGCGGACTCCAAGTACGGTGACTCCGGCTACGGCGGCTCCAAGTACGGCGACTCGGGGTACGGCGCGGGCAACGCCGGCGGCGCCGCGGGTACGGGCACGGTTTCTGGCATCTTCCCCACCTCCAGCGTCGCGTCGCACGCCCCACGCCCACCAACGCCCGTGCGGACCTCTGCGACGGGTACCAACTCCCATTCCCTGAGCGGCAGCGGCGGCGTCGGCGCCGGCAAGAGCGACCGCAGCAGCAATGCCAGCCGCGGCAGCGGCGGCGCCGGCGGCTACCCACCCGCGACACAGCTGGCCGCGGTTGCGGAGGTGGAGGCAGGGGGGTCGGGTTCGGGCACGGGGCCTCTCGCCGCAGCTGCACTGGGCGTCGGCCCCGCAGCAGCGGAGGCGGGCGGAGCACTGGCGGCGCGGCCGCTGGCGCCGGCGGCGCTTTCCACAGCTGCGCCAAAGCCCCCTCTCGCTGCGGGAGCTTCGAAGCTGACGCTGCCGCTGCAGCTGGCGCTGCCCTCCCGGAGCTCGGCCACCGCGCTGGGAGAGGCCCCACCGGCCGTCGTCGGGTTGGCATCACCGTCAGCGGCGCCGCCGCCGCCGGCGCACGACGCGGCACCGACGCGTGGGCTGCCGGCGTCGCTGCGTAAGCCAGCCGCCGCCGCCGCCGCCGCCACAAACGCTGCTGGTGCCGCCGTGGACTTCACTTTCTCGCCGTCGCCGCCGGTGAGCGGCGGCGCCGCCACCCCCGGCGGCGGCGTAAACAGCACCAGCGCGGGCGGCGACCGCGGCCGTACATTTGCCGTACAGCCGCTTGAGATGTTGCCGCCGCCGCCGGTGGTGGCGGTGGTGTCGGCGTCAGTCGCGGCGGCGGCAGCGGTGGGTTCGGCAAAGCACGCGGGCGCACGGTCAGGGCGCTTGCTAGACTGCTCCGTACGCGTCATCAGCGGCGGTCTCGTGGCCGGCAACAGCAACAGCAACAACAGCAACAACAACAGCAACAGCAACAACAACAGTGGCGGCATTGGCGGCCCCAGGGGCAAGGCGCCTGTCATTCCAATCGCGCCCACGCTAGACCCGCCAATGCCGGGCCCGCCCACGGCTCCGTTTGCCGGAGCCGCCGGCTGGGCTCGCCTGGTGCCGGCGGGCGGCGCCAGCGGCGCAAGGCGCCGCGGCAGCCTAGACGGCGACCGCGGCGGCCGCGGCGCCGGGCGCGGCGCCGCTGCCCTGGGCCACGGAAGCAGCGGCGCGGACGGTGACGACGGGGAGGGCAACATCAGCGACAGCGATAGGCGGAGCAACGACCGAGACCGCGGCCAGCTTGACGAGGCGGATGAGATCCTCCGCGGCCTGGTCGGCTCCATCGGCGGCAGCGGCAGTACCCCCGCCCAGCTGCAGTCGCCGCCGCCGCCGTGCGCGCCGCTGGGGCGGCTGGGCTCGCCGCCGCCGGCCGGGACGTGGGCGGCGGCACTGTGGGCTTCGCCGCCGCCGCTGCCGGGCGCGCAGTCGTCCTTCTCCGCCGGCCTCAGCCGCAGCAGCACCGCGCGCAGTGTCCCGCAGGTGCCCAGCCGCCTCAGCCTCAGCGGCAACAGCGATGGCCTTGGGAGCGCGGGCGCCGTCGCCGGCGCGACCACGCCACGGCCGCGCAGCTCCCTCGCCGGCGGCGCCGTCGTGGGCCTGGGCCTGGACCGCTCCGCAATGGCAGCGGCCGCCGCCGCGTCCGTCTTGAGCCCGGGTGGCGGCGGCGGCGGCGGCGGCGGGGCGGACGCGCGCTCCTCTGGGGGGCGCAGCAGCCTTGGCAGCGGCCTCCGGGCGCTCATGCGTGGCGGCTCGTTGGGCAGCGCGGACAGAAGTGCCAGCAGCGACCTTGCCATCGGCTTTACCAGCGGCGAGCAGGCGGCGGCGGCGGCGGCGGCGCGCGTGCGTGGAGACGCGCGGCCGTCAGCGCCAGGGCTGTGGCAGCAGCAAACAGCGGCCAACGGCACCGCGCTACCGGGGTTGCCGTTGGCAGCCGGCGCCGCGGTTTCGCCGTCGCCGGTGGATGTGGAGGCGGCGGCGCGGGCCAATTGGTCCGCGACCGGGGACGAGGCGACCGCGGCGCTTACGAAGGAGCATGAGACGGAGTCCGCAACATCCTTGGAGGAGCCGTTAGCTGCAGGCGCTGTGGTTGCGGTGCGGCTGCCGGCTTCGGATGCTGCTGGGGACCCGGGGTACCGCACCACACCCAGCCGCAGCCTGGCTGCGGCCGCAGCACGGCGGCGCAGCTCCAGCGCCGGCGCGGGGCTCAGCGGCGCCCCCTTCCGCGCCGCCGCGGCGGCCACGCTTGCCGCCTACGGCAGTCGTGGCAGCGCCAACATTGGCCCTGGCGCCGGCGCCGGCGCCGGCGCAGCGGCGGCGGTTGCGGCGCTCGCCAGCCGGGGCCTTGTCGTACCCTCGAGCCGCCGCAGCCGCCGCCAGCTGTACCAGCAGCGCAGCATGCCCATGGTGCGCGCACGCAGCCGCCTCTGCCTGCAGACGGTGGGAGACGTCCTCCTCAGCCGCGCCGTGGCCGCCGCCGCCGCCGCCGCCGCCTCGGATTCCGGGGGCGGCATTGGAATTGAAGGCGGCGGCGCAGGCGCGCTGGCACGTGGCGGCACCGCGGCCCGCAGCGGCGGCGGCGGCGGTGGCGGCGGCGGCCGCACAGGCACACGGCGGCGCTGGTCGGCGGTTTTTCCAACGTACGAGCTCCGCGCCGATGACGAAGAGCTCGACCTGTACGACGAAGATGAAACCGGCAGTACGGCGGCTGATGAGGACGAGCGGGACGGCACGAGCATCGCGCTGAATGGCGGCGGTGCTGGCGGCGGGGGCCGGGCGGGCAGCGGCTCGGGATCCATGGTCGGGGGCTCCGGGGCGGCCCGGGATGGTGGCGCCTCGCACGGAGGCGGCAGTGGCAGGAGCACCGGCCGCGGCGGGGGCAGGGGCCGCCACGCGAGGGGCTTCCAGTCGCAGCCGGCACTCGTGCCGGCGCCGCGGCGGCTGAAGAAAAAGAGCACCGACGGCGGCGCCGAGGCTGGGGCGGTGCCGGGCGGCAGTCCTGAGAGGACGGTTGCGGCGGTGCCGTCAGCGGGCGGGGGCGGCGGAATCGCACCGGGTGATGGCGCGGAGCTGGCGGCAGCTGCGCAGGCAAGCGCTGGAGGCGGCAGCGGCATCCACTGGCTTAGCTCGGCACCACCAGCAGTCGCGGGTGCTGCTGGTGGTGGTGGTGCTGCTGCTGCTGCCGTTGCGGCTGCGGGAGGCGGGGGCCGGGGGCAGTCCGCGCCCGGCGAGGCCACCACACCGGGGCGCATGGTGGTGGTGACGCTGCTTCCCGCCGTGCCGAGGGCCGGCGGAGAGGCGGCGGCGGCAGCGGCAGCGGTTGCCGCGACCGCCGCCGCCGCCGCCATCGCGGATTCGGCTGCAAGCTCACGAGGTGGTGGCGTCGTCATCAGCACGGCCCCGGCTGCTAGCCGCGCGAGCAGCGGAACGCCGCTGGGCGCGGAAGCACTCGCCGCGATGGTGACGGCGGCGACGGCGACGGCGACGTCGGCAGCGGCGGCGGCGGCGGACGTGCCCACGGCCGTGGCGGATGCAGCGGCGGCCGCTTTGCTCGGCGCCGCAGGCCAGGGCAGCAGCAGCGGCGGGGCCGGCGGGGCAGCGGCAGCGGCCCCGCAGCTGCCGCTGCCGCCAGCGCGCGGCGCGGCTTACCCCGGTGCGGAGGCGGCGGGGCCGCTGCACGCGCCGCCGCCCTTGGGTGCGGACTACACCGAGGCCATGTCGCTCACGGGCAGCCCCTCCCATGCCTCCGCGGGCCACACCGACATGCTGAACCCTCACGTGCAGGAGGAGGGGGCCGCCGAGCCTCCTCCACCCGGCCTCGCTGCCGACGGCTCAAGCCCCGGCGGGGGCTCCAGTCGCTCAGTCACAACCGCCTCCGCACCCGCTGGCGGCGGCCGCACAGGCAGCGCCGCGCTGCCTGCTGCACCTGCGCTGCCGCTCACCGCAGGCGCCGGCGCCGGCGCGGGCGCGGGCGCGGGTGAAGCAGCGTACCTGCCGCCTCAGCACCCGCAGCTGCCGTCGCCGTCCGCCGACTCAGGTCTGGCGGCGCGGGTGGGGCTGCCGGCTGACGTGTCGGGGAGCGGCCAGCTCTCCGCGGAGCGGCTGCGCAAGCTGACGGTTGTGACGGTTGCAACGGTTGCGTCCCCGCCGGCTGCCTCCTCAGGCGCTGCCGCCGCAGCGGTAGCGGCATCATCGCCAGCGGGACGCGGCGCGGCCGCACCCATCCCGCCCGCGGGGCCTGCGGTGGCGGCGGGCGCCCGCGGGAACGGCGCCGCTCGAAGCAGCAGGGCGGCAGATCCAGATCTATATCCAGATCCAGCCCCCATCGGTGGCATTGCCAGCGCGTTTGCAAACGCCGCCGTTGCTGCAGAAGCGGCGGCGGACGCGGCTGCGGCGGCGCCTGCGGGAGCTGCTGCCGGCGCCGCCGCTGCCGGCGGCTGTGAGGCGCTGCTGCCGGCGGGCCAGGGACTGCCTCTCCCGTCGGCGCCGCCAGCGCTGACGCTCAAGCTGACCAACCGCCGCACCAGTGTAGGCCCGCTGCTCAGCGCGCTGACCGGCGGCGGCAGCGGCAGCCGCAGCCCAGGCACGTTCGGGCGCGGCAGCGCCGGGTTCAACGCCGGCACACCCGTGGTACAGACGCGGTCGAGTGGCGGCGGTGGTGCTGGCGGCGGCGGTGGCGCCGGCGCCGGCGCCGGCGGTGCTGCTGACGCAGGCGGAGGCGGAGGTGGAGGCGGAGGCGGCACGGGGGCGACGGCGCTGTTAAGCTCCACCGCCTCTGTGCAGTCGCCGTCGCTAGCCACGATGGCGCTGGCGACGGCGGCGGGCGTCGGCCCTGGCGGCGGCGGCGGCGGCGGCGGCGGCATGTCGCAGCAGGCGCTGCTGACTAGCAGCAGCCTGGGCTCAGAGGTGCTCACGCTCGCTGGGTACGGTGCGCCCATCTCCTTTGAGCCCTGGCGGGTGAGCGCGGCGTTTACGTCGTTTACTTCCATTCATGAGAATCCGCGCAGACAGAGTGTTGTACAGTATGTCTTCTTCTATCATCGCCAACATTTGCGTTGGGGCATTTAGTTTGCTGCTGCTCCTTTTCTTGCTCTCTGCACATCCATAAGATGTGGCCATTGTGCCGGGCACACACACACACACACACAAACACACTGTCCCTTCCTTTCCTTGTGCTTTTCTAACACAAACACACTGTCCACTGCCTGCTATGCTTTGTCTTGTGAACCCTAACACACAAACACTGCGCCGTGTTACGTGTGGGGTTTGCAGAACTCGCAGCACTCGCTGACGCGCACATCGGCCGCTTCGCACGCGGGACAGCCCGGCGGCGGAAGCGGATACGGCGGCGCCGGCGGCAGCCTGGCGGGGTGGCAGCTACAGCCCGGCGGCAGCCTGACGGGGTGGCAGCTACAGCCCGGCGGCAGCCTGGCGGGGTGGCAGCTACAGCCCGGCGGCAGCCTGGCGGGGTGGCAGCTACAGCCCGGCGGCAGCAGCAGCGCTGTGGACGTCAGTGACCGCCACCACCTAAGCAACAGCGGGGCCGCAACCGCCACCGCTGCAACAGCCCTCGCGTCTGACACCCTGCCGCCCGTCGTGGCGGCGGCGCCCATCGAGGCCGCCGCCGGCGCCGGCAGCTATGGAGCGTTAGGAGCTGACGGCGCAGCAGCGCTGCCGCCAGGCGCGCCATCGGCGGCGGCGGCGGCGGCGGCGTCTGGCTCGCTGGCGGCTCCAGCGGCAGCGGTGGTGGCGAGCCTGGTGAGCTGGGACAGTGGTGGCGACGGCGCGGGCTCCAGTGATGTGCCGCCGCCGCGCGCCGCGCCGCCGCTCGGTTTGCCGTTGATGCATCGTGGTGGGGTGCTGCTGCGGCCGCCGCCGCGCTGCCTGGACCGACTGCCGGAAGCGGGCGAGTCGGGCAGCGCCGACGTTGGAGCCGGCTACGCCGGTACAATCGGCGGCGGCGGCAGCAGTGTCGGCGGCGGCGGCAGTGCCGGCGCAAGGGCCAGCGGCGGCGGGGATGGCAGCGGCCGCGGGAGCGGCAGTGGCAGGGGCGGCGGCGCCGCGGCGGCCGCCGCCGCCGCCGCCGCCAGGGCGGCTGGGGGCCCTGCGGCGCTGCCGTACGCCGCCTTGCTTCCGACGTCTGCAGCGGTGGCGGAGGGTACGCGCAGTACCATGGCGTCTGCGGGCGAGCGCGAAGACATCAGCGGTCCCCTGCCGCCGCCAGTGACGCTCGGCGACGGGTTGCTTGGCGATGAAGACGGCGTTGGCGTTGGTGTTGGCGTTGGCGTTGGTGCTGGCAGTGGCAGTGGCAGCGGCGAAGCCGCACCCGCAGCCGGAGCAGCTGCAGCGGCAGCAGCAGCAGCTGGCGCCGTGGCCTTACAGGGCGGTGTCGGGTCCAGTCGTCAGAGCCCTTTCCTGTCGCCAGCAGGCGCCGCCGCGGCATCCACCGCCACGGCGTCAGTCGCGGGCGGCTCGCCGGCGCTGATGCCGGTTGATGTGCTCGGCGGCGGCGCGGATGATGCCGCCGCCGCCGCCGCCACCGCCGCCGCCGCCAGCGCCCTGCGGGGAACGGCGGCGACTGACGACGTGGACGCCAGGTCTGTCGCGGGGGTTGTTCGGGGTCGGGCTCGTTCCGCCATGTGCCCCGCGTCTGTGTCCATGGTCGGGCCGGTGGCTGGAGCAGCGAGGACGTCCGCCGAGTACCGCGGTGTGGCCGGCACTGGCAGTAGCATGTCCAGCTCCGCTTCAGACATCACCGGTAGCGTTGGCGGCGGCGGCGGCGGCGGTGGCAGTAGCACCCTCGTCGCCAGCGCTGCCGCCAGCGGTGCACCCCGCGGCACCGCGCGCCGGCTGCTGCTGCTACAGCCGTCGCCGGCGCCGGGGCCCCCGCAGCCACCCGCGCCGCGTGCCGCCAGCCTGCCTGCTGCAGGCGGCGGCGGCGGCGGCGGCGGCATCGGTGCTGCTGTCACCGTGGTGCATGCTCGCGCTGCCGCCGCAGCCGCAGCCGCCGACGGCGACACTGGCGGCGACGCCACCACCGTCAGCGGCGGCGCCGCTGGCTCAGGCGCGGCGCTCGGCCCTTCGTCTGTCGGCCACGGCCTTTCGACGATCGAGGGTGTCAGCGTGTCGGATTCCATCTTCGACCGCGCCAGTATGCCAAACAGCGAGCTCCTTGGCGACCATTCCACAATGACCGAGCCCATCACGCCGCGCTTCCAAGCCACTGCGAGCATGGGCGGCGCCGGCGGCCCAGGCACCGGCGTCCCCTCCGCCGCCGCCTCCGCCAGCGCCGCACGCACGCCGTTCAGCGGCGGCCACGGCCACGGCCACGTCAGCGCCGGCGGCACCGGCGCCGGCGCCGGCTCAGCGGCCACGGCAGCGCAGCCGCAGTCGCAGCCGCAGTCGCAGCAGGGCTCCATCGAAGAGGACGCATCAGCAGACTCGCGCATCCGAGTGCCGACCGCCACCTCGGTCGGGACCCCCCGCACCGGGCCCGCCTTTTTCACGGAGCGCCTGCCTGTGCGCCCGACGGCGCCAGCCTCCGCGTCTGCGGCGCTTGGACGCACCGACCGCGGCGCCGCCGCCCCAGGCGCTCCCGCGGTCGGCCAGCCGCCAGCAGCGGCCGCCGCCGGTGCGTACAGCGGCGGCGGCGGCGGCGGTTCCCTGGCTACTGGCTCCGCCGCCGCGGCCGCCGCCGCCGCCTTCGCGAGTCCAGCGGGGTTCCATGCCGCCGCCGCAGCTGCCGGGGTGCGGCCCAGGTCGCTTGGCCCTGCAGCAGCCCTCCACGGCCGCCCACCTTCGGGCCGCCACAGCAGCAGCGGGGCGTCAGCTGACACCTTCCTCGTCCCATTCCCGCTCCCGCTCCCGCACCCAACGGCGGCGGCGGCTGGTCACGGCGCGGGCGGCCCTTCAGCGGGTGGTGGCATTGGCCTCGCCGCCGGCCTGCCACCGCCGCCACCACGCCGGAACACTGGCGTGCAGAGCTTCAGCAACCTCCGTGGTGTGCCCGAGGCCGCACCGTTCCTGCTGCCGGACCTCGACTCGCCGCTGTCACCCAACGTCGGCGCGTTCGGGGCCGCCGGCTCCGCCGCGGTGCTCTTTGGCGCAGGCGGCGGGGGCGACGGCGCCGCCGGCGGAGCTGAGACCGCGCCGCCGTCGCCCGGCCTGGCGCATTCCTTTGACATAGAGCTACTGCCGCTGCCGCTTCACCGCAGCGGCAGTAGCCGCCGAGGCGGCGGTGGCGGCGGCCGAGCCCGGACCGCAAACATTGATGCGATGCTTGCGGCGCGCTCGCCGCCGCCGTCCGCTCGTGGGCACACCGGCGGCGGCGGGCTGTGGCCTCGGGCTGCTAGCGGCTCACCGTTCGTGCCCATGGCTCGGCAGAGAGCCAGCTCGGCGTCTGGGTTGTACCCTATGGCGCCTGGAGGCGCCCCTGCGGCGAACCCTGCGGCGGCAGCACAGCAAGTGCTGCTGCTGCAGCACCACCTGCATCACCAGCATCACTTGCGCGCGCAGCAGCAGCAGCAGCAGAGTGGTGCCCATTCGATGGGCGCAGCAGCAGCCGCTGCGTCGGCGGCGTCGGTGGCAGCAGCCCAGCAGCTCTTTCCTGCCCCCACGCCGCAAGAGGCGGTTACAACTTCGTCATCAGCCCCGGTGCCCAGCGCTCAGCCGCCCAGCAGTGCGGCGTCGGCGTCAGCGTCCGGCGGCGCAGCCGCAGCTTCGCCTGCAGCGGCCATTGGCATTCCGCACTCGTTGCAGCTACCAAGCACAGTCAGCCCCATGCATCCGGCAGGCCGCGCCTCGCCGTCGCCGCCGCTGTCGTATGCGCCGCCGCCGCCACAGCCGTCGCCGCGCGGCGCGCAGGCCTCGGCGCCGCAGTGCCTCAGCGCGCCGCCCACCCCCGCAGCCTCCTCCGGCTCCAACTTGACTGGGCTCACAGGCCTGTACTTGTCGGGCGGCGGCGCCGGCGGCGCGAGCATGTTCGTAGGCGCTGGCTACGGCGGTCTCCGCAGCGGCGGTGCAACAGGGGGCAGCAGGATGCTGGGTAGCGGCGGCGGCGGCGGCGGCGCCGGCCCGCCCCTGCCGCCGGCTTCGCGCTCCGGGCCGCAATCACACATCTCTGGCGGTACCGGGTACAGCGGGTTGCCCGTCTCGTCCAGCGGTACGCCGTACGGCGGCAGTACGTACGACTGCAGCTCGTCCCAGCAGATCCCGGGCGGACTGGACGAGCTAGCTGTCGTGCCCAGCGGCTGCCTTTCGGCGCAGGCGTGGCTGCAGGTGAGGTGTCATAGGAGGGATGCCTGACCCCTCGCACGGGGATGATGCTCACCCACGGCATGAGCATGGGCGCCTGTCATGCGGCGATCAAGCGGGTTGGCTGTGTCGTGATCTGTTGAACAGCTTTTTGTTAGTCGAACAGCTAGCTGTGCGCGCTCGTGGCTTCCTGTTGCTTGATGGCAACGCGGCAGCGGATCGTCGGATGCCGCTGTCGTTGCATCCATAACACGAAGCTCGCTTCGCTGCTGGCGTTCCAAACTATGCCTTTCCCCCTACCCTCAGAGCTCCATTGCCGTTGCGTGCGGCGCGCTTGCGGCGGCTGGCTCTAGCGCCGCCCAGGTTGGCGGCGGCCCGCCGGCGGCTGGCGGGTCGGTCAGTGGCGGCGGCGGCGGCGGCGGCGGCGGCGTGTGCACGCTGGCCGTGGTGGTGATGGAGTTGGTGCCGGGCGGAAACCTGCGGCTGCTTCGCTCGCGTCTGGGGCCACCCGGTGCCAAAGTCGACTTGGTGGGTGGGCAGCAATTCATTGAAGTTACCGTATTCAGCAAGGGGCTGAACTGGCTGGGGGGCGTTCGGTTATAGTAGTTGTTCAACGGACTACCAGGGCGAAGCAGGTCCGCCCTGCGCTGTGCGCAACCGCTTGCGGCCACTTGGATGACACCTGTTGTTTTTGTGCGTCAAACTGTCAACCGCCAACCGCCAAACAGCTATCGCTGCTGCACCTGGCGCGGGGGGTGGCTGCCGGCATGTCGGCCCTGCACAGCCGCCGGCCGCCGCTACCGCATGGCGACCTGCGGCCGGAGAACGTGCTGCTGGCACCCGACCCCGCCGCACCGCTGGGGCTACGGCCCGTGGTGAGCAGGTGGCGCCGCCGTTAAGATGGTAGATGGTAGATGGCACATGGAGTGGCACATGGAGTGGCACATGGAGTGGCGCACGTCTTTCTTCTTTGATTCACAGCGCGCATCCATCGCGAATCGCGCGCCATGGGCGCCCCGAACTGCGCACATCCCGGAGTTTCTACGCGCCATCCTCCACCTCACTTTTTTCGCGTGCTTGTGTTGTACCTTGTCGGTCCGCAGGTGGCCGACTACGGCTTTTCTCGCCTCATGCTCACGGGCCGCTCCGCGCCGCTGGCCCGGCCGCACGGCGCCGCCACGCACCTGGCTCCCGAGGCCTGGGCGGACGGCGCGCCCTCCCACCCCGCCGACGTCTTCGCGTTCGGCGTGCTCCGTGAGTGGGGCTGGGAGCGCGGCCGTACGATGCCCAGTCAGCCAGCCAGCCGGCCAGCCGTACGGTGCTGACGCGGCTGCGGCTGGAACACACGGACCCTAGCGGGCGAACCGCCGTGAGCCAAGCGGTCGGCTCGCCATGCCATGTGCGCTGACGTCAGAGCTTCCACGGCATGGCTCCCTGGTTGCTTGTGCGCTGGCCCCGGGCGGCATGCGCACCCTCTGAACCCCTGCCTTGCCCTCGCCACCCTGCGCCCTCCGCCCGCCCCCTTGCCTGCCTGGCTCATCGCGCAGTGTGGGAGCTGGCCATGGGCCGACCTCCGTGGGAGGGTCTGACAGCAGGACAGGTGCTAGCCACGGTGGTGCTTGAGGACCAACGGCCGGAGTGGCCGCTTGCCGGAGCCTCGGCCGCTTCGCCCGGCGCCGGCGGCGCCGCCGGGTCCGGAACCGGCTCCGCAGCGGGGTCCAAGTCCGGATCCAAATCCGGGTCCAAAAGCACCTCGGCGAGCCGCGGGCTGGAGGCGGCGGCGGCGGTGGGCGGCGGCGGCGGCGGCGGGGACGGGGACGGCAGCGGGCAGCAGCAGCGGTCGCGCCGGGCACCGGTGCGGGCCCTGGACCGCGTGGGCGGCGGCGGCGGCTGGCTGCCACGTGGTTACAGGGAGCTGGCGCAGGTAAGAGCGGCTGAGCTGCGGCTGCGGCTGCTGCTGCTGCTGCTGATCATGATGAGCTTAGGTTCGCTGCCGCGGTAAACGCCCACATGGACATGCAGCCACGTGTGGGATTTGCTGTACTGTGGTGCTGCGCGTGTGACAAGCTGCCCCCTGCTTCTGTTCAGTACGCCGACATTAAAGCGCGCGCGCGCGTGATTCATGCCTCTGCATGCCTCGATCCAGGATGATCGATGCCTCGATCCACGGTAATCCATGCCTCGATCCATGATGGTCCATGCTTCGATCCATGGTGATCCATGATGATGCAGGCTTGCTGGTCGCGCCAGCCCACCAGCCGGCCCGATTTCGCGGCCGTACTGCAGTGGCTTGACGAGCTAATTATGGAGCAGTACATGCTACAGCCACCACCACTGCCGCTACAGCCACCGCCACCCGTGCTGCAGCCGCAGCTGTTGCAGCCGGCACAGCAGATCCAGCTGCACCTGCTGCAGGCGTCTGAGCGGTCGCAGCGGCTGCTGAGGCAGCAGCAGCAGCAGCTGTTGCTGTCGCCTGCTGCTGCTGCTGCTGCGGCGGCGGCGGGCGCGGAGCTGCCCCGCTCGGCCTCTGCGTCAAGGTCCCGTGGAGCCGGCGCTGCTGCAGCCGCCGCTGGCTGCAGCAGCAGTAGCAGCGTGGTGCTGGCAGCCGCTGCCGGCCGGCCCGTTCCCTTCATGGCGGCGGGAGTTGGGGCCCAAGGTAGCCGAGGCGCTTCAAGTGTGCTGCCGAGCGCGGGCGGCAGTGGGAGCAGCATCCAGACGGCACTCGCGACGGAGGAGACGGCGGCGGCGGCGGTAGACAAGCTGCTACGGCGGGTGGCGGCTGCGGGCGGCGCGGCCGGCGGCATGGCACGTGCGGCAATCCGTGGCGGGCCCAACAGCAGGAGCCGAACGCCTGGCGGGCGCGGTGCCACGGCGGGGCCTGGGGGCGGCAGCGGAACCCCACAACCGCCGCCCTTCATTTCCATCGAAATGTAGGCAACAACGAGAGGCTCTCCAACGATGAAGTATGTTGAGTGGCCATGGAGTGCAACGCAACCAACAATGACCGGTATGTTTAGTAATGGTACCGCGGCTCATAGTACGGCTCTCAAGACCCACCTACTTGGGTGACTTGGTGACTGTGATCAAGTATAGCGTCCATTGATGCCGGTGTATGACTTCTTTTCTGTGCCGTGACCTGACAGCATAAGCAAGGAATGTTGGGATGGCATGCACAACCTTTCGGCTGGGTTTTCCTGTGTGTCACAAGGCAGCGCATGCCCGTCATTCATGTGCGCGCTTCAGCGCGGGTGTATACGGGTGCTGGTGACTAGCGTGGGACGGGCGGCTGTGCGTGGCGCTGGTAACTGTGGGTAGTAGGTGGGGATGCGTGGCACGGGTGTCTACCTGGCCAAGCTCCGCCTGTGTTGCTGGGTGTGAATAATCTCATCCTTGGACAGCGTGGAAGCGCCATGCCGTTTGTGGGCAGCATGTTGCGAGTGAGCGCAATGGGATCATTAAGTCAACCTCCCGAATGGTCACTGCCTAATGAGGCGAGTCATGCATGTGTCGCCACGATGTGAACGCGCTCGCATGTGTGCTCGCATATTACATGTCACATTACTGACTGCCTGTTGCCGTAAACGGTCCGTCTACCCGCTCGGCGTGTGTGTCCGCTACTCGTGGCACCGTGGCGGGCACGCATCGTGAACGAAGCTTTTATTAATTGGCATCGTAAGCAGAAATCACACGCTGCTTTTGGTGATTCAGAGGATGGTTACGGATTGCGTGGTACGCAGAGGTGCGGAAAGCTGAAGATCTACCTGTGCGACTCTTATCTCATGTGAGGACCGAATTTTGAGGCGCGCACGCAGCCGTTACAGAGCTCCAATGCATGCGACGCACCGTACGTAATAACGCTCCTGTCTGGCATCAATCAAATGCCTCTCCATGAAAGGTGCGCCATAGACATGGTTGGTTGCCACCTGCCTGGTGCGTTAGTTGCCTTCAATGCCGTACCATGCCTATGACGACGTTTTGACACATCCGGCCGCAGCCCAAACACGCAAAACGCCACCCCTGGCATACATCATCAATCAGTTTGTGCAGCTCAAGAGACTGAGGAATATCCAATGAAAACGTAGCAGGGAGCATTGGCCATGATCATTACCAGCAGTACGGTACTAGTCCAAAATGCCAGATTCCCTCCGCCGCCGCCGGCTGCTTCACACGCAGCATGAAGCAGCAATAAGGTCAGGAATCATCACCCAAATCTCTTGAATCGCGGCCACAGGGGTGTGTCTTGCGTACCCTACCTAGCTATGGACATCCAACACCAGCGGTTCACACAGCGCCCGACATAATTTCTCATGTACCGTACACACTACGTACTACGGTACCAGCGCGCACCGTGCCACACAGAGCGCGTCAGCGCCCACAAAATACCCTTCCCCCAGTCCGGCGTTCCTCTCTATATTTTATACTGTAGTTCCATACACCCGGTGCCGCTACTACTACTACTGCTACTCCAGGCTGACGAGTTCGTAGTGCAGCTGCGTGGCCTCCTCCAGCAGCGCCAGCCCCAGCAGCGCGGTGGCGGGCGGCCGCAACGTGGAGCAAGCCACCAGCGTCAGCGCCGACACCAGCTTGGGGTAGTCTGACACGCCGCCCAGCCCAAACTGCTCCAGCGCCGACACGCCAGGCGACTGAGTCAGCTGCGGCCCGCCCAATACAGATGCTGTGTGCGCCAGCACCATGTGACGCGGTGCCGCCGGGCGGTGGCTCGCGCAGCCGCCCAGGTCGTGGTGTGCAGGGCCGCTTCCTTTGTGCTGGGCCGACGCTGATGAGGGTTGCTGGTGGCACTGCTGAGTCACCGTGGGCGCCATCCGCTGTGTGCAAGATACTATACAAGCTGTCAGGCGGCGGGGCTGCTGCTGGCGTGCCGCATGGCGCTGGGAGCCTGAGAAAGGTGCACGCAGACTGGCGGTTGCCATCGTGTCTCCGACTCGGCCTGTTGCAGACCGGCAGTGACCACAAGTGAGCAAGATGACCGTTAAGTGCTTATGTGCAATTGCTTGAACTCACTGGAGAGACCGCGCGAAACGTTGGTTGGCCTTTTCCGGTTGGGCCTTTCGATGCACTTTGGGGCAACGAGGCACTCTTGGTGCCCTGAACCCCCTCGACGAAGCTGGAATATGTCAACTTGAGCGCTTAAAAACACTCTAGACACTACGCGCGTGGTACAGTGACAGAAAGCATCCAAGTGGTCAAAATCGCAAGCAGAATTCGCTGGCTTTGCGGGAAGTTAACACTGGCGTTGGAAAGCATGTATACCAAATACTTGTGTACGTTATGATAAGTTGCCGCTCAGTTTGGTCTTCTGCCATCATGGTCCGTTACGTCAGCGTCCCATCTCGGGATGGCTCGGGAGTCGCATGGCAGGCTTTCTCGCCCGCCCTCAACTGCCTGACCAACCTCTCCTCTGGGTTGGGACAAGGTGGGGACTGGTAGTGGCAAAGACGCCTCCAGGAATGCTAGTCCAACGCCACAAAACATGGTGACAAGGGTTGGGTTGGGGGGCTGTGCGGAGGAGAAACAGGCTGAGGGGCCCCCGGATGGGGCGCTGACGGTCCCTCAATTCACCCAGAAGGCCTTGCCGAACACGACGCCCACAATGAGATTGAGACATTGTACAAAGTGGCTTCACACACATTCATATCAAACGCCCAACTAACTCAATAATAAGCTTCCGCCCGCAACGGCTAAATTGCCTTTCTGCAACGGCTTGCTCTTACGCTCCACTCGTGGTTTCCATATTCTTAACAAGCCGTTCAGCAGCTGGAATAAGCAAGCCCAGAACGCTGTGAGCGCTTCAGGCCACCTCGCTAAGGCCGACGCTCAAAAGCCGCGGTTAGGTCACGACGTGCTACAAGTGCACACGGCATCTTCTCCCAGGTGATTAATTATATCAATACATTTCTTATTGACGTTTTGCTCACTTGTGGTCACTGCCGGTCTGCAACAGGCCGAGTCGGAGACACGATGGCAACCGCCAGTCTGCGTGCACCTTTCTCAGGCTCCCAGCGCCATGCGGCACGCCAGCAGCAGCCCCGCCGCCTGACAGCTTGTACAGCATCTTGCGCACAGCGGATGGCGCCCACGGTGACTCAGCAGTGCCACCAGCAACCCTCATCAGCGTCGGCCCAGCACAAAGGAAGCAGCCCTGCACACCACGACCTGGGCGGCTGCGCGAGCCACCGCCCGGCGGCACCGCGTCACATGGTGCTGGCGCACACAGCATCTGTATTGGGCGGGCCGCAGCTGACTCAGTCGCCTGGCGTGTCGGCGCTGGAGCAGTTTGGGCTGGGCGGCGTGTCAGACTACCCCAAGCTGGTGTCGGCGCTGACGCTGGTGGCTTGCTCCACGTTGCGGCCGCCCGCCACCGCGCTGCTGGGGCTGGCGCTGCTGGAGGAGGCCACGCAGCTGCACTACGAACTCGTCAGCCTGGAGTAGCAGTAGTAGTAGTAGCGGCACCGGATGTATGGAACTAGAGAGTATATAGAGAGGGGCCGGGCTGGGGGGCGAGGCGTTTGTGTTGGTACTGGTAATGCCATAGTGGTGCAAGTTGCTGTGTTGGTTTGGTGTACCGTATGTTTGGGTGTACAGAGAAGCTGGGCATTCGGCCGATGGAGTCGAGGTGAAATGAACGGGCTTACGGGCTACACATGGTTCAATGCTATGGGCGTGAGCTGCGTGCCGCGTGTGACGCAGCTATCAGCAAAGTAACAAGTAAAGAGTGTGGCTGACTTGGGGGGACTGATTAGGACTGACCTACTGTCACACTGCTGACTGACACCGTTACGCCATTGGACACTCCCTGTTCAAGCCCTAATAAGCGGCACGGTATCGAATGGTCGTCACGGAAATTTTGTGCCAGGGTGCTCAAGAATTTTGGCAGAGGTTTCAACGCGTTGCTGTATGGTGGTTTGCGGCCTGCTGTGTGGTGATTGAGGCCTCCTGTGACGTGGTTGAGGCCTGCTCTCAGTCTCAGGTCGTCGGGTGAAAGTAAGCGTGATGGGCACAATGCAAGCATATGCTCGTGTAGTCGTGTCACACCAAACTGAGAACGTCTATACGGGGGGTCGCTCGATATTAGGGTTACACGGTTTACAAATTTTACGGGGTGCAGGATTTGCTTGGGGGCACGGAGGACACAGGTTTTACATAGTTGCCACGGAGGTGGCCATGATGCACGCGCACACAAATGCCGCGGAGTTGTCATGGATATCTCTATGTTTGCAGGCGCTGGGAGCGGTAGGCCTCTCTCTCAAGGCCTGCTCACAACGAGACCGTGCAAACCGTCAAGTGCCTGAATCATCCGGCTTGCTTCGTGTGCGCCGTTCAGGTTCTCGGCGCTCTCGCCAGTCCAAAGGGGCTGGTAGGCTACAGCGGCCCTGTTTCGGGCCCGGGGCAGAAGTCTCCCCACAGCTGTAACATAAGCCATCCGGTGCACCTACCAGCTTGGGGCTCAACACCTACCGTGCGTGGACAGGCAGGCAGGCACCTACTATTATAACAAGCTAGCGAGGCAGCTCGCTCATTGGCAGGCAGGGATCGGCGCCATATATACCAGCCCAGCCCAGGGTCGTAATGGCTGGACGGGGTGTGGCCCAACCATGCATATGCATTACGGACATGCGCTAAATTGCGAAAACGAAAGCGAATGCACGCCACCCGATGCATGTAGACGTTGGCATGTAGTATCTCGGGGGTTTTAGGTGGGGGCGAGCCAAGGGCTGGTACACCGGGGGAGGCCGGGAGGGGGATACATGTGGTAGTAGTGGTAGTGGCTGGCGGTGCTGTGCTCGCTGGCGGTTCGTACCATACATGCATCGCAAGTGAGGGGGGCCTGCTGCAGTAGGCCAGGGTTTTGGGCTGGGGGCGAGGGAGGTGAAGGCTGCAATGCTGCACGGACGGAGCCCGGCGGGGCCAACAGTCGTGCGTTTCCATGCAGCAGGATGGGTCCAGCGCGCCGCAAACTCGGTAACGTCAATGGGGGGTTGTGGCGCGCGTTGGGGGGGCCACCGCTGGGGTGGAGCTTTAACCAGGGGTGGCACCTCTGGATGTAACAGCAGCCTCCGCCCGAAGGGCAACGCAGCGGACGCCCTGCAATTTCACCGGTGGTGCGCTGGCTGGCAAACAGTTTGCTGACATGCAGTCCGCAGTTCCGCACGCTCTACACGCACCGGGCGCCCGGCCAGGCCAGAAGCCACGCAGACTGCACCAACGACCGCCACGCCGCTCGCAACGCATACTGACATGCGCTAAATTGCGAATGCGAAATGCGAGACCGACTCGTCTGGCAAGCAGCACGAGAGGAGGGTGAGCGGCAAGGAGGAGTGTGAGGCCACATTACCTCAGACGGACGGTAACCGCTGAGGAAAGCCGGCCTGACACCGCCAGTGGGCTGTAAGCTGTACGCATGCAGAGAACAGAGATCGCACGCGCGAGCAGTTGTTCGGCGTCCACGGATGAGCACTGGCACTTGAGCTGCTGGTACGGCAGCCTGATCGCTCAAGTCTGCGGCACCGGTGAAGCACCAGCCTTACTTGCACCATCCCCGGGTTTGGTTTAGTTTGGGCTGGTAACCACAACCCCCCCCCCCCCGCCCCCAGCGCGAAGCACCTGAGCTGCAGCACCAGCCTTGCTAGCTCGCAATCCTCCATCCATGCATGTGCTTCCAGTCGGTTTCACATTTCGCATTTGCAATTTAGCGCATGTCCGTAATATCTGCTATCGTACCAGCCCTGTACCAGGCCAGGCCGGCTTGCCCACGTGCCGCATACCGTACACACAGAGCAGCAGCATATCATGCGGGCGTGCAGGACGTGCGGCATGGCAGAAACGACGTCAACTTCCAGTCGGTTTTGCATTTCGCGTTCGCAATTCAGCGCATGTCCGTAACATGGCACCGACGACGTGCGCGCCACATTCACTTATCCGTCACCGGAGCTGCGTGCCTTCATTGCGTTGGAACGCAGGTGCATTGCCGGTGCTTCGCTTTGTGAGTAATGATGTCAGCCAGGGCTGCCGCGGCTTTCTCCCACAAGCCCGCGCGCAGTCACGCGCCCAGCGCAGCACGGCCGCATACGACGATACGCCTCGATGCCTTCTCCTGCAACTCCATACCCCGTCCTCCGCCGCGCGCGCGCAGTACGGTTTGCCGTAACACCCTCAAGCAAGCCCGACCCCAGAAAATAAATAGCCTCACTACACCACGCGCACTTAAGCTGATGAACAACTGCCTCCTACTTGGTGATCTAGGTGAACGGCAAGCCACACCACAGCGCTTGTCACACTGCGCCGTAGTCTGTTACCTCGCACCGCGCAAGCAAGCCCCTCCGTATGTAAACGCTCTCTCCATGTCCAGCCAATGCGAAATTTCATTAGATTAAGTTGCACAGCATTGCTTGCGGGCTGATGTGCCAGCCGCCGGGGTCTCGCACAGCTCTGGACAGCAAGCCATTATCAGGTGCGGTGCGGGTCGTCGCCCGCAACCTCCACATCGCCGCACATCTCCTGTTGCTCCATTAGATTATGCCCTCATGTCCAGCCGCATTCCAACCATCTCTCCATCTAAAGACCCGCTCTGTACACGTAAGTACGGATAGACGCACCGGCCAAAGACAGCAATGGCAAACCTGTTCAGCCTGCGATCAAGCAGCAGCAGACACACATATGAATACCCATCGACCGGCCCTGCTGTCTATGCATGCGCTGTTTCTGTGCCTTGTGCCCCCGGCATGCACTGTATTAGATGCACTGCATTAGATGCAAGCACCATCGTTGGCCCTCTACACACGACTATTCGGGGAAGCCAAAGCTTACCACACATGTATCACAAACGAAACTGGAATCCGCCTCCCTCAGCGCAACCCCCGCCCCTACCACCGGTCTTAACTACCATACTGCTTTCTTCAAATATCTCGGTATGCACCAGTGCACCTACTGCTTATGTCACGCCGGCCACGCCATGTCATTTACGGTGCATCAGGCGCCACGATGGCCCGCGTTGGCGCCGCAACCGGGGGTGAGGGCAAGCAAGGCTGAGTCGCCGCTGTCACTACTGTCGGCGCCTGCTGCTGGGCCGGAGGCGTTGCAGGCAGTAGGGGCGGTTTCTGCACTGACAGTTCCACTGTCAGCGGCCCTGAGCTGGCACCCAGCAGCACACCGCCTGCAGCAGCAGCCGCAGCTCCTGCACCCGCACCCGCACCCACGGTTGCACCTGCCGCCGGCATGGACGTGCTGTGCAACCTGTTTACCGCGCCGCCCTGCCCGCCCCCGTTTGCGGCTGCTGTGCCGCCGCCTCCGCCCCCGCCCCCGCCCCCGCCTCCGCCCCCGCCTCCGCCCCCGCCAGCTACAGAGGCGAACAGCGAGGCAAGGAGCTCCGCCACACCCACGCCGCCTTTGCCGCCCTCCGTCCGCCGGCCGGCTGGACCCATTCCCGTGCCGCTGCCCCCCCGGCCGCCCACGCCACTGGCAGGCCCCGTGCCGCCGCCGTCCACTCGCGGCAAGCCCAAACTCGCGGCGCGCCCCAGATTGGAAAAGGGCGGCAGTGACGACTGCGTCGGAGGCGGCGGCGGCAGTTTGTCCGAGTTGGAGCGAATGAGCGTCAACGACACGACGCCTGCGTAGGCTGCGGTGCTGTCGGCGGCGCAGCCGCGGTGCTGCGGCGTGCCGGGCTGATGCTCAGGCCCTGCTTGTGACGCGAAGAGTGTGCCGGACGCTGCGTGCGAGAAGGCCGACACGGTGCTTCCGTAATCTGCCGCGACTGCGGTGGCGGCGGCGGCAGGGGCAGCTGCGGCGGGCACCTTGCCTTCCTCCGCGCTGCCGCGGAGGCTGACATGGCGCACTGGGGGCGCTGCGGAGGCAGGGCCGTTGCTGGCAGCGCCGCCATCACCGTTCGGCGGTGGTGACGCAGATGCGGCGAGAAGAGCAAATGGCGAGGCACAGGTGGCGGCGTTGTTGCCGCCGGGGCCGCTCGCGCCTGCTGCTGCTGCTGCTGCTGCCGCCGCCGTTGCCTGCATGGTGACCACGGCCGCCCCGTCCGCGGCGCTGGGCCGCTGATACTGCGGCTGGTGCACCTGCTGCTGCTGGGGAGGAGACGAGAATCCACCATTGAGACATTTGCCGCCGCTGAAGGCAGGCTGAATCACCAGGCACATCGCCCCCCACACAGGCCGCTCGTTTCCAAACAAATCGTGAATCTTCAGCGGCACCGCCAGGGACACCTCATCCACTATGAAGTCCAGACTGCAGACCGCCGCCAGCGCCGCCGCGGCCGCGGCCGCCGCGCTGCTTGCAGCGTCGCCGCTGGCGGCGTCGAGCCCCGCCGCCTGAGACCTTGCTCCGCCGTTCATGGTTGTTGCTGGCGGGGTCGAGGGCCAGCGGTGCTGGCCTGATGTGTCGGTGCTCGGGCCCAAGCCGTCGCCTGGCGGCGGCAGCAGCGGCCGCTGCAGCGGGCGGGAGGGGGCTTCCAGGCAATAGAGTGGGATGTCAAAGATAGGCCGCGGCATGGCGAGCGGTTCATCGTTCTGCAATCAAGAATACGTGGAGGAAGGCGTGAGTAACCACTTCGAGTCCGTTTCTCGCTTCTTTCTACCAAGCGCGATGGACCAAAGCAGCGTCTTGTCCTAGACGGCTGGCAGTAAGGGCAATAGCATCCACATGGGGGCACCCTTCCATCCACATGGGGGCACCCTTCCATCCACATGGGGGCACCCTTCCATCTACATGGGGGCACCCTTCCATCCACATGGGGGCACCCTTCCATCCACATGGGGGCACCCTTCCATCCACATGGGGGCACCCTTCCATCCCGGAATTTCCTCCATGCACTGTGCATAACCGGCTACGTCCGCGCACCCGTGCCGTACACACATCCAATCGTGTGCCGTAACCCACCTGGTGCCGATCGCGCGTGTCCGTGACCCGCCACATCTCTCGCAGCCGCTCCTGCTCCGCCTCTCGCCATATCTGCGTGTGTTCATGCATGCATGTTTGGCGAGGCATGTGGTAGAGCTCCTGTGCGCAGTCGAAGACCCGATCGCGATGCAGCCATCCCCCGGAGTACACCACGTCACGGATTGCTTCTCAGAATTGTTTGCTTGATACTCACTTTGACTTTGTGGCGAGCCAGCAACACACCAGCGATGCACAACAAGCCACCCTGTGATACCAGGCATGCCGCAGGGCGACCAGATCACACGGTGTGGGGCAGGTGCGGGCATTGTGCGTGTCTTGTGGCGCTGAGCAGAGAACCTGTATGCCCCAAGCACCCACCGCTGTCACGTACTCTCACTGTCCCTCCCGCCCCTGAAAATCACGCACACGCACCACGCTGATGACAATAATTAGCGCCGTCCTGGACGGCACGAAAAAACTACACAGCAGCGAGGCCGCCCCGCCGACGAAGATACACAAAGGCGCGCAAACGACACTGGCGGAGCCTTTTTCACAGCAGAGCCCCGTCTCCGGCTCCTCTGTGGGCAACGGCGGCGGGACATAGTATCCGTACGCCATGCTAGACGTCCCTTATGAGGTGCCCAGGCCGTTTCCGAGCGCTCCGGACGCCCGATGCCAACTTTTCAGTGCCACAAGTGGTCACTGCAGTCCGCGGTCATGTGCTGCTGCCAGCATGAGCCCATATCATTCAAAATTAAGCTGTGGTGCTATCTGGAGGTCCTGTAGGGGCAGCGCCAGCTTGGTGGCGTCAAGTGCGTTAAACGCAAACCGCTGGCGGGGCTCGCGCGCTCGCAGATAAGCGGGCTGGGCCCTCGCCCGGTCGTAAGTAGTTCTTGTTGAGATTAAATGACAAGGCGCTCGTGTGGAAACTTTTCGGGTATGCGGTGTGTGTGAATCACACACACCCTTTTCCAACTTCACTTCTTGTCCAGATTTTGCTTGCGGGTGTTGGGGACATAGGAATCAAGTCATTTGTAAAAGCTGATACATTGCAATTGCTAAGGGTATTCGTGCCGAGGGCGTGGCGTCATGACGGACGGAGGTCGCCGGCACCGACCGACTCTGGTTAGGAGCCGACAGGACCCCGAGGCGGCATGGAAGCGGAATCACCTCGAGTCCAGGTGACCCCGCTTCCCCTCCCCCCTCGCCAAAACCCGCGTCCGCCGGTGAGGCAGCCGAAGCATCAACGGTCATTGTCTTGCGTACGGTAATTGCAGTCAGAGGTGTGGCGGCCCATGCATATACCGTACACAAGCTGCGGCGCTGCGCAGGTGCTCATGGAGTTGGCAAGGGGCAAGAAGGCAAGTTCCCGGCAGTGTCCGAAGCCCCCCATATATCCAAAAATACGAGCAGGCAAGGCATTGGGATCAGAAACAAAAGAAACGCGCTGCTGTTACTGTACCGACGTCGGTAGCTGGTTGGAGGTTGCTGGAGCGTTTTGCTGGCGCGCATTCCTCACTCTCCGGGCGCCCGGCCAGGCGACAGCACGACCACACAGACAATGCGACGCCACGCAGCGGGAGAGCCGGAGTCTCGGCGCTGCGCAGGTGCCATGCATCGCCACGCGCCCACGCCGTTACTCCTCTGTAATGTTCATGAAGTTGGCAAGGGGCAAGAAGGCAAGGTCCCGGCAGTGTCCGAAGCTCCAAAAATGGCCGTTACTCCTCTGTAATGTCTTGCGTTCCGCGTTACAGGCCGTGTGACGGGAGCTCCGCAGTCTGCGCTCTGAGCGCATCACTTCAAGAATGCACGTCTTTTTGAGTATTTGCCGTGACAGTGCTCGACGCAACCCTCTCATGCACGCGTGGCAATGAATTTATGTGCCGCACGCAAGCCGCCTGGCCACCCGGGCGGCTGCGCACCTGAGTGCAACGGCACGCATTGCAGGCTGCTCTAGGTCGGGCGCTGCCACCTCCACCACTTCACCGATGACGGTACTCGACTCTGTCACACATGAACCCAATCTTTATGCACTGTGAGCCGCATTCACTCGACGCCAGTTCCATACCGTGCCGCGCCTATCCCTGAACACCCCTCTGTCGTAGAAGCTCCCGCCCCACGTCGTCTTCGCCCCGTCTTGACCTGCTACCAACAGCACATAAGGTTGGCGCGCGCGATTGCTTTACGTACAATGAGCTCCGCCGCCATTGTTGGCGCACCTACATCCTATCAGAACAAACTCCCCAAGCCTCGAACCAGGACACACCAGGGGCGCACGGCGCCGCGACTGCATGCAACCACTAAGGGACATTGCCCGGTGGCGCCCACTGCCAGTTCACAAGGCATTTGCAGCCGCAGAGCTGACGTCCAGCCAAGCCATTTCCTCTCCTCGTAGCGTGCGAAGCCTGCCGATTGCTGCGCCGCCCCGCTCCTGCCCGCCCGCCGCTGGCACAAATATGCGCCTGACGCCGCCAGCTCTCCCAGCAGCCACACTCGCCGCCAGCTCCCGACGCCTCTCCTCTTCAAAGAACAACAAGGCCACTGCTGCCGCCGGAGGCGCCCTCTACGCTCCTCCACGACCCTCGACCGCTGCTGCTCCGCCTCCGCCACGCCACCGTGCCGCCCCCTCCATCTGCTTAGGCGGAGGCGCCGTGGTCGCAGGCGTACAGCGCCTGGCGCGCGTAGAAGCGCACGTCCATGTCGCCGTCCTCGCACAGCTCCAGCAGCACGGGGCGGATGGAGCTCTCCAGCACCGGCCGCGGCACCAGGGTCGCCAGCTTCTCCATGATCTTGGCCACGTTGAACTTGACGTTGGGCACCTGAACGAGGGGAAGAGCAGAAAATGGAGAAGCAGGAGCAAGGTTGGAGGAGAACGCGTCCAAGATTGGCATACACGCCGGCAATGTTCAAGGCCTGGGCCAATGGCCTAACCTCCGGCCGCCCCCGCCCCCAGCCGCAACGCAGCCCCCATTCCTCACGCGACGCCCGCAGCTCCCATCCCAGCCCCTGCGCCAGCCCTCCCCCCCAAAGCCCCACCCACCTTGTCCTTGGCGGCGGTGGTGATGACGGGCAGCATGAGGTTGCACAGCACGTCCTGGCTCACAATGGTGGCCAGCATGGACAGCGCCACCAGCACCGTCATGCGGTACAGGTAGTGCGGGTTCTTAATCAGGCCCAGCACGTGCGGCACCAGGTGGTCGCGCGCCCAGTCCGCGCCGAACTCGCCCGCCACCTTCTGCAGCGTGCGCGCGCCCGCCTCGCGGATGGACGCCACCTGATGTGCGGGCGCGGTTGGGAGGGGAGGGGGCGGGGAAGGGAGGGGGTAAAGTGCGCGCGGCGGAGAGAGCGACGGCTGGCCGAGAGGCACGGCGCGGAGGCAGCGGGCCTGGGTAGGCGATGGCTGCAGCCCCCCGCGTTCTGAACGGTGATAGGTGCAGGGTGATGCGTAGCGATGCCGACCAATGCAGAGGCGATGCTGCACTAGCCTTTCCGTCAGTCCTGCGCACTTCTCTGCACACACACTTCTCTGCCGGCCGTGCGCTTCTCTGCCGGCCGTGCGCTACAACAGCCCTGCGCACTCCGAAAGCCATGGCGTCGGCAATCCAGCACGCCATCCCCAAACTGCCCGCATTCTTCCTCTTTTCAAATCCGGCGCCAGCCATCCCCACGTTCACCCCAACTTGCTCTTTTAACCCTGCACGCCTGCATCGGATGTTCACACTCCCCTCCACACACACACCCCGCACGCCGGCCTCACGCCATCCCGCCATCCAGCCCCGCACCTACCTGGTCCTCCAAGCTCTTCATGCACTGCGGCCCCAGCTTCTCCTGGAAGAACTCCGCGCCCAGCTGGCTGGCCAGCAGCGGGATGTGCTCCACAATGGCCAGCCGCACGCGCCAGTGCTTGTCCTCCGCCAGCTCCTCAATCGCGGGCAGCAGGCTCTGCGCCAGCAGGTCAATGCCGATCACCTGGTTCACCTGCGGCACGGCGGGAGCAGGGCGCGGCGGTCGCGGAAGGGTCAGATCAAGGAGCACGTTAATCGCAGATCAGTGAAATGGCAATGACGAGATCAGTGACATGGCAATGAGCGAGGCTCCTGGCGCCGCTACCTCTCAAACAAAATGGACTGCCGATGCTCGTTGATGAGACGCTGGGGCATTGCTGTGCGCCTCAACACGGCTTGCGGCTGGGCAGAGCGCAGGCAAAATCGCACCGCCGCGCAGTGCCACCCACCGCCCAGGCTCCGGCCCTGCAGCCCCGACCTCCAGACAGCCGTCGCGGTCGCGCATCCCGCATCTACCTGCCGCCCCCATGCACATGCCGTCGCGGCCCGCTTTCATCAGCGTACCCGCCCATCGCTCGGCCCCGGCATCGCCGCCGTGGCCTTCCCTCCGCAGCTCCCGGTCCCGGCCTGCTGTGTTTACCCCTGCTGCCGTGTCTCGAGCCCCGCACCTGGTCCAGCTTGCTGATGACGTTCAACCGCACGTCGGGGTACACGTCCTTCAGCAGCGTCAGGAAGATCGGCACCAGGTGCTCGATCGTGAGCGCCTTCCCGAGCGTGGGCGCCATCTCCATGACCACGCCCGCCAGCGCCGCACGCACGTACTGGCTGCTGTCCATGCTGAGCTCGCGCACGCAGGGAATGATGCTGGTCACAATCTGCTGCGGCGTCAGCAGCTTGGAGAATGCCGCCACCTTGCCCGCGGCGGCAACGCGCACCTCCGCCTCGCTGTCCCGCAGCAGCCGCACGAAGTTGGGCGTGAGCTCAATCCTGCGCGGCAGAGGCAGGGAAGGTTGAGCACAGCCGCGGACAGGGACCGGCGTGCGTGCACAGACGGGACCCCGCTTCAACCCTACTCTCCCCATGCTTGACTCGGAGACCCCGGATCACTTCAACTTTTTTACGGGTCGCTAAATTGCGACATGCATGCGCCCTATCCCGCGACCTAGTCGCCTGGAGCCGCAACATGCCGCATGCTGCGAAACTCAAACTCAGCCAACTCGCCGCCCAACCCTGCCTAGGCTTCGCGAAGGCAAACGCTTACCGGGTTACCTCCGGGCCCAGCACCTCGCAGAGCTGCACCAGCTGCTGCGCCACATTGTAGCGAACGCGCCAAGACTTGTCCTGTGTGTGGCGAACGACGTGTCAGTGACGCGTAATGAGCCATTGAAGTACGTATAACTCCCATGTTCACAATAACCCGGGCTCCCTCCCTACCTGAGCAAACTTGTGAATGATGGGCAGAAGCATAGTCGTCGCGTCTGCCTGGCCCAGAGCCTGGGCAAAAGCCCCACAGCTCTCCACCGCAAGCAGGCGGACGGAGTCTTGGTCTGCGAGCATCGGTTTCGAGGCCAAATGTGAGCGCGCATGCTCCAAGACGCCTCCAAGCTTGCTCACTTACCGTCCTGAGTCAGATCCGTGAAGAGCGGCATGAGCTCACGGCTAACATACTCCCGCTCCACCACCTTGGCGAACGCGCCCAGCTTTTGGGCGGCCGCGCGGCGCACCATGGGCGTCTCATCTCGGCACAGCTGCGAGTACAGCTGCCGCAGCTCCGCCTTGAGCATGGGCGTGCATCGCGGATATGCTGTCGCGAACAGGCCGCACGCCGAGACGCGAGACGTGAACCAGTCCCCGGAGCCCAGCCGCTGCAGGGGGCAGACCAAAAGCCTCAGGCTTTCAGACCTCCGGCAATCGCATGCAACAGATCATTCCCACCTTGATGATGGGCACGAAGTGCTCGCATGTGTGGCTGTCGGGCATGTTCGAGCCAACTTTGCTGAGAGACTCCACCGCCTTGTCCCGGACCACCGTCTCCTCCACCGTCGACAGCGTCTCCAGCAAAGGCAGCAAGAGGTAGGCATACTGCGGCCCGCCCACGTAGGGCACGAAGTTCCCCAGCTGCTCCGCCTGGGCTAGCAGCACCTCGTCCTCATCGTCCACATTTTCGCTAAGGAACGGAATGAGCTCTGCCCGTGTCCGCTCCTCGCCCAGAGCCTGCGCTATAAGCCCCAGCCGGCTGATAGAATTGAGACGCCGCAGCGGCTCATCGCTCTTGAGCTCGTCTCTGCATCCAGAACGCCAACAACATGATCAGCCCCGCGCAGTCCCAGAGCCTCGGCAGTTCCTATCAAGAGCATATCGAAACTCTCACATGAGGATGGCAATAGGCAGCAGGCTGTCATCTGCCGCCATGGCTCCCGCGCAGCGTTCAACAGCGTCTCAGTCCGCGCTATATGCTTAAAAACTGCTAACGCATGTCCAGATATAAGACAGTGTCTATTCTAAGAACGACGCAGTAGTTACAGCAATAGCATAGCTCTGTTTGGCGGAGGGAGGCAAACTCGGACTCGGAGCCCCATCCCGCGCTCTGGCGACCCCCGATGACCCCTGCCAAAGGCCGCCCCGTAATGCACATTTTAGAACCGGTTTCGGCCATTAAAGCATGACGCAAACAAAGCCCTGTCCGCCGAGCCAGTCTGTAGGGGCCTTTCTCGCATTCAGCGCGGCGAGCTTCTAAATTGCACCGCGACATATGCGTCAATCGGCTTAAAATAATAATCTCTATACTATTACTGCAGTCAGCTAGTCGGACAAAGCGCGTCAGAGTGAGCGGGGTTCCCGGGTTTTGTGCTGAGAGCCCCACAGCACCCAGCACTGGTCGGACCTTCTCGGCCCGGAAGCCTGCCTACTGAGCTCTTCGGCCGAAAATTCGAGTGTCTTGTACAAATCTTCAAGCACCAGCATCGGCAGACATGACGGAGGAGCGGAGGGTGGACCTGGTGCGCGTGCCTGCGTAAGTTGGGCCGTGGCAAAGTGGACAGGATCCGTCGTTGCCCCGGCCTCCACTGCTAGCCCCGAGCGAGTCGAGTTGTTTCCCCTATGCGCAGTTGTTATACTAGGCTGGCACAACCAACCCGCTGCAGCTCCACATGCACCCCGGCGTGCCCCACCCACGCCGTCACGCCGTCTATGATACCCGCAGTTCCTTTTCAGCACCGCCGCAGACCCTTCACTCCCGGTCTCTGGCCTCCGCACCCCGCACAGCCTCCCCCCTCCCCAGCACCCCAACACACGCGCATGCACCTCCCCGTCGCTACGCTGCTGCTCTCAAGCACATCCCTCGCCCCCTCCCCCCCTTGTCTCCCCTGTCTCTCTGTCGGCCCACGCTGTCGGCCCCCCCCCACCCCACCCCCATCCCCCTCCTGCAGCGAGGAGCGCTACTATGAACGCGAGGCGGTCCTGGGCCGTGATGCGGCCTCGGTGTTCCCCACACGCGCCAAGGAGATTGCAGAGGGCGGCAGCGGCGGCGGCGGGCTGGACGTGGAATCCATCAAGGAGGCGCTGGGGGCGCGCAAGTTCATCAGCGAGACCGAGGTGCCGCAGGGGCCATGGGAATGTTGTTCAGCGCTGCCACTCGCGCCGGCGTGTGTGGCGTGTGTGGCGTGTGGGGGTTTTGCCCGCCGCACAGGCACACAAGCCCCCTGCGGCGTGCAGCTCGGGGGGCTGGGCGCTTGAAGCCTTCGGGGGTGGGAGCGGCGTGGTCGGTGCATCAGGCAGAGGGCCCCACATGGGGGACCATGTGGGGGCTGTGCTGCTCCTGCCGCTCCACTCTGCTGCCGTGCCTCCGTCTGGCGCTCGGCTGCCATCCCATCCGCACCCCCAGCCCGGCTTATAGCATGTTTGGTGCCTGTAACCCCCCTGTCACATTTGCTTAACCCGGCTTCCTTTAGATTGGTTTAATTTGGGCTGGTATTTACACACACACACACACACACGCTCTCTCTCTCTCTCTCTCAAAACTGCAGCTGGAGACCATCCGCAGCACACGCGGCGCCACGGCGGACGACGGCGCCGTGGCAGTCGACAAGCCCCTGGCGGAGATCCTGCGGGAGCGCAAGGTGGGCAGCAGCCGGCAATGTCACTGACTGTCATTAGGCTGTAGCTCGGGCTTTGTGTGATTCCCGCAAACGCTAGAAAGCGCGGAGCGCCGTAAGCAGTGCATAGTCAGTTCGGGGAGGTTTATGGGCTCACAGCGGCGCAGCTGTCCGCTGCTGCAGCATTGTAATGTGACACGGTGAGGCACGTACACACACACACATATACACACACACACACGCGCGCGCGCGCGCGCGACGCCGCGCTCCCATGGTCCTTCGCTTTTGTACTTGACACTCCCTTGCTGCCGCTCCGTGATCTGTTGTTTCCCTAATCGCTCGTAGGTGAGATGTCTGTCGCGGATTGGGCGGGAGCTTGGACTAAGCGGCCAGGAAGCTAGCAACGAGGAACTCAGCATTAGGCGTGCCCTGGGTCTCACGGTACCGTGAGAGCACATGCATAGGGTTGCACCCTGGAAGCGTGTGGACACGAATCCCCTTCAAGGCTAGGTAATGGGGGGTTGCGCGATTTCCGGAGGGTAAGCCGGCGGCGATTCAGGCATGCAAGGTAATTCCAGTTAACAACCGTGTGCGTTGCGTCGCCTTCCCTGCTTGGCGTTTCTTACCTTCGCATGCACAAGCCTTTCATAGTCCTCCCCCTTTGTGGTTTCTAACACACACAAAAAAACACGTCCCGCGCCCGGCTCACCGCAGGCGGCCAAGGATGCCGAGCACGAAGACAAGTGGAGGCAGATGAAGGTGAGCGTGGTGAGGGGCGCGGTGGTGAGGGGCGCGGTGGTGAGGGGCGCGGTGGTGAGGGGCGCGGTGGTGAGGGGCGCGGTGGTGAGGGGCGGGCAGGAGGGCGGCATCGCTGCAGGCGCCTGCAGGAGGCGCAAGTGCTCGCCAACTCGCTCGGCCCAGCAGCAGTCACCTGCAGTCACCTGGGCGCCATACACAGGGGGCATGCGCATTCGCATGCGGCACGTGACACGACGCACCAGTCGCACCGCAGGCGTGTGCCTCACTTTAGGACTGCACCACCGTGGTGAGCTCGGTGGCCACTCCGCGCGCGGTGGAGGAAACGCGGCGGTTTTGGGTACCGCACATCTCATCTCATTCCTTGTCCGAACCCTGCTGGTGACATGGTCGTGATCACCAGGTGGGCAAGAACCGTCCACTGGACCCCGATGAGCTGCTGTTCTTGGACTCGGTGGCCGAGGCGGAGGCGGCGCGCGAGCGCGCCTGGAGCGAGCTGGAACGCGCCGAGCTGGAGGCGTTCAAAGCTGTGAGCGATGATGGGGGAGGGGGGTTTCAGGCGGGGCGGGGCGTTGAGATGGGGCTGGTTTTGGTGGGGCTGGCGGGGTGCTTCATCGCAATCCTTGGACACACCAGGGCTGGTGGGACTGGGGCTGAGGCTGGGAGCACATCTGGGGCGCCGGAATTAGGGCTGAGACTGAGGAGCTTTGCGGCGGTGCAGGGACTGGGTGCTGAATAGGGAACTTGCTAGAGCCAGTTAGGGAGTCACGGGGAGTGGCATCATACGCGCGCCACAACACACACAGGCCGTGCGGGAGCGGGGCTCGGAGGCGCCTGCAGCGGGTGTCACGGCGACGGCGGCGGCGGCGGCAGGCAGTGGGTCGGCTGGCGCGACGTCCCCGTCCGGGGCAAGCGCAGCCGAGGCGCGGCCAGCGCTGGTAGCGAAGGTGCGTGGGTGGCAGCCCGCGCCCCCTGATCGCGACTCGTTGGGACGTGCGGTATGAGCAACTGGACTTTGTTACTTTGACTCAATGTTATTTCCGTCCTCTATCTGCCTATCCTTTTGCCTCACTCCGCGTCGCGTGCGCGGAATATTACGACATGCTTGGAAATGGACAGGTGGGCGTTCCGTCCGTGGCCGCAGCCGTGCTGGCCGCGCCCAAGCCCGTCATCAAACCGCTGGTCAAGATCAAGCCCAAGGTGTGTGTGTGTGTGTGTGTATGTGTGTGTGTGTGTGTGTGTGTGTGTGTGTGTGTGTGTGTGTGTGTGTGTGTGTGTGTGTGTGTGTGTGTGTGCGCGCGCGCGCTTCCAGCTCACGTGCTTTCAGCTCACGTGGTTACCTGCCTCGGCATGTGAAGGCGGACGGACGCGCCACGCAAAACGTTGGCACTCGGCATGCGTCCTCGCCTTCGTGCCCATATGTTGGCGCCGTGCGACAAGGCAGGCAACAGTCGCCCGTGCACGACGTGCTTCACGCGCCGCACTGGCCCCGCCATCCATGGCACGTGGCACTTGTCGCCGTGTTGCACCCGTTGGCTGCTGCTCGCGACAGGCCGCAAGCAACGCCGCGCCCGCAGCAGCAACAGCGACAGGGAGAGCCTCGGGCGGTGCTGTGGAGGAGCCGCCGGCCAAGCGAGCCAAGGCTGAGGGCGGCGAGGACACGTCGCCAAGCGCAAGGCTAGCGGGCGGCGGCGGCGGCGGCGGCGGCCTGGCGGGGTTGCTCGGGGGATACGGTTCAGACGAGGACGAGGACTGAGGCAGATGCCTGAGCGGGCGGGTGTATGTAGTGCCTTTCTTCACGCTGTGATCATGTGATGGAACCATACACGCCGGGTGGCAATGGGGGCACGGCGAACAATCTGGTCCTGTGAGTCCAGCTGCGCAATGCGGCTGGCGGTGGATGGGTGCTGGGGCATTACGCCCTACCTCCCACACGTGTGGGTGCTGTAAGGTTCTGAAAGCGAAATCGGTAGCAAAGGCGCCCCTGCAAGCGCAGCTTGAATGTCACACGCTGGTACGAACAACTTGTACGTACACCGTCCACGCAGGTGACGCAGCGCTCTTCTTTGTAGCACCGTACATACAGCCGTGCTGCGCCCTTCCTCATGTGCGCGCGTGTGCGGTGAGGCAGCCGTACGTGCACCGCCAATTTGCATGCACCGCACACGGCATATCGCACATTCGTACATCACCAGGAGTCATCGCACCGGACCACCCGACCCGCCTTCAGGACGCGCCTGTGACACCCCTGTCTGTCACGAGCGCAGCCACCACGTGCGCTGCCCCGTGCCTTCACATGCGACCCCCAGGGGTGGCCCCACCACTGCGGGGCGACGGGCATTCACCACCGCGGGCCCAAGCTAAGCCAAACGCGGGCGGGAATCTGACTCTGCACCAAGCTACTATGTACACGTATACGTACACACGGCATCGGCATCGGCCATCAGTAGGGCTCGGGGCTCACGACTGCGCGGCCCAGGGCTCAGGGCCTAGGTAGGGCTCAGGCGTCCGCGGCTTGGAAGGAGGCGGTGGGCGCCCAGGAGGCGAGCGTGCGGGCAGGGGTTGGGTGCGCCTTGCTCTTCCAGGCCTTGTCCTTGGCCACGGTGAGGCCCCTGGCGGGGGCATGTACAGCCAGCCGCAGAGGGTGTCAGGGGGCTGCTACATGTTGCGACTGATTGCGTGTGCGCCCAGCCGCCGCCTTGGCGGTGTCAGCCTTGGCCCGCCGCCTAGCTCGCATTCATATTATTTCATTCCCTTGCGGTGTACTAGTTCCCCTCCCCCCACCCACACACATGCGTGGGCAAGTGCGCAGCCACGCACGTGCACACCTGCCGTCGCTGATAGCGGATGGAACAAGCATGGGGGCAAGAATGCGAGGTCCCAGCAGTAGTGTTCGAAGCCCCCCCACACACATATCCACATAGTTTGGGCTGGTAACCCCCCACACACACACATATCACAAAGACAAGCAAGTAGGCAAACGGGCTCACATACGCACCTGCCGTCGCTGATGGCCCGCAGCAGCAGGTCCACGAACGAGGCCCACAGGTTGGGCGCCCCCGCAATGGCCGCCTCCAGCTCCTCCTTGCTGGCGCGCGTGACCTCCAGGCGCTTGCCTGTTTGATTGCGTGTATGTGTGCACCGCAACGCACAATCGCGGATGTCGCTTAAAGTTTGTACAGCTACGTAAAGGTGCGTGGGAGTGCCAGGGAGCGCGAGGGCACAGAGTCTAAACCTCATGACGTTAGTTGCTCGCTCATCGTGTGCTTCAGCCACCACACCTGCTGGGTGCCAAGTCAATGCAATTCTCACCCGTGGCCTTTTCAACGGTCTTCACCGCCTCATCGTACGTGATGTTCTCTCCCACCAGGTAGACCGTGGCGTTCCTGTCCGGTTGGGGAATGGGCATAGGCGCGCCGGTCGGTATGCCACCCTATGATGAGTAACCAGTAGTGCTGAACACGCGACAGGCCGCCGGGCGCAGATGCTTCCCCCATGATTATCCACTAGTTTGGGCTGGTAACCACACACCACCACCACCACCACCACCACCACCACCACCACCATCACCACCACCCCGGTCTCGTTGTGTTCAGACACACACCACCGCCACCATCACCACCACCCCAGCAGCAGCAGCAGCAGAATACAGCTAGCTAGCTGTATTCTGCTGCTGCTGCTCTAGCTAGCTCTACTCACTTGGACGCGGGGTCCAGCAGCGCCTCAGCGGTCCAGCGGCCCACGTCCACCAGCGAGGTGACGGTGAAGGGCTGTGTGGTGTCGCCCTGTGTATTTCGTGGTGGCGGCAGTGGCGTCAGTGGTGGCGGTGGAATAAGGTGTGTCGGAAACGAGCGAGGTGGAAACATGGATGCAAAGCGCAAAGGATTTGGCTTCACAATTGTTTTGAGAGCAATATGGCTGGACGTGTTGCTGAAGCGCCATGCTGCTGGTTTACAATGGCACGCTCCGGCCCGCGCCGCCACCTAACTCCCCGCCTTCATTCCTTCCGCTTGCCGCAGCAGGCCCTCTCGCTCTCACACATACTCCGCCGATGTCGTGCGCACGCATCTGGCATGCACCCGCGCACCTACCTTGACGGTGACCTTGCCGCCGGGCACGTCCCAGTAAAACACGGACGTGAACTGCGTCTCCAGGAAGAACCCCGTGATGATGAACGTGTACTCCAGGCCCGACGCCTTGAGCGCGTCCTGTGCCGCGTATCTGTTTGTTGTCATTGTTGTTGCAGCGGGACAGAGCGTCATTGCAGAGTTGGTGTAGGGCTAGTGTTGTATGTGAGAGAATGCGAGGAGAGGCGGTGAGCGCCCGCCCGTCAGACATACACGTGTGTCAGCGTGTGCCAGGCAGGGTGGATAGGGCCGTGGTGAGGTTGCTTCCATGGGCAGCACGCAAGTAAGGGCGCCGCGCTCGCAAGGGCCGAAGCACATAACGTAAGCGCCACGGAGACTCGGAGGGCTTGCGCAAGCAGAAGGATCCAGCACTGCAAAATTGCATACCGTATTCACCGTATGGATACCCCCCGGGCGCGTGCTGTCCTCATCACGCAGGCCACGCACACGGAGCTACGGAAGGAATCCCATGTGTTCGCGCAGCTAGCTAGCCCACGCAGAAGCCAGCACGCAGGAGTGACTACTAAGAATTTCCGAGAGAGAAGTTGATCCACTCACTTGTATCCCAGCGCTGGGAAGTACTCCCGGATGCCGGGGGCGCAGCTGTCGAGGCCAAACTCGCTGGGCACAAAGCGCCGCACGCCGGCGGCCTTGGCTGCCTCGATGAGCCTGCGTGCGTGCGTGGGTACGGCATGGCAAGTGACGTGTGACGTGCATGAGTGGCGGCGGGGCACGCGGATGTGTTTCGGCCGTGAGGGAATGCGTTTGTGATTATTGCCAAAGGCAGTGACAGGCGGAGACATACATGTGTTCCGGAAGGTGGTCAGCATCACATTCGGCCAAGCAGCCAGCGAAGCTGCTGCCTACTACCGGTAGCTCGCGCGGTCACCAACGACTCACTTAGGCTGCTCCGCCAGCGCCGCGGCTCCGACGGTGGAGATGACGATCTCCTGGCCTGTACGTGTGAAAGTTTGTGTAGGCGGGTGGGGAGCAGGATGGGGAGCGGGCTGGGGAACGCACGCAGGTGACGCCATGAACGGCGTGAAGAGGCGTGAAGCCGCGTTCGGTGGCGTCGGGATACGGCCTGTTCCCCTCCCATAGCGCCAGGGTTTTGTCGGTGCGAGTTCCTTGGGCGATGCGTCTCGCCTATAAAATTACATGCCGCCACCATGTTCCAGTTCACGCATCTCGCAGGCTGGCAGGCTTACCCTTGAGCGCGGAGACAAGCGAGTCCTGCTCGGCGAAGTCTACGTGCGCTACCTTGGCGCCCTTGGCCACGAGCGGTGCGAGCTTAGATTCATCGCTGCCCTGAAGGACAAATGACAGAGAATGCAGGCGGTTCGGGGTTCAGAGGATACCGCTGCCTAGCGATGCAGCGGTTGGCCGTGGCCTCGGCAGAGCAGGCCGATTGCCTGCAGTATTGCCACTGTTATGTTCTCTCACCTTTCTGGAAATAACTGTCACATCGTAGGAGCCATTCTCCAGCAGTCCGCTGACGATGTGTTTGCCCAGGAGACCGGACCCGCCAATTACTGCAGCGGTGTGCTTCTTGGTGGCCATTGGCTTTGTTTCTTGTGCAGCTGCAGGTGTGTGGGCTGGTACCGGAGCTGGCTCTTTCGCAGGCTTGGGCTCAGACTTGCTGGCGTTCTTGTTCTTTGAGTTGCGTCCACCCATTTTTATGTATTTCTGCGTATATATTCTGTCCTTGAAGGCATCCTGACGTTGTCTGACGCCCCGGCGGGCGATCCACGTTATGCGATGGGCCGCGAGGCCCGTCATGCGGGCCACGATCAACGTTGGCTCGGAGCAGTTCCGCGTTCGTGTTCCTAGAGTCACGCTTTTAGTGGGATCAGGTAAAATAAGCATAAGATGCCACGCAGCGCACCCGTGTCCGACTCGGGGTTTGCCATCACAACACAAGCACCCAGTGTCCCGTCAACTGCCTGCCGTGCGCCGTCGGTCGTGCGCCGTCATCCTTTTCGCCGGCAAGTGTCACTCCGTTACGGGAGTTGACTTACAGCCTTGCTCCGCGTGCATCACCCTATGTACTTGTAGCTCATTGGAGCTGCTTCCTTACAACGTCCTCAGTTAGCGCTGGCCATGCTTGAAGTATTTGAAGTATCTCCCTGTCGGGTGTTGCAAGGCCAACCTCAGCAGGCTGGACGGATGGCTACCAGCCGCCCTGAGTAATGCGCAGAGCCGCAGCAGGGCCACCACCAGAACAGTCATACATGCACCACGTCAATGGCGTGGGAGTCTCTCACTCTATTTATAGCTGTCTGATTCGTTATACTTCACCGGTCCAAACACATGACATGTTACGGTACGTGTGCAGGGCCAGGCGGGGTGCCCTTCCACCTGGTGCCCACACACGGCCCGGCAATGCATGCAGCGCCCCCAGCCGCCGCAGTCGGCAGTCGGCGAGGACGTGCTCGACTGGCCATGTGAATAAGCTTCTGCCCATCGCCCCACATGCCGCCGGCGCAACCCATGTCGATGACCGGCGCCGATGACACTAGCAGCTGCCACGCACGGCACACTCGCGGTAACATTTGACAGGATACGTCGCTCTCACGCTAGTACAGGTCTGTGGGCCACCATTAAGTCAAGCCAAGCCCGCGGCCAGCAAGTTGATGTGCTGGCGCAAGCTTTTGCCTGCACGGACTAGAAGGGGATGGAGTACATGCGCAATATGCCGCGCAGGCGCTCCACCTCTTCGCCCAGGCGCACGCGCCGGCCGTCGGTGTTGAAGTGCGCCTCCGTCTCCTCTTGAAGCTGTGGCGGGCATGGGTGCGTGTGCGTGTGTGTGTGTCGGGTAGGTAGGCAGTCCGTTTGCGTTCCCGATCCGACCATTGAAACCCAGAGCCCAGAACCACGGAGTGCGGAGGAGAGGGCCGTGGGGGCGGAGGTCGGGGGCAGCGCGCAGCAGTAGCAAGGTTGGGGGCGGAAGTGGTGGACATATCGGAATTCAAGTTTCAGACTGGCGAGATGGCCCCCTTAGCCGCATGCAACCTACCCTTTGCTCTCCGTACTGCCCTGCTAGCAACCCCCTTGCTCTCCGTACTGCCCTGCTAGCAACCCCCTTGCTCTCCGTACTGCCCTGCTAGCAACCCCCATCACACCGCAACCCATCACCCAAGCCCGCCCAACGCCTGACCCCCACCCCCACCTTGCGCGCGTTCTCGTCGCGCTCTGCCTCCGCGCCCGCCAGTCGCCGGCCCAGCTCCTCCAGTTGGCTGGTCAGGTCGTTGACGCGGAACTGCAGCTCCGCCATCTTGGGCTTCACTGCCAGCTGCGCGTGCATGCAGGTAGGTACGGTAATTGTATGCGCCGGTGCCGCGGTGCGTATGCGCTTCAGGCAACCGGCAACCGGGAGATGGAGCAGCGGTGGTTGGCGACCAGCCGCTCGCTTGTTGCAACTTTGACGGAGGGCAACACCAGGGCGACAGCGACTAGTGCGTGTCACCTCCACGATCCGCACCGACCAGTCGTCAACCACCACGCACACCTCCACCACGGCCTCTGCCCTCCCGGCCCCCACGCACCGCACGATCCCACGCCCACAAGCCAACCACAGCCCTCCCACCACGCGCCTCCCGAAAACCCACTCCCCGCTCCCCTCCCACACACGCACCTTGGCCTCCCGGTCCGCCAGCGCCTCCCGCAGCTCGTCTACCTCGGTGGCCAGCTGCCGCACGCTCTCCTCTGCCGCCGCCAGCGCCCCCCGGGCGGACTCCAGCTGCTCCGCGGTCGAGTCCTTCTCCGCAATCACCTCTGCGCGGTTAGGATAGGTTTGGTTTGGTCATAAATGTCAAAACGCCTATGTTGTCACAGTGACGAGGTGTAGGGAGGATTTGCGGACACACGCCGTGTATAGAAGGCGGCTGCACTTCGCGGGGATGATCGGTGCCGTCCGCACGGGGACGCATGCACAGCACAGAGGCAGGCAGACAAACAAACACGCAGCAGCAGCACCTGCACTTTCAAAGCTCCACCCAGCCTCCCAGCCTCAACCCCACCTTCAAAGCTCCACCCAAGCAACTCCACCCAGCCTCCCCAGCAGCTCGCCAGCCAAGCCCCCCATCCATGGATGGCTAAGCCCCCCAGGCACCCACCCACCTTCGCAGTACACATACAACTGGTCGTACTCGTTCTGCCGGAAGTCGAACTTCTCCTGGAGCTCCTTCAGCTCGGCCTGGGCGATGACATGGCGTGACAGCCGCAAGTTAGGAGCTTGTGGTAGGGAACCCTTTCAAGCCAGCATCACGCTTTGCTCATCCTAGCTTGCAGCCTGCTCGACGCGCGGCGGTGACCTTCGTAACAAGCTCTGATGCCACCTCTGACGCCACCCCTGCACTCGCCCACCTGGATCTTGCCCAGCGCCTCTTCGTTCGCCTCCAGCTTGCAGCGCAGCTCCGCGCGCTCCTTCTCCGCCTCCAGCGCCCGCGCCTCTGCCGCCTTGCGGCCCGCCTCGGCGTCAGCGGTGGCGGTGCGGGCGTCCTCCAGCGCCAGCTTGGCGGTCTCGAGCTGCGGGTGGGGTGGGGTGGGTGCATGTGGGTGGAGGTGGTTTAGGCCAGCCATGCAGGTGGATGGGTAGACCGGCGGCTTGATATAAAGTACCGTATGGAAGCGGCCCCTGGGAGGGGCGCGCCATTTGCAGGTGAAGCGGCGTGAAGCCTCGCAACCCCTCCCCACCTGCATCTCCGTGTCCGCCAGGGTCTTGCGCGTGCGGCCCAGCTCCTCCGCCGCGCCGCGCGCCCGCTCCTCCGCCTCGCGCTTGGAGGAGGTCAGTGCCTCCGCCTTCACCTCGAAGCGCGCCACCTGGGGCCGTGCGTGGATGGGGTGGGGTGGGGCGCACGGCGAACACAAAAAAGCGTCGGCGATGGGCGTTAGTTGGAGTGTCACCTCTTGCACGTTGGCAGGGGCACGGCGGCAGGCGGCTACGACATGGCTCCGTGTCGGCAGGGTGCACATGGGGTTGTTGCTGCGGCGAGCAGTGAGCACCGGGCAGGCCATACGGTAGTTCACACATGACCAGTAAACCGCACCTTGCGAGCCAGTTCATCCACCTCCGTCGTGCCGGCCATCTGCGGCAGGCAGGTGCCGTGGCTGGGACAGTCAGATGACAGCCGGCCTGCATCAGCCGATGACCCCGACGACCCCGGTTGGCTGCCCGCCCGCGCAACTACCGTACTCCCCACGCACACGCCGCACTGCTTTCAACCCTGTGTCCCATATGCGGCACTCTAAATAAAGATGCATGGTCCCCCCCCCCCCCCACCGGACCTGCAGCGCGTGCACCTCCAGGCGCAGCTTGTCCCGCTCCCCCGTGAGCTCGCTGATGGCGGCGGCGTCGCGGGCCGCGGTCTGCTGCCACTCCTGCTCGTTGTTTGGTGGTGGTTGTAAAGGGAAGGTTACTTTGTATTTGTGTTTGTATTTGTTGGTTGGTTGGAAATACTTTTCAAGTGTACGTTGAACTTGGTGGTAAGTTGATTCAGGGCTCCCACCCGCCTCCACTCTCGGCAACCCACCCCAGCCAAGGTCAGCGCCACCGCACGCACACACACACACCTACCTGCAGCGAGGCGCTGAGCTGTTGCTCCAGCTGAGCGTAGGTGCCGGCGTTGGACTGCGGCGGGTGGGGGCGGCGTGGAGTGTGAGTGGGTGCGAAAGGGCAAGAGTGCCGCACGTTCGACTTCACAAGCCAGCCATGCAGCCCTGCGCGCCCTCATGACCTTGCCCAGTTCTGACAGCCCCTTTCGGTCCCACTCAAGTCCTGCGTTATCCCCGCGGCCCTCCCACCCCGCACACGCTGTCTTCACCCGCCCCTGTTCCCTGGTCAATTTTTTATTGGGGATGTGGGGATCCAATGCAATGGTTGTTTCGGGTTCTGAATTGTACTGCCGTATCCCCCCGACTGGGAATTTTGGGTTCGGGACCGGGACTTCTCGGGTTGTGGGAATGGTTGCGAGTTTTCTCTTCCTCCTCAGCTCACCTCCTCGCTCTTATGCATTGGGTTTGGTTTAGTTTGGGCTGGTAACCACAACCCCCCAAACACACACAGACACCCGCACCTGCAGCTCTCGCTTCTGCCGGTCCAGCTCGGCGCGTGCGTCGCCCAGCGCCTCCCGCAGGCTGCCGGCCTCGGCCCGGCTGGCCAGCAGCTGCTCGCTCTCGCGCCGCAGCTGGTCCTGCGGCAACAAGGGGCCGGGCGTTGGTGCGTGCGTGGGTGGGTGAGAGCACGTGGTGTATGCAAACATGTTTGAGCATGTGTGGGCGCACTAGTGGCGGTGGTGGGGTGGGGTGGGGTGGGGGGTTGAAAATACCAGCCCATACGAGACCAAAAACCAAACTAGCGGGTGAGGCACAGGCAACGGCGACAAATGTAAGGCATAGATTATTATGGATGGGGGGCGGCGACGTACCGAGACCGTGTATGTGGCGTAGGCCCCGCATTACACAGGCACAGCAGCTTATGGACAAACAGGCGCTTACGTGCACTCCCGCACACATTCCGCACGCGTTGGGCGGGTTCTTTTCCCATCTGGTTTCACGTTTAAGCGGTGCCGGTGCCGCCCTCACCTGCAGGATGCCGATGCGAGAGGTGACCTCACCCACAGGCGGGGACGGGGGCACGGGCATGCCGGTCTTGCGCAGCGTGCGGATGAGTGCCTGCAGGGGGGGGTGGGTGGGTGGGTAGGTAGTTCACTCCAGGAACCAAAGCGACCATTGCACCATTGGTGGGTGGGTGGGTAGTTGGTTCCAGAAACCAAAGCGACCATTGCACCATTGGTGGGTGGGTGGGTAGTTGGTTCCAGAAACCAAAGCGACCATTGCACCATTGGTGGGCGGGTGGGCAGGCAGGTGGGTGGGCAGGAGATACGAGCTTGTTGTGGTGTCGTTTGTGGTGGTGGTGGCGATGGCGGTGAGGGTCAGTGCGGCAAGGGAAAGGGAGGCCGCCGCAGCCGCGCGGAAGATAGACGCACAAACAGTAAGGAAGGTGTCATGTCCTGGCCACGTGTCCTGACCCACCAAGGGCATACGGCACCATGCAGCTACTGCAGCAGCTGCTGCAGTTACGGCATTCCCACCCCACCTGTTCTACCACTTCGTCATACCGTAAATCCTTGCAAGCCCACCTCGTTGTACTCGAGCGCCGCCTCGTAGGAGGCCCGTGTGGAGTTGAGCGCGGCCTTGGCCTCCTCCAGCTCGGAGCGCAGGCCGTGGGCGGCAAGCGTGGCGTCCTGGAGGGGCGGGGAGTGGAGGCCGAGGCCGAGGCAGGGGGAGGGGAGAGGGGAGAGGGCGCGCAGGGGCGGGGAGTGGATTCGGTGATGTTGGGCCTGGGTCGCGGGTCTGGGTTTTTATGGGCCCTCGTTGGTCAAGGTTCGCCAGTGCGCCGCAAAAAGCGCCCAGGCAACAAATATGTACATTCCTGCACCCTGCTTGAAGTAGCACAGAAGTACATGACCCTGCTCACGTGGATGGGCTTGCTGTCGCGCAGCGCCGCCGCCTGCTCCCGTGCCGCCGCCGCCTCAGCCCGCGCCGCGGCCGCCTCCTGCTGTGCTGCCACCACCTGGCCCGATAGGTCCTGGATCTGCAGAGCGGGTGGTGTTGGAAAGGACACGTGCGGCGTGGGTTCCCGCATTGCGCCACTGGCTCCTTCTCCCGCGCACCCTCCCTGGATGAAGCATGAAGCTTATGCATGGGCCGGGGGGCCGGGGTAATCTATATGCGAGGTGGGCACACATGCCTGCCCCTACCGTTCGTTTCCGGCGTTCCCTTCCTTCCAGCTCCCCGTCAACACCGTATACCACGCAAGGCGGCGCTCCCAGCGCCGAGCCCGCCCCGGGCCCACCTGCCCCTCCGCCGCCTTCTTCTCCTTCATCAGCCGGCCCAGGTGCTCCATCATCTTGGCGTTCTCCTCCACCAGCGCCCGGTGCTCGCCCGACTGGGCCGACAGCTGAAGGAGCGGAAGAGGAGAGGCGCACATTGCGAGCGAGCGAGCGAGCGAGGGGTCACCAGCTGCAGCAGGCGGCACGAATGCAGCCATCCTTCCATGCAGGCGCCAGCCCCAGCCTCCCTCCGCCGCCCCCTTCGGCGCTGTCCAGCGACATGCGTACATGGCTGGCTGCTGTGCCTGCTCACAACGCAGTGCTTTCCCAACGGGGTTGGCCCACATCAGCCTCCCTCTCACCACCCAACCCCCGCAGTGGCGTGCACGCACGCAGCCACGCATGCACACAAACATGGACTCACGCACACACATACACACACACATGGTGTCGACCCTTCCTCTCCTTGTGCTTCTTTAACACCCACACCCACACCCACACCCACACCCACACCCACACCCACACCCACACATGGACTCACGCACCTTCTCCATGGTGACCTGGCGACTGGCCACGGCGCTGTTGGCAGAGGTCTCCAGCTCCCGCAGCCGCCGCCGCGCCTCCTCCAGCGCCGCCTCGCGGCCGGCGGCGGCCGACGTGGCGGCAGCCAGGCGCGACTCCTGGTAGGAAGGCAACAAACGCGAGCACGCAAGTCTGCCACGCGTCCACACTCCACCACGCTTATGGTATGGCCTCCCAATTTCGCAGTACCGGCTATGGCTTTGCCTCTGCCGCCCTCCCCGCTGTACCTTTGGACATCGGCACTTCTTTCTTTAATTGAACACCTTCCATGGATGGCTATCGCTTTTGGTTTCTGGAATGAACTAACCCCCCCTCACCGCCTCTTCCTTGGCCTCCCGCGCCGCCGCCAGCTGCCTGTCCAGCGCCTCGGAGCGGGCGGCGGAGGTGCGCGCCTCGTCCAGCCGCTGCTGCAGACTCCGGATCTGGATCCGGGGCAGCGGCGGGAAGGAAGATGATGGATCGGGGGCACATGCAGTCAAAAGTAGCCGCTTTTGTACGGGCCCATGGCGGCCCATGCATCCAATTACCGTACATTTAAATTACCCAGCGAATCCCGCGGCCATGCAGGACCAGGGCTGAGCCCGGAGGACCCTACTCTGCACCTCACCTGCGCCTGCAGCACCTCCGCGTCCTCCCGCGCGCGCTGCCCCTCGTACAGCCGCCCGACCAGCGCGTCCTGCTGCGCATGCGCCGCCGACAGCTGCGCGTGCTGCGCCTGCGGAGCGCGAGATGTGAAGCGGAAAGGCCGTGGCGGCGACTACCGGTATTGCTTTCGGAATGTAAATCCGGGATGTGGATGACGCAGCAGTCCGGACGCGGCCCTGTCACGTGGTAAGCGCACGTGTGCGAGCGCCTGCGCCTCAACCCAGAATACGGTACGCCCTGTGCCCCCCGCCCGCTCCGCTCGCACCTGCACCGCCGCCTCCGCCGCCTCGCGCTGCCGCTCCGCCCGCTCCCGCTCGTCCTCCAGCTGCCGGCAGCGCAGCTCGCTGCCCGCCGCGCGCTCGCGCTGGCGTCGCAGTTCATCCTGCAGCAGCAGCGAAAGCGGCGCCTTGGTGCCGGGCGCGTCTCCACCCATCGCATGCACGTCGTGACAAGAGTGCACAAGACCTCCCAATCAGCACCGTGCCCAAGCAGACACATCGCGTGTGGTCACATTACTGCTTCCTGTACCTTTTTGGACAATGCTCCCAGCAATTTACACACAGATAAGTTCTCATACACCCCCACAGCCCCACCTGCGTGGCGTCCAGCTGCTCCCGAAGGAATGCCAGCTCCTGGCCACTCGCCGCCTCCGCCGCCGCCACCTGCGCCGCCGCCGCCTGCCGTGCCTCCGCCGCCGCCTGCCGCTCCTCCACCACCTACAGCGGAGGCGAGCAAGGCCAAGCCAGGCCGGGACTGACCTTGATTGCCTGGACCGCACCCGAAGGCCATCCAGGGGCGGCCTAACGCCACCCTGCACACTCCCTACGTAGCCCTCGCAGGATCCGCGAAGAGCACAGTAGCCGCACGCCACGCAGGCCACGTGCAATGTCTGTGCCCCCCTCCACACATCCCACACACCTCATCCTGCGCCGTCTCCAGCAGCTCCCGCTGCCGCCGCGCCGCCTCCGCCTGCTGCCGCACCTCGGCCCGCAGTGCCTCCAGTAGCCCCTCCAGACCGCCGCCGCCGGTGCTGCCGCTGGCATGCCCAGAGCGTGCCGTGCCGGCCCCGGAGCCGGCGGCCGCAGCCGCGACCATGGCCAATAGCTCCTGCAGCGTCGACGGCAAATCAGAGGGTTGCGTTGATTGCTCGTTCAGCGCCAAGGCCGTGTTGAAACGTGCAGTAGGCCAAAAGGCACGCACCGTGAGCGCGTTTTCCATCGCTCCTCG